>OY292491.1:3148694-4348694 GCA_958496325.1 Nomophila noctuella | reverse complement strand
AGGGACTAAGGACGGATCCTTGGAGGACTCTGACGAAGATGGGAAAGGGGTTGGTGTCACCAACAGCAGTCCTAACTAGAGAATTCGAATCGTGGTCCATGTCTCGAATTACGTCAATATAATTTGCATGCACCCTCTTGGACCTCAGTGCCCACCTGATCATCATGCCAGGAACACAGTCGAAGGCCTTCTGCATGTCCAGGAACAGGAAATGCAGAAGCGTGTTCTTCGTTCTGTATTTCTCCATAATCATCTTTAAGGCAAAAACAGGGTCCATTGGACCAAGACCAGTTCGGACTGCTGGCAGCATACAGTGCTGATGATATCGCGCTTCGGACAAGGGACGATTGGTGAGACGTGCAAATAGGTGGAACGTGGCACTCGAGAACCTGGCCTGCAAAACAGATCCCCCATCCGTATGGATGGGGGATTATGCATACGCATAGACGGTGACGTGGTCAAGCGTACGGACTTGTTTGAGTACTTGGGATCTTTACTTCACGCGTCTGGTGATATCGATGACGACGTCATGGCCCGCATTGCAGCAGCCTCGGCAAAATGGCGTGAGGTGACTACTGGTGTCATTTGCGACCCCAAAATGCCGGTTAAGCTGAAAGGGTAAGTCTATAAGACCATTGTTAGGCCTGTCCTTTTGTACGGCAGTGAAACGTGCCCTGTACTTGAGCAAAACAAGTGGATGCTGCGAGTCACGGAGATGAAGATGCTGCGCTGGATGTGTGGAGTGACCCACTCCCCACATCCAGCGCGCCCCCTGCATCGACGTATTCACACTTATGTACCTGATGGCTACCCCCGCGCCGCTGTATCAAATCTTACGTCTCGGTGCAATGAAAATATTCTAGTGGAAGAAAGAAGTAATTGTTCTTATTGTGATTTATTTTAACTTCATAAGAAGTAAACAGTCATATTGCTGTTCTTATTTTTTAAGTTTATTTAAAAAAAAACGCAATAAAGTCATAATATTGGTTACTTTTTATTTTCTACATAAAATTTTAGGGAAAAAGGTAATATTAAGTAATACGTCATATTTTTCAATGTGTTCTTTGCGTTATATCACATAAGCTATTTTTCCTTAAGAAAAAAAGTGATGGAATAAAAAGTCTCAAAACTCATTTTCTTGTATTAATTCGTCAATTTTAACAAGAAAAATATGAAAAAAATTGAGCATATGTGTCTTTGAACGTACTTTTTAAATACGATAAAATCGATGATTCGACGTAACCTCACTTACGTCTTTTTTGCACTGGGGGTGCGACACTAATTAAAGTAAAAAAAATAAGAACGGTTTCTAAAACCAGGCCTATGCCTGTTCTTAGTTTTATTTTATCGATATCTGGTGAAAAATTAAAGCAGCGCGTTTATAAGTACTGGCGGTCGCCTGCGACTCCGTCCTCTTGTGTTTTGGTTTCCGCATACATTGTGTTATATTAAAGCTTAATATAAATACTTTGAATTTGAATTTGAATAAAAGCCTTCCTCGACAAATAGACTATCCAACCCAAGAATAATATTTCTATTAGAACCAAAGCTCCTGAAATTAGCGTGTTCAAACTTACAAACAAACTCTTCAGCTTTATTATATTAGTAGGTATAGATTTTCGCCAAATTGTAGCTTCTCTAGCAATATAAACGATATAGTGAAAACATAAGAGTGGCCAAAGGTATGACGGAAACAAACCCTTCTGGCATTATCCACTAAGGAGAATTTAACTAAGTTTGTATGTAAAACGAACGAAATGTTTCCTCTTAAGTGACGTAAATTCTTCAGACTGCATTCGTCGGTAAATTTAGCAGAACGCAGCGTTAGTTCATTACCGGTTAATTTATTGGAACTCTGCAAAACTAATTTCACTTAGCACTTTCGAATTACTGCGGTTTAAGACGCCGGGTTATTTAGGAACGCTTGGTGGAAATAAGTGTGACTGTTTTTGCGGGAGCGTTAAGTTTTTTGGCGAAATTTCATTTGCAACTTATATTAAAACGGTCAAGATGAATTTTCCAAGGACTGATGACTTTTCTAGTTGTAGTTTAAAGGAAATGAATGTTTTACTAAGTTTCCAAAATCAGTTAGGTACTTAACTGGTTTTACATCGTGTATATTTTTTTTTATCTAGTCTAGATTTTAAAGCTTTTTTCTAATCATTCGAGAAGAAAAAGACGTCAGGAAGCTCCAAACATTTAAGATAATTATCGCTTGTATCGTTTTATTATTTGCTATTGACAATCAATACGCAATTACGCAATACCTTGAGCAACCGTATGGTTTAATTGTAGAAACAATTTGACTAAATGTTACTGATTGACCAACATGAATAGAGACGACGATCAACGTGAAGTAATTGAGGTTCCCTGTCTTAGACAACAACGTATTTGGATTCCGAAACTAAATTCATCTAAGATACAACCTCATGTCATGTTGGGCCTTACCAAAGCAAAAATATGACCTAAACATACACGTATATCTACCAACCTTACGTTAACAAGATCATTATCTTTGCGCTTCTCCCGGTTGCATCCTCGGCCATTGCCAAGAACTCATAGTACGCTTTGACTATGATCCTGAATTGACCAGCGTGGTAATTACATTGGAGCGAGTATCATCTAACCTCCCCAATCCACAAAAGGGAAACCAGATAATTTAGATCATAGTCGGGACCAACACGGCAACGGCGGCATTCTTAGCGGACATTCAGGTGATTCAAGCCTGCAATGTTCTAACCAAACTGAGAAAGCCCACACAAAGTGGTGGTGTTTTCCGCACCTCCGCGTCTTCGAGCCCAGCGCTCTTACCACTATACCATGGATGCAGTTCAGTTAAACCGTACATCAACAGAATGTCTGTATGATACGGGATTGGATTGTCGACTTCTGGTGCAATGAACAATTTCCCATTAAATCGAAAACCAAGTTAGACGTCAATTCAGCTGTTGTGGCAAAATCATTATTAGTCATTTCCATTAACTGTGAATGATACTTGATTGTGCCCCGAGAAAGCAAACATAGAACCAATTCAATATCCAATTAAGCACACAACATAATTTGCCAAACAGACTGCTAGTTACGCCAGTGGCTCCTTTACTTGCAGGCAAGTGGAAACATGCAAACGAAGCACAAACAATTCATTGACCTGGAAATCTTAGACTGTTTCTGGCCCAAAGATTAATTAGTGGACACAAACATCCCAACTAATCTTGAAATCTGTGTGCATTCGAGCGAAATAAATAATTATCCCGGCAAATGCAACATAATTTCAAACGCAAACGTGTTTAAATTGTCGTATATTACATCTCTGCGGTTCTCAGTCGTGGGAAAGCCGGCATATGTGGAAGTGCTTTGAGTAAATATTGAAGAAATAGGATAGTTTCCGAAACATGAAGGAGGAAAATAATAATGGCGCCGAGAAGCAGAAGGTAAGTGTTTGGATATCTTGTTACGTTACGTTAAATCTTGATCATACGAGGAAGGGAATGGCCATATGGTTTATCAAAAATCCATTTCCTTCACACTTTTTGAGGAGTTATTGGAAGATGGTTTAATAGCTGAACATATGCTTTCATAGCAATGTACTCATATGATTTCTTTGTTTCGTCGGCTGTCGTGGCAATCCTCAATAGTATATTTCTATTTGTATTACCTTTCCCTTCACAAATTATTCCTTTTTAAGTTTTTCAATATAGTTTTCCTGATTCATGGTTGTATGTAGTACCTTTATAAACCAGTAGTACCTCAATGAATCAGATCCATTTGGTATAATGCCGGTGTTATATTTAAAAGTTTAAATAAGATTCTTGGGCGAACAAGTTCGAATAATGTTATCAGACATTATGTATTATCGTTTATTATATGAGCTAAGCAAATCGAGTAAGTACGTTACAATAACGTGCACCTAATTATGAATGAATAGAGGCCGCCCGCGACTCCGTTTTCTTGGATTTCGGTTTCCGCACACATAGTGTTATACTATAGCATAAAACCTTCTTCGTAAATTGGACCATCAAACACACAAATATTTTTCCAATACGAACCAATAGTTCCTGAGATAAGCGCGTTCAAACAACATATAAACAAACGAACTCTTCAGTTTCACTATATTAGTATAGATTTGTCACGCCAACACGATTGGGATAGTTATGACACAGTAAATGAGAGTTAATTATCAATTGATTCACCAACATTTTGTTTCAAAGTTGTTCGTTCATCAAATAATTAAATAAATTTAATTTCGAGTAATATTGAAACGAGGTTTATGTTCGGATTGAATTAATTTAAAACACATTTTGTTATTTTCCAATAAACATTTTCCACCGAAAATCTTTTATCCTTACTTCAATTCATGCTATATGCATGCACGTACGTATATGGTACATAATATATGAAAGTCTTCATCGCTACAGACATACAATCAAATATAGTCGCTTTCAACTGTCTGTCCCTATATACATATGTATACTTAAAATGTTTAAATACGTAAACGATTTATAAATGCAGTTTTCATTATCAGATAATGATCCAAAAGAAATCACTCAGGTCTCGAACGCCTTGATGGTCTAGTGTTTTTCGATCCTTGCCGTGGTATCAAGATCCTGGGTTCAATTCCCGGGTCGGGCGAATTTGTGTCAGTTTTTCCGATCACAGCCCGGGTTTGTGATCACCAAACCGCATTTGGCAAGCGTGGTGATTAAGCCAAAACCATCTTTGTAACAAAAACATTATTTCAAATGATGGAGGCCTTGGCATTGCTGTGGGATATTAATAGGCTGATACTTTCTATGCTACTTTTACCAGCATTGAGCTCCTGCGAAGCTGCTTAATGTAAATGCTTATACATAGCTAGATATAATAACGATTGGATGTAAAATCGAACACGCTGTTCTATATATATTTGTTAGGTGATTTAATCAATGTTGATTGAATAATTCATAATTTAACATTTTAATAGAAATCGAAGGCCGAGCGTCGACGAAGCAAGACGGAAGTTGATTCTTCGAAGGATGAAATAAAGAAATTCAAGGAAAATCTACTACAATCTGTTTCAACAACAGGAGAGTGAGTAAATATTTAACTACTAGCGGCCGCCCGCGACTCCGTCCGCGTGGATTTCGATTTCCAATATCCTATGTGTTATTCTGATGTATAAGCTATATTGTGGTAAAGTTTCATTCAAATCCATTCAGTAGTTTTTACGTGAAAGAGTAACAAACATCCAAACATCCAAACATCCATACATCCATACATCCACACATACAAACTTTCGCCTTTATAATAGTAGTAGGATTATAACTACATTTCTAACGATCAAAATCTATGCTATCTTGCAAGTAATGAATTCAAAGGGACAGTATTCAGTATCTTCAAACTAAATTGTCTGCTAAACTACAGTAGTAGTAGCAAAAGTGCAGAGTTTGCAGATATTTTTATTAAGCGCAGCACCTCGCTACCATCCTTTTCTACATAGCATTACTGAGCATTCCTGCTAACGCGAATAACAAAGAACACTTCCTTCGAGCATTTAATTTTCGTGATTAACCGGGAAACTAGGTGCGAATTGAAATGGTAAGAATAGATTGAATGTAATGTTCAAAGGTATTTCAAGAAAATCATTAAAAATCCGCATTAAAATTTTTCAGATTACTACTTACTGGAATACACCATCGTTTTTTTAATGATTTTGATTTAAGCTTTATACTGACTGTATAGTTTTGTTATCAAGCAAAATGGGAATACGTTTTTGTATAAGTGAACATTTATTTTTATTTACAATAAAAACTTACATACAACCTTTTTATGTATTTTCGGATACTCAGATCGAGTTCCAATCTAAAAATATAGGTTTGTTTACTAAAAGGTTATTTATGTACTCCAAGAGCTAAGATATTATTCAATTTTTATCAAAGAACGTTACATAAAACGCCCTTATCAATAAAACAGTCGATACGCCATCGGATATCCGTCGACATCGAAACGGATTTACTTTCAAACTTTATCAAATATTCAGAACGACTCGATAGAAAATATCCCGGAGCTAATGGATACTTTCTATTCCTTGCAGTGGATCCATAATTTCCGAGAGTGGATCTGAAATAGCGATTCCGACGCAGCGGTCAAGATCCGCCTCGAGAGCGAGAGAAGCCCTCTCCATACCAGCGAACGTGTCGGCTGAGCTCGATGAAAACAAGGTGTTTGAACTTAAAGAGGTAATTCATTGCTTTAGTTATTTTATTTTGTGTGCTGGTGACTTGTTTCCGACAATTTAAGGACTTATGTGTGGTATCACAAGTTCTGCAATATTATGTCATAGACGAGCGAACGTGACGGCTGAGCTTGATGAAAACAAGCTGTTTGAACTTAAAGAGGTAATTCATTGCTTTAGTCCGTTTATTTTGTGTGCCTTATTTGGACAATTTAAAGAATAATGTTTATTGTCACGTAAGTTCTACTGTAGATGACAGGAGGTATAAGATCAACCACAATATAGCGGGCATCGGCAGCTGCTAGCACCAGCCAAAGACACTCGGCTGTTATCTATACAAATATTATAAAGAGGAAAGGTTTGATTTTTTGTTTGTTTGTTTGTTTGTATGAATTGAATAGGCTCCGAAACTACTTGGCAGATTTGAAAAATTCTTTCACTGTTGGAAAGCTACATTCACCCAGAGTAACATAGGCTATATTTTATCCCGGTACGGGAAGTAGTTCCCCCGGGACGCGGGTGAAACCGCGTGACGGGCCGCTAGTTTCTTAATGAGAGACGCACACTGGCTACTTACATGCAGTCGTATAAGAGACTTCGAAAAAAAACCATTTTTCCATTTGGAGAAGGCAATATGAAGCATCACAAAGGAGCACACTGGTGTTCGGCTGTTACTTCAAGGCTACTTTCACAATAATAATGACACAAAAATACAATTCTCAATTTCTTGAAATATTTCTTTATATGAAAATAAGAGACAAAGAATCTCACAGAAACAGCCAAACCTTGGACTTGTTTTGTCTCCATAATACATATAATGTTTTTCTCAAAACGTCCCTGGAATTCCACAACACTTTATTAATTTGATCAACTTATTTTCGCCACATTAAGTTATATTGACAAGCTAACGGGAAAAACACGTGTTTGTTCTAGGAAAAAATTAATCTGATTTGACAGACTGTAATTTACTATGTACCCTTGAACCTGTCTATTGTAAAAAGGAGGATGGCGGGGATAAAAATGTTTTATGTAAATAATTAAGCAATTGAAAAGGAACATAAATCTAATCACTTGACTTACCTATTGTTTATTTGATTTGATGTTATGTGTTGGTAAATAATTTTAGTTAAAGCTACTCGTAGTAATTTAAAATATAATATTGTGACGTACTGATATATTCAAATCCAAACACTGCTGTGCTAAGAAAAACACTTGAGATTCATCTTTCACATCACAGTTTTTTTTTCAATATAGATTTATAGTACATGTTAGGTACTTACACAAAATAAACTGATCTAAATGTGTTTATATTTACACCAGCTAGCAACACATTTTGACACAAATTATTATGTCGGCAACATATGCGTATCGCTCGGGCTATATTTAATATCAGCGGAAATTATTAGCATTTACGGAAGACTAATGTTGGACGCGGTTAACTAAAATAACATACGCCTATTCGTTATTCTAACCGAAACCAATGTAACTATACAATTTTGAGACGTTCCTCGGAAATCTATTAATACATAAACATCCATTAAAGCAAGATCGACGTTTTTCATAAAGTCGCATTTATATAAATTTGTTAGTTTATTTCCAAGGCCTAATAGGAAAAAAAGTTGTCTGATCTACGAGACAATTTTCTTCGTAGATATGTATGAGAAACAGGAAGATAGAAGAGGGATAGCCAAGGGGCTGATAATATATGGCGCCCTGCCCTTAAAAGAGCGGACCAAGCATTAAAGACTTGTCAGGTCTAACTGGTCGTTTTAGTGTAGTGGACTGAAAACTACCAGAATTCATACAGGAAAAAAATTGTATCAGCTTATTAATGTCCCACTGCAGGGCAAAGCCGTCCATCATTTGAAAACATGTTTTTTTTTACAAAGATGGGTTTTGGCTTAAACACCACGCTTGCCAAATGCGGATTTGTGATCACAATCCCGGTTGTTCGTAAAAAACGACACTAATCTCGACCCGGACATAGAACCCAGGATGTCCAAACCAATGCCCGATACTAAAACCACTAGTCCATCAAAAGAACAAGCAAAAATGTGCAAAAAAAATAAGAGAGAAATTAGTTTACCCGTGAACTGTAAAACACTTTTGGTTATATTTAGCTGCAGTTGCAATTAAATCTTATAATGCATAACTTACCGATGGCAAGTTATTCGAGCATTTTGAAATTGTAAATTATGTAATACTAGCTTTCCGCCTGCGGCTTCGTTTGCGACGAATTCCGTTATATTGCAAACAATATTTTTGTTTTCCCTCGGGAATATATTTTTTCCGGGATAAAAAGTATCATATTATTATTAAACCGAACTTCTAACTTTACGTCGGCGGTAGTAGTCAGTAGTTACGGCGTGAAAGCGGAACAAACAAACAACCAAGTAAACTCTAAAACATCTTATGAAGCTAACTGAATCCCCCAATTGTACTGAATGTGGAAAATTAGATGATGCATATCACTTGCTAATGGAATGTGAAAGGAACCGTCACCTGAGAGACATAGTTTATAATATGTTTAACATAAATAACAATGATATAGGCTGCTTGATCAACCTCTTAACTGATCCATCTTCAGAGGAAGCCAAAGTTATTGTCAACTTTGTAATTTCTAGCCTTAAGTTGTTTTAGTCACTAAGATAAGAGCATAATGGAGCTGACATGATCGAATTAGCGATCAAAGCTCCTAAATAAATAAAAGAATAAAAAAATAAAAAAAAAAAGTAAACAAATAAACTCACTTTCCCATTTATGATGTTAGTAAGGATGTAATTTTGTTCTGCAGGCATTTCTGCTGTTCGATTTGGACGGAGACGGCTGCATAGACCTCAACGACCTAAGGGGCACACTGGTCAGCCTTGGAGAGAAAGTTGACGAAAATGCCGTAAGGACTATGCTAGCAGAGGTAATATTGCTATTTTTAAGATTATGGTGCGTTTTATTAGTTTCACTAAGAGTAAGTGTGTGAAATGGAGAATGCAATGGCAATCCACTCCATTAAAGACAGAGAGCCAGCAAAGAGAGTTGTTGTGTGTTTGATTTCCTACAATGATAACGATCCTCAGTTATGAGAAATACGACTCAAGGAGGACGAAGTGTTAGATTTCATATTTTTTTTTCGAACGGCAATCTAAAAAATAATTTAAAAAATAATGAACAAATTTAACCAAAGCCAAAGTATCATTATCTTAACTAAAACCAACACAAAATAAAAATAAACATTATGAACATTATTATTAAACATTCTTGTAGTACACTCCTGTACGTGATAAAAAAATGAATTTGTATATAGCACAAAGGTGACTGACTGATTTACTGACTGACTGATAAAGTGATCTATCAACGCACAGCCCAAACCCCTTGGCGGATCGGGCTGAAATATGGCATTCGATAGGTGTTATGACGTAAGCATCTGCTAAGAAAGTATTTTGATAAATTCATACAAACTTTCATCCTCTATTTCACCCCCTTCCCCTTTATCAGATTCAGATTAATTTTAAACAGATCAGGCTGAGACTGTGGAAACAGAAAGCTTCTCTGCATTCTAAGGCATCCCCAAAAAGCATTCATTAATAAATTCCATCCCCTGGGGGATGAAATAATAATAAAAATAATAATAGGGAATGAAATAGATGATGAAGAAACAAAATTACGCGCAGACAAAGCCGCGAGCGGTCGCTAGTTAAATTACAAGAGTCGAATGGCGATAATTGAAAGTGAGGTTAAACTGCCGTAAATTTTTGATAACTGATATAAAATTTGGTCTTAACTCCGAACTTCGGTTATCTAAAGGTATTAACGGCCTATAAAAACACTTTTATACGAGTATTTCTTAAAAAATCCTTTAACGCATCAGTTAAAATGAACAATATTTTCAACGAATACTGTTCTTCGTCCCTACAAAGATATTGTTCGTTATTTTACAATTTTCACCGTAGCATGAATTCCTTGTGGTTATAACAAATTGAGTTTAAGCAGAAAGCTGAAAAAGTACGACACAAAAACGTTTGTAAAACTCGTAAAGCGTATTATGTAAAGGAAATTATAACAACATAGCAGGAGAAACTCGAAAAATTCGGTTTACCCAATGAAATGATTGTAAATAGCTTTTCTTGTATTAAATTATGGAGTCCTTTTTATTACCGTCTTCGTGTTTAGATGTACCTGTTTTTTTTCTATAATTTAAGACGGCTGAGTTTTTAACATTTATTATTAAACTAGCGGCCGCCAGCGAGTTCGTCCCCGTGCATTTCAGTTTCTGCACTCAAAGTGTTATATCGTAGCTGAAGCATTCCTCGACAAATTGACTATCCAACAAAAATTTTTTTTTCAATTCAAACCAGTACTTTCTGAGATAAGAGAGATATGCCCAAGGAGAGGCTTCTAATAATTATGGAATTAATTATGGTATGATTTCAAACGAACATTAATACGCTGATACCTAACTATATAGTCGTATGTACTTGTAATTCTTTCACAGGCCCCCAATCCGTTGGATTTCGACGGCTTTGTCAACCTGCTAGGATACAAGACATTGGAACTGGACTCGGAAGAAACTTTAGTGGCAGCACTCTCGCGATGGGACAAGAATAATTCTGGATACATATCTGAAGAGAAGTAAGTATATTGCTTTTTATATGTTGATCGTTGTAGAGATAATGGGCTTGTTACTAAACTTTTTTGGAATTTTAACTGAAGACATAACTTTATCAAGGCCCATCGTCTTAGATAACATCATTTTAAAGGGAGCTGTATATCATACCACACCCTTTAAAATATCATAGTAGTTTTTTAATTTAATCACTGCCTCCGTGGTTTAATGGTTAGAATCCCGCGGGGAACACTTTCACTATTTATTGATTTTCCCAGTTTGGTTAGGACATTGCAGGCTTGAATCACCTGATTTCACGAAAAAAATGATCATTCCGTGCTTCGGAAGGCATGTTAAGCCGTTGGTCCCGACTATAATCCAAATGGTCTAGTTTCCCTTGTGTGAGTTACGGAAGTTAGACGACAGTCGCTCCATTGTAATAACCTGCCTGGTCAATTCAGGGTCATCGTCGTCGTAGCGTACCCAGGGCTCTGAATGCACTTTTACTCTTATGCCTTTAGTTACAATGCTTACTTTCTAATGACACAAAGAGTAATTACATTTAAAATTCTCATATCAACCAAAAAAGGGCAAAATTCAACGCGCGAAATCAAAATACAACTTTCTAAATAGCTTTTAAATTCTCACCGCAAATTACCCTTCGATATTTATTCAAAGACACACGTGTTATCCGATGCCCAATTAAATATTCAACGCTGCTCGCTTCAGCGTACTTAGGGTTGAATATAATTAATTTACGTAATCACCGAGTAATAACCGCCGCAAACTACGCGAATAGGGCAACTTATCTAATCTCTGTGGTATTGGGCCCGCCTGGAAAGTTTTGCTTAAATTATTTAACACAATATGCTGTGCGTCGTATATCGTAAAGTATCCACTTTAGCTAATTAGTGTGCTTGAGCGCCCAAGTGCTCCCGTTTTTTTTAGGTTATAAGGAGGCAAACTCACATGAGGCTCACCTGATGGTAAGTGCCTATGAACATCAGCAACCGCACAAGTGGCGCCGATGCGTTGCTTTAAAACCCCATACCCTCTCCAACTGAGCTCTGGCGACCTTACTCACCAGCAGAAACATAGCAAGACAGTTACGAAATGCTATTTAATTGTGGTCTCTTGTAAGGTGGAGGTACTTCCCCAGACGAGCGGCTCGTTCGAGAACAGAGCTTTTGCCTCGCGTAATGTGGAATATATTTTTTAAAAGAGGAGACGCTTCATTTTACGTCTTTATGAGTTATCTCGCTTATATGGCTAATCGTAAACATAGCCGCTTGTGCCAAAACTCTTAACTATGACATGTTTTATTAAAACATATTCGGGGCTTTATTATTCTAAAAGTTTTGCGGTTGGATTTGTGATACGCAATCTGTATTTGGCAATCTTTTTAATTACGCTCGTGCTTATCAAATGTAGTTCAGATATTAACTGACAAGCATTATGCAAAAGTACTTCATTCATAACAAATGTAGTTGAATATTCCGGAAAATTATCTAATTTACTACAAAAGGAATTTCTTATAAATGTTCTCGTATATTTGTAATAAAATACAGTTCAATATTTCCTCTTCGGAAAAGAAAACTAGGGGTATTTCCTTGTTACACAGGAAGTCAATATCCACTTTATCGAGTAAATTTGTTGAGGTAAACAATAACCTTGAGTCTTATCGAGTTTTTCTTTTTTGTTACCACAGTAAACAAACGAAAAGCTGTTAAAATTTATAGAAAACATAAGAAATATACGCAAGTATTGTATATAATCTAGTCAGTTAAATTACTTAACGGCATAAACATAGATCAATATTTATAAAATATTACTACACTAAGTGTCCTGTATGAAATATGTAAGAATTAAAAATCTGAAATGGAAGTGGAGATATTTTCTTCTGAGTTAATTCGAGTTTTCCACCATTGTGTTTCTACCTCTCTTTGCCATTACACCACACGTAAAACCTCAAGGGTATAATACCATAATCTATGACTTTCAAAACATTTCGGGATTAAAATACCAATTCGTGTTCGCAAAAAGGCAACAAAGCAGGTTCTCCGCTACAGTTTAAAACTTATTTTATCAATGTCAAGAGTGTTCGCTAACAGAATTTTAATGTTAGAACGATAGCGAAAAAGGATGTAGTACGGACACGCCCCTCGGGGACCATAAACAATATGGCTCCAAGATTAAATTACGCTTTCTGCTATTTGGATGATATATTCCTCGGTTAACCTGAAACGTCATGATTTAGACCTAGCTAAGGGATATGTGATGTTTGTTTTATGAAAAACGTAATAACGTCTTACGCTGAAATTGAAAAAGAGGAAGAAGACATTTTTCTGTTTATATGCGGACCGTATTACTCAAGTCTGACATAAATAAAATCATTTGCATCGAGTCCTTGTTGTTGTGGTGTGCCAAAAACAATTACTTTTAATGATGATTTGACTTGACTTACTTGACTTAAGGTCCTAAGTCCCCTCGATGGGGCAGAGGGCGTCCACAGTGCGTCGCCATCCCGGTCGGTCTTGAGCTACGCGCTTTATTTCGCTCCAGGTCTTGCCTATCTCCTTCACTTCTGCAGCGACAGTCCGCCGCCAAGTTTGTTTTGGGCGGCCTCGTTTACGTCTTCCTTGGGGATTCCAGTCTAAGGCTTGTCTTGGTATATGTTCCTGGTCCCTTCGGAGGGTGTGGCCAATCCAGCTCCACTTGCGGCGTTTAATTTGGTGGTCGATCGGAGTTTCGCTGGAGCGCTCCCACAGATTTAGGTTGGAGATCTTCTCGGGCCAGTATATTCCGAGAATTCGGCGGAGACAGCGGTTCAAGAAGACCTGTAGCCGGCGCGTGATGTCCTTTGTGACCTTCCACGTCTCACACCCATACAGCAATACGGTTTTCACATTGGACCGGAATATCTTAAGCTTTACTCTACGTGTCAATTTCCGTGATTGCCATATCGGGCGGAGTTGCGCGAAGGTTGCTCGGGCTTTGGCGATCCTAGAAGTGATGTCCTCTTCTGTTCCTCCAGTTTCTGACACGACGCTTCCGAGGTAAGTAAATTTGTGGACTCGCTCCACAGCCTCTGTGCCAATAACAAGCGGCAAGGAACTTGTCGCTCCGCACCTCATTTCCTTGGTCTTCCGGATATTAATTTTTAGTCCCATCTTCTTAGCCTCTCTCTGTAGGTCGTCCATTTTGGTCTGCATATTATCGCGAGTATGGCTCAGCAGGCATAGGTCATCGGCATAGTCCAGATCTTCGAGCACGCTGGACAATCCCCACTCTATGCCGCGGCGCGTCGTAGATATTGCGCGATGCATCACACCGTCGAGGGCGACGAGGAAAAGGAGAGGTGAGAGAAGACATCCCTGGCGCACTCCTGCATGGACTGGTATGTCCTCCGATACAAGGCCGTTGTGCGTCACTCTACAAGAGTAGTCCCTGTAGATGGCCTTAATGATGTTGACGATCTTTTCGGGGACTCCAATTTCGTGCAGGCGGTCCCAGATGCAAGTCCATCTCAGCGTATCAAAGGCTTTTTCGAAGTCCACAAAAGTCAAGTAAATCTCCCTTTGCCATTCTGATGCCTGTTCCAATATGATACGCAGAGTGTTGACTTGATCCGTGCACGATCGGTTGGGGCGAAATCCGGCCTGTTCCCTGCGGATGGATGGTTCCACGGCCTTCGACAATCTGTCCAGAATGACCTTACAGAGCACCTTGGATGGGGCCGAAAGCAGGGTAATGCCCCTCCAATTACTGCACTCACTAAGATCTCCCTTTTTCGGCACAGTTATGAGGAGACCTCTGTTCCAGTCGTCCGGTAACTCTTCCGCTTGCCAGATGTTGGACAGTAGTGGCGTCAGCGCGTTCACAGCAGTGGGTAAATCGGCTTTAAGCATTTCTGCTGTGATGAGATCGACTCCTGGGGCCTTGCCGAGTTTTAAGGAACGGATAGCGTTCGCTACTTCCTCTTCCTTAGGAGGTGAGACATCGATGTCAAGGTCAGGCAGGGACACGTCGGCAGCAGGTGGCGTGTAGTCAGTCGGATCGTTGGGGATGCGGAAGATTTCCTCGAAGTGCTCCCACCAGCGTTGAAGCTGCCCTTCTGATGTCACTATCAACTGGCCTTCCTTACTTTTTAAGGGTTTCTTCCTGCGGTTCTGTGTTCCGGCCAAAGTCTTTGTCGCTTTGTACATCTCCCTGAGATTACCGGAGTCGGCAGCACGTTGGGCGGTGTCGGCAATACCATCTGCCCATACTCGTCGGTCACGGCGAGTACTACGGTAGATGGTCTTCCGTATTAGACGGTATTGCAGCCTCAGGTGTTCCAGTGTTGCCGCGTCGGAGGTCGACAGAATAATTAGGTGAAGCCTTCTTCGTTCTTCGATGAGGTCCCAAGTTTTTTGTGACATCCAGTCTTCACGTGTGCCAGTTTTAAGTCCTAGAACGACGGAGCTGGTCTCTGTGTAGACCATTTTTACGCGATTCCACTCCGCGTTGACTGTGGTTGAGTCTGCATCGAGTCCAGTAAATCGGTTCCTCAGCTCGATCTTAAAAGCTGCCTGGGTATCAGGGTTCTTCAGTTTTCCAACCTCAAATCGTCTGCCTATTCTGGTTTGGGCAGCAGTTCGAGCTACGGCTACTTTGAGTCGCACCTCGGCCACCACCAGATGGTGGTCGCTATCAATATCCGCACCTCTTCGGTTACGGACATCGAGCAGCGAAGAGCGCCATTTAGCGCTTATGGCAAGATGGTCGATCTGGTTCTTAGTGACTCCATTGGGGTGATTCCAGGTGTACTTGTGGTGATCTCCGTGGATAAATAGAGTCCCTCCAATGGTAAGGTCGTTGTCCTGACAAAACTCCAGAAACCGCTCCCCGTTGTCGTTGCGTACTCCCAGCCCGTGCTTGCCCATGTGTCTTTGACAACCATCGTTATCCGTTCCAACCTTAGCATTGAGGTCACCCATGACGATTACTATGTCTTGTCTACGGATGTTCTTCATAGTTGAGTTGAGTGCGCTATAGAAATCGTCCTTCACTTCCTCTGATGCTAGTTCTGTGGGCGCGTAGCATTGAACGATGGTTATCTTTCGGGCCTTAGTGTTAAAACGAGCTGTTATGATCCGTTCTGAGATCGGTTTCCAGTCCAGGAGGCTCTTCTTCGCCGTCTCGGTAAGGAGGAATCCTACACCGTGTTCCAGGTCGCCATCTTCATCCTCCTTCCCGGAGTGAAGAAAAGTAAGGCCTCTGGACGTTCTCAGTTCTCCGAATCCGTTCCTGCGCACCTCGCTGAGACCGAGTATTTGCAGCTTGTATTCGAGCATTACTGCTTCTGCTTGGGCGAGTCGGCTATCGTCGCTCAGTGTGCGCACATTCCAGCAAGCAATTCGTGTCCGTGTTTTCATGCCAAAGGTCGTCGTGTTTGGATCGGTCCGGTTCTTCACTGTTTCTGTTTCTGTAATCGTGTATGTTTAGGCAAGTGGGTGATTAGCCCTCTGTGCCCTAGCCTACGGCGGGGCTGCCACCTTGGAGCCTGTAGGCTGGCTCGGTTTTATTCGGGTATCCTCCCTAGTGATTTGGTTCTGTTTTGGGGCGCAGAACGTTCGCCCTCTGCCCTGCATCCTCTGCTACTACAGCTCGAGTTGGCAGTCGCGCGGCGGCGCGGCTGTAGTAGTGCCCAGGGTGGACGGCGGGGACGTGGATGGCTCGGACTGGCTGAGGCTCCGCTTTGATCGTGTCCTGCCACTGACACCGCAGAAAGCTACTTGGCATTTGATAGAAACTCTGACTCACTAATCAGGTTTCCGCCAACACTTTACCTCAACTTCCCACCCCAAATGATGATTTAGTATCATCAAAATCAATAAATTTATCCTTCTTTTATTTCGCGTGTGGTTATGAAAGTAGGTATTGACTACTTTTTGTACTAAAGGTTCTACCTAATTTGAGACTGCAAAAGCACCTAAAACACTGAAAACAATATGTGTATTACAAAACGTTGACTTTTAAACCAACAAGAATACTAGTTTTTACTCGCGGTTTTACTCGCGCTATCGAGAATCCTGTGTTTTCCCATTTAATCGGGATAATTGATGGACAAACATCCAAACAGACTTTAACATTTATGATATTAGTATGATTTCACACAATTATCATACCTTCACAGATTTTCCAAATGCTCATGACATGTGCCCACATACTCGTGTAGACGTTAATAAATTCGAACAAAACTTTCTAAATTTGTTTTGCTTTGAAATGTTAATACAGTTGCGGATTACTCGTTCCCGCTCCCACCGCAAAATGTTGGGGAGGTTTATTAAAATTCTCAATGTAATCTGTACTTACGGAGATGGCAAAAATCCCGCATAATCCCGGAAGGAATTGGAGATGACACGGATAGGAGTTCGGAGTGCCGGGGGCAGTTGGTATTGTTTTGTAGATGTTTGGATGATCAGTGTGAAACTTTTTTGTTGTTATGTTTTCTTAAAAATGTTTTGAGGCTACATTGTATGGATGGCCAGAATTAAAAAAACTTCTGCGCATAGCGCAACGGTTACGAGAGACCACATCACAGATTATTTTTGATCATCCTACTACTATTATAAAGGCGAAAGTTTGTAAGTATGGATGTATGGATGTGTGGATATGTTTGTTACTCTTTCACGTAAAAACTACTGAATGGATTTGAATGAAACTTTACCACAATATAGCTTATACATCAGAATAACACATAGGATATTGGAAATCGAAATCCACGCGGATGGAGTCGCGGGCGGCCGCTAGTAAGAAATATTTTCAGACAGTGGTTTATGTGTTAAGTAAATCCATAATATAGTTAAAGAATAATCGATAACTTCAGTTTCATCGGTGCGAAGCCAGGGCGGATCGCTAGTTCTTGTTTGTAAGAAAAGAAGTTGCCCGCTCACTCTTGCAGATTAGTAATCAACTTTACGAGATTTACGAGGCACGCGGGCTCCTTAATTCGACTTCTCATTATCTTATCTATTTTAATGCTTGAGAGGCAAATACCTTAATCTTAAATCGAAGCATCTTTCAGAATCTGAATAATGATAATAATAAGATTAAGTGTAGCTTTAATCTGCTAAGAATTTACGTCGTCATTCAATATTATTAGAAATAACAATTTCGGCTCAAATTCAAAATAACAAAACAGCTTTTATTTCGTGTCTATAATGAAATAGATTAGAAGTGCCTTGTAAATTATATTTTCTTAAACTACTTAGGGATAAACAAATTGCAAAGTGTCTTTTTCTCCGTAAACAAATGATCAATTAACATTACTTGTACGAAAACAACGAAACGAAGATCAATGCACTGCCAAATATAATTAACTAACTAAATATAACTAACTAACAAAATATTTATTTAATGGTTGATTTATGTCAACACTTTAATTTTTATGAACTTTTTTTTTATCTTTACAAACTATGATACATATATGAGAAGGCATGACATAAGAGAAAGTAAATAGGGATAACTCTAAATTCGTCTTCTCAATGCCCAGGAAACACACATATATATATTCATCTTTATATCAGATTTTTTGAGCATTAAAATCATATAAAAATGTACCATTCCGCGCTTAATATTCACATAGAAATCCTTTTTAACAGTGGCTTTTAAAACAAGATTAATCAAACACAATAACAATTGTGACTCGTCTTTTCCGTCTAATTAATAAGTATAACAAAAACTTCAGGCGACACAAATAGGTCGAGAAATTGAAACGTTTGTTTTCAAAAGGTAACCAAACCAAGAGTAATAGCCGAAGTTTAATTTTATTACAAGACAAAAGTATTCGTAATGGTAATTTCGGAGAACTTAGCGCGTTGATCAAAAATAAAATATTATAGTTGGAGTTTGCAAGTTTTGCTTCCTCGCTTCAAGATTAACCTATTGTTAGTGGTTTTATTCATGGCACGTTTAACAAGTTTGTTTATGGGTAAAGGAAACTTTTTGGATGCTGCATCATTTGGGAACATGAAAATGTTCTGACACTACCAGTTTTCGCGGTTTGGCACGCATTTCATATAGCACTTACTTCTATGGTACTGATTAAAACCTAAACTATAAAGTTGTAAATAAAAGGTAGTTTCAGTTTTAGAGTACGGGATAAAAAGACCCTATTATTTAATACGGACTTCTAAATTTACGTCTGCACAATTTCAGAGCAATCGGTTCAGTAGTTACGGCGTGAAAGCTGAACAAACAAACATACTTTACGATTTGTAATATTAGTAAGGAAGAGTGAAACTTAAAAAATGTTCTAATATGGAACTATAAATAGAAAAGTAATACATCAGAGAGTAAGTGATTGCTATTGCTTAGTCCATTGTGTTCAATCGGTAGGACACTTTGATAAGGAATCTTCATCCAAACATTATCTTCAAATCTACTTGAATGGATTCAAGTGATTCCATTGAGGGAAGTTGCTCTATAAAACAATAATGTATGTAACAATTTTTATATTAGGTATTTATTGTGTAGTGCGTTAATAAATACTTTCCATAATTCTAAGAGATCAGAGAGGTAAAGCTTAGTGGAACTTCCATTCTAGTAAGCCGCTCGTCAGGTGAAGTCCTCTTTACAGAAGACCACAGTAAAGTATTACTCGGTAACTGTAGTGCTATGTTTCTGCTGGTAAATAAGGTTGCCAGAGATCAGTTGGGGACGGTACGGGGTCTTTAAGGCCGGGAACGCATCTGCGACCCTTGTGCGGTTGTTGATGCCCATGGGCAGCGGTGATCATATAAAAATTCTAATTACTGCAGTAAACTTCACTTGATTGACAGGCCCGTTGGTCGAGTGGCTAGAGACCCTGGCTACAAAACCAAGGGTCGCGGGTTCGAATCCCGCTAGGGGCAAATGTTTGTGTGATGAACATCGGCATTTGTACTCGAGTCATGGATGTTTATAAAAGTTTAAGTATGTCTATCCGTTCCCTAGCTTCCATAGTACAAGCTTCGAGCTTAGTTTGGGGCTAGGCAATTGGTGTGTTAGTCCAAGGCATTTATTTATTTATTATTATTTATTTATTTGTACAAAAAGATTTCTGTAAGTTGTCAAACAAGCACCTTGAACTGAATCAGCAACTTGGTCGAATCTTGCCATTCACTTAACCAATGACAAGACTTTAATTTCGCTACTCGGTAATATACCAGTCCATTTTTGAGACACTTAAAGTGCTATCGCTTTACTAAAACCATAAAAGAAACAAATGTGTAGTAGTTATTGCTTCAACCATCCATTATTCCGCACATTCAAATAGTACAGTTCGATTGATAAAAAAATAATGATTTCCATTTATGGTAAACATGGGAAAATAATGACAAAGTGGATTCCATTTGGATTCCATGTGGATTGTAGTTTGACAGTGATAATGATTAGTTTGTTGTGATTTACAGACCGCACCATTAAAGTCGTAATCCTTAAGATCCAGATAAAAGCCAAGTAAATTGATATGTGTAATGAAGCAAAACGCATATGAAAAAAATATATATTAACAATGTTACAACAAAACAAAATAATTTAAAAAAAAAACTAATTCATTCAAAGGGTCGCTTGTAACTAACAGCTGTATCATATCAGCAATCCAGATAAAATGTACTGTCAGCTAGAATAATATCTGCAACAAACTGTACTTCATAAAGTGAACATTCCAGTTATTGCGACAACACTGTGCAGCCATAACTCAAATCTCGAATATGGAGAGTGGAGTTTTTTTCAGATTCGCCCGAAATGTCTCACATTACATCCGTTATGAAGTAACACTGCGATCGGATAACCCGTTTCGTATCATCCACTATTGGGTTTGTGAGTTGTTGTCCGATTTGCTGTTTTTTACACGTACGTTGAAGGGTTATTGAACACTGTTAAAAGTTACGATTCAATGTGGAGGTACAATTTGCGTATTTTTGAGACAGTGCTACGCTACTTTAATTGCGACTTGAATGGAACGATTGGATCAAAATAATACTACGAATATTATTTAGCGGGACTAAAGGCGATATGTTTTTTTTATGTATACTACTTACTGCTTGACGTTTCATACTATTCACTATTGAGTTTGTGAGTTTATTATCAGAATATTATGTTGTTTTTTACGCTTACGTTATAGGGTTATTGAAGACTATTAAATTTTACAGCACGATACACGCCATTTATTTATTTTTTGTTGGAGTATTGCTGCCATCTTTAGGATGGTTCTGCTCGATACCAGCTGGCTGCTTTGGACTCTATTGAGCGGCGTGCGATGAGGCTTATCGGTGATGATACTTTGATCGAGAGCTTGCAGAGCCTCGATCATCGTAGAAAGATTGCTTGCCTCTCCGTATTTTACAGACTCCACTTTGGTGAGTGAGCTGCTCAGCTGCACGATTTGGTTCCGCCAGCTCCGTTCCATCATCGAACTACTAGACTCGGTCAGGGACTTCATCCGTATACAGTGGAGATTCCGCGCGTACGAACTAAGCGATTTGCTTCATCCTTCTTGATACGGACTGCGCGGGAGTGGAATTCTCTGCCGAGATCTGTATTTCCTGCACATTACAACTTGGGGCTCTTCAAGGCCAGAATAAACGGGCTTTTCCTGAGCAAGCACGCTCCATCGTAGACCACATAGTTGTTTAACATCAGGCAACTTTGTGGTCAAGTGCTAGCTTAGTCCTAAATAAAAAAAAATAATAATAATTGTAACTGAAAAGGGACGATCCAACCAAAATACTTCTAAAAATTCAGGTTTAAATTCACTAACCTACTGTTATGTCTCCAATTGATGTAGACATCTTTAATTAACAAAAAAAAATATATAAAAAAGGACAGACTTTTCAAACATCACAATAAATCAGTGGTCAAGTAGAGAGCTAGGTTTAAATCGAATTCAGTAGATGATGAGGGCATACTGGTCTCAAAACATATAACTGTACGTACATAACTTCTATAAATTAAGTGCAATGAGCTATATTTTTTAGCATTTTCATATTACTCTTTTGTTAGTTGACTCTAAGCCATAAATTGATGGTGCACTACAATTTGTCTGGCTGTCCAATGATCCATCATTGGACAAGTAGACAAATTACGTTGGGATAGAGGAATTAGGTCAACCCATTCTGTAGGCTGCTGTCTAACAGGACGTCCTTAGTAAAGTTACATAACAATGGTACATTATTTCTAGAAGATCCCTTGAAAATTGGGAGAAAATGTTGAATGTCAGAATGAAATAAGGCTTATTGAAGATAGAAATTCAGATCATATCTGGCTCATTAATATTGGGGAACCAGTTTCCCAAGACTTCTAATGGCTAGCGCTCCTATGTATCAAAAACTACACTTCGGAAAACTTGTTTGTGTCTTTGTCATAGTGCATAGCTTACCCTCTCTAAACTGACAAAAACAAAGCATTTAGGAGAAAAAATTATTCAAAACCCGTTCTTATTAATTTGAAGAAATTAAATTGTGCAATGTATTAATACGCGGCTTATGAAATTGTTGGAAACTCTGCTTTCTTTTCTTGGGAAAGCTTCTTGAAACTTCCCAAATAAATGTTTTACGTTTCCTAACACATTTCTCGCCGTTGGAAGCTTTTGAAAATTGCAACCATACCTAAAATTAAAGTACGATGTAAGTATAGGGCATTAAGTGGAACATACTAGTACTCGATTCTAATGAAATCTTCTCATTGAACATTTCCTTTGGATATACTAGTACAAAACATATTATGAATAGGTACTGCAAATATTTTGAACCAGTGATAATGTTTGACTTGGGGACATTGTGGGAGATAGGTTCGAAGATGAGTTCCCCCTTATTTATTGTCCACTAAACTTTGGTGGAGATTGCTTTATCGTCTAGAGAAGGCTCCTAAATTTTGATGATCATGATACTTTGGTCACCAACCCAGCGTAGTGACAGTGACCTTACTACCTATCTGGGTAAGATCTGCTTCTAGCAGTGAAGTAGTCCAGTATGGTATAACACAATAAGTAAAAACGATATTCAACCAAAACAATTAATTTTTGCCGACCGCCTTGGTGTAATGGTCAAGATGTTGCCCATTACGCAAGAGGTCGCGGGTACGATCCCCGCACAGGACAAACATTTGTGTGCATGAACATGTATCCTTGTCTGGGTGTTATATGTATCTATAATATTTAAGTATATTAATTGTAATACCACTGTTGATTCTGATGTCTGTAACACAAGTGCTTAAGCTACTTATCACGGGGTCAGATCAATGTATGTGATGTTGTAAAATATTTATTTTATTTATTAATTTATTTGTTCCAGAATCCGACATGACCTGATGACATTCGGCGACCGGTTCACCGAGAAAGAAGCGGACTACGCGTTAGACGACGCACCCATAATACGAGACCCGAAGAACGGAGATCTCATGATTGACTACGTACGGTTTTGCAGTCAGTTGGCGGGTCTGAGAAAACCGGTCAAGAAAACCCAGCAGTGACAGGTGTGATAATAGCGTTTGGGATGCGATGTTAAATGACATGGTCTCATGGAACAGAAAATGTGAAATGAAAAATCAAATATTAGTCCTTGTTTGTAACAGTCCCGCTTTTATACTTTGAATAAACCAGAAAGTAAAAAGATGTTAATGAGTTTTATTTGTAAAAGTCTTCTACGATAGCGGTACATATTTTAAGGATAATAAAACAATGTCATATATCAAAAAAGGCGTAACCAAGAAGATGTTGTCTTACATTATAGATGTAAATATGTATGTTTATAATTTAGTGAACTAAGGACGATTAAAAGTTTTGAGTTTTTTGCCATGAGCATGTTTGCCCTTTCAAATCGTGTCGCACAACTCGAAATATCATTGTCATTTCGAAACATAGCTACTGAAGTCTATAAAGGTTACCGCATCTGCCCCAAAGCAAATACACCTACGCAAACAATCATTTACAAAATATTCCCCATTTAAACTAATTGGTTCACCTACAAACAATAAACGGTAATTAAATTCATTAATACTGTTTCACCGACCACATTCAATAAACAGGATTTCATAGAGCCCGCAAATTTGTGTTGAGCCATCAATTAAAAACTCGTTTGCAGAGGTAATACAGTGATTACTGTCATAATAGCAAATTTATATTCAGTTATTTAATGAAATAATACGAGAAGTTAGCAATTTTCTAAAAGCAAAGTTGAGACACTCAGCAACGGAGCGTTTTCAAATGGGCTTTGCGAAATAGGAAAGTTTCAACAAGTAATAACGGACTGCCGCGAATTCAACTTTGTCGGCATTCGACTACCTACAATTTCTAAACTTTAAAAATGTACTTTGACTCCATTATTGAAGCCATGGCAATGATGTAATAACTATTGTTTTATACAAATGAACCAATGGTCATATGAAGACGACTGGATTTGTGCAGAACTCATTTGAGAGTTTCAGGTCACCACTGTTTTTTTTTTTTACTTTACATAAAACATTTACAATGCTGATTTTATTTGTGTGTGCGGGATATTTTTTTTACATCGAGAGCGAGAGAGAGAGAGAAAAATAAATATGTGCTCTTATAAATATTTCATAACGATAATATCTGTGTCTACCCATGTGAATTAAAAATCTAAAAATAGAACAACCAGCTTAACTTTAATCTGAGCTAGAAAGTCGATATATGATAATGTCATATATTTATACATATTTACGGCTTATGCCAAAGTATTAAATAAATAAAAAGCATAATCCGCCTATCACGTTACTCAGTCACGTATTACGTATTTTGCTACAGGTTTTTTCTACCGAGACGTAATGCTATTACGCCTTAGAAATGTTAGACACAAATAAATTATGAATATACTACATAGTTCTTACCTAAGGAAAAGCGTAAAAATACTACTGGCTACGTGTCTTATATAAATAATGAAGTAAAAGGAATCTTGTGTTTCTCTTTACTCATCATTTTGGTTTGAGCTTTATTTATCAATCTCATACGTTGTATTTTTGGAATTTTATAAATATAAATCCATATTTATTATATCGCGGTTTAAGAACTGGGTCTTGGGTCTCGAGGTCCTGGGTTCGATTCCCAGGTCTGGCACAATGTATGTCGGTTTTTATCGACATAGTCCGGATTTTTAAACACCCGTCCATCTAGGTAACAAAATAATGATTCCAAATGATGGAGGCCATTGCCCTGCAGTTGGACACTATTAAGCTGATAGTTATTTTTCTTTTTAACTAACTCAAGATTAATCTTTATTTGTTTTGAAAGTTGATGTCGTTACAATGATTGCTTTTATCTTGTAGTGGGCAATTCATAAGTCGGTATATATCGGTTTTCATGTTTAATTGTGCACGCAATTCCTCGAAATCATATATATTTTTTATCTTCATCATATTGCGTTTGTTTCCATTTTGGATAAGAAAGGACATTGCCCAAACCCGTTTCGCTATCAATATAACGAGTATAGTCAAGGCAAATTGTTCAAAATTCATGATATAATTTTCTATGCCTTCCTAGTTATTTTAATGCAAATCTGTTGTGGGATTCATAATTTATATTTAATGAGACAATAAACTAGTTCCCATGACATCAAGTGCATCGATGAATGAGTACGAATATCGGTTGAGATTCTTGTAGAAGAAAAGTTGTAAATAGATAAGCTCTTATTATAATAATGGTAATCATTATTATTATAAAAGATAAAAAAAACTTGAGTAAACATAAATTATATTATAAATACATTTTTTAAAATAAATAGTGTCGATTTTGAATAATCGTACCGCTGTCAACTTCCGCGAGTTGACAACATGCGGGAGAACTGACACATCAACTGAATTCTTGTGATTATTTTGTGAGGTATTCCGGCAAGCAAATAGTATTGTTTCCACCACGTTCGTGTTGAGTTGAGTTTGAACTCTTTCAATTCGTGCAGTGATTTTTCACTATGTCTCGCTGTGTGAACTGTGTTCACTTGCATTAGTACATCCATTGCCAAGTCGGCGTGTTGACGAGGACTGGATTAGCCCGGCACTAGTAAGTAATCCTACCTATGATCGAGGACCTTGGTCATCAAGCTAGTCAATGTTAATGATAAATAAATGTGGCTCGGGTATTTCATATTCTTGTATTTTTTCAGTTGCCATCTGATGATACGGCCTGTCAAGAATGTTTCATCATAATAAAGAGAGGAGATATGAATCATGTTACTGGAAGCACTGCTGGTGTAAAAATGAGAACATGAATAGAAGGAGAGCTATGTTCGTGACCTAAGAACAGACCCATTTAAATCATTTTCCAAAACTGTCGTAACATGATTTAATGACTATGCGCTAGGCTCCTATCAAGTCAAACAGGCGCGTTCATATTACGGGGAGCACGTGAGCCGGAATGGCAAATATTAAATAGAAATGCTGTCGACATTGAGGATGACTTGCCTCTGGTGGTGGGAACGGATAAATGTTTAGTTAGGGCTAGGAAAAAAAAAACCGGCCAAGAGCGTGTCGGACACGCCCATGAAAGGGTTCCGTAGCTAAAAGATGGCCCGACTGCTTAAGACACCATTTAGTAAGGGCAACTGCACGTCATAAGTTGGTCGAGTTGTATAGAAATAACTATGTATGATACAGAGTTCGCTATAGTTTTCGTTGAAAGTACTTACTTGGAGGTATACAGGACATTTTTTTCAGAATTATTGTAATAGTATTTCAAAAGTTAAGGGGGGGGGGACGCTCTAATTTTAACTTTGTATTAATATATCTCGAGACTGGGGTGTTTGATCCACATAGTTTCAAGGCAAGTTTTATTGTATTTAAAAATACCTTTTTAACGATACCCCACACGATGGGGTAAGTCGAATTTTGTTTTTTGGATTTACTTTTCGATGTATGGGAGGGGGGGTAAAAATAATTATTTTTCGATTATTTTAAAAACCGATTCTGGAATTATCACTATACATCTCTCCACCAATTTTCGTGGCAATCGGTTCAGAAACAGCGGAGAACGAGCCAGGACAGACAGACAGACAGACAGACAGACAGACAGACATGACGAAACTATAAGGGTTCCGTTTTTTGCCATTTGGCTACGGAACCCTAAAAACGGCATCTTAGCAACAAGGTTTACTATGCCTATATTTTAGTGAACAGAGTTTTACATAACGCTGCTAAAGATATTGCTGGATACTATTGTATTTGATTAGTAGGCAATCGGACAGTGAGCTGCTGTGCCCATGTAATGACACTGCTATGGTACCTGAGACCTAGATGGTATTTTTAAACGATATATTTTGGGCACTAGGCTGGGAAAACGCTAGGACGAAGAAGAAGATATTTTATGATAAGACCATTCTGAATAAATGTTTAATAATATGCAATCTGATGTTTTTGTTTCACCTCTTTTGCATAATTAAATGACCTACCTAATATAATGATTTGGAGATACTTCCACGGTCAAATGGCGTATGCACCAACCTTAAGGTGCCGCTAGCGTGCCGGGTTCGATTCCTGGTCGGGTAATTAGAAATAACTTATTTTTATATATTTTCTATAGGTTAATGTGGTAATGCTAGATACTAGGTTGTTGTTTCCAATCACCTACCATAACGCACGGGCTTGTACTATTGGGATTGAAGTAGGTTCCTACAAGGTGATTTATTTATTATAGAATGGAACACCATAACTTATTTCTAATGAATTAATGTATTTCTATTCTCTCTTTTACGAACGTAATATAGCAAATGTCAAATATTTCCTAACCTCCAAACCATTACTTTAAATTGAGATTTGCAGGAAACCCCACAAAATAAGAACAAAAATCTTGGTGTGTTCAAAAGTAGGGTATTTCTACTATTTTTTGTGTTTTTTTTACTGTTGTACTCGTTCATAGCCAGCGCAACCGAGTTCCATAGAAATATGGGCAATGTTCTTTCTGTCTCAGTTCGTTTATAACCCGTTTTCATTGTGCTACTCATTCGACAAAATATTTTAGAAAAGCATTTTCGAATTAAAACATCTTTTGAATCTTTTCTACTGGTTTATTCCGCTTCCTACTATTTTACCTTGTTTTTTTATGGCAGAGGCGGATTTGAGATTATTATGTGTAGTGACCTCATGGTGAGGTTTTAAGATACACGTTATAGGAAAATGTTTAATGGAATATTCAGCTTAAAATATAAACTTTAAAAATAAGGAGTACTTTAGATCACCCGTTTTATTGTGTTACTTAGTCAACACAACAATTTGAGTGGTATTATAGGAAAGCAATTGCAAGTATAACACTCTTAGAATCTTTATCCTACTTGTATATTGTTCTCCTTATCATGTTAAATTATATCAGCAATTTCTCTCTCAGCACTTTTTGTGTCATCACAACTAATCAATTTCGCGCACGTACACGCAATGCAGACATGATATCATTTTCATGTTAAATTGTGTTAGCAATTACGTCACCTTAGCTCTTTTTAAATCTTCATCACTCGTATATTGCTCTTTAATATTCATCAGCAATTACTTTAAGAATTTTTTGTATCATCACAAAATATCAATTTCGCGCATGTACTCGCTATTGCGTGAATACAAACATGATATAATTTTCATTTTAAATTGTGTTAGCAATTACTCCATCTTAGCTCTTTGAAATCTTCATCACTAGTTCCTCTTTATACTTCTTTTTGTATAAGCAATTTTTTCTCA
Source organism: Nomophila noctuella (assembly GCA_958496325.1). Lineage (NCBI taxonomy): Eukaryota > Metazoa > Arthropoda > Insecta > Lepidoptera > Crambidae > Nomophila > Nomophila noctuella. The sequence continues at coordinate 4,320,189 of OY292491.1, read as the reverse complement.
GCACTTTTTGTGTCATCACAACTAATCAATTTCGCGCACGTACACGCAATACAGACGTGATGAGGTACAGCCTGGCGCGTTGGGTGTAACGTTCATTTCCCCGGTTCATCGCCCGACACGGTTGCTTGCGGACTCGCGTCTTATCCTTTTTACAGGATGACGTGGTTAATCTAGCGTCAAAGTTGCGTTTGACATAACCAGATTTTTGGAATAGTAGACGTTTGGTAAGGTCTATTCCTCATATATTTTTACGCTCAGATCAAATATTTGAAATGAGATTTCATGCTACTACTCTTCACGACGTAGCTCACAATTTTTAAACGTTATTGACATATTATGCATATAGGTATACTTACTCCGACATGTCAGGAGTATTTTTTTTCCACTATTCGTTCTATGTATCACGAATACATACACATATTATGAAGTTGCCTTTCCGAGTACCTTTGATTTGCATTCGAACCCTAAAAAAGACAAATAACTGTCGCGAAAAAGAACGCGTAGTAAGAATTTAAAAATTAACAAAAGAAAAGCGGCAACTCACTCGAGATATTACTTATGATGTCGAAGTCGAACTCGACAATCTCTTGCGGCGTGCCGCAAGTTTTCGTGTGATCTCACCGTGGTGAGATCACACGAAAAAAACAAAAGACTGTCAGAGAAAAGAATGCGCGTATAAGATTTGAAATGTAAGCAACTCACTCGAGATGTTCCTTGTAGATGTCGAAATCTGTGAAGACAAGCTCGACGATCTCGTGCGGCGCGGCGAGGAAGGTGTAGAGCAGGCAGTCCACGCGCGGGTACGGGCGCGGGTAGTCGGGGCTGCTGAACGTGCCGCGCTCCTTGCCGTACGTCGACGTGAAGCGGATACACGTGCAACCTGGAAACGAAAATATTCCTTTTTAAGTCACAATCATAATGCCATCCTAGCCTTTGCCACGGTGGCCAATCATACGACCAGGCGGGTACGCAGGGTATATAGTGCGCAAGTGAGTGCGCAAGCTCAGGTCCCCCCATTCCCTCACTCTTATACTCTATTCCATAGTCGGGCGGGACTGCAATCTGACACTACCATAGAGGCCTGTATAAGGAGGAGCTCGTGACTAAAATAACCAAAATCCAGTGCTAAGTTTCAGAATTGCAAAGGCGTTAATGAAACTTTAAAATTAACAGCATCATCAGGATCTCTGAGAGTTCATGTTTTAATTTCACAAATCATGACCAGATTTGCTGTTGCTACAAAATTAATAGTGAAGGAAAAAGGAATTGTATTGGCGTTCGCATATTCATGCTTCCTTCACAACCAACATTCTGCTAAAATATTTCAATTATTTTTATTCTACACAATTTTTTCCAATAAAAGCTTAGTAATAATCAATAAGGTATCTGCGAAGCAATCATAAAATGATACTTCTAAACTAGTTGAAGGCCGTTCCATCTTATGCCTCCCAAAGGCTTTTGTTGCGGTAAAACCACAATACCTTTACCTACCCCAGAAATTGTTCCACGTAGATTGACCTAGTAATTCAGGGAGCTCCGTACTAAATTACTCTTCCACGCAACTCACACGACTATAAACGTAATTACATGGGTAATAAATAACACCCAGGTCCGAAACTTGGTGCTGGCCATTCAAAATTTATTTCCAAGAACTGGCAACTCGATTAGGATGATTGCCGTTATCTTAATCTCCGCTTCTGTTGATCAGATTTGCCAAAATCATCAAGTAATTGGAGGCAGTATTTTGTCAATGTGTTGGGAAGGTACCCAAAGGAGATCTCTGATTAGGGTCATATACACAATTTACAGCCATTTTATGTACGCCAATGTGAATGCAAAATATGTACAATCTTTTGGTGTGAATATCTAGCCATAAAAATTGTTGTGACAAGAAAACTACAGTAAAAATAAATCAACATGTCTACTAGATTCTTAAAAATTATTGCCATAATATAAATATGGCCACCCTGAGACTCAAAAATTATTGATAACATACGATTTACTGGACACGATAGAATGAAGCGGTGACTCCCATTAAATGATTGTCAAAAAAACAATCCCAACCGAAATCAGCGCAATCAATTAGGTATTCCACAAAGATAAGTTGTCCCCTCAGAGGTGTTTACAAACTGTTACATAATTAGAACCCGGTTCGATTGGATGGTATTGGTCAATAATCACCGGACCGCGCCGTCGCCCGGAAATTGGAACTTCATCGAGGGGGAAATTTAACCGCAAAAGCCGAGGTGAGAGGATTGGTTACAACTAATTAATATACCTCTAATATTAGTTGGTGTAAACTGTGGGGCTTGAAAGCAATCCATAATAACTCAAGGATTAACACCGGCAAGAATTTAAGGGTGAGCGGTTTTGAACACTTCACGTAATTTTGGTTATTAATTTTAGCACTTCGGATCGCTGAACTATGAATAAATACTTTTAGCACAGTATTGTTTCTCGGTACGTATTTACCTCTCATATAAAACTAACAAGTTTTACCAATAAGCTTGGTAGACTGGTGGTAAGAGGGCCACTTCACATGCGTGAGGTCGGCTATTCTAAACCCGACAGGCACGCACATCTGGGTTAATCGAAAATCTATGGGCGTTATTTCCTACCAGCTGTACAGTGAAGAAAAACATCGCAAGAAAACCTACAGACTACGAGTAAGTGGGTGAAATGGAAAAGGCAATGGTAAACCATTCCATTAAAATTGGGAAGGATTTGTTAGCTTATACATTAGTTTTTGAGTTTATTCGTTACATATAAAAAAACTCTTTTTAATATTAGTATAATGTATACATATTATGTATACACAAACTACTGGACCTACCCGTGCGAAGCCAGAACGGGTCGCTAGTAAATAATAAGAGAAAAAAGATACATTTTTCTTTTATTAATAAATTATTGAACTCAAATTCGTTTATGAACAGTAGTAACAGTGATGACAAATAACAATAATTGCTTACAATAGTATGTTATCATTTATTATTTACATTTCTGGCTCATAATTGGACACAAATTTGAATTTAATGAGATAATAAAAATAACTGCTAATTACGTGACCAATTACTTTCTTCACATTTAAAATTTAATCTTGTTATACCTAAGTCAGACCGACTTTGTTAAACTAAATTGGTCGAAGTAATTAAAACAATTAGTTTACCTGACATTGAGTCAGGCGTAGATGCCGGTGAATTTCGTTGTAAAGTCTAAAACATCATTTCATTAGTACTTCTGCTAAAGTTAGGACGAAAGGGTGATCTGTTTATTCTGACGAAGGTTTTTCGATCAGCCTTTGTTGATTGGTACAAATAATTTTAAAATAAGTACGCTAAGTATGATAAATGATTTTCTCTTGTTCATTCCACAAGACAATGCTATTGGTTGGAAAAAATAAGTTAGGTATCTTCTGACGCTCTAAAACAATATTGAAAATGGTCTTTGCTCGTTCGTAAACTCTAAACTTATCAACAAGTTTGTACTCAACCTAATCTGTTTAAGGCAACAAATATTTTCGCACCAAAAGCAAAACAATACTTTGTTGATTGATTCCAACTTCAAACAAGTTAGCCGAAATCACACTGATTACCTTTAATATTAAAACTACAAACACCCTTTCCCAAACAAATAAACTTAAGTGCTTAGTCAAGATCGATAGATTAAGCTATTAGAGGGACTTGGAGCAAACAGTATTAGGGTAGTTGTTAAGCTTTTCAGATAATTTGGAATATACTGTCGACACAGGATATTTAGTACTGGTGGCCGCCCATGAATCCGTCCGCGTGGATTTCGGCTTCCGCACACATAGTACTATAACTATAGCTTAGAGCCTTCCTCGTCAAATGAACTAGCCAACACGAAAATATTTTTTTCAATTTGGACCAGTGAGATTAAGGCGTTCAAACAGACAAACAAACTCTTCAGCTCTATAACATTAGTACAGATTATTGTTCTAGTTAATTCATAAAGCTTGATTAAGTTTTGGTTTAGATGGTGTTAATAACCCTCAGACATTCAAAAGATAAGTTTTATAAAAGAATACAAATATAAATTATAATAAGTATCACACTGAATAAACTGTAAGTAAGCTTGCAAAGCTATTTATCTCCTCTAATTTAATTTTCTGACTATAATTTAATTTAACACGTAAGAGAAATGTTAATGACAGGCCCGTTGGTCGAGTGGCTAGAGACCCTGGCTACAAAACCAAGGGTCGCGGGTTCGAATCCCGCTAGGGGCAAATGTTTGTGTGATGAACATTGGCATTTGTACTCGAGTCATGGATGTTTATAAAAAGTATTTAAGTATGTCTATCCGTTCCCTAGCTTCCATAGTACAAACTTCGAGCTTAGTTTGGGGCTAGGCAATTGGTGTGTTAGTCCAAGGCATTTATTTATTTATTATTTATTATTTATAAATTGGATCGTTTTTTTACTCCATAAACTCTATAACACGAATACGCTAAAAAGGCAGTTAATAAATGCTTTTTTAAATTCACTGTATTTCAAAACTAACCCATTTCTGAAGTAAATGTTACTTTAATATTTTGTTTTCCATCATATCCAATAACCAAAGATAGGCATCCTATATTTAACTTAAGCTACATCGCATTTTCAGGTCTACCGATCAAAGGCCTAGCTATAAATCTAGAATAAATATTAATAAAAGATGGATAGAGACGCGATGTTCTCTATTTTATCATAATTTCGATGTTTCTTGATTCCCAAAAGGGGATTAATAATGTTTTTTATAGTGTATCTGGGAATGCTAATATCTATTTATTTTCATAAGTCTAGACGCATCAGTTGTTTTAGATTTATTTACATCAAACAAGTTGGTAAATTAATTTACTAAGAATTCATATACTCAGACTTAGTTGGTTATAATATTGTTGGCCGAAAAAGCAAATCTAATGGTTAATTTTGATCATTGTTGTTACGCGAAGAAAACTGCTTGAGATTGTTATCTTTAGTTACTGAATCTTGGACACAAGCCTAACTACTCTGTTGTTTTAAAACGAAAATGCGTTTCTCTGGATCATCTGGTCATGGATATTAATTAAAGTAATAAAGTCTGTCTATCTGTTCCCTAGCATCTATAGTACAAGCTTCGATATGTCCAATAGTTGAATGAATTAATGAGCTAATATTAGTGTAACGAAATGGATTTTTTTAGTAAGTGCCAGCGAGATTTCTGGACTAATCTTTCTACCGATAACGGTTTTGATAGTTAACATTACAATCTAATGACCACAAGACATTACTGACCCTCATTATCGAATGTTTACTGAATACGCCTGACGATAAAAATAGCTCATTCGATCGCGCCACATCAAGGTGACAATATGAAAGTGCCTGTTGTAATATTTGTGCTGTTACTAACTAAACTTTGTGAAGGAAGAGTCGCTTCGGCCGAAACTGAGGTGGAAACCCGTATTGAACATGAAGACAAGAGGCCATCTTTAGATTGTACGTTCAGATCGTTGAAGTTTGAAGATCCGTACCCATCAGTCATTGTGAAGTGGCAGAAGCAAGTCTATGCGCTAACTTGGGACTCAAACAGGCAAGAAGTACTACGTCAATACGAGTATAAGGCGCCGGCGTCACACTCCTATCCAAGCTCGGGAGGCCTGTCGGGCGGCCAGTCTTCGTCTGCTCCACAAGACCCGTTTAAAGCTGCCACAGTGGTTCCTGATACGTACACGTCTGATGATATTATAGGATTTTTCCGTTCTGATTGTAAAAGACCACATTAAACCCAATACTTGAACAAAACATGTTTTTTTTATTTCATAAAATACGAGTATTTATTCATTTGTGCAGTACGGGCCTTGGCAAGTTATTTAAATAAAATGAAGTTTGACCTTCCTATAGATTTGTTCGTCTATCTGCTGATGTTCAGAAATAAATTAGACTTTACTTGTGCTTAAACTCGTTAAATATGGAATAGTGAGAACAGGAGTAAGGATTAGCTATTAATTTTATGACTTAATACGAATTTAAATTGCATTTATCGAACTCTAACTTAACACATACGGCGCTTAACACTAAGTTATAACACTAATCTTTGGCCGCAGCCGTTCAAGGGTTCGATTAATGGTGTTGCAAATCTCAATTTTACTTTGCTTCAAAACAAATTTTGATCACACTAACTTTCTCAAAAGTTTATTATCTCGGGTATACATTCTACTTCCTGTTTGGACTCAAGGGAAAATCCTTCATGACAGTTATGAAATATAGAAAAGAGGGTGCATTGTTTTGAATGAGTTTACGGAACCTAAAATCAACACAGCGTCATAATCATCATAATAAGCTTGATCTTGATTTTATAAATGTGAAATCATAATTTAATAATAGAAACGACAGGCCGTAGCTGAAGAGTTTGTTTCTTTGTTTGACCGCATAATCTCAGGAATTACTGGATCGAAAAATATTATTAATCCAATAATCCATTGGTCAAGGAATGCTTTATGCTATTATAGTATAATACTATGTATGTGGAAACCGAAATCCACCCGGACGGAGACGCGGGCGGCCGCTTGTTAGATTATAATTACTTCAAACATTAATACTGTGAGAAATTCCGCTGAAGTTTAATGTAAAGTTGAGTGTTTCGGAACGAACTAAAACAATTTAATGGTGCCATATTTTGATAAATAATGCCTTAGCTTCAATACCGGCCACAAAAACCTTTTTGTTTACAAAACAATCGTAAAACTTTAAGTCGCGAAAGTCAACAAAACGCCTAAGTTATTATCGGCGTCTTAAATTAAAGCAGATTGGTCTAATTACAAAATTACGCCTTATTCCGGTAGGTTGACCTTAAATTTTCCTACAATAAAATATTACTTAGCATATTGGTTTAGCTTTACATAAATATTTTTGTATGTTTATTTTAACCATATTTAAATTCTAAATTCTATTTACCTTTTGTATAATTTAATAAAATTATAACAAAGAAAACTACCCGTATTAATTAACTTGCCCGGATTGCAAGAGGTGTTGAGTTTTTTCTTTGTTTATAATTTTAAAATTTATGTACAACAACTTATCACAAAAATACTCATGGATACTTTTCAACCACGATGGATGTTTAGTTTAAGCATCAAATATGGCTTCGAAGGATAAAAGCGGTTATATAAGTCAATAACCAATATGAATTATCATCACTATAAGCTTGCCAATGTTTTAGTTGAACAAACAGAAATCTATTTGCTTCTATGAATATAACTTGTTCATCTTCCTAAAGCTTAAAATATCAAGCTAATATTAATAAACGTAGCGAAATTATGCTAAGCAACACTAACCCACCTGCAGTTTCATAAGCAATTTTAATAACGCGGGTTCCCGACCCTTTAATCCCTGGTCCGTTTGCCGTTTCATGGGCGTTTTAAGAGGTATTCCACTTTGAGCACCCAGTGCTTGAACACCCGCTACTTGATCACATGCCTAATCTTTGTTAATATATTTATAAGCTTGGCAAAATATTAAATAGACCTGCAAAAATATCAATCGGTGTTCAAAGTGGATACCGATGGAGTGACGCTGTAGATGCAGACCTCCGAAAGCTTGGATCGGAAGACTGGCGTGAAACCGCAGGGGATCGAGATAGGTGCCGTTATGTTCTTCGTAGGCCAAGACACACTTTGGGTCGCTGAGCCTCAGGAGGAAGTTAGTAAGTTCAAAGTGGACTATACCATGAGTTCAATTAGCGCGTAACTGAGCTCAGACTTCACTAACCAACAGAAATGCCAGTGGTCCAGAGTCATCATCTTGTAATTTTCTTACGATTGATAAGAGCTTCTATGAAGCCTATTTTAATCAAAAAATATTTTAAATATGTATAAATAAAATAATATTTGTGTAAATGTATTTAGGTGTGTAAAATATAAGTTGTGTTTGAATTTGAGTTTAAAATAAAATGCAACACTTATGAAGCGCTACTACACTGTGGTCTTCTGTCAGGTGAAGGATCTGCTCCAGACGAGCGGCTCATTTGAGTTGAAGTTAAAGTTCCACTTAGCTTAACCCTCGTAACAATTGGGTGCTCAAAGTGGAATACTTCATTTTGCCGTTTCATGGGCGTTTTAAGACCCACGGCTAACCCGTGTCATGCGGCTGCCGTATGCCGGACAGTCGCATTTAATATTCAATTAGGGACCATTCGGCCATTCGTCAGGCGGTGTGAATTGCTAGATGAGGCATTATAATGAACTTTACGGATTGAGTTGAGGTTAGGATATTCTGATTAGGTATCAAATTACTTACATTTAAAATGAATATACAATTAGAGCAAATTCAAAATCCATCTGATGAGGTGAAAAAAGATTAAAACCAAATTCATAATTAACATAAAATAAGTAGAAGGACTTTATTACCAAAGACTTGCACGTACGAGTAAGACCCGTATTTACAACCTTTAATCGTATTGTCGTTGCCTAACGTCGTCGCATATGTAGATTGTGGAATATTTAAGAATATTAACATGCAAAGGGAACATTATAATGCCAAAATTAAGCTCCATGGAAGTCGGGTTCTAATAGGCTAGTTGCCTCATATCACCATTTATAAAATCCCTTTTAATTCGAATATTATTCCGTACAAGGGTCCAAAATATGTAAACTTCATTGAATATAAATATGGGATTGCTGCAAAAATTCAACTTAAACCCGATACATTTTTACTTTTTTTTCTCTTGATTGAAAACACCGTCCGCCATGATTCTACGTCACCAATATTGTAAACAACACAAATTCAAACGACAGTTTCGACAGGTTATTCGTGGTCTTTCATTTAAACGCGTTGATTGTTGTTTATTTCACTTTTAAAATATTATACACTTTACATTTATTGAAAAAAAACCTGCCCAAAATAGATACTTTGATGGTTACAAAATATTTTGCTTCAAATTCTGATTCGCAAATTCTCATCACTGGGTACTTTAACCCACAACTTCTTATTGATGTATTCTTACATTCACGCACGATACAATAGTGGTAATTCATAAATGTACCATGTAATCTCTACGAAGACATGATTTTAAGTCCGATAAACACTTTTTGGTTATGTCACGCGTATTGTTGACAAGAACAGTGACGCCACGGCACAGACCATCATGGCGGACGGCGTTTACGGTAGTATAGTGAAATTAATAATTTAAAATTCAAAATACAGTTGTAAGGATGTTTCAAAAAAAAATCATATTTTTTTTATGTTGTAATATAATCGTAATGAACCGTCCTATCAAATAATAAAAATATTGGCAACTAGCCTATTCATTGGTACCTGTGTATTTGTAATCTTACCTTTAAGGCTGATATTGTTGGTATGTACGCAGCATAACATTTTGCCGTCATAATGCTTTTAAATAATTACTGACTTTTAAATAATTACTGAAAGAGTGGTAGAGCTTAGTGGAACTTCCACTGAAATGAGCCGCTCGTCTCAGGAAGTACCTCCGCCTTGCAGAATAACACAGTGAAGCAATAGTGATGTAAGTCACTATTGCTTTGACGACCCGCTTGGTGTAATGGACAAGATGTTGCCTATTACGCATGAGGTCGCGGGTTCGATCCCCGCACAGGACAAACATTTGTGTGCATGAACATGTCTGTTTGTCCTGGTCTGGGTGTTATATGTATCTATTTAAGTATATTTGTAATACCACTGTTGATTCTGATGTCTGTAACACAAGTGCTTAAGCTACTTAACACGGGATCAGATCAATGTATGTGATGTTGTGAAATATTTATTTACTTTATTTATTTTAAGTACTTCGTTTGTCGAATGTATTTTAAGGAGCGTAACATAAATAAATGCGTGACTCAAAGCGAGTGGAGATTGCTTCACCGACAAGAGCAACGCTCTTAAATTTTGATGAACATAAATAAATATAACAATGGAAAGCTAAATACATTCATCAAAGTTCCAGCAAACCTGCATCTTTGTAGTTCCCAGTGTCTCAAAGATAAAGTACGTAATGGACACGAGCTGCATAATTTATATTGTTTGTGCGAGGGGTAACGAAATTTTGCATTCATTTGAGAGCGTAACCCGTATTAAGAGGTGTCTGTTCGCTCACTAGCGCCTTCATTGTTTGTTCTGTAATTGTGATATATTTAAGATATATTTAGATAAAATAACTCTCTGTGGTACACTAAAGTTTTACATTTATGCTTCGTTGAACTGTATTGAATTTGTTTCTTAAATAATTGTAGCCAAAATAATGATTATTGGTAAGTGTCTCTTTTAGATATGGCCATAATTATTGCTATTTAACTATGAACTTTGTTGTAAAGGACACTTTAAAAAACATAACTTAATGTTCCTTAGTGAACTTCAGAGAATTAATTTATCTATCTTAAAAGCATCACAATAAAAAAACTTATGGCGGCGCTAGTGTGCGGACTGCACCCTATTAAGCACGGTGTACGACATCCAACTTCGCTCCCATTCCGCGTTTCCCTTTTATTTCAACTTGTTTTAATACGGTAAGTGACTTTTTACTAACTTTTAATTCATTTCATTTGTAGATGCGGGTGCCCAGTGAAAAGTATTTCGAAAAGAACTGGATTAACAGGAGACTAAATTAATTTAAAAGTTTGATAATTGTTTCAGCAGTTGACATGGGACACTTTTTTATTTCATTGAATCTTGAATTATTCTTAATGTTTCTACCGCGCATATCATTTTTGTAAAACGCCAAATGACGGAGAAGTCTATGGAAGAAGATTAAAATCAAACTTTTTTTATTCATTAACTTCTTTATTATTCGCAAAGACTTCTCCAAAGTTTTGTTTTTCGATATAAAACAATTTTGTAATTTTACTGTTTACTCAAACACTTCATTCTCCATTTACGTTTGCACACTCATCAAATCTATAAATTCCATACACCATTCCCAGCTGCACTGCTGGAATTTTCCAAATGAAACGTACGCCATCTGTTTTCCAGTTTTAAATTTAATCTGGTCATTCTCGTCGGCTTCATACTGGGTTTATAGAGGGTTTTATTGCAGTAACGACGATGATTGCGACACAAAAGTTTGTGTCGGGCCATTCCGTGGCCGTTTCGTGTTACGTCAAGGTTATATTAGAAAATCCTTTTGTTTATTGCTAGCTAAGGGGGGAACGTCTTGTGTCGTGAAAAGTTATGAGAGGTGAAGAACATAAAAATATAAATGATTATGATGTAATTCTCAAAAAGCAACGAAATAAGGATATAATTACACCCAGATTGTCTTATTTCAAAAGGAAATACCGGATTTTTTTTAAAAGAACATTTTTGTATATTTATTGTTTTCAGGATGCCTATGAGGTTTCAAAAAACTGATATCATTAGAGACCAATATTGTATCACGATTACGATGTTAAGGTGATATAATTTTAAGAAACACCAAATACAATTTATTGGTCTCATACAAATAACTCAGAATAAATAGCTGTCATAAACTCTGTGAAATGGCAACTGATAAAACTTTGCTAAGCTACTAATAAAACTTTGTCAGGTACTTAGGTTTAAATAAACTAATTCGAATTACCTTAGTTAAATACTGCCCGAACAAACTTTTGCTAAGCCTTTGTGATAAAGTTTTTGGGAATTGAAATCGATACGTAGTCATGAATTCATAACTCCCGGGACAAGGTTCTAAGCCTACCTGGGAAGCTAACTGCAAATATGTACTCTAAACATCCGTACTTAAGGCATAAATACACAAAACTAAGTTTGGTGTAAATTATATTAAATCGGCTTACCAACTGTTGAGACTAGAATCAACCAACTTGTTTTTGAAGGCTATAATTAAGTGGTTCAGACAAAATCTAGTTCGCGGGCATATTACATTACATTTTCGTGTTTGTTCATTTTCAAATCAATAATGGGGTGGGTGTTTGTTTGAAGTAAGTTTTCGGTATAATGTTTCTAATTAATAATCAACTAAACAAAACACCCACGTATCTGTACTGGCGCTTTACAATAAGGAAGAACTGGTTTGTACTAAAAAAATTTTTGGTGATGGATAAACCATTTAACGAGGTAGGCTTCCTATAGTATAACACAACGTGTGCGGAAACCGAAATCCATGCGGACGGAGTTGCGGGCGGCCGCGTACGAGTAAACCCCTTTAGAGTTAAGCCACTAATATTCTCCACAAAAACATGTCCACCCAGCGATTCCATCGCATGCTTCTAGTCTGTGAAAAACTAAAGTGGCTTCAACTCCATTTACCCCACTACTTTACTATCTACTCGGGTGAGTACTTAAGCGCCATTCCACGCGGACTAAAATCCCACACAAGAGCCGCCACGCCTGATCTAACCTGAGTGAAGTGGTCCACTTGGAGCACCTGCAACTTGAACTCCTTGGTTTTCGCAGGAGTACGATTTTACGCGCCATGGAGTTTATTTTTGTTATAGGTGACCAAACGAACAAGAGGGTCATCTGATGGTAAGTGATCACCGTACATAAGTATGGACGCCATACCCTACCCAACTGAGTTCTGGCGACCATACACACCAGAAGAAAAATAGCTCAACAGTAACGATATGCTACATCACTGTGGTCTTCCGTACTTCCCCAGACGAGCAGCTCATTCGAGTTGAAGTTTAACTAAGCTCTACCTCAAGCAGCATACGGGCTAGCAAAACCTTCAGCCATGTGTTGGGCTCAGTGAACTTATTGTCCCACTACCCAATAAACTCCTGCGTTTTGCTTCGTTCGCATGTAGGGAAGTATCGGCACCCGCCTTTTAGTTAGCATCCGGCATATTTCACTTTGAGCATCTTTTAACATTATTGGTTTGCAAAAAATCTCAATCGGTGATCAAAATGGACAAGGCCAGGTGCTCCAGTTACAGATGCTCAAAACTTGGGTGCGCAAAATGGACTACCTCACTAAGTTACCTACGTTATAGACACTTCACGCCACTCTGTAAGACGTAAAGCGACCCTTAAGATCCTAATTGGGTTCATTGCCTTGCATCTTCACATCCGTTGCCACAGAAGGAGGTTTTGAAGATATTTTGGGAAACACTTATTTATCAAGGGGTTTGGTCATTATTTTAAAGGCGGTTCTGATTTGGCATGTACTGCAGAAGCCGGCAATAAGAACTGTCCCTGTATTGTAATTAATGACAACGTAGATTAGCATTTATTTTCATGAAAAAAAAAGTGTCCTCTTTGTAAAATTAGGAGGTTCACCCGTAACATACGTTCTATATCCTTTGGATTATGGAGGGCAATGAATACAAACATATTATGGAAGACGGTGACGGAAATTCTTTTATTACAGATAAAAAGAGCCATTGCCGAAGTCGATTTGTGGCTTGAGTAAAATTAGCCGTCCACAGTTATTTTTGAGAGCAATGTAATATGAACCTTATCCTAAAGACAGATAAGTTATAATTTAAAAGGTATTGCATAAACATAATTACCATCTATTCGTATAGCGTTAGCAGTTGGATGAATTTTAGATACAAGACCTCGAAAAAAAATTGAAATGGCTCAAAAAGTAAACGTAAGGAAATATTGACTTGTACATATACCAATCCATAGTGTAGAAACACACCAAACACAAACAAAAAATATTTTAAATGGCAAATCATGCCGAAGTTACGTCTAGTAATATTATACAGAAACTGCTTTGCCGCCGAACTTCAGTCGCATATTTTATGCCTGATGTGTCTTGGTGTGCCACATAGTATTAGGAGGGCTATTCAATAGCGCCCTTTGATTTATTAAACAAGAAACCCAATATGAGATAAATGATAACAAAGCGACGCGAGCAGTAAGCCTGTTTCCACCGATATAAGCGCATGATTGCTGGCACTCAAATACTGAATAATGTATGAAACACGTTGCTAAATAACCCGCACTCAATAAACATGACAGAATAAAGTGGATTTCGTCTATTGATGCTACATTTTGCTCGTCATTCACTAATATTCTTTCTTTGGAAAATATTTATCGTGGAAGCTGCCTGCTGCTTTGACTGAATGGGATGGCTCGGTCGGTAAGGCACCAGAACTTTGCAGGCTGTTGTTTGTAATAGTTACTTGTTGCTGTGATTCCTCATATGGGTCAGGAAAGATCCTAAACGCGACTTCAACGCGATTTCTGGCCGACAGTAGTCACGTTTTGCCTGAACGTTTGTTTATTAAAGTTTTTTTTAAAAGTAAGAACTAGCCATTTCGAAGTCATTTTTAGAAGCATTTATTAGGTGTTGGATATTAACTGTCCACATTCTAGTTATTAAACGACGGGCCCGATGGTGTAGTTGTCAGCAACCCTGGCTATATAACCGAGGGACGCAGGTTCTAAAACCGATAGGAGAAATGTTTCTTAGTTAAACTTCGGCATTTGTATTCAAATCATGGAATTTAAAAAGTATTGAAGTCAGTTTATCTAGTTTAAAATTCAATCAACTAGCTAGGCAATTGGAGTGTCGTCAGTACAAGGATTTTTTAAAATATATTTATTAAAATAGTTTTTTTTTTTACCAGAACTTCTGCTAATATTTTATTCTACTTTCCACTTTACTCCGCTTTATTGATGTCTCTTAATGAAACACTTACTCGTTTCAGTTAACAAACTCAACAATGTTGTTAATTCCCCCGTATCTAGTTTACAACGGTCGTAAGCTGTGTAATTGTAGAAATACTACTGCACGCTGTACGCTACCGATGATATTAGGCGAGGAGCCAACTTAATTATTATCCGTCGTTACAGTAACAGTTACTTGGCTGGACACATCAAGCTTAACATTTACTACATTCATAAATTAGGGTTTGAGATATTTCGACACAAGATTTAAGCTCTGGTAGTAGTTAGTAAAATCTCCAAAATTGAATATTACCTACCCACAAGCTCTGTCTGCGTTATTAAGAATCCTGATTTTAATCGGGATTAAAAGTATTCTATCGCCTTAGTCATTCCATTCTCTGCCTGTATACCAACCAAATTTGATTAAAACCGTCAGTAGTTTCAGTGTTATTGAAAAAAACATTCAACTAACAAATTTTTACATTTACAATATGATTATGATTAGTATATATTTTACTTAAACTCTTTTTTTTCGTTAGTTATTCTGAAAAAACTCACCAGAAACAATTGAAAAATCTGGAATTTTTGTATGTAAAAGTTGTGTGAAATAATCTCTCAAGCCATCAATGAGAAACTCAATTTAGATTAGTGAAAAGTTGATTGCGTTTCTTCCGAGAATAATGTTGTAATTTGCATAAAAATATATCTTGACTAAGATAACTATGAAACAGTAATTTGACGAGTTAGCAGAACCAGAAGCGCGTAAACAAATATATCATGCAACTTCTAAGTAAACGCGTCGTACAGATTAACAGACTTCACGAAAATTATTAAGCACGCATTAATAAGATTAACTAGTTTAGCTAAGGATTGTTTTTGTTTTGACTAAAGCCTTCGTAACTGTTGTGCTATGTTTCTGCTGGTGAGGTTTGGTCGCCAGAGATCAGTTTGATGGGTACGGGGTCTTAAAACCGGGCAACGCATCTGCGACCCTTGTGCGGTTGTTGATGTCCACGGGCAGCGATGATCACTTACTATCAGGTGACTCTCTTGTTCGTTTGCGTACGTATCACATAAAAAAGCCCTATGTATGGAAATAGTAAATCCATGCCTTAATGGCAATTTATGATATATCAATGGATACGCTACCAATTATAATTATTTGTCGAATAATGTAATGTTTCATTTCAACATTACTGCTTTGCCTACTAAAAGCCTTGAATGCTTTTCATAGAGTTTAAAGTAGTATGCAAATATTTCAGACGAATTCTAGTTTTCAAACAAAAGTGCATATTTTGGCACTTCAATTCTCAAGTAATAAGTTCCGAGTCGGAAAATCGCCAAAGTTTCCACTGCACAACGCTTAGGAAAACAAAATCCATTCGATTTCACTTCAGCTAACACGTCACATACAGGTGAGAATTGACTTAAATTCTTTTATATTCTGTAGTTTTTTCATTCGCAAATTGGAATGCAGACTTTACGTGCTTTTGCAACATAAAGACGATTGATTTATTATTTCAATGAACTTTTTGTATGTTACAATCAAGGTATGGCTACTGTGGATATTATTCAGTAAATTAATGGCATAGAAGGAACGTAGGTACGTATAAATAAACAAAAGATGACAAATGCCAAAAACTATGTTTTTGTAGCAAATTATGTGTTGTTGACGTGACTGTCATTGTGTATTCCTAACAATGCATTCTTTGTCAAACTTTGAACCTTTCCGGGATTTAAAGGACAATATTTCCTTCCTTACCAGGGGTTTGTTAACCCACACGTTCACGTACAAAGAAGACGGAGTCCCCATTCACTCGATTCAAATAGGCCAACATGTCACCGACAGGATCGACAAATTGACTGAACGTATTTAAATCCTTTCACTTTTTCATTTCCCAATTCGCCACTATAAAGCGGTGGGCACAACGAGTGGCCCATGACTGATGGGCGATCGGACGTGTCGAGTCATGTTGGTCCTCTCGAGCCGGATTTAACCGGATTGAGTTTAGCCCCGCGAAGGGATGGGATTTAAGTTTAAATATTGTAGCTTACCAAAAATAGCGGAGTCAATTCAAAAACAAATTGGCAGCCAGAACCGTGGCAAAAAGGAAAACTTAATTTAAACTCCTATTTTATTTTCTTACAGGCAGTGGAGATTCTTCAAAGCACTGCCTCAATTTTTCTCGTCGGCGTTATAACTAAGGAACATTGCGGGAGGAAGCGCATGTTTCTCTGTGTAACGAATGAACACAATACCGTGGTGATCAACCCCCCTACCCATAGTGATGGCTATGGTCAAATCCCCTACACACATCTGGGGAAAGTCTTCAACAGCAGACCACAGCTGCTGGCCTATTGAAAAGTTACTTTTTATAAAAATCATCCAGTTGGCTCCAATCCCCAGCACCAAAAACAAAAAAGCGCGACACAAAAAGTTCATTTATAAAACCAGCAGCACTGGCGTAAATTATTTCACACACCTACGCACACGCACGCTATCTTCGTCCCAAAGGCGCAATGCTTCGCTCCGCGATGGACATTCATTTATTTTATCCGACAAAACGACACTTCGCAGCGTTTCCGCGCACATATTTATTTATAGCTCCCGGTCGCGTGTGGCTTGTCACAGAGATATGACTGCCTGGATCCTGTCTAGACGGGTACGTTTGTTTGGCGATATTGAAGGAGAAAATAAATAATGGTTGATGGTTAAGGCCTTGAACTATTTATTTTGTAGTTATTTTCTATTTAGTTTTCATAATATTTATTTAACCCGTCGGCCATTTTGGAAACCATAGTCTCGAAACCAGTTTCGAATAAAGAATAATATTTCCTCTAACGAAACTGGTTTCCAAAAGAGAATAATAAAGAGGGAGACCAACGAGTGTTATTGCCAAATTGATTGGAGTAAGGGATAACCCTTCCGATGGACATTGAAAACTCTACAAGGATTCTTTTCAAACCCAAATACCATCTCCAAGTAAGCACTTCTTGAGTAGTAAGAATATAAATTCAACTTAAAATAATGTGTTAAAAATAAGCAGAAAAAGTAATTACTTTCTTAGAAATATGTTTAATCAGCTACGCTATAATCCGTTAAAAAATGTAAGTAATTAAACATTACAAAGCCCTAATTATAAAACAAATAAACCGGCAGTAGTGGACGGGGATTCCTTTAATCCTCTTCAGAGCACCTGGGGCCACGCAAGAAACGCACAGAGAAATCCTTCAGGTAATAAGGTAAAGTGCCTTGGCTCGGCCAAATTAAATATGAATGTCAGTTGTATACACAGTCGGTTCATAAGTTCTGTCACAGCCTTATATTTTTGATTTTTGAAGACCGGCCAGAAATTACGCGCCTAATTTAAAAAATAGCACATTCATACATGTAGGAAATAGAAGAAATAATTATTTTTGTACATTATTTGAATATGGAATGGACGAATAAAGATGATAGAGTCTCGGGTTTTCCGTTGCACCACTGTTGTAACGCATAGAAGGAGATTTTCAATTTCGTGCAAAAGTTGAAAAAAGCGTCCTATTTCTTTTATTGTACTATCAATCGATACAATGAAGTCTCAAGATTTCAAAATTGTAAAAAAAGCGGCAGGCCTTGCTCTTTTAGGAACACTGGCAGTCATCAGAGCAGTGAAGGCGCCAAACGAAAAAAATCCCGTGCGTAAACAAAAAACGCCAGCTCTCCAGCTGTGGCTAAGCAGAACCAAAATAAAAAGAGTGCTAAATGAAAACCTAAGACCACGTGCTTATTGTAATAAGACCGGATTTTTTTTATTGATCGTATAAAGAAAATTAAGCAGGAAAGATCCCGGGCTCTGTAACGACGGCACGCGGGAAAAAAAACTGCTAATTTCTTTTTTTGGATGTCTTTTTTTTTACGATAGGTTTAAGTTATCACAAACAAAATGATAAAGTGTATGCCCACATTAGTGAAGAAGCAAGCACGTGTATTTCGAGGGACCAGTGCGGTCATCACCCTTCCTCATTCATGATTTGGCTTGGACTCTCGGATTCAGGCATAACTGAGGTATTTTTCGGTAAAAAATGGGGGAAAATCAAGGCCGTACTGTATCAAAATACTGCCCTAACAAGCATAGTACAACCCTTTTCTTAAATAATAATCAAGAACAGACATAGGACATTCCAATAAAACTCTACACCGGCTCATAGGGCCCGAAGCACGAAATACTGGTTGACGGCGCGCGGAATTGGCTTCACCCAGCATGAACACCGGCTCTCTTCTAGTCCACATTTAAACCGATGGGATTGCAAGTTATACCAATATTTGAAGAGGAAAGTCTGTACTTGACCTCACCCGAATTTGGTGTCTCTCCGAGCGTTTCTGATTAAATCAGCGAAAGAAAGGTGTAAGAATGTGGTGCGTGCAGCGATCGATGACTGTCTTCGTAGATTAAAGGCATCTGTCCAAAATGGAGCAGGGCATTTTAAATGAAATTGATAAAATTATATTGTAAATTTAATAACCTTTCATTTCATATATAATTTTTATGTATATCTCGAAAGGTGTATCAATAATTTCCTAAAAAGTTTGTGACAGAACTTATGAACCGACTAAGTACATAACGCATACACCCTTTTTACTGTGCTTTAAGGATGTTGAAAAGATTTTAGTGCAGGAGTATTAACAAATGGTATTTCTAATGGGTGTTTTGAAAAGAAAGATTAAGACAAGTAAGGTTGAGCGTATTTTCCATCTTCACAAGGAATTTATACTCGTGGTGAGAGTCAGTTGTAACCTTTGTTTTATTTACAGACTCTGTAAGTAAAGGAAACTGATCACATGGTTAATTTCATGTTTCCAACAAAACTTGATTTGAACTTTCTAAAAATAGCTTGCGTTACAATTGAGTGTATTCTTAACTGAATTTCCTTGTTGGGCTAAATCTGAGCGGTTCGAATTGTATTTGAATTTTATAAAATAAAAGCTGCGCTTCCAGTATTTTATTTATTTACGCACTGCAGCTTGAGAGAAATAAAGAAAGAATACATGTAATATTTTCACTACCCAAACCCAATTGTCGCGTCCACTCAAAACTAACCGGCAACTGTAACAAAACAACAGCTGTATAAACCTTCCCGGCGTATTTACAAAGAGCACTTTCCGCTTTTTTCCGTTCCCCTTGTTTCCTGTGATGAACATTAACCTGTTCAAAAGCTGAAACGACTCCCGCTGAACCACTCGTATAAAAGTTTTGTTTTTTACCAAGCACTGAAAAATGCATCCGACCCATTTCGACGCGGCACTGACAACGGACTCTGTGGCTTTTTTCACGGAAAGCCAGGAATGTGCGTGAATTCATAAACAAAATTTAACCAGTGTTGATGTTGCGAGTTGAGGAATAACGCATATTTTGGGAGGCGCGTGATTTTGTTTGAGGATTTTGAGAATAGGTATTACCCTTCTCAATCCATATAGGTACAATCAGAAATTAGGAGTTGGAAATCATTAATCTGATGGATAGTACCACTGCACATTACAGCTGCTACAATGCCAAGGAAATCAATGTCTTGCTCTGAACCTTTCAAACGAGGGGGCCATGGGTCTCACAAAGATATTAACCCTTTCCTGTCCGGTGTGTAAAGTTTTACAAACATGATACGTGCCGTCTTATAATGTTAAAATTCAACAGGACCAATGGAATTAGCCGGACCTCGACTCATCGAAATTTCAAGTTCATCCATGCAATATGAATCCTGAAATGAGTTTCACGTGTAAAAGCATTCCAAAGCGAAACTAAGCTAATACCTACTGTAGTATATATGCAGCAAAATACAGAAACCACAGTATCACGTATACGGCACAAACCCGACTTCAGAACTGCGCTAAAGGCATTTGACACATAATTTTAGGGTACGTTATCCGACCGCCTGAGCCGAACAACTACCAAATAACCGGCACGCAGCAAGGGCTACTCTGCTCCAAACGGACCTCGTAATCCAACGTCAGCCAAGCAGTAATGCACTCAACCACCACATTAGAAGGCGCAGTTTAACTCGACAGCATCGAAAGCAAAGGCTCAGAATGTTTACGCACGGAGTAAGCAAGAGAAAACAAACATGCAGCCTTGGAAGACCGGATAAATGTTTATGGAATTCATCGATTACATTGTTTGTTTTGGAGCTTAAGCGTAAATGGTTGGCAAATATCGCCTTTGATAATAATTTATATGTAAATGGAAGTACTTATCCCAACATTGTTTGCTGATCGCTGGGGATCCATAACGGACAGATCTTGAATGATTAAGTTGTGGATAGTATTTGTAAACGTCTACGCGATAGGTAGGCTAGGCCTAATCACTTTCCGATAACCTCGAACTTAGAGCGAACTAGTGCTAGTTATTGTTTACATTCAGCTACTATTTAACTAAATATATTGAAATAAACATTTGTAGAATAATTTTCAAAACAATTTTAAGTGTAATATTAAGTAGTCGAGTTTGGTTAGGAACTATCTTAAATGAACAAGGCGAAAAATCCTTGCATGTTTTTTATTAAGATTTCCTTTTTTTTTAATTAAAGTCATTACTGTAAAGTAGCAACGCTCATGTTTTTATAGGGTTAATAATTTTAACGAAATATTGTCATATACGATGACAATCAGTTCATCGATCCATTTCACATATGTAGGTAATACACTTTCTGTTTGTCTGCAAGACAAATCCACCGTGATTAGATCAAGGATCAATACTCGAGCTTCAGAAGCTATTAAGTGAAGCTATCTTCTTGTGGCCAGAAGCCTACTGATGAGATGAAAAGCACCTATTGAAAGCCCATTTGACTTGATTGAAAGCACGGCCCCTCAATTAGTTCTACATACAGAATACTATGTTATAGGCTGATTTTAATCTGCCACGTGTAACTTTATCATTTCTGAGACTAAAGAAAATACTTAGCTTAGAAACACACCAGGCCGATCAAACGCTACCGTTCGGCTTGACTTCGCCTGTATGTATGTACATATGTATTTTAAATCGAGGATGGCACACCATGCCAAAATCACATCGCGTATTTTTTATCGCAAATGCAATGCCGCTCAACTACGGGGGCGTCATTTAGGCCTCGTGTAAGTTAAAACAAAAATCAAATCAAATCAAATGATGAACACGAATATTTATTGCTTTAATATTATGTCCAACGAAACAGGCGTTAACTGCCGAATAAACAGCGGATGACCAAACATTTTTTATATTGTTCTGACCATTTTGTCTCCGAACCTAAAAATAACGCTTCATTGCCATAAAACACATAAAGCTTTGCCAATTATTCTCTCTAGACTTTGAGTCGAAAATGCTGTGACAAAAAACTATTCTTGACGCATTCCAGAGGTTTTTCTAGGTTTGAAAAATAGCTCCTGAATTGCCATGAGCATTGTGACAGATTTACGAGTATTACCAAGTCCACATTCTATTCGCAGAATGTTTTTTGTGTACACTAGGCATAAAGAAAATACAAAAATTGTCCTTTAGCATAATTGCAATTTAATATTTGATATTATGTTAAAGTTATTAAGGGCAGTATTAACCAATCATTTTTAGGCATTGCGTATATCGTAATCTAGGGTTTTGAAGATGAACATAATAATTTTGCAGGTGAAAATTGTACAAGGCGTCTTGATTTAAATTTATATTATTATCCTAGAATTCTCCTGAATAGTAATGTAATAACCAGGCTTATCAATTCAGAGGATGCTACTGGGAGAAGCGCTAAGATGATAATGATAACCCTGAAGTTCTGTTCCATCATCTTTAATTTGGTATCAATACTCACGTAACAATATAGTCACTCTGTGTATAATATACTCAGAAACTTAAAAGTGGACAAGACCACTACACCATACCGGTCGTCTATTATTGCCACATAACTCAACTATATAGTCACATCATGGGAATGGTATTTCTCCTTCATTTGATCGAGCTTCGGATATCAAGCCTATCAAGGTTTAATGACTCGACGAAATTCCCTAACTCCACCCTAATGAAAACAACTTGAGCAGTAGGAGCTGAAATAATAATGTTATAATAATATTGTCCCATTGCTCAAATGAAATAGAAAATGCCTTTTACTCAACACAGTTTTTTTCCGACAGAATAATAACTCGATAATCTCACGAAAGATCTAACAATTTTGTGGGGCATTGAAATAAGAATGTGACTTAGGTACTTGTACGAGTGAGCGTGTTGGACTTGAGTCAACTAAAATATTTATTGTGCACTTGTACTTACGCATATTGGGCAAGATATTATGTTTTTCTACTGATACATCCACACATCCATACATCCACACATACAAACTTTCGCCTTTATAACAGTAGTAGGATTTGGATTAGTACTAAGCTGGTATTAAACAATAATAATGAAATCACCTTCTGATTGCCTTAATCCTATTATCTGAGGCTTCACAATTGATTTTCCGTAGTCATCTTGATTACAAGAATTAATCATCGTTTAATCATATCATCGTAACCTCTCATCCATATTGAAATTTATTGCTAATCCATTTATTTTAATTGTATATTCAAAATATAAGCCTAGGAGCCCAGTAAGGTTTTCTAAAAACGTATAAGAATCAACTTTGCCATGATACGAAAATAAAACACTTTTTAATCTCATCTAGTCCGGCGCTACGAAATATTTTGTAAGGTTCCTTCCAAGTTTGTACTCTCATCGTCCTATGAAACAAGTGAAAAGTACCCCTCGAATGGATTAACTTTATTTGCTTTTTATTTTTCATTGTGAAAAAGATTCTAGTGAAATGGGTCAGCTACACTTTACTGTCAGAAATAAATAATGGTGTCTAGGCTTGCCAGGTTAATGAGATAGAATACACTAAGACCCTGCTAGATTGCTTACAGTTCAAAGCAATCCTGAAGAATATAGCCCACAACATTTTCAATATTCCCATCTTTACTTTTATAGAAAGCTAAAGAGTTTATTTGTTTGAACGCGCTAATCTCAGAAAGTACATGCACGAATTGCAAAAACAATCTTTTTGAGTTGAATTGTCCATTTGTCTAGGAGGCTATAGTATAACACTATGGGTGCGGAAAAAGAAATCCACGAGTCCGAATCGCGGACGGCCGCTAATATGGACAAATTATTTTATATCTAAGTAAGAAAGCTACATCTAAAAATTAAATTGTAAGTTTTTATTTACTTACTCGGGTTAACAGCGTGCCCCTCATCCACAGCATTCATGGAAAGATGGAGAAGGACCAGCAACGTTGCTGATAACTGGAACAAAAATAGCAAAGTTAAATAATGTGCTTCCTAGTTTTTGTTTTAAAAGACGTTTTGACTTGTTGGTTTGATTCGGCATTACTCCGTGTGATTCCATAAATATGAAAACATCCAATTCATTAAAGAATGCCTAAGTATTATGCACGCTTTTGACATTGTTGGACTCGACGCGTTGAAGATAGTCCACGATTATTTTTGTTAACTTTACCTTTCGATGTATCAGGGTAATTCCTAATCGTTCTATTTACTTTTTCATTTTATGCTTTAGAGAACTAAACACTACGGTATATTATTTGGTAGGTGTCTTTCTACAGTGGTCTTTGCCCTGCAGTGGGACACTACAGGCTCTTAATGTAAATTAATGTCTTTATACAAGTAATCTGGGGCCCAACAACAAAAAAGCATAGAAGATTCACTCTAAGATTTTAGCTCCCTCAGGATTTCAGCGCCACAGAGCCTAAATTAAAATGCCCATCCCGGCCTCGACTTCACAAATTCCATTCCACTATTCACTCCCCGGTTGACACCTTCCATATTTTATTTTAAGTCGTGTACTCTTAAAACTCTTTCGCGCAGGTACAATGCATCTAGTAAATTGCATTAAAATTCCGCTTTGTGCTCAGACTCGAGCACAATGAAAAATTAAATTTATTTTTCGCAAAACCTCGACTTGAGAGTAGTTGTTTCAATGAATAATCTGGGTGGTTTAAGTTGCGCTGTTTTATGAGGAGAATGAATTTAGCGAGCTTGTAAATGCTTGATAGCAATCTAGGGGAGTGGCTACCGGCCTGGGACTGCTGTTTCTACTGTAATTAATGGCAGCGAGTTAGGACCTAGAATGCCTTGAGGGAATTGGTGATTCATATAATTTAACACTAGATTTTGATTCAAATATTTTTTCAAAAAATGAAAGCTAATTAATCCTTCAACTAATCATCTTCAATCGGCTAAAAAAAGGTGAAAATGTTACAATCTCAAAATAAGTAGTTCACGTTCAGTGTGTTTAATTGCCGGATGCATCATTTTGCAATAACTGCTATAACGTCCATCGGTGGATTTATGCAAAGTACCTGATATTTTATTTAATTTATAGGAAGAAATCATTTGATCTTAGACTGGATTTGATGCTCTTGCAAACCGGGCAACTGCACTATCCAATTATGCCACCGAGACCTTACTAAACATGACCAATTTCTCCTTTTAATTTGATAAACGCTCACTGCTGCGAGATCTCTTAATTGTTACAATCACAACTTTTAAGTAAAGCTCAGCATTGAAATGCATTAAATTAAAAATACAAAAAAGTATTAACAAGTGTCATCTACGGCCTTGAAATGTAACAGCCACTTTTCTATTGTCATCTAACCACCTTTCTTTCATTCTCTACTGGTCATTAAGTGCCTCAGTCAAAGAATAGTAATTACTTCAGAACAGCCTGCAAAAGGTTCCGTTTCACCGATTCTGGTAGTAAATAATAAAAACTTATTTCTGAATAGGCCGGTATTGCCGGTATGAAAGGGGTAATCACCCGATATTGCGTGCGCGTTGATTGCCATTAATTACAACGAGTGATTAATTACAAAACTCGTTCATTAAAATGTCAATTTATTGTAATGCCGCACTGTGAGGTTGATTCTTATTATGAACGCTTTTTGCGTCCACTACAGGAGGTATTACAATGGTATGAAAAGCTACTTTGTTACTTTAACAACACCAGTAATCAACATACTTTATTCATGGAAATGTTCGTATGTGTGCCTTTAACTTCCAACGTATATTTAACTTGTCATCATCATCATTATAAAATACTAGCGGCCGCCCGCGACTTCGTCCGCGTGGATGTCGGTTTTCATTATACGAATGTTTTTTCCCGCTAACTCCCGTTCCCGTGGGAATTTTGCAATATCCTTTTGCAACTAAGCATCAAGTTTACTAAGGGACCTGAATGCAAAATTTCAAGCGTCTAACTCAAGTAGTTTAGATTTTCCATACAAACTTCCACCCCCTCATCTAAAGATTGTCTATACCAAATTTCATCAAAATCGGTTGCGAGGTTTAAGCGGGAAAGCGTAACAGACAGACAGACAGACAGACAGACAGACAGACAGACAGACAGACAGAGTTACTTTCGCATTTATAATATTAGTTGGGATGATATCACGAACAACTAATATGTGTAATTCTTCACTCTCGACCAGGTAACCGTTATGGTCGTTTACACCGAACGTCCTTTAAGTATAAACAAATAACAACAAAATCTTCATAGAATTTTCGTGTAAGTGTTTACTAGCAGTCTGTATTCCATTCCAACAAACACTAAGGCCATCATCATTAATATCTTTCTTGGTACGCTTCGACTATGATCCTGAATTGGCAAGCCTGGTTACATTGCAGCGACTGTTTATCACATTGGAGAGACTGTCTTCTGACCTCCGCAATCAACACAACGGAAACCAGACAACTTGCATCATAGTCGAAATCAACGGTTTAACGTACCTTCCGAAGCACGGAATCATCATTCTTATTAAACAATCAGGTGATTCAAACCTGCAATATCCTAACCGAACTGAGAAAACCTACACATAGTGGTGTTCCCCGATTTGAACCCACGACCTCCGCAGTTTTTGAGCCCAACGCTCTAACCAACACACCACGGAGGCAGTTAACACGAAGAAAAACAGCAACAAACACAAAGATCTTCAGGCTTAATTTATTTAATACCAATGAATGGGGAGGCTGATCGCATTCCCAAGCAAGCCTTGTATTGGCATCCCTAAGGAGAATGTAAATATGGCCGACTCAAACGAACTTGACAGCGGATCGTCGAAGAAGATCGGAGAAATAAAGTCGATCGGAAAGCTTATTACAAAACCCGATGGAGGATTATTGTAAACAACCTCGCGTCATCTCGGGGATATACAAAAGTAAGTTTGTAATACTACTGCCAAATATCATTGTGGTAAGTGTATTGTTTTTGGGCTACCACATTAAATTATTATTTAGTATGTAATTTACTTTATACAAGATGTGTTCATAAAAACTGCAGTTTTAGGCGACTTTAATATATTTTTACTTTTATAGGAATATGATTTTGTTGTTTGTAAATGAGGAATAGACCTGAATAATAATGTTATTTTTTATTTTCTACTGCAAGAATAAACTTTTGCAATACTATTTATAAACAACAACTTCCAATATAATTTGCCCGGACGAACGCCTTATTGAACACATATAAAGCAGTCTGAGGGCGGAAATATTTTATCTTGCCCATTTTTACTAGCCCGAGTTAGTTCTAAACAAACTCCTAGAATGTGCGGCAAAAGTGCTCCGAAATCCGCACAGCTGGGAACAGAATTTCTAGTTTTATTTCAGTCTAAACTCGGCAAAGTTTATGCTTTCCGAGAAGTCCGTTTGACAGATAACAGGGTTAAAAACAAATGTGTGGCGATTACCGTTTCATGAAAAACAAATGTGTTTTCACAGGGCTCGGGATTTCAGAATTTGCATACCAATAAAAAGTCAATTGGTAAAGTGACAAAGTAAATATGTATGTTGGTCGTTTTTCTATTTCTATTTCAAATATGAACAGGAATACAACTGGGGAAAAAATATAGCGTCCTGTTTTTGTTTGCATGATATTTACCGCTTTCAGAGAACAATGGTTTTATATCGCTAGCTGAGTTGTGTTTTTGCGTTCTTTAGCTAGTGATAGAAGTTAATAACTCAGTGGTAGAACGCTTGTGGCACTATTGTTGTACTTTAAAAAAAAAAAAGATCTCGATAGCACGCAAACATGATGAAGATTAAATTATTTAAAATTAATAGAAAACAATTTTAATTCTGCTGTAATCAAACTGTTGTAGTTTCTATACAACAGTTTGGCAGTTTGCCGCATATCCAATCGTCAAAACAATTCAATTATTTGTGCAGTATGTTATTTCACAATAGGTACTGTAAACTCAATACACATGTACTGGTGAATGTAAACAAGAGTAACAGTTTACGGTTTAAACACAGAACACGGTTCTAATTCAAAGCGCATTATTTGTTGGCGACACGTGGCACCCAATGCCCACCAATGCACGACGTTTTGTTCACAGTTTGAGAATAGCAGTGAAGAAAGAGTGATAAATTAAAATTTATATTTGTATATTTACTGAATAATTTCAGTAAAAAAAATTCATCCTGAGACTAACATACCAATTGCCTAGCCCCAAACTAAGCTCGAAGCTTGTACTACGGATGTACATATTTTATGGACTTAATTACTTTAATAAACATCCATGACTCGAGTAGGTACAAATGCATCGGCAATTAGATGTACATAGATCGGTTCATCACACAAACTTTTGATCCTAGCGGGATTTGAACCCGCGACCTTCGGTTATTTAGCAGGATCTCCGTTCACTACACGTATCTCATAATTTGGAAATAAACTTACACAAATTAACTATCCAACACAAATATATGTATTTCTTTCAATTTGATCCAGTAGTTTCTTTGAACAAACAAAAAAAGTTTTTAGCTTTATTATATGAGTATAAACCACGACCTCACGCACCATTCTGCTTTCACATAGGACATGTTTGTGGATTTCTCAAGTTCTCTATTGTGTGTTCTGTCGTATATTACACTGTGGTCTGTGTATAGGTGTGTCAACTAAACGACAGTTAGATTTACGGCACAGCGGATCCTCTGCGGCTAACTCACTAAATTCGCTTATGGCTTTAACTAGCTCGGTAACGTCTTGCAGAGATGGCTAACTTGAATTTTGTGTTGTATTTGTACGTCGGTGACTGTGAATATTCGAGAACAATAACTGTTTATTCGGTGACAATGTTTAGCAGGAATCTCTTTGCGTAAGCAGCCTCTAGTCACGTCCCTGAACATAAAATATGTAAGGCAATCTCTTAGTCGTTTAAGGGACAATACCAACGTTTAGCTACTGATGTTAAATAAAAAGTTTAAAAGTAAAGTAAAGTATCAGCCTATTAATGTCCCACTGCAGGGCAAAGGCCTCCATCATTTGAAATCATGTTTTCGTTACAAAGATGGGTTTTGGCTTAATCACCACGCTTGCCAAATGCGGATTGGTGATCACAAACTCGGGCTGTGTTCAGAAAAATCCACACAAAGTTTGCCCGGCCCGGGAATCGAACCCAGGACCTCGAGACCAAGGCCCGGTACTTATACCACTAGACCATCGAGGCGAGGAGGTTAAAAAGTTTAAGGTAAGGAAAAACTATTAATGCATTTATGACGGCTAACATAAAAAAATATTAATTTACTCGTAGTAGTACAACTTGCAGTATTTTTTTGGTTTCGCGCTATGTGAAATATGGATTCATTTCATTTAAGTTCTATCCTCGTAATTAATACAGAATAAAATATTTACTCTCCAAGGAACGCTCTTTTCCCTTCTAAAATAAAGTTATTTAAAAACAATCAATCGTTATCCGTCCGATAATACAAATCGTCAAAACAAATCGGATCCATTGTTTTAATTAAGCCCTAGTGCAACTAATCCTGATTAAAAAGGGCGGGAGTATCAAGACTACTGGCACTGTCTTCCCATTAATCCCGGTCTTATGCCGGGACAAAGTTAAATGGCGGATTTAAATGCGGAGGAAAGGTTTATTAAACTTCGAGGGAACCCGCTAATATCCTGGTAACCTTTCGCGACTTCGGGTTTTTTTTTGTTTGTTTCGAATGGCTTTAGCGTATTCGTTCAGTAAAGTTCTGTAACAGTGGACGTTTCTATTTTTGTAACCCTTTCTTTATGAGGATATCTTTTCTTTTGTATCTTTTGAAGTACAATATGTTTAATGAAATCACAGAACTTGTGAACAAGTAATTTACAGCTTAACTATGTTGACTGGTAATTAACCGTAATCCTAAAATATTGAAATTTGTTAGTAGGATGTCATTATACGATTTGAAACTGAATAAAGTGTAACCAATAATTTACAATTGAAATGTCAATCAAATGATGCTTATTATAATTATGCCTATTACAATTTATCAAATTTAAGGGCCCTTTATAAAGGTCTGAGGATATCCTTGGACCGACGGATACTTGAAGATGATGAATAGGACATCTTTTTCACCCGGTTACCTTAATAGGAGGAAAATAAGTAAAAACTTTCGCTACACCATGCCAATGTAATAATACCTTGTAATTAAAAAAGTTGTTTTTTTATGCTGCAAGCAACAAAAATAAGCCGTTAATATCATAAGCATAAAAATGAGACCTAACTAATTAAAAACATTTTGATGTCAAATTACGATGAAATCTATTTTTTTTAGCACTGAAGAAGATTTTTGTCGCTCCTATAAAGTTCAATAGTTAGCATGTGCTAGCTTTTGCAAGTCCAATGCCAAGCTGTGGCTTTATCTGCACTATGCATGGGCTGACTCGATCGGTGAAATACCATGGCCTCGTAGAAACTAGGGTGAATTATGTAGTACTTTCTGCCGCATTTTGCCGTGTAGGCGAAACTACCGTATGCTACTTTATACTCTCTACTAGCGGCCGCCCGCGACTCCGTCCGCGTGGATTTCTTTTTTTCGAAATAAAACGTAGCCTATGTTCTGTCTCAGGGTCTAAAGATTGTCTGTCCCAAATTTCATCAAAATCGGTTGCGAGGTTTAAGCGGGAAAGCGTAACAGACAGACAGACAGACAGACAGACAGACAGACAGACAGACAGACAGACAGAGTTACTTTCGCATTTATAATATTAGTTGGGATAAATCGCCATTTAGGCTCAAACAGCACTTCCACAGAAGACCACAGTGAAACAGCACTTCGTAGCTGTTGTGCTTGTGAGTAAGGTCGCCAGAGCTCTGTTGGGGAGGGGGAATGGGGTGTTAAAGGCAGGCAACGGTTATTGATGTCCATGAGCAGCGGTAATCAATTACAATCAGGTGGCCCTGATGATAAAAAATAATAATTCTCGAGTAGACCAAAAATACAAAATAGCTGCAGTTAAAGTTTTCATCAGAAATCATTCAAACGTTACTCATTAAATAGCAAATGCGCTTTTTCTAGCTAGTGCGTCTAACTGAAACAATTTTCATTTCGAAGAAATTTAAAGAAGTATCTTTTAAACCTTTGGCCTGTTGCATCCTTTGTACGGATGGCGACTGTACATCTATACTTCAATAGTACCGAGCGATCTTAAATGATACTAAAAACATAAGCGTCTTAGTATAAAAGGCTCCCTTGGTCGCATACTCTAGGGGCCTGCAATCCCGTCTAATTAAGACGCACGCTCGCAAGCTCTACTAAAATCGATTATCCGATACAGGATTGTATTATGGTTCAATCAATTTGCATTAGTGTGGGAGACTGTGTGTTAGACCCATCGGTATTTGGGGTTTATTTATTTGATAAATTACCTTGCTTGCTAGAGTGAATGTTTTGTTTATACATTTAAGGCGCTGAAGCTTCATTTTGATTGACTTGAGCTTCCACACAGTTTACATCAAGTCTTTTGACAATAAACATGTTATTTTCAGATTTTGGCCTGTTGGACAAGAGCGGTCTAAAAAACCGAGGGTCGCGGATTCGAATCCCACTTGAGGCTAATAATAGGGTTCGTTGTTTACTTGTCCAGAATCTGAACCAAAAAAATTGGCGGGAAAGTATTGGTAAGTATTCATAATTCACATTCAATGAAAATAGGAAAATTGCAAAGAAAATTAGTATTTACATAGTGGGATTCCTACAAAACACTATATTTACAACACAGGATCGCATTTGGAAGAAAATATTGCAAGTAAGTAATAATATAATTGCATCAACTTTGTACGGAACCGAGCGGCGACACTCCGGAAAGTTCTTAACACGATTTGCTTCACAATATTTCAAGATCCAGTAAAAGAATGAAATTGTCTCTGGAATGAACACGTCGGCTTGTTGAAAAGTTCGCTTTGCCAGTTTATCTAAGGTGAATTAAAATCTTAGGCTATTTTATGAGCCGTTATGTTTGAGTGTAAAAAAGTAAAGTATCAGCCTATTAATGTCCTACTGCAGGGCAAAGTCCTTCATCATTTAGAATCATATTTTCGTTACAAAGGTGGGTATTGTCTTAATCAGCACGCTTGCCTAATGCGCATTCGTGATCACAAACCTAGGTTGTGTGAGGAAAAATCCAGCAACATCGAATGCTATTGGAGGTCTTTATCGAGCAGTGGACAGCGGATAGGCTGATTTTATTGTTGTACCAGAAACTTATAGACAAAATATTTGTAGGGAGCAACTAGTTGTTACATTCTTCTACTATGTATCACTTTAACTCCCACCTAAAGATTTCTATAATCAACATCATTCCTATCTTCATGAGATTTGTTAAAATCGTTAGCTGTAAAACGCTGCGGCACCGCCATTTCCTGAACCATAAACACACCAGCTATCTTAGTTCTGCACCTGTTATCCCGTCTTGTTAAATTACTTCCAGGTTATGTAAGCTAAGGAGCAGGAATGCACCTGCGTCTACGAGGGCTGATGTTTAATGCATAATTTGCTTGTTTAAAAAAAAGTTATTTCGGTTACACGTACTATTTTTATTCACATTGATCTCCGCGCTTCAGTTAGTTACCAGATAGTTTACTGGTAGAGCATTCTCTACCACAACCATTGTATTAGTTTAAAAATAATGGAATGCCATTATTCTTTACAATGTAAACTTAAGAATAAGAATAAGAATAAGAATTATTTATTGTCTAAAACTGTGTACAATGGTTGGTATAAAATACAAAAGGGTACATGTTCCAACAGTTTACCCATTTCGGGCATACAATATTATAATAGAAATACATTAAATTTATTTACACATAAGTCACACTAATTATTATTGAAAATACATTAAAAAATTGATTAAATTCATTGTAATTGTTCAAACAGTTTATATAATACAAATTAAATGTCAATTAATATAAATGTCAATTAATATAATTTTTTTTTTTTTTTTTTTTTTTTTTGTTTTTATTCCATCTACTATCAGCCCATTTTGGCTTTAATCAGATTTGTTGATGTTAATGTTATTTGGCTTTGGGAGAGAGCACATCCTACGATGTGTCGACTCATATTTAAAGTAGTTTTTTTTTTTCTGTTATATTGATGCTAAATTAATATAAATTAAATGTCAGTTATTAATAAATTCGTCCAGCGTATAAAAACATTTCAAAAATAACCAGTCTTTAAGTTGCGTCTTGAACTGGGGATTTTCAAGTGATTTTATTTCCAGTGGTAATTTATTAAAAATCCTAATTCCTGTCCCAATAGTGCTCTTTTTGCTGATATAGCTTGAACACTTAACAATACATACATTGTGAGCATATTGAGACCTGATATTCTGTCTTGTGCTATTTTTCATACAGAAATGTTCTTTATGATTTTTTATGAAAACACAAATCTCTAATATATAAATACATGTCAAGGTCAAGAATTTAAAATTTCTGAATACATTTCTCAAAGTATCAAACTTATGTATATTAAATATTATTCTAAGGCATCTTTTTTGTAGAACGAAAGTGCTCTGAACATTTACAGAGTTTCCCCAGAATATTATGCCATATGTCAGAAGAGGGTAAACATAACCGTAATAGGCATTTTTAGCAACATCTATAGTAGCTACATTTTGCAAAATCGCTAAGACGTAACAATGGGAGCAAAGTTTTTTATTATTTTTTTCAATATGCGACTTCCAATTCAAATGAGTGTCTATTTGAACACCTAAAAACCTTATATCTGATACAGTTTCAATACTTATACTGTCAATATTAATATCTAACGAAAGGGGCTCTTTTTTATAATTTCTAAATTCAATTATTTTTGTTTTTTCTAAATTAACTTTTAAATTTAAAGATTGTAAAAAAAGTATTATTGTACCTAGTGCCCTATGAACCTCATCAGCAAATTTGTTATTATTTTTTTCATTTTGAGATATAAATATTGTAGCGTCATCAGCAAACATAACACATACGTGCTCAAGAACTAACGGAAGTTCATTAATATAAATCAAAAAGAAAAGCGGTCCTAATACGCTACCCTGTGGAACACCAATGTGGGTTTTTTGAAAATTGGACTGCACCTTAATAATAGACTTTGTTTTTTTATCGTATACATCTAATATTGTAGCTTGTTTCCTATTTGCTAAATAAGATTCTATAAGTTTTAGAGCATTACCACGTATACCTATTTGTTCAAGCTGTCTAAGTAGTATTTCATGCCTAACACAGTCGAATGCTTTCGTCATATCTATAAAAAGTCCAACACAAGTTTTTTTCATGTCAGTATCAGCCCAAATATGCTTAAGAATTTGAAATATCGCAGTTGTTGTATTTTTCCCTTTTTGAAACCCAAATTGATTTTTACTCAAAGTATTGTATTTATCAAAAAACGTAACGAGCCTTTTGGATATGATTTTTTCAAAGATTTTAGAAAAATTTGAGAGTAAAGCAATGGGTCTATAATTGTTCATGTCAGTTTTGGCTCCTTTTTAGGGTTCCGTAGCCAAATGGCAAAAAACGGAACCCTTATAGTTTCGTCATGTCTGTCTGTCTGTCTGTCTGTCTGTCTGTCTGTCTGTCTGTCTGTCTGTCTGTCTGTCCTGGCTCGTTCTCCGCCGTTTCTGAACCGATTGCCACGAAAATTGGTGGAGAGATGTATAGTGATAATTCAAGAATTGGTTTTTAAAATAATCGAAAAATAATTATTTTTACCCCCCTTCCCATACAGCGAAAAGTAAATTCGAAAAAAAAAATCGACTTACCCCATCGTGTGGGGTATTGTTAAAAAGGTATTTTGAAATACAATAAAACTTGCCTAGAAACCATGTGGATCAAACACCCCAGTCTCGAGATATATTAATACAAAGTTAAAATTAGAGCGTCCCCCCCCCCTTAACTTTTGAAATACTATTACAATAATTCTGAAAAAAATGTGCTGTATACCTCTAAGTAAGTACTTTCAACGAAAACTATAGCAAACTCTGTATCATACATAGTTATTTTTATACAACTCGACCAACTTATGACGTGCAGTTGCCCTTACTAAATGGTGTCTTAAGCGGTCGGGCCATCTTTTAGCTACGGAACCCTTTCCTGGGCGTGTCCAAAGGCTCTTGGCCGGTTTTTATAAAGAGGTTTTATAAGTCCTATTTTCAAGTCGTCAGGAAATATACCAGTTTCAAGAGTCAGATTTAAAATGAATGTCAAAGGTTCAGATATAATATCTGCACCCGATTTGATTACTATCATGGGAATATCATCGTGACCCGTGCTTTTTTTATTTTTTAATTGTTTAATAACTTTTCCAAGTTCAAGTTGAGTAACTGGGGTCATGAAAATGCTATTTAAATTTGATTGCGTTATTGGCTTATAAGAAACGTCACATTTAGTCATCTGATCATTAATATTTAAATTGGTGAAATAGTCATTCATTGTATTTGCAATGTCAATTTGATTCGTGATTTCTATATTGTCCTTTGTTATGGATTCCACTGTTTCTTTGATAAAATTTGTTTTAGATGTATTTTTTTTTTATAATTTGCCATGTAGCCTTGTTTTTATTATTGCTATGATTTATTAATGTGAATTTGTAATTTTTTTGGCACTTTTTGTTACAGATTTCATAATTTTGCAGTATTTTTTGTAGGTACTTGTTACTACCGGGCAATTTGTGTGTCTTTTTTGTAAATGTAAATATCTTTTGGTCTTACTAGCAATGCTGATACCTTTGGTTTTCCAGTTAGGTGTTCTTTTATGCGTAATTTTGATTTTTTTTATAGGTACACATAATTTGTAAACTAGACAAAATTTATAAAGAAACACACTAAAGGCTTGGCTTGGATTTGTTTGTTCGTAAACATCTGAAAAACCCATTTGAGACAAATATTTCAGGAATATTTCCATATAATCCTCTGGCTGTCTTTTGAAGATATACCAGAACTTTTCATTGAAACTAAGGGATGTAGGAATAGATATGATTTGACCCGTATGATCTGACAAACCAGAATCTAAGACATCCACACAATATTTTTGGGTATTTGTAAATATGTTATCTATACATGTTCGTGAATGTAATGTTATTCTAGTAGGAGTTTTAATTGTTGGAAATAATTTATATGATTCAAACAAATTTAAGAAAGAAGTGCTTTTAGAATTTTTTTCTAGAATGTTAACATTAAAATCCCCTAAGATGAAAACGTTTTTAAAATTATTTCGAGTTCTGACGACCACTTTTCGAAGTAAAAACTCCATGTTATTAAAAAAGACATCAATATCGCCGTCCGGCGTCCTATAAACACACAAAATCAAAAAATCCACACTATTCACTTCTATACCACAACATTCGAAGTGGCATTCGATAGACATCTCGGATATCCACTTGATTTCGCGACAGTTAATTTCATTTTTAGCATATATAGCTTTTTTGCCTTTTCCGACTGAAGTGGGCAACCTTTTTATATCCGTCAAGTTGTAATATGTCAATTTCATCATTGTTTAAAAATATTTCACTAAAACAACAGATATCGACATTTCTTTCTAGGGTGAATATTTCTAATTGGTCAATTTTTGATTTAATACCTTGAGTATTTTGATGGAATATATTAAAATGGTTCTCTTTAGTCACGAAAAAATGTCGATGCTTTTTTATTAGGTAATATAATTACTTAAAGAGTTTGTTTAATTTTACATTGTACTAATTTAAAAATAATGTCATTCCATTATTATAAATCAATACAGTGTAAAATTAAACAAACCCTTTCTTTTTAAATTGTTTTGTACATGTACAATAAAACAATGCAACGCAACTGCGACTTCAATATAACCTAAAGACAAAGTTGCTTTACAACGAATCCAATCTTGGAACTTATCTAACTGAACTAAACTAAGTTACGAAGCGAAAAACAATAAACAATGAAAGTATATGCGGGAAGGTGAGAAAATGTTATCTACGTAGATTTTGAACACATTTTAAACATCCTTGTATAATGAAATAAAACTATTTCAAAACTGATAAAATCGCGGACGAGGTATAATTTTAAAATAACATAATTACAGGATAACCCGACTGCTCGGCTTCTTATCAGCACCGCTCTCGCGGAATTACTTAGGTCTTTGGTAAATAATGAGTGACACATAATACCTTAGTCATTTTACGTCATGAGTTATAGGTAACAGTCGCGTTACCTAAGAAAACATTATCCTTGCATAATATCAACAATCCTTATCATTTTAATTGATAAAAAAATTAGTACGAGAACAGTAGATACCCCTAACCTTTGATGTTTTTGGAAAAATATTTGAAAATTCGAAAAAGCTAATCAG
Organism: Nomophila noctuella; assembly: GCA_958496325.1. Lineage (NCBI taxonomy): Eukaryota > Metazoa > Arthropoda > Insecta > Lepidoptera > Crambidae > Nomophila > Nomophila noctuella. The sequence goes on along the minus strand of OY292491.1, from coordinate 4,283,035 downwards.
CAGCTACATGCATAAATGCGTTGTTCTTTTACGTAAAGAAATTACATTAGTTACATTCATTCCCATTCCCCTGAAAACCAAGGTCAAAAGATAGCAACGCTTGCTTTTGTTACAAAACCATAGTTCTACGCTACGAGTAGCAAACACACGTACTATTTACGTATATCCCCTAGTGATAACAACTCCGTCAATCACAGGCCGGGCGTATCTGGACCATTCTGAACAACCAGCCTAGCACTGGCCGGTAAAATAGAAAGATAGCGGCCATTTGTAAAATTCAACGAACCCGTAAGGGCACGGTCATATTGACGAGTGCGTGGTTTTTAGAGCGACAAGATTGATATTTGCACTTCAATGGTCTGGATTTAAGGACGCTATAAATCCAAATTGTCTTGTCTGACGGCCGCTGATATCCGTGAATTTGATTTTTATAAGCGTTCAGAAGTGTCAATAGTAAATGCCCATAATCGACCTACTCTTACACTGGGAGGAACTCTCCTGAAATTGTATAAATTAAATTTATTGAAGCTAAGAAAAATAGAGCTTACTGGAACTTCCACTCGAAAGACCTTACAGAAGACCACAGCACAGTGAAGTAGCACTTCGTATCTGTTGTGCTATGTTTCTGCTGGTAAGTAAGGTTGCCAGAGCTCAATTGAGGTTGGTATGTGGTCTTAAAGGCAAGCAACGCACCTGCGACCCTTGTGCGGTTGTTGATGTCATTCGGTGACTCTCTTTTTTGATTGCCTCCCTATAACATAAAAGAAATAAGATCAAATTCACTTCGGCCGTGCAAAGAAATCTCCTCCCGAAACAAACTAAAGCACTGACTAACTAGAACTCTGTTAGGACGACGGAAAGCTTATTTTGCCACAAATATTTCACTAAAGTTTACGCATATGTCGTCTGAGCCTTTACAGTCCAGAACATAGTCATAGCTGCAGGCGGTTTGCTTCGCAGTGAATTAGGTCAGCGCTTATCGTGTCATGTCACCCAAATAAACACAGGCGGTGACGGTAAAATTATAACTATTAGTGAAATGATTTGTTTAGGTATTGTCTAAAAAAGATTTCGGAGGAATGAGTAACACAGGTTTTTCAAATGTTAAATCACGAAGGATCATCATTATTTTTCTTTTTTAAACGTTATATCTACCATTATCTATATCTATACTAATTTATAAAGCTGAAGAGTTTGTTTGTATGTTTGTTTGTTTGAACGCGCTAATCTCAGGAAGTACTGGTCCGATTTGAAAAATCTTTTTGTGTTGGTTAGTCCATTTGACGAGGAAGGTTTTGGGCTATTGAAAATCGAAATCGAAGCGGACGGAGTCGCGGGCGGCCGCTAGTTTTGAATACAGTTAGCATGTTATCAAACAAGGATGACACGTTGTCTTGTCTGGTCATTCAGTCATTCATCCCAATGGAACGAATTTACTATACTTTGGTAGACTACCGTCTCAGGACTAAAACTGAAGAGCGATTTTCTCAGTACCCTTATCTTCAACTCTTTCTTTGCAAATTCCGCAAGAGTTATCGCATTATTGAGTAGATACATTTGTCTAATTCTAAGCTCCGTATAATGTTTACTCTTGTGTTATGAGTGAATTAACGCTAAAGTTACCGCAGATGCATATGTTTACACTTAAATGCTTTGGTAACAGCTACGTATGCTTTGATAACAGTACGGAAGCACAAACTGAACTGGATCGTCTTAGCTAACTACGCTCCGTTACCCTCAGTGTTAGTTTAGTTATGATCTAAATACAGACTGTATGTTCTATGTTTCTATTTCTGAAGTTGCTACTGGCTCACATTTCTATTATAATATTATAACTTCTACTTTTATAAACTACCAGACTAAGTTAGTAATAACCGTAAAAATATGTGGTATGTATAAATCTTACGATGTAATTCCTAGCTCAAAAGTTCACGTGCAGGACCGAAATTCACATGACGAATTGAGCTAATCAAACGCTTCGATAAAGACTCTTGAATTCCCATGCATAACCTTGAAACTATAATACTATCTTCCTGATACACTCTTTCAAACTGTCATTTCGCTCATCTCACCCCACTTTTGCCAAATATGTTTAGAACTGAGCAGAAGAGAAGCAATACTGTTGTAAACAAATTTGTATCGTAAACTCGCACAAATCATCTCAGCGGGGTATGAGCCAACTTGAGCAATAAAAGGGGAACAGTATGGCGTCAGAGCAAATGGCCAAATGATGGTAACATATGAACAATACGGACTTTATGAACGAACGGTAAAAATGTATTCGAATACGAGTTTTTCGGAACGTGAGAAAGAAAATATGTGTTGAAAAGCAATATTAGCGTATACTTAAAATATCAAAAGTTACCAGGAAACAAGGATAAAAATTGTGTAAGATAGAAAAACAGCAAATTATTACAAGTGCATAGTAATTTTGACTTATTGCATATTATTGCAATGTAAAGTGACATTCAAAAGTTCCAATAACATGCATTCCAAATGGTCCTAAAAGTGGAAAAAGATACCGTAATTTTTTTTTTGATTGTAAGTTTTTAAAGTCTTATGATTAATCTAACCAGAAAACCAATCAATGCAAATGTAAAAAAATAATAGTAAAATGTGTCAAAATCCCTATTGCCAGTTCCACATCCAAAAATAGAGCTTTAATTTTCCCCTCGAACACGTCTCAGCGACCCACTCACCTCAAATTAAAACTTTTTCACAAAAATAAGGGTTGTCCCTCCAATTTCCTCCCAGGTGCCAGTCGTATTCCGCCCTAAATTATTAACTGAATGGAAGTTGAAGGACATTCTGCGGTGTAAATCTTCGTTAGGTCAGCCAGTGAGCAAGGTCAAGGAACTAATACCTGTCACTTGGAGGAGTTTTATATTAAACGTTAGACGTAAAGGACTGGGTAAAGAAGGGTATCTGAGTGCTTGATTACGAAGATAAATCTTGGACAGAAACAACATCGGATACATTGATCGCATCCCAAAGAACTTCAAATACGAGTTTCAAAATCAACTTTTTCTCAACTCAAGGTGGCTCTCAACAATTTTTTTTCAATTCGAAATTAATTCATAACAACTATCGAGATTGGTTAGTTTGACTATTTTTCATACTCAAAGAGAGCGTCTTTGTTAATCACAAGTTCACAACACATTCGGTTACAAGAATAGTAATTTAAATTGATGTATTACGTTTCGTTTAAGTCATTATACGCAATATGGAGTCTATATTCTCTTAGGCCTAGTTCTAGGTTTCAAAATGCACACTTTAATGCACACATTCGCTTAGTCGGTTCCTTAATAACCACTCGCTTTGGTGATGATAACTGAGGCGGCTAACCTGCCGATAGTCAGTAGGCACACCTAGATAGGCTTTCCAATTTGAAATTCTATTTTCTCATAGTTTCCAAGCCTTTGGAGTCTGTTATGATATATGAATACCTATACTCAGTATATAGTACACAGAAAAAGTTTAAATTTTAAACTACAGCTTTGTCGATATATTTCCAAATGTTAAAATACAATGAAATCCATTTGATCGCAATTACTAAAGTACAAGGATTAGTATGTATTTCTAATTTTCCAACCATGAAAATGACCATTGAAAATAGATACAACTCTTGGAAATGTTTTATTATTATTTTCTTACGATTTCACTTAGCCGCTTACTAGATGTAAGTTTAGCGACAGTTTGTTGTGTCTAACTCTTCATCAGATCAGCTCCAACATAATGCAAGGCCGAAAAACTAATACTGTCTACCTAAAGGATTTCTTTTTGCAAACAATTGTACCCAGCAATAAGGATAGGTTAGTTAAGAAAATAAAAAAGTTTGCAAGTTAGATTTGATTAGACTTTTTTTAGAAAAATATAAAAAAATAAACTGTAAACTACATTAAAAAAATACCAAAGTAATACAAATACTTAAAGAATACAGTAAAAACTATAGCACCCATTTTACCCAATGTTTATCGCAACACTAAACATACATTTAACAACACACTTTTCCATCCCATCAGAAAAATATTTCTTTAATACCAAACCATTTTCCGATCTTCGCATAAGACAACCACTTTTCTTTTACAGCCAAGATAAGAATATTCACTAAAACCAGCTATTCCCGTATCAACAAATATGGAGCAACGTTTACATAAAGTGGCATATTTTAACCTGTATCATACATAGTTTCAAAGCTTTGCCGTGGAAACTTCGTTTGGTGCTCAGCGAAAAGAAAACATCTTCAACAATTTCCTACATGAGAAGGGTTCCTTGCATAATTTTGGCTATAATGTTTCGAGATCCGGGGTTGAGCAGAGCGTATGATCTAGATGCACCATCATACTTAAAACAGATTAGTATTTCACATTATTAATCATCTATTTGGTCTTCTTTTATATGTATTTGTAAATGAATTTTCATTGATAGTTAAAGTAAAGAGCATCGTGATTTTTTTAACTTTGATGTAAAGTCACAAGACATTCATTTGTGAAATCCGTCACATAATATAATAAAAACTCGTCAATAATACATATTCAAATTTTTGGCATCAACAAGATACAAATCGGTTCCATTAAAGAGATTCGCAACATACTTAGAATTTTAACGCTAATAAAGTTTGTTTTAGTTGCATTAGTGATGTTTGTATAGTAACCGCAAATTGTGTATGTCGATAAATATATGTCATTCCAAATTAACAATGTTTTTTAATGTTTCTATTGGTAGGTAGCAGCCTTCTCCGGGCTAATTCATTGAGATACACTTAGGTCGAAAGCGTCGCGCAAAATTGCTACAATGCAATAATAAATTGAATTTAACTTAAGACCTAAATAATATAAAGTAAAGCCATTTATGAAAGCAAAACAATTTTGGTTAAGGCCATCCACTTCAATGCCAAAGTAAATAAATACAAAGTGGAAATTCTGTAACCAGAGAAGCCAGTTGTAATTGATGTCTGAATAGTGAAAGAATTAATACTTGTATTGAGGCTCTTTCATCTGAAATTGGCTGTTTCGTATTATTTTATTCTTAGAAATACGAGTAGGTATGAAAGCGTTCCCATGGAGCGCTATGTCTTCGTATCGGAAACAAATTAAGAATGATGTTTGCACTCCGTCCTCTTCGAAAGTTAACTGTGACATATTATCGATACGTTGGCAACAGACGGCACTAATTCAAGTATATGAGCAAGTTTGCTCCGAAGTCTGTTTATCACGTTCAAGGGGGGAGTGACCAAACAGGCTTTATGGCCTAAGAAGTGGGGGTAATGGCTTTTGCGGCCTCCTCTCAATTTATAGGCCTCGCGAAAAGTTTAAGCGGAGACATTTTTAGTTAGCTCTTCTCTTATTAGCGTTTAAGTAGCTCGCTGATTCGAGTCTGCAACTTATGGAGCTGTGAATTTAAATGACTAAATTTTTTGGTCCACTATCCACATAAGCGTGATGATTGAATAATTTACTAAGAACTAATAACTTATCAAGAATGAAATGGCAATCCACTCCATCAAAAATTGCGAAGACAATTGTTGTGTGTTTTGTTTCATACAATGAAACAGACAAGGTCACCGCTCCTAAAATTTAAGTGTCCACTTTCTCACGGAAGGCTTTTATAGTAATTGAAATTAAAATATGTTTTATTTTCAGATTTTAAAAAACCTTACTTACAGTCACAGCGTTGCTCGCCAACAACGCCCCCTTCCATCCATTCCAGTGCACAGATTTAGATTAAAAGCAGCTCTTAGCTGTGAGCTGTAGATAATAGTAGATACACGTGGGGTTAGGTCACTAAATCTTCGTTAAGCCGGGACGACATATGGCGCCCCCTGCGGCGGGCTTTGCACTGGCTTCGCTTATGATGAAAATGAAGAATGCTACGCTATATTGTACGGTACATATTCGTAGTAACTGTAGTTCATAAATGAATGTGACATAGACAATGATAGAATAGAAATGTGCTTGAACGTGAAGAACAAATTAATCTGTATTTCATTGTTTAATATGTTTGGTATTCCTCTCAAATTTGAAAGCTTAATAATGATACTATGAAATCGTTAAAAAAAATTAAGCCTAATTGGGCTTTCTTGCAGCAGTATAAAAAGCCAAGCTAATTCTAAGGCTGTGAGCCAAAAAATAGGCCTCATATACAGCAACAATAAGCACATATTTTAAACTGTTCGACAAAAATAATCTTTTCCAGAAATCAGTGACCTAAAAAACTTGCTACCTTCCGTTCACCAAAACAACCTACCACGTCATATTTATGCGAACACAACAGATTTTCTCTTAGCGGCTTTTTATTCGGCAAAGAAAGGGCCGGAGTTAATGAAATCGTGATTACAAAATGTTGTTTCTGCACGAAACCCGTGTCGGAATACACTCGCGAGGAAAATTGAGGATGGAAAGCGGAACCGGCCCATTTGGAACGTGGACTCGACTTCTACTCGCATAATGTTGAACAACGTAAGTCTGCAGTGAACCTGCATTTAGTGAATGTTTTGTGTGCCTGGGTGTATGTTTTTGTTAATGCTGTATATTCGGAAGGTGATATACTTAAATTTGTGAAAAGATCCTTTTTGAAAATTCAAAAGATGTCCACATGCTGAGTTTGTTTTTTACTGACAATATTTGGATGTTTGCCTAATATAAGTTATGTACAATTTCAATCCGAGTTTCAATGAGCACGTCATAACTGAATGTTAACTACCCAAAAATGAGATCATGAATGCAAGTAAAAGTGGGGTTCTAAAGGAGATATTTATGGCCTTCATTGTAAATTATAGTATTCAACTAATGAGAACATTCTGTTTGTAATATCAAAAGATATGCAACTACTGATTTTTTCTTAAAGTAAAATATGGGTGCCTAATAAATTACCAATGATTTTAACAAGAGACCTAAAAGTCATTAAGTAACTTAATATTTACGACCTAAAAAGTTCTCGACCGATACTACATATTTGCTAAACTAAAAGATATACTACATATATAGTTGCCATCGTGAAATATAGTTGCCTGCTAGCCCCCAAGAATATTGCCCCACCCCCGTTTTGTCTGTACGTACGACGAATAAAGAGTGTTTTGAAAAAGTCTTAACTTGACCTAAATTAATGCCACATTTATAAACAGTCTTTGTACAAAATGCATGCCGGAATTAACGTGAATTAAATTATTGGCACAATTTTTGCCAATAATTTAAGCTTAGATGGTTTAATATAGATGACGGCTAGCAATAACAACAATAGCTAGATCAAGCGTTCCTTATATACACACAAAATGAAAATTACTCTCACTTATATGATCAAGGTTTTCTCCCAGCCATTTACATTTTTGAGAGGAAACAGGTTAATGAAATTGTGATAGCGAAATGTTTGTAGTTCCACGGTATCCGTACCGGAATATACTCTGAAGTCGACGGTGGAGCGAAGAGATAAAAAGTGGAAGTAACCCATTTGGAACGTGGGTTTGTGTTGTGCTTGCAGCATCTGGGACAATCAGCCTTTTAAAAATCTATACTTCTTAACACTTTAAATTCACATGTATGTAAGTATAATCAACTATCGAACAAATAGACTTAGATTCGAATTCCACTTGGGAAAAACATTCAGAGAAGTGTGTAAACACATCTGAATTATAAATAATTTATTAATGAATTTTCATCAACTGCTTCTGCCAAAGATCAAAAAACAATATCTTTGTCAAAATGGTTTAAAAATAACAAAGAACTATTCTCGTCTTCGAGAAAAAGTCTTATAATCGCCCCGACTTTATTCTTCTTAAAAGAGATAGATTGCCCAATTTTTTTTCCACTGACCCCTTTAACAAAAGATAATAATTGTGTTACAACGTCGCTGACTCGGTTCAGATTAATTGCCGTATTTTATTAAAGCAGCCTCGTCGCGAAGACTACTGTTTACGTTTTATCTCTTTACAAATAAAAGAGATCTGTGATTTAAGCATTTTGAAAATGCATGGCACTGTTCAGTTAAGATAAAAATGATTTTTTTCCGGCTAAGCAAGCGTAACTTAAATTATGACATAATGCGTATTTGTTTTATTTGAAGATAATAAACGCAGATTCTTTAAACTTTTCAAATACGAAATAATAAGGTAGTCTTCTTTTACCTTAACATTGCTGAAACAAAATTTAATCAGCCTTATACAGTTGCCTGCCCAAATCCCAATTGACTACTGTATTTCGGGAAAAAATCAATACCCCGAATACATTTTGTTCTCGAAAGTCCAAACTTTGCAAGAAAAAGTTTTGTTCGAAATTCCTACTTTGCATTCAATTATACGCCAAAACCGGGGAATGGGTTACATACAATACGGAATCCGAAAATGTCTCATTAGTATATATGCTTGAAATTGTTGCGGGCTTATCTTTCCTAACTTTTTTGGCTTTCGACACATATTGAAAATCATTTCGTTTCAATTTTTAAGTCAAAGCACTTAGCTCTGTAACACTATGTAGCGGTTAAATGAGCGACTTCTTGTTTTCAAATCATGAGTTTCACAAAGCCAACAATGAAATTCGCGCAATAATCCTCTTTTTTGTAAATAAATAAAAAAGATTAAAAAGGAAAATTGCACGTAACTTACACGAACATGTTAAATTAAGGAAATTCCCCCAAAGAAGCTGGCTCTCTTGGAAGTTCCATTTGAATTTTGTATTAAAAGTTAATTACTAGGTGTTTGTCTTGGACGATATATTTTAGAGTTGGTGAAAGTTTGCTGTTTCACTTTTAGGAACTTATCCGTGTCTCGCGAGGTTTAACGAGCAAACTTTGTGAATAATTCGCGACCTCAACGAGTTTGGATGTAAGGAATAGCTGGCTTTAGAAGTAGATAGAAATAGCTATTTATTGAAGCCAACATACTATCATCTACATACTCCAAAATGTGCATTTGTTAACGTCAACATTATTTTCGCTTGCTGGTTTAATTTGTGGTCGCAAACGGTTTGTTTGTGTTGGTAGCCCAAATGCAACTCTCTGACCTCAAACTACTGTGACAGGACCCCACGGGTTGGTTTAACATCCCAAAGGTTGCAGTTGTATGGGATATTCCAATTTGAGATCTGTCCAATTGAGAAACAAAATTGACAAGTACATTCCAGTCATTAAGTACTTCTATGTATGATCCCTCAAGAAAATCTAAATGTTCACCTTTACAAGAAATGCGGTATGCAGCAGTCGTTTCCAAAATTAAATATTTAACTAACTCATGTGGATGTACACTCAACCATATTTAGGAGGCAGCGCGCACATTTCTACGCTCATAAAAAATACGTGGGCAAAAGAAAAATATCGTGCAAAAAGCTATGGCCATAAACATTACGGTTCACAGAAAGTGTCCTCGTAGACACGTGAGCCTTTCCCCAGGCGTCATAGATGGGCACAAATACGTTTTCTAGAAGTAACGAGTTGATGCATTAAGTCGTTAACTGGCGGAAAGCTCTAGAGGTGAAAAATTTATCGCCTATACGATATGGGGTTTCCTGGGTCAAGTATTTAGAAAGGTAATGTGACAGATTTATCTTAAAGAAGTATATTTTTATGTTATTTTTTGTCAATCTGTTACTTCTGCATACACGTAGAAGTATACTTATTCGAAATATTGATTTCGTAATAATTCTGACTTATAAATTATAGACAAACAAGAAAAAAACGTTGATGAGTTAGCTTATGTAGATATTGTGGAAAAATTAAAAAAAAAACTAAATTTAAAAATCTGCTAAATTGATTCACGCATGCCATCGTAAATAAGTGTATTACTATCTTTAGAGTAATATTTAATTATTAGAACCTCTTAAAAATAGGTAAACGTTTTAGCAATGCAATAGCTACTGGTATTCGTAGAGTAGGTCATAACGGAAATTGCATCAACTTTGTACGGAAACGAGCGGCGACACTCCGGGAAGTTCTTAACACGATTTGCCTCACAATATTTCGAAATCCTGTGAAAGAATGAAATTGTCTCAGGGATGAACATGAGGGCTTGTTAAAAGTTTAGTTCAGCGTCGGAGATGTGATATGTTGAGCTGGTTTATCAGATCCGTAAATATAACTGCTTGGGTTTTGGTTAAGTTTGCATGCTTCACGACCACGCCATGAGAAAGAGTACAATAAGTTGAAAAATACTCAAAAACATGACGTGACATACTAGCATTTATTCAAATGCTAGTATGTCACGTCATGTTTTTGAGTCACTAGCCATCTTTGTTAAAACTCCGAGTTTGACCGACAATCGATAGTTTGCTATATTGATTATTAATATTAATCGATAGTTGAATATTGACGCTATGAAAACGATATCAGTTAAAAACATTCTCATTGAAAAAAAAACAGAAATATATCAATCTACAAAACTATTTGTAGATTCCACGAAAGATGATATCATATAAAAGCAGTAGATGTAGGCTTGACAGCTGATTGGAGTAAGCAAAGGTTACTTGGCGCCGACCCCAATTAGAGTTGGATAAAGGCAAGGTAGTATTGACTTATCTATTTTTCAAATAAAAGACAGATGAATCCCGCTTTTATGGAAATAGATCTGGCTGTGATGTCATACTTCGTGCGGTTATAAGTAACATACTCAATACCCATCTCATCCCTTGTGATATTGATGGAAGAGGTCTTTCTGCAGATAACATATTTATAGCTCTGAATCTTGATGTTCGGATTTCACAAGTAATCTTTGGATACCAGAGATCAGGAAAATGTAATTGACTTACATAAGGTTGAGGCACATGAGGAAAATGACAGAAATATCATATTTTTTGCCTATGGTTGTAGGAGTAGACGCACATTTACTAGTGTGTTATTCTGCCGTGTAATTGTGAATATTTTATGAACCTCTTGGTACCCCTTACAATATTGAATAAAAACATGCTTTAAAAAAACATAATAAGCATTAATCTCCAGCCGATACATTTATTTTTTACTTGGGATTCAAAATACAAACATATCGGCGTGTGACCATAAATAGGAGCCAAATGAATTCACAACGTGTTAACGTGAACGAGAATTAAATATCAATGTGGTAACAAAATACTTGGTAACTGTAAAATAAATTAAATTTAATACAACGCTATTACACAACGTGTCAATTATTGAGTGAGTGAGTTTTATATTTGGCTAATTGTGTATTTGCACAAGCATTCAACTACGGAAGTGATTTCGGCTCTTAGTTTAAATGATAATTAACAACCAACCTTACTATCAGGCCCATATCTCATAGCAAATCTTTATTCAAGTCACATCCTAGGAACATCAACTGCTATTGTAGGCCGCGGAGGGAAGGCACTCTGTCACACCTCCCTTTGTTGCTCTACTAATGCTTCTTAATGCGTCGGTTGCTAAGAGCTCGGAAATAGCGGGGCGCGTTTATGATTTTTCCGCCGCGTACAAATGACGTTGAGGTGAGGAAATTACTAGGTGACGCAACCTGTGATTTGTTTAAGTTTGTTAAGTGCTTCTTTTTAATAGAGACCTTTAGGGTTGGTTTAAGTGACGTTCTATATAATTTTAAAGATTGATTAAATTACATGGTGACAAAAACTGTGATTTTTAAATTTAAGTTTTAATGGTGTGCTAATTTTTAATGGAGAACTTTGTGTTGATTTTTGTAACGTTATAGATAATCACATAGGTTTATGAAATGTGATCAGCGGGCATCGCAGTGAAAGAAAGTGTTCAAAAGTTTCGCGGATTCAAAAATCTGATGGATTTCATACGTAGCATAAACGTTTGACGTGATTATAAGAAAACCTGAGCAATTTCGCAAGTATGATGATTAACCATAATAATTGCCATAACTTAGCCAATACACATTATTATAAAGACCACTTCAAGTGCCTCGCAAAGTTTTAAATTAAATCTCCACAAAAAGCTGATCTATTATGTTTATAATTGTAAAAAATATATGGTAATACCTGCCATGACCCACTTCACCAGCTAATAAAAAACAATAGATATTAGAACAAAGAATCGATATTCAACTTTGTATCATGATAATCACCGTGTTGTTTCCAGTACCAGTAAATAAATCGACATATAATAATGCCTCTATCATCGAACAATCGGCAGGATATGGTACGCTGCTCTAATCTATATTTTAATTTATGCGGTGCTATGGTTTGGAACAATTATAACTCGTGTGTGGAACAATCATTATAATAATAATTATCATTTATATTCCAGTTCAAATTGGTATATAAATATGTACATATTTAAATATCGGACAACAAAGACGACATACATTGGTCTTTCTCTGTGGTTGGTGGTATTTTTATTAGGTCACGAGCAAATAGAAAAACTAACGTGTGTCTTGGCAAAATTATTACCTATTCATCTACATTAGGATGTAGTAATGAATGCACTGCCAAATAAAAAAATAAAAAATAAAATTTATGGTTAATTGAACTTACCTTAAGTGAACTTCAACCAAAATTATACGAGTTGTAGCATCCGTAGAGATTTAATAATAACGTATAGTATGTTTCCAACGTACTGCATCATCACACGAATTTTAGACATAATAAAATAAGTGATGTATATAACTATTGGGAGCCCCTAATGATTTTTTTGATTTCACGTGCTAAATCTAAGTGCGATTCACAGAATACATCATCTTACCAAGTTTCAATAGCATAGTTATTATATATTCAGAAAAAAAAATGCTGTGACATAGGGATGGACAAGACAGACAGACAACACGAATCTATAAGGGTTTCGTTTTTGCCATTTGGCTACGGAACCTAAAAAGCACAGGCATACTATAAACATGAATTTTCACTAGTGGCATGTTACTAGTGGAGCACTAATAGGCTGTCACTAGTTCACTAGTGCGAGTACAAGTTGCAGTCGCAGTCGCAGGCTCATTAACTTGGATTCGTTGCTGGGACACAATTAATTTCACTAAGACCATTGTCAAGTGCTGGCCTAGATAAAGGAATGTCACTTGGCATGCCAACTATTTTATTGTCCGTATTTTTAGTCAGAAACTTGTTTGGGCTGGAATATTTGATATGAAAAGTTTTGATGAGATATTTCTGCAGTGTTTGGATGTTTTAGATGTACCTATAACGAGCGAGGTGGGAACAAATACTGTCAGTATTTTTATTGAATTATACTTCGTTGTAGCATCCTAGGAGATTTAATAATAACGTATAGTATGTTTCCAACGTACTGCATCATGTATCTCTTCCTAATTAAGAATTCAGAAAATGTACACTCGGCTTAGTGAAGTGGTTAAACAGCTCTCTATCTCACACACACACAACACAAGTCACATATTTTAGTCACACTCCGAAGTTTGGAAGTTGTTACACCCCTTTGCCTCGGAAAACATGTTAAGCCTTTGGTCCTGCACCTGATCTCTCTACAGACTGTCGTATAAGATTACTCTCACCGAACTTGTACATTTGTAACAAACAGGTCACAATAAACTATGTATTATCGTGTCACAGATCAAGAATATTATTTACTGTAATCGGTAACATTAAATCGATACTTGTATTCGATTTTATCATTATGGTTCATCCTTCTCTTTACGGAACCCCGAATCTATTAGGAACCGGCAACGACCCCTGTTATTGAGGAAACGTAGAAAACGCGAAAAATAAAGGGTCGGGAAATGGTTTTATTTATTTTTCTCTTTCCAATAACACATAGGGTGCAAGGGACATTAAACGTTAAGTGTTAAACTACAAAAAATTCGCTGTTTTTTCTTCTCTCGAGTGTTGCTGTGATGTATAGTCGTAACATATTTTTGTAACAGAACAAAGTATTTAGGTCACACAAAAATAGTCTACATATGTACAAGAAATAATAACTACAGCCTATCTTGCATTATAAGATATAGAGGTAAAACCCTAGGTTTTGGTTTCACATAAATGTCTGATTGTGAATTGTTATTTTATCACAAAGAATTTTTCACATTTCAAGAGAAAAGTCGATGTGTACAATACATGCATAATATAGTAGAGACACACTTATAATTTTTATCATCCGTGCTTGAATACAGTATTATAACTCTACTAGGGAATTACTCCGCCAAAAATAATAATTTACCCCAGATCTGTCAATCATAAAACGAGTAATCTTATACTCTTACCATAGATTACATATCACTACATAGTATAAAACAAAGTCGCTTTTTCTGTCCCTATGTGTGTTGTATGTCCCTATGAACGCTTAAATCTTTAAAACTACGCAACGGATTTTGATGCGGTTTTTTTTAATAGATAGAGTAACTCATGAGGAAGGTTTTTATGTATAATATCATCCATTAAATAGTGGACAAGTACCACGGGCGAAGCCGGGGCGGGCCGCTAGTGTATATATAATCGTGGAAATAATTGAAGGATCTCTCAACCAAAACAGCATTCTGCGTCACACGGAAGGGCCTTTCAACCCAGCTCGAGTGGCATGAGTTAGACTCATAAACCCATGCCTAATGACATGACGCAGTCTTAGTTCCTTTAGAACTCTTTAAAAATACCCTAGGTCGAAACGAAAATGTGCATTTGTGTCTTTTGGCTACAAAATACGCGGTTAGCATAGAGTTTAGGAAAAATAATTATCATCAGCCTATCGCAGTCCACTGCTGAAATTATGAGTCCCACAGATGAGGGGTGATAACCTAATGACTACGATGGAGTTTCGAAAATAATTCGTCATCAAAACCCTTGCAGTAATAATCTACTACACAGACTCATACTTTTCTGATCTGTCAATCAAGATGCAATTAATCTTATACTCATACCATACCATAGATAACATAGATATAATTGAAGTATCTCTCAACCATTTCGCATAGGGGCGGTAAGTGAGCAACGTTCTGCGACGCACGGAAGGGCCTTTCAACCCAGCTCGAGTGGGATGAGTTAGACTCATTAACTCATGCCTAATGACGTGACGCAGTCTTAGTCCCTTTAGAACTCTATTAAATCACTACCTTTCCCGGGAATATGAGCGCCAAGTGGTTCGCTCGTGAAAAGAAAACTGTTGAATGAATCTTGCTTCTGTTAAAGATGTTAATAAAGAGGGTCACTGTTTTTAGAGATACTTTTGTAGGTCTATCAATCAGGTTGTTTCAAAAGATAGTAAGCTCAAAGCGATTCAAATAATGGTTTATTTTCATTTTGCCATTGTACGTAGAGTACATAACATAAAGAACTGTAATAAATTATACATTTTATTATAATAGAAGAATATAGATTATATAATAGAAAATAATTGAATGACCACTATAAAAGCTAATAATTATGTTATGGCAGACATGCATACAGCCAACCTTATAATAAGTGTCTATTGCGATTGCTTAACATCAAAGCGACGCTCAATTGCACTGAACGCTCTTTTGTTCTCCGAGCCTTTATTTTAAGTGTCTAAACCTTACGTGAATTTTCCGGAATACAGCCATAAACCAAAGTATATTTTTTTTACATTTAAAAGTTTTTTGTACATAAAAAATTATAATACCCTTTTAGCTGCTAGGCAGTTAAATTCTATCCATTATACGTATTAATAAAAATGAATAATATTATCTATACTAATATATAAAGCTGAAGAGTTTGTTTGTTTGTTTGTTTGTTTGTTTGTTTGAACGCGCTAATCTCAGGAACTACTGGTCCGATTTGAAAAATTCTTTTTGTGTTGGATAGTGTATTTGGCGAGGAAGGTTATAGGCTATAGTATATATCTATTATTTTATCCCAAGGGGATGAAAAAGGGGATTAATGTTTGTATGAAACTTTGTCAATTTTAAACCGATCGGGCTGGGACTTGGCATGCATAAAGCTACTATGACATAAAAATCCCCTTAGAAAGGATTTTTATGTGTTCCACCCCAAGGGGATGAAAAAGGGGATTAATGTTTGTATGAAACTTTGTCAATTTTAAGCCGATCGGGCTGAGACTTGGCATGTATGAAGCTACTAACATAAAGATACCCTTAGAAAGGATTTTTATATGTTCCACCCCAAGGGGATGAAAAAGGGGATTAATGTTTGTATGGAACTTTATAGGTATAGTATATACCTACGTTTGCGGAAACCGGAAACCACGCGGACGGAGTCGCGGGCGGCCGCTAGTTAGATTATAATTAGGGACAGCTTATATCTGTCCAGTTAGATTAAAGTAAAGATCAATCCAATTAGACATTAGTGATATTAAGACAAATACAAGACAGTCTATATCTAATGAGACTGGGAACTTTCCACACCTTCACCCATTAGTCCATTGTTGCGGATTTTCCCCGCAAACAAAAGACAATCGGCTGTATCTGAACTCCGTGCAGTTGCAAGTTCATTACGCCCCTTTGTTAGACCAGATGATAATATTACTTAAGCCATTATACGCCGGTCTTTGTCCCACACAAAGTAAATAAGGATGCTCCATTCCTTGTTCACAATACGGCTCACTCCATTGTTGAATGTTTTACAACTGTGCTGTAAAAATTTCTATACTCAAACTGGAATTAACCAATAAAACTCGGATGTCGGCTGTTACGTGAGAGTAACACTTTATTGAATGTAATACTGTCGGAGTAACGGTCAGTTTTAAGTGTGCATTTGGCTATGCAAACGACATGAAATGTAACTTGTTTCGGTCTTACTTGTATATCAACCCAATCGGTGTTTATTTAGCTTGTTGGAAGTGTATGTGTAGAAGACTTATGAGCGTCTTATTACAATGATTTATGTATGTGATGAAGGGGTTGTGGTACTAGTATACAGAGAACTACTCGTTGTCATTATGAAATCACTTCTGTATCTTAGGGAAAGTACACCTAGATTAATTGACAGACCGTTGTATCGTGTTATGTTATTATTTAATTTATTTTACATTGAAAATTACCACCAGGTGACTAATCTGCTCCTTCGTTTTTTTAACTAAAATAACACATTTAAATCTATATCTTCTTAAAAGTATATCAAGCTGTGCCTTCTTAATATTTACAAAAGTATACGACGACATTTTTAGGGATATTCCACTGCTCGATCGGCGTCGAACGAGTCTGAAGGAAACTGTCACCTGTCAAACTTCTATTGTGCGACAATGCAAGCATTGTGCAAATTGACGTCAATCATGGTGACATTCAGGTCTACGTCCCCGTGGGTTGAATACACCGCATGTCTCAACATGTATGCGTTGCGTGAGAAATGCTCTCTTATCTCACACATGACGTGAATGGCTTTAGGAATTTATCATCGGAAATGTTTGAGTGTGGTTTCTTAGAGCTTTTATTTTGGGAGATTTTACTAGCATTTTTGTATGTTGATTCGTACTAGATCACAAATACTACAAAATTTTTATTGATCATAATATGTAAATATTGCCTGAAATAAATAAAATAAAATAATACTGTTTTATAATAATTACCAACAAAGGAAGGCTTCTTTAAAAGGAAGGCCTTGACATATCAAACGATAGATAAAATATTCCACTTTCATGTAAACCTCTAATGGCGTTAATTAACAGGCAGATAAAAATAAGTCTCAACTGACCCTGAAGTGAGCCTTTATTAAACTATACGAACATACGAACTAATCGAGAAGGTAACCTACAAAACCTTACATAAAATTGGCAATAATAATCTATCTAGATATTTTTTTAGTTAACATAGTCACTGTTGGAAGAGGTATGGTTTATGAGGAATTCAGAGATAATAATCAACGTATCTGCGCCTTTTGTAATACTGTCGATGTCCACTGACGACGGTGATTCTTTACCATTAGGGGAACCACTTGATCGTTTTCATCCTTCTCACAAAAACCAGTCAGCATAAAATCAATCTAAAATCACACCTAAAGCATGTTAGCCGTCCTCCAACGCTACATAAATCAGGCCAGGCCGTCATAATACCGGATTTAGAGATCCCCGTCCCATGAGTTTTCAAACTTTTATGGGTTCACTGGACGTTGCAAAGATCCCGCCTAATCCGACCCGTATCAAATTAACCGTTCGCTCGTTTATACTTATTTTTTCCCCTGTAATAATGTCGATATTAAAAGGCTATTCAGTGAATTCGTTTATGAGGCTTTTTAGTGCCATCATTTCCTTTCCTACGCTTTCTTTGTTTTATCGTTTGATTAAGAAAGTAATTTTGTTTCATTTTGCCCAGTTTAGTTAGAGATATTACTGTTACATTGCTTGGTAACAGCGGTTTAAATTTGGGCTACAACAAGAATTGGTGGCCATCAAATTGTATTGATTGTGGTAGCTAGCTTTTACAAATAGACAGTTTGGTGCTAAGTGTGCATCGGCAACCCATGTGAGTAAAGACTAAGATATTGGAACCCTATAGGCTTTCTACGCTATTGCGTGCCTTTGATTTCTTCCTCGAGTTACCAGACAAGTTCCTAACTCTGGTTAAGAATAATAATAATACCCACCCATGCGGCCGTTTTCGACCATGGCGGCCGATCTTACGATTAGCCAGGTACGCTGGACATTTTTAGTGGTGCACAAGTGAGTGCGCAAGCACAGGTGCACTCCCAATCCCCTTACTATCATAGTTCGTTGGGACAGCAACTTGACACGACCGTACAAAGATCGTACAAGGCGCGGGACCAACGACTTAACGTGCCTTCCGAAGTAAGGAGAACCTCGAGATAAAATCTTTCGGAAACCTATCCGCTGCATTGAAAGCAGTAGCCAGTTCCGAGTTTTCATTCAAGTCAGTTAATCTTATACAATCTATGTTTAAAACAGAACACAATGACGTACTTCTTAAGACTTGTAATTGTAAGAAACTTTGCAGCCGTTCCGTAGTGTGTATTGGAAGAGCTCCCAATGAAGGCATTGGCTTTGGTAATTGTGGACTCCGCCATTGTCCCCGATGAATGGGGCCCCGATTAATTGTTAACAAGTCTGTTTTATCATTGCTCCGATTCCGGGGCAAGTTTGTGATAGATTGCTTTTAATATTAATTTTAGACTTGATTGCAAAATAAGCTATTGTTATTTTTGAAACAATAAAGTACGAGTACTAAAAATACTAAAAGAGTAATGTTAAAGTTAATACAATTCTGGTTTTCCTTCATGTCCGTGATATTGCAGATGCAGTCGCCGTGGTCGAAAACGATCAAGGGCATCATCATCATCATCATCGTTGCGGATAAACTGCAGGTGTGTTGTCTACCCTGGTCCGGCCACGTTTCCCGGGAACTGGCTAGTTACGTGGAAAATAAATGTTGCAATTACCGGGTCCGAGAAGAAAGCCCAAGAAGTGATAGCTTAACGTCGTGAAAGGTGACATGCGTGCCAATGGTCTGAATACAAAGGATGCCAAAGACCGTGCGAAGTGAAGGAGAAGGAACAGGAAGGAGGACCCTGGACTCCGAGGCAATGGTCGAGTATGCGACTGGAACAAGCTCTAAGATGACGATGATGATGATGTTTAAACGCAACATTTAAACACTGCAGTTAAAATTAACATCGCAAATCCAAAAATAGACGCAAACTTTGTCCCTATTACGACTATTTGCAATGTAGTTTCTAACGCAATATATAAAACGGTCCAGCCGCAAACATATTGAGCCCAACCACAATGTATTATGTAAAGAGCCTATTTATAACGACTCGTATATACTCCCTATACGATCAAAGTAGAGCTTTTAAATGATTGGAGCAATTTATTTGATTAAACTCCTTTGCACCCTACTTTCTAGGCAAGGATTTGTAGTTCGTAGCTTTTAGGACGATCGGAACCTTTATAAGAATAGCATTTCCGGATCACTACTAAGAGATTTCGAATAAACTAGACGAGCTTAACCTTTCTATGCAAGGACTTAAGCAATTCAGTTAGAAACTTTGTAGTGTCTTCGATAAAGGATTTACTCTTTCTGGATTAGATTTGATTTGAGTAAATAGTTCATCATCATCCTAGCGCTTATCTACGGTTGCGTCTTCAACCTGCATCAGATATGTCCAGCCGGGTCATTACTATGGAGCGACAACCGTCCTACCTTCGTTCCTACCTTACAAGAAACCATACAATTTGGATCATAGTCGGAACCAACAGCTCAACGTGCCTTCCGGAGCACGGAGTCATCATTCTTATCGGACAATGAGGTGATTCAAGCCTGCTATTTCCCAACCAAACTAGGAAAACCAACAAAGTGAAAGTGTTCCCCGCGGGATCCGCACCCACGACCTCTGAAGTTTTAGCACAGCGTCAGCGATCCAACCACTACACCACGGAGGCAGATTTGATGTTTCTATAATCATATTTCCTATGTTTTGAAGCCTCTAAGATCACTTTTTTCATGAAAAAAGGACCACTTTTTTTTTCTTTTAAGTTTTCAGTAAGTTTTCTCAGCAGTGCCATTTAATAACGTAATGAAACTTTCATCTTTTAGACATCTCTGGAAAGTTGCTCAATAGCCTAAAAATTGGCTGTCATCTCTTTTTTCAAAACCGTGGCTGTTTTAATATTGATAATACCTCCAATTTTGAAGTATCAGTTATTTTTTAGATAAAACGGCGTCTTATACTATGTGAATAGAATTTGGCATTAACATGAGAAGTAAATATAACTTTTGCTAGTTATGAATACAAATATTTACGTTAATTAACGTGGCTTGTAGAAGATGGTGGTATATGGCCGTTTTTTATAGAATGGTCCCATTTGGCATTTTTTGATTAATTACTCGAATCTAGCATCAAATCGGTGGTAAAAAATTAAAATAAGAAAAATCTACGTGACATTATCTACAATAGAATATGCAGTAGCTTATTCACTTATGTTATTACATAAACGGGGTCTTATAGGCAAGAAACACATTTGCGACCCTTGTGCCGCTGTTGGTTAAGTCGATGGGCAGCGGTGATCACTTACTATCAAGCGATCTTCTTTTTCGTTTGCCTCACTATTTCATAAAATTCATACTCTAATTTACCAGCTCCATCTCAACCGTACATTTACATACTCATTAAATTCCACCATCGCTTACGTAACTAAGCTCTTATTTACGTCGCTTGAAGGCTACGCAACTTTCGCCTAAACTTGAAGTGCCTCCAAAGTTACAAGTTGCGCATAAAGTCGTCTCACATCGTCAAGACTGGAGATGTACAAATTAGGCTGGGGTTGCCCCCAATGCGTCAGTGTAAACTTTGAGCCCAGCCTCATAGAGAGCATAGGGGTGCCGCTTAGATAAATAATTATAATTTATCTCAAAAGAAAAGCGGTAGATCTTAATGCAACTTCCACAGAAGATCACAGTGAAGTAGCAGTTCGTAACTGTTGTGCTGTTTCTGCTCGTTAGTGAGGTCGTCATAGGTCAGAGGGTACGGGGTCTTCAAGGCAGGCAACGCATCTGCGACCCTTGTGCGGTCGTCCATATCCATGGGCAGCTGTGATCACTCACCATCAAGTGATCCTCTTATTCGTTTGCCTCCGTATAACATAAAAAGTGTAAAGTCACTGGGTATGCAAGTACTCTAAGATGTGCCGTCTCGATGTGTTGCTCACAATCTGAGTTGCGATCGGCTCGTCTCGTCATATATCATCAACAAAATATTACACTGTGCTGACTAGACTACAAAAAGATGGCGTTAAATTTAATTTCAATCGTATTGTAGTCATGTAAAATTTTTAAAATTATGAAACCTGTTTAGTAGCATCTCGTTAATCTAGGTGAAACATCAAGTCGTATACCTCCAAGGGTGAACCCCTTGGAGGTGATAGTCTTTGGATCTACGTATAAAAACGATTAGCTTACTAAATTATAATAATCATTTATATCTTTCATAGTTTTACACAATCTAAACCCGACCAAAACTACGTCTTACATCTCTGTCTTCAATTCAGAAAATCTACATTGCAATCCTAGTCATATTTCCGTGGCCATTAGTTGAAAATTTCGCCATTAAGAACATCAGAAATGACTATGCAAATTGTTATGCGGCAACCCTACCTGCGAGGCGACATTATCGCGTTGTAAAACGGAGATTTAACGACGGCTCCGCAGGTAAAGCTGAGTGTTACACCCATAACATCCACCTCGCTTTGCTGGGTACCCGCTTGTGTTGTATGTAGATGCGACGCAGTTTTTTAGATTGATTCTTTCCCTTTATAAGATGAAGATTCACTTTTATTCATCCACATTAAATTTAAAATTACTGCTTACTCATAAATTGACGTTTTTAAAGGCTTTATCTTCGATAAAATTTTCATTGACAGCTCCGCAGGTAAAGCTGAATGTTACAGCCATAACATCCACCTCAGGATTTGCTGGATACCCGCTTGTGTTGTATGTAGATGCGACGCAGTTTTCTAGATTGATTCTTTCCCTTTGTAAGATAGAGGTTCACTTTTATTCATCCACATTAAATTATTAATTACTGCTTACTCGTAAATTGGCGTTTTTAAAGGCTTTATCTTCGATGAAATTGTCATTGGCGGCTACGCAAGTAAAGCTGAGTGTTACAGCCATAACATCCGACTCGGGATTTGCTGGGTACCCGCTTGTGTTGTATGTAGATGCGACGCAGTTTTCTAGATTGATTCTTTCCCTTTGTAAGATAAAGGTTCACTTTTGCTCATCCACTTAAATTAAATTACCACCCTCCTACTTCACCACAAGAATTTGTTTGAATTTGACATATTTGGACCTAATTGTAGATAAAATTTAGATCACATGTTACATAAGTGCGTTACATTAGTTTCTCAGTTTATCAGTTTCAATATACATTAAAAATTTGTATTTCGACTGTACCATCAACAACATTCAAATTGCTGTGGTCTAACACAGCAATTTCATCCATTTTATATTCGTAGAAGAATTAGAATCCTAAAAAATGCTGCCTAAAGGTATTCTTCAGTAACGTCGACGAGGGCAAAAGTCAAATTAATCCCAATTCTTAAGCCTCAATCAGAGTTTTACATTACATGGAATCGTTTAATCATTTGTCAGCACTCTATAAAGTAACTGGTCTTGGCCATTGCCAAGAACTTTGCCGAACTAAAACAATCGAGACTTTGAAAGTGCTTGATAGAAGGGATTACTTTAGTAGCTGAGACCGCAATCTCATCAACTATATAAGTATAAGAATGTTCTTTGGTTACTTTAACTATTTTGGTCAATCAATCCATTGAAGATACGACCAATCAATATGAACATAAATTACACCACTACCTACCTACTCATAAATTGGTAAAATTCAGAACATACATACTAGTTTAGTGACCTTCTATTTTATGGGTATTATTTTTCCTAAATATCAAGTACGAATTATTTCGTGCGTGAACAATCCATGTATACTTAATGATCTCATAATATTCCATGCGGAAACTGCACACGACACCTTTATAACTGTACGTTAATTAAAACCAAAGCATTAATGAGAAGGTATTTTACGAGAACTCAAACAATTCCCTCACAAAGAGAGCGTAAAGAACAAACGTAAACAGAAACCAGGGCCCGCATTGGGTTTTCAATAAATTAATCGTCCGTTCGAATCGCCTCGAATCTCCAGAGCCAATCTTAATCTGGCCCCGGTTGAACTTGTTGGTGGGATTAAGTAGTTTCTGAATTAGCAGGCCGGGAATCAACTAAACAACCCATAGATTTTCTTCCTCATTTAACTTTGGCGCGTCTCCGAGATAAGTAAAGCTCGGATACGGTAAGTTCGAGAGGCGTTCACTAACGACTTTTCTCGTGACTATGATGGGAAAGGATCAACGTAGGTTAGGGTATTAGCTAACTTCCTTGACGTATTGGCGAATGGCATACATTTAGTATTGATAGTGCTTCTTGTACAATGTGTATTGAAATGCAATAAATACAGTAAAAAAGAAGTAATAATTTTTTTGGACTAATACATCGGCCCACACTGGATTTTTCGAAATCTATGAGTGGCTTTGTGCCATTAGCTGTACGTGTGTGCACATTCAGTGATTTCTGACTTTAGTTCAGTTAGATCTGAATGTGTTACCATGATCCAATCTGTCTGATTCCCCTCTATGTGTTACGAAGGTCTGATGGCAGTCGCTTCACTGTAATTACCAGACTCGCCAAATCCTGGATCATGGTCAAAGCGGACCCCGCATAGAAACGGGATATAAGCTAGGAAGAAGAGTCAAAACGTACTCTTGGTTTTAGAGGCAATAGCCGAAAATGCAACTGGATGAGGCGTTAGGATAAAGTGATGGTCTTCTATACCGCAGTCAGGAACGAGTTTATTATATGCTTGTATAAAGTTTGATAGCACTTGGAGACCGACTCGCCAGGTTTCATGAACAATGAACGTTTGTCTAACTTTCTATGAAACAATAGTACGTGTAAGTCGAATTCAATTCTGGGGAAGTTTTCCCATACAATTTTAATTTTCAATTAGTTCCTGATTCGTAAATCATAATTTAGTGTTAGTAAATACTCGTAAGTACTCGTAGTTCGAGTGTCCTTCAACAGTTATGTCCATGTGTAATCTCGTAGTGTTAACTAAGAGCTTAATGAGTAGGAGGTCTAATTACAACTACGAAGTAGAGTTTGGAGTGAAGTCTGAAGTTGAAACTAGGCCTTTCAGTGGATCAAGAGAGACACAGGATTTGTCGTTACTTTAACCTTTAAGTATGGACGTCATTTTTTCTTAACACTACTGCGGACATGGAGTCTCACAGGCTCCTATATGTACACACTTTTTTTTTGAGAATTTGATATAAGGTTGCTTTAATACTGATTGGATATTGAATTTAAGGGATTTAGCAATAAAATAACGCGCTTATGTTATCAACTTTTATTTAAAAAAATATAGAAATTTAAAAAATCTTAAATTATGGCACTTTTAAGTCAAAATTTACTTAGGCTACATTTTTAGATAATAAAAACAGCCAAGCTTATTACTTTAACAAAATGAGTCTTTTTTTCTTAAAATATAATATATAAGGAACCAAAAACACAAAATACCTACTTCAGGTAACAAATACAAAAAATATTGACAACAGTCTAATAACGCTAATTTATTGGCAGTCAGTGCACAGGTCAGGTCCGGTTCCCGGTCCTTATCCTGGTCCTGATCTTGGTCCCGATCTTGGTCCTGATCTTGGTGCTGATCTTCATCACTGTCACTCTCATGATTTTGAATTAGTTCGGACTCCAATATAAAAAAAAAACCTTCAATATTCGCTTCATTGTCTGACTGATGCGTAGCTAACAACTCACTCACTTCTTGTTCGAAAGTTGGATCAGCGACTCGGATTTTTTTTGCGCAGGGCCTTGAACTTAACTCGTAGACGGTCGTTTTGATTTTAAATTACCGGCATTACTTATATTTGACATTTTGTACTACTAAACCTGAAACAAACCTAAGCGCCCATAGAAAACATATTATATGACAACAAGGGACGTGTAGCCTGACAGGCTCCAGTCAATTTTTTGATGGTTATTACTCACGTAATATTGACCGGACGACAAAACCTCCTTCCTCGTTGGTAGTTTGGCACCTAAAACAAAAGCTACTGAGCTGCTCAATTGCGAGGAGCGGCGGGAAATAGGCGAAACTATGAAAACGTAAACATTGAGTAGCCTGTGAGACTCCACGTCCCTACTTAAAGGTTAAGGTCAGCCGCATTACCACATGGGCAATTTGACAGGCCCGTTGGACAGTTCGGGTTCGAATCCCGCTAGGGGCAACTATTTGGGTGATAAACGAGTCATGCATGTTAATAAAAGTATTTAAGTATGTCTATGAGTTTCCTAGCATCTATAGCACAAGTTTAGAGCTTAGTTTGGGGGTAAGCAATTGTTGTGTTAGTCCATGTAATTTATTTATTTAAGATGACACGACAGTTCAAAATGTTCTCAAAACCAGTGGATGATTACTAACTACTAAAAGATTTATCGATTGCTTAGTAACATCAATAACGCCAACGATATTCTTATTGATTTGCAAATATTAAAATATGAATCAAAAGTCTTCCACAATCACTACATAGTATAAAACAAAGTCGCTTTTTCTGTCATGTTGTCTGTTGTATGTCCCTATGAACGCTTAAATCTTTAAAACTACGCAACGGATTTTGATGCGGTTTGTTTTTAATAGATAGAGTAACTCATGAGGAAGGTTTTTATGTATAATATCATCCATTAAATAGTGGACAAGTACCACGGGCGAAGCCGGGGCGGGCCGCTAGTCCATTATATTTCCAGTACAAGAGTTTTATTGAAGTAACTTTAATATAGTATGTAACAGATTTGCCCCGAAAAAGCTACTAAAATACATCCAAACATGACCAGAGGGCAACAAATGCATTTATTTCCACGCAAATAATTACCCATTCCGCTTACAAAATAAAAGCTTCAACTACACGTTTTCGCGAATCGGAAACACCGCAACTAAATCTCTCGCTACATTACTGTTTTATTTGTGTATTAAAGTAAAGTTCAAATAGTATTTATTTTGGACGCTTTCGCCCGGTTAGTACACTTTTATGTTGAAATTAACAGAGCAAACTGTCGGACAACTGCGGGTCTGAAATTCGATGTTGCATTATGCGGACTAAGCGCTCGACTAAATCTGTTCCCGATACTAATGCAAATAGCGTTTCTGTGTTCCTGTTAAGGAGCTAGTATTGTATCTTTGATAACGATAAGCGGGAATACTACACGACCAACCATGCAGTTATGATTAACATTTGTTTTGATTTGAAATGCGCAAATCAAAACAAACAGTGCATGTCAAGTCTGTATTTATTTTCATATTTACCTATATTATAAGTTAAAAGTCAAAAGGATTGACGACGAATACAAGGAACATCAATTTCGTCAAGGAAGGATCTACCAAGAAGTCCAAAGTCAAACCTTACTCCATCGTTAGTGTAGCTCCAGATTGGAAGATCATGATGGACACGTATGAAAAGCACTACAGTATTCCAGAGGACATTGCTTTATCGTCGTCTAGACCAGACCTTTTCATTTATTCTAGAAAACTTAAGCGCGTACTGTTGGTAGAACTTACTGTTCCATGGGAGACAAACATTCCCAAAGATCACGCGTTTAAAACAAATAAGTATTATGACCTAACCAACGAAATGACTAAAAATGGTTATATAGCACGGTTGTATGCTGTGGAAGTGGGTGCGAGAGGTATACCAGCGAAATCTCTCTACAACCTACTGAAGGACTTAGGATTACCAAGATCTAATATTAGCTCCTTACTGGAAAGAGCAACTAAAGCCGCTTTACTCGGCTCGTACCAAATATGGTTGGGAAGGGAGAGGAATGTCATCGGTGGAGGTGATGGGGCCCCTTAAACCTACAAGCTGGGTCGCAAGTCCCAGGCGCCGACTGACATTCCTCTCTGTTCCACGCGATGGACCCGGCACCCGCACGGAGAATCCATGGATAGCTAAGAAGTTCGTCTCTGTTACTCAACAGAATAATGGTTATTTAAGTACTTATTACCAACAATCCTGGATATGCGGGGATTGGAAGCCATTGCATAGATATAGAATACTTAAAGACTAGTGTAAACGACGACGACAGGCCATTGATATGTAAGCATTTCCTAACTTCAAAAATAATAGCAAAACATGAATTTAAACAATTTCAAATGTTGTTAATATGTACAATTTAGTAACCAAAGTATATGTGACTCTAAGTTTTTCAGTTTTAAGATAAGATAAAGATGTTCTGATGTGTTATTGAAGTGAATTTACTCTCATCTCAATTATGTATTTTTTATCAGCCCAGACGGTGGATAAATAATGTTTACCCGCCCAGTGTAAAAAAATACTTGAATATTTAAATTTTACACCTTTGGGCGATCAATCAAGCGTGACGATGATTAATAGATCTAATCGTTTGATTTAATTTAAATTGTGTTGATCAACAATATTGTAATAGTCCATTTGCATGCCGCTTCATACGGTCCTTTCAACTGCTCACCACAGTACAAAAGAACATCATTAATTCTGAAAAGCGGTACACAACAAAAGTATTTCGGATATTGTTTTCGGTAAATTCCATATTTCATGTGTCTTCATGTCTCTGGTGTTCATATCTCACGTTTAAAATTTCACCAAAGCGAAAATATCGCGGAGTTGGAATAAGTAAGGATTGTTATGTTTATTTTAAAGTGGAACGATTTTCCTCGACACGCTTGACTGTCTCTATTTCGGTTAGTGTTTTCAATGTATTCATGAGTCGTAATGCTTTAGCTAGAACAACTGTGAATATGTATATTGTATTATGTTCGTTTGACTTGATACGTAAAAACTAAACTAACATTACGATAACATGAAATTACATTATTTTCTTTCATTATATTAAATAAGTTTTATAAGCCCCTCATTCGGCTTGAACTTTAATTTATGTCGTTTATGATTTGATCAATATTAGCGTATACTTAAAAGTTCTTAAACTTCAAGGGTGAATTAAATGTTAAGTAAGCAATAGCATCAAATTAACGTTGTAACGTAGCCACTGTATTGTATTTAATTATTTCTGTCTTGTTAACATCAGTTATCAAATTAAAGACCTATTCTTCAAGTTTAAAGTAAGTTTTATGCTTAATCTAAAGTCGAATTGTGAGATTCAGTTTCTTACAAAGATCAAACACAGATAAATGCAATAAACCCTATTCCTTGGAGTAACATATCAACATCCCCATCCTGAATTCTATGCAAGATTATGAAATAATCTAACAACGGAGAACACTCACAAACGCAAACTGGAGCAGAAATTGCGGCAATTATTTTAATGTGTGCTCAGAAATATACTCTAAAATTACATTAGCATACGGTAATGGTGGCTCTGGCTAATATGCTGCAGTTATGCAGTTATTACCTAGAAGCAATCAGCCTAGGATGAACACGCTAATTTGATAGGATAAGGTATTGTAAAACCAAAAAATCGAAATCTATGTGTGGATTTGTGCCATTAGCTCGGCGGTGAGGGAAATCACCGTGAGCAAACCTGCACATTCAGTGATTTCTGACTTTTTTCAGTTAGATCTGAATATGTAACCATGATCCAATCTGTCTGGTTCCCCTCTATGGGTTACGAAAGTCTGATGGCAGTCGCTTCACTGTAATAACCAGACTTGCCAAATCCTGGATCATGGTCAAAGCGGACCCCGTATAGAAACGGGATAAACGGTAGGAAGAAGAAGGTATTGTAAAACCATAGTGTAAAGACCTTCGTTCAATATAACGGCGCTAGAAAACCTGCACAATACCAGTCAGTGTGTGATTAATACAAATTTGTAATTTATATCTCTCAACATCAAATACATTACTCTGACCCCGTGTAAAATAACTTAAGCACTTGTGTTTTAGATATCAGAACCACCAGTGGTATTATAAATTTGCTTAAATAGATACATATAACACCCACACCAGGGCAAACAGACATGTTCATGCACACAAAATATTTGTCCTGTGCGGGGACTGAACCCACGACCTCTTGACCATTCAACTTCCTGACCATTACAGCAAGGGAATCATCATACAATTAAAACTACGAGTACTTTCAGTAATGAGGAACACGACTCAAGGAGAATAATGATCTTAAATGTAGCATCTGGCGTATTACAATACCAACGATTTTGGCGATATTAGCCTACGCGGCCTCAGACTATATGATTTAATATTATGTATTATATCATATTAAACTTATTCTGAGTATGTAACAAATATTACAAGAGAATGCAGATAGCTCATATTCTGTCCTTTTCTTTCCGTTATTTTATCTACAACGGCTTTTCGAGTTTATCTTTAAAACCCGTTTAATTATAGAAGGAATGCAACTGTTATTTGATGTAAATCACTACCACCATCTAAACAGCAACACAAGGGAAATCTGGATTTCTGGTAACCACAAACGGGGAATCGTGTCATGATAAATAGCCCTTTGTGTTGCATTGGTTATGGCTCGAGATCTGTAAACAACACTATTAATAAGCTCATATATTAACCGTTGAGCGACTGATACATAGCATTTGATAGCTATTAATAGTCATCTGAACGCGATCCATGTCATCATAACTCAGGTACGAAACATGACATTTCTCACTTTGACATCACTTCATGACGTTATCGTTTTTAGATCACACATTAGTGAGTATCAGATGTAGTGAAGAGTCACATTCAGGGGTTTATATAGCCTTATATTTCACGGCCATTTGGTGTCATGATTTAGGTGATTTATTAATTCTGGGCGCTAGTCAATCATACCAAATTGTTGTTTTAAAGTCCTAGCAATGCCTACCATAGATTTTAAGTTATTGTCTACAAACAGAATGGATCTTGTTGTCTTTAACAAATTAATTGAATTTTAATTTGAATTAAATCAAAAAGACGCGAGTTCGAGTTCTGAACAGTTTAAAATACATACTTGTTAATTAAGATGTATATTAATACTGGTCTGGGATAAGATATTGTCATACGTTTATTTATATTTTACGCGCCAGGAGTGACCCAAATTCTAAAAAGTCTTTTTATGTCACCGAGTTACAAAAGCTAACATAGATTAAACTTAAACGGACTGCATTAGAAGATAATTTCGCACAACTTTTAAATTACTTAATTCTATCGCGACTCACTTCGCGACGAATTAACCCCCGGGCGATATTTCACCGAAAGTTATTTAATCTATGACCAAACTTAGTTTTTAGAAGCTTTATACATCTGTCCTCCGAAAGATTCCAGACGGCTGGGAGCCGCCTAATCGCAATTATTAAAATTAAACCGAACATAATTTCGCGTCAATCAAACAATTTTCATACATTTGCATATTAGCAAGTTACTCGTTTTAACATAATTTAACATATTATTGTCATTATCAGTGCATGAATTAGCTATCAAATGCTAATTTCCATGTTATAATGCCGTATATGTTTAGACTGAAAGTAAAGCAGCCACGTTTATTATAGTTTCACTACATTAGCTGTTTAATCAGCTTTGTCAAATAGAACATATTATTATGATTGTATCCAATTTCATATATCCAAAGTCAATGCCATGAAGATATTTGAGATCTAGAAAGGCCAGATACTTTTTTTCCTCGTGACAGACAAGTTACTACGATCAAATGATATCGGTTCGTTTATTGCTTGTGATGGCAACAAAAAATGGCCCTGCAGCCTTTTTCACCTCTTAGATTCCGAACCATACAAAACACTACAACTTTTTTATAACACGTTTTCTTTTTATCTGGGAGGGAAAACATAAATAATTCGGAGACCAGATAATTTACGCTATTTTTCCATAATCCCACGAGTCTACTACACCCAAACAACATTATTCAAATTTATTAAATCCTTCAACCGGTTACAAATCAAAATTTATGAAAATTATACCGAGAAAGAGCATACAAACTGACACTTTTAGTTTGCCTGTACGGAGAGTATATTTTAAAGCGTACTTTAAGTGGGCAATAAATATGAACCGTGCGCTTTCAAAGCGTTTGTATCAAAGAGTGCTCTATTCCCTGCGACACAGTGTTCACTTTCACTTGTCTCATTTACTTCTCTAGCAAAGGCTTACCTCACAGTACATTGTTTCAGCACAAAGATCATTTACACAAAGAGCTTGCAAACAACAGTGACATCGCCGTCACCACAGCACGCGTGATCCAGGCTTAAAGTGAACATTCAACACTGTAATAAAAACTAAAACTGTACAAAGGAGCTCTAATAAGCTTAGCATATGTTGCAACTCAGTTTAACAAGACATTAACAAATAATATGTGCAAAGGAATTCTGCAGCCGCCTGTGAAAAATGAATACTACAATTGACAGTGAGGTTAAGTGGAAAAATTTAGTTTAGAACTCACAAATCGTCGTGATGTATATTGATTGTGAATTTTAAACGAAATAGATTGCTCGTTAAAAGGTTATAGAACTATTTTATATAGTCATATGTACATACATATGCAGATTCGATGCATTAGTTTCGATGAATCAAATTTTGGGATCGATTTCATCGAATTTTCATATTTTTTCTGTGCAAAGACCAAATTGCATTAATTTTAATTTTTTCATTAATTTTTACATTTCATGTTTATGATCGATAGATAGAGCCGATTCTTGTTTTGCCCATAGTGTGTCTAATCTTTCACTCAAATAGTCTAATATAAATCTTAAACCCATAGATTATGACTTCCAAAGGCATGGTAAAATTGCGAAAAGTTTTTTAGTTGGAATAAAATAGTTAATTATGCTCATAAAGGTGCATTTATTTATCATAAATTATATAATTATACATTCTATAATTACTGATATTTGCGTCGTTTATTTTATAGAGTTAACGTTTTGTAATTCAATACAAAAACCACAACAGACACCGGATCGGAATATTGGCTCATTGAAATCATGGTTCGTTAATCACAATTTCAGTGATGGTTAATTTATGATCGTAAACACAAAAACCGCTCTTACCACGATAATTACTGAGGTAAACATTAAAATCCTGCATACCGTATATGTTAATATGAAAACGTCCCTGTTAAGTAAGGAGATGAAATGAAAACTGAAATGCTGAAAAATAATTAGCAGAATAAAAAATGTTTGTGCTGAAGTGTACGTTTTTAATATATTAAGCTGATTTAAAAATTTGTAACTACAAAAAATTGTGGTACCGATACCTACAATACACATTTCATAAAATAAGGATACATTAATTTAAAGAAATACTTAATGCTTTGTTGCTATAAATATACTCGTAGCCCTGAAATAAATGCAAATACGTTGCTTTCGACTTTTAAAATGTATGTTACTTTCATTGCAACACATAAAAGCTACTCGCTAACATTTGCAACATTTTAAAATATTTATTTTAACGGAGTGCGACAAGGCACTACAATCTCACCGCTGCTGTTAATACTTTGTATGATGTTGCTGTGAACACTATCTCACTTACAAAAATACTATTTTGCTTGATCTACGGCTATTTCCAGTGTCTGTATGATTATTTATTACCCTATTCGACAGATCTCAAACTAATATGTATGAACTGGCTATGGCTATATATGTATGTTTCCTAACTCATAAAATACACTTCTTTCAGATAAGTTCCTGATAGCCTATCTGACAGGACCATCTACGAGTATGAGATAAACTTTGAAAAATATAACTGAGAGTAATATTTTTAAATGTAAGAGGGGGCACCAGCTTTTAGTTCATCTGATGGTAAGTCATCACCGCCGCCCGTAAATTCCTGCAACATCAGGTGCATTACAACTGCACTACCGGCTTTTAAGGGAAGAATAAACTTGTCTTTCTCTTGAAGGGAAGAATAAGCTTTGTGAATCGAAAATAGTGGTAAGAGCGCCACTTCACATGCGTGAAGACGGCGGTTCCAATCCGGTCAGGCCTCCACCTCTGGATCATTAAAAATCTATGTGCGTAATTTCATACCAGTTGTACGGTGAAGGAAAACATCGTGCGGAAACCTGCACACTACGAGTAAGTGAAATGGAGAAGGCAATGGCAAACCACTCCATTAAAATAGCCAAGAGAATTGTTGTGCGTTTCATTTTATACAATGATCACGACCCTCAGCAATGAGGAATACGACACAAGGAGAAGTTCGAAAATCAAACTCTTTAAAAAAAACAAGAAGATTTAATAAAATGGGCATTGTCTGAATATAAGCCGCCAGTATAATCGCCTGGAAGATAGCCAGTTACGAGTAACTAGTTTATATGCAGTCATGATGAGATTCTGACTGAACTGAACTGAAAGTTTCGCAACTGAGTGTTTTATACCGTTTTCTGGTGATATTAACTTTACATTTCCTTTTTGAATTGTTCTAAACTTTATATTGGCTAAGTTGAGAAGTCGGAGAATAGTGTAAAATATATTTCGGAAAGTGTTTTGTTCGTTGATTAATGAAAGGAATTCATTCATGTATAAAATTGTTATTTTCAAAGATAACGAGGTAGAATTTACTTGACAATAATCGTTTATTCATTCTGGTTATTTTGCAAACAAAATCGTCACTTAGAGTCTATTGAAGTTTCAGTGGTGTTTATTTTGTATTAATCCAGGTTATGACGGTCAAAGCGATCAACTTATCCTTTTTGACATTTAAGCAAATCGAAGAAGCTTCGACCCTCTAAAAGCGATCGAGTTAGGCTGATATTTGACGACATTCTATTCTTAACATAACCCTTGAATTTGGATACTGTCCAACAGGACCCACGGGGATCGAACGACTATCGGTAAACCACTATGCCACAGAGGTGGTCAACAGTTGCGAATAATGCGCTACAAAAGTAGTGAGACAATAACTAAACTGACCACCAACCCACAACAAATCACTTGCCATAAATTTACTCTTGTTTATGTTATTAATTATTTAAAACATATTAAAAAAAAATACTCATTAAATAACACAAGAAGACAGTAAATCTAAGTTGCAGTCCGGTACAGGACTATAGTATTGTTTTATTCTTCAATCAAATCCACATATTTTTTTTTAACAGCAAACAACATTAAAACCCAAACTGTTTGCCAGGTAATTTTTTTTTGTTTGTGATTTATAAATGTTTGTGGTATATATTTATATATTTTTGTCTTAACATCTAAATACTTTAAATCTATATTTCTCATGTTTGAAATATGAAAACACAGCCGTATAATTTATATATTATCTTTACGCTTATCTTTAAGTTGGACCTAAACAAATATCTCTCGAAATCATTCAAAACAAGTTTTGTTTGAAGATATAATGCACATACACACTTCTACCCTCGTATTATTTTGCGTTAAAACGGTTTATATTCGTCGCTTTTACTCCAAATATTTTATGTACATACACATTTACAAACAAAGTACTCTGTATGATAACAATCTCTAAAATGTATTTTACCCAACATTGTCATGTTGAAGCTTCAACGTGTCATAGAAGCACTTTACAGATTACTGAGCACTCAAATCACAGGTTCCTTGTGAGTCAACCTTAATACCTGCACGGAGGACACTGAACACTTGATATACGGGTAAGATATATGAAGGGTACTCGCTGGCTTGTATTAAAAAGTAAAAGAAAAACTGACTAATAAAAAACCAACTTGTTATTTTTAGGTGCCTCGAATTTATAACTTGTTGTTTTCGACCAGGTTTTAAATAATTATTAGGGCATTAAATGAAGTCAGTAAACAGCCAGCAATCTTTTCCAATCCATAAATTTATATTGGTTACGACTTATTCAGGTTAAGCATAAAGTCACTGCCACAAGTCTGTCAAACCTGAAGCAATAAAAAATTCACAGTCTGATGACAAAAGGACGGCACTTTTCAAATTTAGAACCAGGTCAAACGAACGAACTCGACAAAGGACAAATGCTAATGAAGAGTTCATTCACTCGAAACAACTGACAGCGCCTGAAAGTTCCCTTGACCGAAAAATAAAAGACAAACATAATAAGCATTGCACTTGGACGTTCCAAAGTTTCGAAAAAAGGAACAGATAAAAAACACGGAGAGCGCTTGTCAGCACAATATCCCAGGGCCGTAGTTATAAAAGTGTAGTACAAGGAACACAGATGCGGCGCGGTTCCAACGCGGTGTAAGCAAATAGCAGAGAGCGGCACTATAGTGTAGTAAAAATTGCGGAGAAACTAATTATGTGAGTAAGTTTGTACGAGTGAAAAGTTGTTCTGTGGAAAAGATGCAACGTGACAAAGTTTGACCTAATTACTGCCGGTAACTGTTATGCCACGAATGAGAATTAAAGATTACAAAGTTTATTTTTGAAGTATCATTGTTATTTTTCATGATTAATATGGTGTGCAACTTCATAAGATGAAAGCGAAAATTATGTAAACATGACCTTACAAAAATACCAACATTTAAATTTTTCATCAATCAGCAGAGTTCAATAAGTAGGTAGGTACTTAAACACAGTCAGAGTAGTGATTTATATAATACTATGTAATAATAAAAAAATAAAAAACCTTATCACCTTGTTTTCACACCGAACAGAATATTATATTTTTGAACGGTTTTATTTAAGTAGTTCATAGAGTTGTTGATACCATATAACACTTGGAGAAAAACGACATTATTAAGATATTTAAAAGCATTTAACTGTCACTTCGGTACTACAATCATTTGTTTTTGTCTAACTTCCCTAAAAAGAACGACGCTTGAGCAAAAACGATACGCCAACTAAATTGAATGAACCCGAAACGCGTCCAAATGGCATTTGTCATTTGTTTTTGCGGTGGTCAAATGAAATTTAACTTTACGCCCGTAGCTCGTGACAAATGAAAGCTGAGTTGGGCATCGACGATAGATTGAAACTCCCCAAGTTCCACAAAACTATGAGCACTTCAATGAAAAAGGGAAATAAATGTACAATTTCTCCAAGTTGTTCGTCGTTCGCTAATGGAAGAGCTATTGAAGCATCTTTTGAATAAATTTGATTTCTGTGATTTTTAGATATTCGTCGTTGGTTGTTTGCGTATCGGTAAGTAAATTTATGTTATTATGTCATACTTTGCTCTATGTTTTATTTTCTGGGGATAACCAACTTTTTTTAAATATTTAAACCACATAATACGTTTTTATGTATGGAAAATTTACACTTCAAAATCGCCTCGACAAATCGATCGTCATCAACTGTTGACAATTTCAAAAAACCTTACGTATTCCTAATTAAAGGCATACAAAAGGTAGTAGTAGTCACAAAACCATAAGAGATCATAAGATTCCAAAATTTAAAAAAAATCAACATACCTCCATGGTACTACCGCGTCGTCCCATGGCGAAACCACATCACTTTAATAACCGGAGTTCCTGAAACAATTGAAATATTGATAAACTCTCTGGAAGTAAAAGACACATTTCTCGAAAACAGATAATTTTCGTCTTTCTCACACATTACCAGTAAAAGTTGTAACTACAAAAGTGCACCATGGACCAGTCAAAACTCCATGATTTATTTTGTAATATAAAAATGTTTGTGTGATGAAAAATTCATTTGCCAATTAAGCGTTTAAAAGAACAGAAAAGTAAAAAAACATGTTTCAATTTCCCGTTTTATTCAGTATATCAAATGATTGGAATACAAAAAGCATCCAAATGTAATTCTCGGTAATTGAGTCAGATATGTACTCGTTAATAATAATTAATATAATAGCGGAAGGCAAATAAAAGAGAATCACCAATAACAGAAATTGCCGCCATAAATTATAGCAATGGACGTTCTGAATTTGAACCATTTCGAATTAATTTGGACAAATTGAGTTTAGACGAATATTTAAATTACCGACATTAGTATGGATATTAACATTTTATCTTCGTTAAAAATTAAGACAAAGAAGTATGTGATTTCAGATCCAAAAAATCTAAAGACATAATTGGTTGATGATCTATGCGAGAATAATAAATTATGTATAATAAAATTGTTTTACGGAATTTAGATAATTGAGCTAATTTACTTAAAATCTATCATCAATCTTTAGTTTTATAGTGACAGGATTAATTTAAATACCTACTATGCCTGGCTATTATTGGACATGAATGGTAATTGTTTACAGCGATGACGTTTACCATAGATTTGCCCCCTCCATACTTCGAAATTGGCACTAAAAAAAAAGCGACAGTCGCTTCTTAGAGGGAACAGCACGTTGGCAGTCACTCGTTTAAAGCAATGGTCAACGTGGTGTCTCGGTCTTATTTTAGTGCCAATTTTGAAATAGGCGACAGCAAATGTATGTTTGTAACAGACGTTTGCTGATCAAGTTAAATGTCAAAACAGTCGAATAAAGACAAAAACTAATTTGTTTCGACCCACACCCAGACATATCGCGTGACACACCGTGCGATATGTCTACACTGGACAGCTGTTGGTGATTAGGGAAATCGGCGAAATTGTAACATGATATCATTTTGGACGTGAGTATTAATATGCATGGTCTTTTTCCAAGTGGCTACGATTTGGAATGTTATAAATTAATTGCAGTCTATGTTGTGGCACAAATAATTATGTTCAATTAATATAACTGTATTGTACACATTAGCCCATAACAGGCATTAGAAATTGTGAGTTTTGGAATGGATAAAAAATCATCAAAAAATATATAGAAGTGCCGATGTATTTATTATTTTTGATGATTAAACAGACGCCAGAATTGTATAATAATGCTTAACTTCTTCAATCCGATCTGTCCGCAAATTATGAGTATTTTGTTTCAATGCACATTTTCAATATTAATCGATGGATCGTGTTTAAAACCAACCACACATATTTCAACGGTATTTTATGAACTGAAAAATAGTTAACACGAAGCGAGATTTTAATTTACGGTAATAATCATTTAATAACGTACATGCACTATTATACTGACAATGCGAATTCGAAAGCTTTTCAATGATTAAATGTTCATCAAAAATTACAACAGTATTTTATGAAATAATATTTTTCTATAGAATTAATTTAATATACTCAGTTAATTCATTTCCCGCGTTGAATTATGACGTTATTACTTTTGATGTTCACGACATCACGTTCATCACGTTATTATTTTTTCGTTTTGATGTTTTATAAAAATTTATGTTTGTATGCTTGAAATATGAAGTGAGGGAAAAATGATAAGGATCTAAAAAGTATTTTCTTATATAGACATTATTATCGGTTTTATCACGATGATAGCTTACTCATGTTTAGTTTAGTAGGTTGTTAGGATCTCTTGTAGTTTAATTCTTGCAGTCTGCTGTTGAAAACTTTTTCGCTCGTCTAAAGCATCCTTATAGCTGTCAATAAAAATTGGCCAAGTGCGAGTCGGACTCCCACACTGAGGGTTCCGTACAAATTCTATTTTTGACGTATTAAAAAAACTACTGAATAGATTTCGTTCGAACCAATTTTCGTTGGTAGTTTTTATGGTAATGTACATTATATATTTATTTCAGATTTATCATCCTCTTACTTTAGAAGTTAGAGGGGGGGGGACACACTTTTTTCCACTTTGGAAGGTTCTGTCACGCAAAGTATTCACTTAAGAAAAAAATAAGCTTAGAAACCTTAATATAATTTTTAAAGACCTATCCATAGATACCCCACACGTATATGTTCAATGAAAAAAAATATTTTCAGTTTCAGTTCTAACTATGGGGACCCCCCATTTTTTTATTTTTTTTTCTATTTTCGTTTGAAAACCTTGTTGCGGTTTACAGAATACATCTACTCACAAAGTTTCAATAGTATAGTACTTATAGTTTCGGAAAAAAGTGGCTGTGACAGACTGGCGGACAGACAGACAGACAGACAGACAGACAGACAGACAGACAGACAGACAGACATGGCGAATCTATAAGGGTTCCGTTTTTTTGCCATTTTGGCTACGGAACCCTAAAAAATCTCCTTATTCAAACAGGGTTGAGTCCAACGTCAATAGTAAATGTAGTCGGCGCGAAAGGTAAATTTTATTTGTTTCGTTCGACAGCGGGAAATCTGAGAAATTGGCATCGCAAGTTACAATGACAGCTGGGAAGACATGTCAAGCTCTTTCTTTGGTTGAACTACACTATGCGAGGCTCGTGCTTTTTACTTTGAAAATATTGTGAGAGTTGCGTGTGCCTACGTTTATTTTGTTAATATTGGATGTATGTTCGAAGACATTGCAGGCATAATAAGGCATCGGAATTTAACACCTTATATACCTATCTTGATAAATGCTTATGATAAAGTTTAATTTAACTATCATTGAATTTTTCACGTCAAGCAATATATTACAAAATTGAGGCCAAGCAAAATTGCATTTTGAATCACAGAAGGTATGAGCAATTTAACACGTACCTACCTCAAAGAAATTTTCAAGGGATCCAAGAACGTTGTTTCCTAAATTTCAAGGTTAGGAGTGTTAATCATTCTTGTTGTTAACTTATTGCTTTCAAGACCTTGAATTATTTTAGTATCATTGATATTTCGTTACATCACTTTTGACCTTTTGACAAGCCAACACAACGTAGTATTCAAGGTCAAAATATGACAAACAACGCAAAAAAGTCCATGAATCAAATCAAACTATAAAATTGATGCAAAGATATAAAGCAAAACAGAAAGAGTAATAAAACCCACTGTTCCCGCAGAAACCCATTGGATCTCGAAATTGAAAAATTCGTCCGATGCATGAATTGCGACAGAGTTCCTCTATTGCGGCGGCCAGCTTTTGTATGCTAAACGAAAAGACAAATAGCTTTTGTTTATCCAAACCTGAAACGTATCGTTTAAATAGTGTCGAGAATAAAGACCCATTTTGACCTATGTGCATGCACACAAAATACTGATATTTCTATTAACTTATTTAAGTCATTACAATTTATCTTTCAGATTCTACAAGCACATGTATCATCATCATATTTCGATCTCATAAATCCTTATGACAACAATTTGATATGGCCAAAAATCTGTCCACAAATCATTACGCGAAAAGGAAGAAAACAATCTTTATTTATTGTATATCGTCAATAGTTACCAAAACTCAATCCCATAGGATCCACTATTTCTACTACTTGGTTTTCTTGATATTCACTTGTTTTTCTTAATATTCAATTGTTTTTCGTTATATTCACTTGTTTTTCTTGATATTCAATTGTTTCTCTTGATATTCACTTGTTTTTCAATTCAATTGTATGTAGGTCAACTGTGATGACATGTAAGTACATACGAACACCATTAAAAAACAATTGAATATCAAGGAAAACAACTGAATGCCAAGGAAAACAAGTGAATGTCGAGGAAACAACTGAATGTGTTAAAAACAACTGAATGTCGAGAAAACAACGAAACTAAATTATCTGGGGATCCCATGAGAGCGGCGACATGGAAGCGTGGTGTAAATGTGATAAATTATATCAGAGGATCCACTGGTGAAATCAGTGGTGGATCTCAAGAAACTCCCAGAACTATATTCGATCCACTGGTGGAGCATATTAGAAGATCCAAGTATCACACGACACGATCCACCGAGACCGTTGGTGGATCATAGTGAACTTCGGCGTGCTATTCAATCCACTGGTGGATCGAAATAGTGGATCCTATGGGATTGAGGGAAACATTCTACCACCGATTCCGTTAAGTTAGATTTCATAAATAATAATAATCAATAATAATCTCGTTTGTCACCTTCTTTAAATAAAAATAGATGAATCAGGTCGTCACTACCACGATAGAGTACCTACGCCATTTCAAAGTTAAGTCGTCTGTCTAAGAGGGCAACTAAATTCCACTTTGACCTTTTCAAAAATAGACTGTCGGCCGAGACACCTTATTCGAGACTTTTACTTTAGTAACCATCTTTGATTGGAAAGAACAGTTATGTCAACATAAGACACTACCACAATAATAGACAATTTGGCATAAGCTAGGCTAAGGCTTTTAATTGCCTATAAATGGCAGGTATAAACGGGGACTACTTCGCACTTGATTTTATTTTCTAGCAGTATTTTATGTAAACCCCAGTTTGAACTATAAAAGAAAGATGCACCTTTTGAATTTGTCGTCATTATTGTTGGATCTTCAAAATTGCATTCTCGAGAGCTTAGTGCTTCAAAGTGTATTTAGCAGGCCAAACTTATGCTAATAAACAGACCATATTGAAATTCTCGATGAGGAGTTAGATGGCGCAGTGGTTAGCACACTTACCTGCGGTTGCTAAAGTAAAGCAACGTTCGCAGATGCAAGTCATCATTCGGGTGACCGAAAAATTTCGTCACGAGCTCCTCCGTGCTTCGGAAGGCACGTAAAGCTGTTGATCCTGCGCCTGATCTCCCTCCTGCGTGTGGTCGTGTCAGATTGCTGTATAACTGAATTATGAGAGTGAGGGAACAGGGAGTGCACCTGTGCTTGCGCAGTCACTTGTGCACTATAATATATCCAGCGTACCTGGCTGATCGTAAGGTAGGCCGCCATGGGCGAATACGGCCGGAGGGGTATTATTATTAAAATTCTAATATTACAATACAATATATTCTGTTTCATAACCTCATAACCTCAACAGATCGATCCTTGGCGTACTTTGTAATTGATACTAATGATATTTTAACGTTCCATTAACGTAAGTGTTTCCGCCCCATCGCACCGCCCGTGGATTATTTTTATTGCAAGTTTCGTTTTAGTACATCGTTTCCATATTAACTTAGGGCGGAGTCAGACCAGTAGTTCTATTCGTAGACCATTGGTACGTTTTTAAATGACCAAACAAGAACCGCATACATTTAAGATTTTATCGAAGGAGAACTCATCTACGCCCTATAGCCGCAGGCTAGCTAGATCTACAGCCGTTTTCATTCCACTGCACATTGGACAGAATAAGAAGAAATAAATAAATATTTCACAACATCACATTGATCTGAATCCTTGTTAAGCACTCGTGTTACAGACATCAGAATCAACAAATGTCACAAACAAACGTGGTCTCAAGCAAACTAAACTGTCTCAGTGTTTTATGATGAATCGCAGAAGTCTTAGACCTTTTTACATAAGCACTTCCAATTATAAAATCTACCTGTTAATTGTTTAACAAAGCACAGAGAGCTGTTTCAACTAAATGTAGGTTCAGTAGCGAACACTACTCAACTTTTATGAGCGAACAAAACGAAAAAACAAATTAAGCGCTGAAGAATTACTT
The DNA here is from genome assembly GCA_958496325.1 of Nomophila noctuella. Lineage (NCBI taxonomy): Eukaryota > Metazoa > Arthropoda > Insecta > Lepidoptera > Crambidae > Nomophila > Nomophila noctuella. The sequence goes on along the minus strand of OY292491.1, from coordinate 4,240,450 downwards.
TTCGCAAATGAAATGTTTACACGCAACCCGCAAGCGTTCATAACAATAAAAAATATAAGTCAAAATAATTCGGAAAGCGATCTTTTCACGGTTCATTGCAAAAGTAATAAACGCAAGGGGAACGAGCAATCTCGGTAAAACGTTTTGTATGTAAATGGAAATCAATTTGCCGAAACACACAAAAGCAACAAAGAAGTCATTTCATTAATGTGGGAACGGCTTTTATAGAATTTTTTAAAAGAAACTTAGTACGGGAATGGAGTCGATATCACTTAGACTTATTGGAGCATGCCTAAGTCGTTTCTAGTGTATTTATTAATAAACTATTTCTGCTTTTCGATAAATATTCATGGCCTTCTATTTCTTTATTCAAAAAGAAAGGTATTACAATAAAGTTATTGTATTTGAATAGGTGAGTATTGTGTTACGGTTACAGCCAACAAGCAAATAATATGTACTATCTATTCTTAATAATCACAACGACATACAAAGTTAGCAGGGACCAAATATGCAAAACGTCAGATTCGTAATGTAATATTTTTTTAATAAAATAAATACTTTTACAGTTAAATGCAGTTCTTTACAAACGTAAAATTGTATGAGTAAACATAATATTAATATTAAAAAGCTGTAAGTTGAATATATTAAGTAAAACATCATAGGTATAATGAATGCAATTATTCACAAAGATACGCGCAAAAGGTTCGTAATATGCTTTGTTTACACCTAATAAATTCAACTTGATTCCTTTCAATATTGTGTTTTTTTACTAATAAAATTATACACAAACATTCATTGGTGTATTGATATCAAGCAGGCACAGTTGTGAGGCTCTAGCTTACAATAATATAGGTAAGCCAATTTTTATCGTGTACCCAAGAATATATATCAAACAAATATTTGTCTTTCACCTAAGGACTTCCGAACTTACGGCACTCGAAGTAAAAGCCGTCGAAAATTGTCAAGTACGATTTTGTTGATATAGGTACGGGGAAAATTTGTTCACTTGATGTAAAAACTCGAGTGGGCGTACGTACTCGGGTGAAAATCTTTTGGTATTGTAAAAATAGAGTTTATTTGCATATAGCCAAAGTGCGAGAATGGTTTTAATGTTGTACAACTCAACTTTCCTCGAAATATTAATTAAGAGCACCGTTAAACAAGAGTAAAACAACCGTTCCGAAAGACCTTACTAAGTGATACTGTTCAGATCAAATCTGTGAAATAATAGGATCAATGAAAACTTTAAAATAAAAAACAATAAAATTATATTGAAAGCTATTAATGGTAATAACAGTATCAAAAAATTACAAGGCGCTTTTATATGGAAAAAAAAAGTTCGATCCCAATGGCTTGTATATTGATTCTTCAGGGCTGCGTATCTACGTGCCTGTACTCCACTTAAAATTAAATAAAACACGAAATAAATTTCTATTAACTATAAGACTTGAAGATATACATTGACCTAAAAAGTCAATGAGTCATTGCTGATTTCAAAGGATCAGTTGGTGTTTTTCGTAAAATGATGCAATCGCTAATTACTCTGCATTAATACAGCCCTTAATTCATCAAAGGAAAATCAGCTACTGTTCAGCTAGGTTTCTAGTGTACGACCTTTTTATTCGTACTAACTGGTCTTCTGTTTTACTGCGACTTTTACAACCAGTGGCTGGAATGACCAACGAATCGATATATCGACCAACCCGGTTAACGTAACTGTTGATTAATCATACTAAAGAAGGCACTGATGGAGACTTAAAATCTTATGCAAAGAAAATAAAGTTTAATTTCCTTCTTCATAAAATTCTCAGTTGAAGTTACTAGTCTAGAATTTTAGATGTTATTACACTCCCGTACCTCGACAAGGACGTAAATCTTACATAGTATGAATCACATTAATGTTCAACTGAACCAGGAGAGTTACGGAGTAGAGAGTAGGTACACCTTTAAGTGCGCGGACACTCGAGCACCAAAATCGTAAAAGTGATTGACGCTTGCACATTAACCGTCAAATTGATTGGAGCGTCGTCGAGACTCGGAAACATTAATAAAAAAAAAACTAAATCATACAAAATTTAACTTGGGTCATCGTCAGAATGTAGTAGGCCTTTGCTGAATGTCCGACGAAGTTGTATTATAATTTGGCGGCGCGTTTGTGACCGCAGTAAAATACAGGAAAAAGACTTTTCTCTTACGACAACCCTGTGTAAATGTGAGGTAGTATGTGCTTTTCTATGACTGGTTCTAAAAGGCTCGACTAAACTCGGTCGGAAAAAGACTATTTCCTCTACAGGAAATCTCCGCTCAGAAGCATATGCACTCACAACCCTATCAGCCAGAAAGCAGCTATAAATAATGGCGGACACGGCAGCACGGTTTATATGCTAATTGAAATCACTTTGAGGCTTTCTTCGCGGCTATAAAATAGGCTGTAAAATTCCTCAGTGCGATTCAAAGAATCCAAGGAGCGAAGGGGAAAAGTCAATAACAGGTGTTGGTATTCTTACGAGTTTCGAATCCATAAAGTTAAATTAAAAAGGGAACATGAATCTTCAACATTTTCTCAGGCCCTCGGGACTTCTTTCTTTCTTCCTTCCTCCTCGTAGAAAAGATTTAAATTAATGATATTGTGTTTAAATATTAATTCAATATGTTTAGATAGATACAGTATTCTACAAAAATAGAATTGAAAGCACTATTTATAGATTCGAATGATATTTCTGAGGTCAAATATATATTTTTTATATAAGTGAATGAAAAAAAATTTTCATTGTTTGACAGTAAACTTCTTTTTATACACACCTTTCAAAAATGTTTGAGCTAGTTATTTTAATGCTCAAATTCAATTCCTCAAAGATATCAGGATGAAAAAGTATGGAAATTAAAAAGTTTAGACTTCTAAACAGCCCTGAGCTTTCATTCAATCAGGCAATGGTCAACTGGATCTTTCCTTGATTGAACGTTTGCATAACGCTCACTTGCAAATTCTGAAACTTGAAGGCTTCGTAGCATTTGATGTTTTAACTTCCGTCTTTTTAGTTTTACGAACGAAGGAACAGAATCAATAATTTATGAAATGATAATCGTGACTCAGTAATACTTATCATCTCGTTAAATACTCTGGTCAGCTAGTAAAGAAAAGAAATTACATCATAAAACAGCAAACGCAAAACTTTTTGCCACTCGACTTTTTGCAGTTTAAACCAAAAATCAACAAATTATCTTAAGTAGAGGATATAATTTTTTTACAATTGAAATCCTAGTGTCATTTAACATCGAATTATTCCGCTTTAGGTCTTGAAAGTGTCCGTAAGGCGCCGATATAACGCAAAATGAGTAACCACAAAAATTGTTGCTTATATGTCACAACAACTCACGTGAGCACGCACATAACGAATAAACATCGCGTGCCCCTTATAACTAAGCTCAAATCAATTCGGTTCAGGTATTTTTCATAACGCTGAATTGGTTAACGTTTTAATTAAGGACACTTTGACACAGTTTTGGCCAGCAGAAAATCTATTTTAGGTGTTTTCGTCGTAAAAATACGGTATGCAAGCTGTTAGGGTAAAACCAATTTGACGTGCAACGGTATCATAATAAGAATCTATTAAATTTTTGCTTAGGTTTACGCGACTGTTACTAATTAAATAAAACTACTTTACACAAATCGCGATATAATAAAAACTACATCTTTACAGGAAAACCCGATGTTTCGGCTCCTTATCAAGAGCCTTGACTGTCTCTTCATCGCGATTTTTATCCATTTAAAAGTTTTATTTAAGAATCTATTAGAAAATACTTCTTAAACGATAATTTCTGTAAGTTATTTTAAAGTTGGATTGGTTTAGGTCGGTGATAGTTTTGTGAATCTTATACTCGGATAAGCGATAAAAATATTTAACGAGAAGCCATCACTGTAAAATTTTCAATTTGTCATTTAAAAATTGTAGGTGGCATCAGATATGGAACATTCAGACAAAAAACCTCGACAATTATCAAAAGCAAACTTTAAACAACCCACCCAAGCATAAAACGTTACACATTCGACAGGCAACTCAACGTATCCTTAATTAAATCGTTAACCAATCCTGCGTTATGAAAACGCCTGAACTAGATTGAACTGCTATTAAGCGAGGCACGCGATGGCAACACTTCTCACATAGTGCGTGAGGGAGCGAGCAACTTCCAACTCCCACACGATGCCCGCAGTAATGATACCCAACACGCAACTATTCAGCTGGTCGAAGAGCCAATTTGCGGGTACTCTTTGTGCGAGCGCTCTAAGTAGGAGATTAATTTTGAACAGTTCATAGATATTTTGAGGTTAAGACTTTTAGATTTGGTTTTATTAAAATACTAGCGGCCGCCTGCGACTCCGACCGCGTGGATTTCGATTTCCAATATCCTTAAGCATTTCTTGATGTTTATTTTGTTCTTGCTATATTTTATTTTATATTATTTTATTTTTTTTAACTTTTCCTGTACCTTTTATGAAATTTGTGTGTGTTGAGGTTTTTTGCCAATAAATGTTTTTTCTTTCTTCTTTCTTTCTTTCTTGTCAAATGGACTATCCAACACAAAAATATTTTTTTCAAATCGGACCAGTAGTTCCTGAGATTAGCGCGTTCAAACAAACAAACATACGAACAGCTTTATATATTAGTATAGATAGTACGACCTACGAGTAATATGTCTGAAAACAACTACTGCCGAATTTCTTGATAGATTTTCTCGACAGAAATTCCAGAATGACTTTCACCGGAATCAGAAAACCTCTAAAAGAGTTATTCTGTTTTTTTCTATTCATAATTGCAATGATCAGCCCTGTATCCGCAGTAATAATACACAACACGCATCTGTTCAGCTGGTTGTAGAGCCAATTTGCGGTTAATATAGGTACTACAATTATTATAAAATTTAAGTTTAAATTCATAAAAAGGACCTAAAAACATCACAAAACGTAACAAATAACATAGTTTTAAGTGTATTAAGTGTAAAATAGTGTTAAAGATCAATATTTACAAGGTTTGTGTGATGTGTAAACCGGCGTCAATGACAGTTCAAATTTTGAATTTGTGAGTCATTGTTTTCTCTCCAATTAGGTAATATCTACCATTTCATCTAATTAATAATTGTACTATTCTCATTTATTTCATTAGTGCCGCATAATTAATGTTATAAACTCGCGCTGAGGTATAAGATAACCTCACAATTGTGTAAACAACTCTTTGTAGGTACAAAACCTTTTGCATCTGTTCATTACATTAGACGTAAATTTTAACAATGTTGACGCGTAGCAAGGCCTCTGCTCGCCGGGATGGGTCTGGACTCACCACTGCACGACAGACTGAGTCGAGACTTGAACTGGCTTTGAAGGAATTAAAGGCCACCAAAGAGGAAGTTGCACAATTGGTTAGGGAGAGAGAGGACAGTGAACGGGAATTGCTAGACGTGTTGGACAAAAGTAGTAAGCTTAAAAAAGATATGACTGAGTTGCATACTCAACATCTTATTGTTATGTATGAAAGGGATAGACTTCAATCAACGGTCGATGGGTTTGGCGAATGCAGCCAGGAGTACGTCCAGAACCTACGGCGCGTAACGCTGCTCGAGCACGAGCTCCAGGAGGCTCACCACCAAATCAGCCACCTCGAAAACGAAAAGCAGGACTTCGCTGCGTCGCATACACAAACCCTATTCGACGAGCTGGTAGGTAGTGCGCCCAGCCTTGTTCCTGATGTTCTTGACAAAGGACCCGCTGTGACTGTGGACCTGACGGGAGATGACAGCATCCGGTCCACACCAGCAGTGGGTATTGTTAGGAGCAGCAGGAACAAGCTTAAAAAGTATATTAGGCTAAGTAAATATATTAAGAAAACACAGAAGTTAATTAAGAAAAAGTTATGTTCATGTGTACAAGTAAAATGTATTAAGGAAAGACAACGGTTAGGTGATGAATTAGATTTATATTCAATTACACTAGACAACAATATCACCGATTACAATAAAAATTTAAAAGCACTAGAAAATGAAATTTTATATTTGAAAAACTCTTTAGAAAAGATAAACAATAGGTATAATACTTATAAGAATCAGAGTGAGGAACACATTTTGGCTTTGAAATGCCTTTTAAACTCCCCTAGTAAAAATAAAATCTATAACCACAACACATCGGTTGTAAACAATACAACAGACTTGACCGGCTCGCTGCCTAACTGTGCGTCACCACTCTCAGAACCAGTTTCTTATAATGACACACTAACTTTGTCCAACACATTAAAGCTCAGCGATTCTTCAAATAAACAAATACATGTTAATCAAAGTAAAATAGTTATGTTTTGTGATGAATCAGGTAAGGGCATGGGCCAACTATTAAGTTATTATTTGGGACATCAAGTTCACAACCACTGTTATCCTAACACTCCTTATACTAATATTATGAATAAAATTAATAAATATAATTTCACTGACAATACCACATTAATAGTTATGGTTGCAAATCGTGGAAATGTAAACAAACAAATTATGACAAAATGTTTTGATAGTTTGAATAATTTGAATGTTAAAAATATTATAATGTTTACACTTCCATACAGTAAAAGCTTGCCACAGCATGAAAATAATTCTAGGTATAGCTTAAATTTGTTCTTGAATACAGTGACATGGAATAATAGTAAATTTAATTTGATTGACATAAATTGTATTTCGACATTTAATTTATATTTGACTAAAGATAATTACTATCTTTCAAACTATTGTAAGCGACAAATAGCTACATCGCTAGCATATTGTTTTAATCAAACAGCCAAGAATTTGGCTACACAACCTGCTTTTATTGAGCAGGAAGTTGTTGACATTTGTTGTTCCTTGGAAGATATTCCAAGTAATTTAAATTATTGCATAGGACAGTAGAGGATTACTCTAGCCAAATAGGTATAATTAGTAAACCTGGGAAAATGTCAAACCAACTTAATATCGTGCACCAAAATATACAAGGTTTTCCTGGTAAAGAATTAGAATTAGAACTTAATTTAAATAAAATGAAAATTCATATTCTTTGTCTAACTGAGCATTGGTTAAGACAATGCGAGTTATTAATAAGTATTGACAATTATAAAGTTATTAGTTCGTTCACGAGAAAGTCAGCTATTAGGGGTGGCTCACTAATATTACTTGATAGCTCACTTAAGTCTAAAGATAGAAAAGATGTAACATTACTTTCGATTGAGCGAACTATTGAACTGTCTTGTGCAGAGCTTGAGCAGTGTATCATTGTTTGTGTGTACAGGCCTCCTTCTGGAAATTATCCTATATTTGAAACAACTATGGAAGAAGTTTTAAAAAAGGTGTGCAACTGTAATAAGAAGGTAGTTGTATGTGGGGATTTTAATATTAATATTTTAGAGAATAGCCAGACCTCTGTAAGGTTCCTAAATTTGTTTAAATGCTTTGATCTTACTCCACTCTTTAGGGAACCAACTAGAGTTACTCCTACATCAGCCACCTGTCTTGATAATATTTTCTGTAATTGTAAAGTACCCTCAAAATCAATTGTTAACTTTGTGAATTCTGACCACTGCGGTCAACTTGCAGCGCTTGAGAGCCATAGTGTTGTTACTTCGTCTAGCTTTAGTTACAGACCGATTACTAAAAATCGCGTCGAAAAATTCACACATAATATTTGTATTAAAGTTCCGTTAGCGCCACCTATTGTTGATACTAACATTGATAACATGTATAGACAATTATTTAACATTATCTCACATGAGTTTAATACTATCTTCACAAAGAAAACTGTTTGTGTAGATAGCTTAAAATCTAAATTTAGTGACTGGGCCACAAAAGGTATTTATATAAGTAGGATAAGATTGTTTGAATTGTATGCTCAAAAGGCTTATTCAAACAATCCAGATTTAATAGATTATGTAAGAAAATATTCAAAATTGTTTAAAAAAGTGTGCATGGTGGCCAAGCGTATGTATTTAAAGCACAAAATACATACGTCTAAAAATGTAATTAAAGCTACTTGGAATATTATAAATAAGGAAACTTGTAGGAATAGATCTCATGATAGCAAGTTATGCTTAAAAATTAATGATAGGTTAATTAGTACAGATGCCGAAGTGGCTAAAGCCTTTGAGCTCTTTTTTTCTGAAATTCCAGTCACGACTACTAGCTTATTAGACTCCTCACCGCATCTTGCTGAATGCCTCCTTAAATCAAAAGTACAAGAGTGCAAAGTTGTGTTTAGTTTCACGCATATTGATGAACTAGTTATAATTAAATCATTCAAAGAACTAAAGTTAAAAAAGACGGAAGATCTATGGGGTATCTCAATAGATATTTTAAAAACTATTATTATTGCCATTGCACCATATTTAGCATTAATATTTAATAAGAGCATTGAAATGGGTCAGTTTCCAAATCTTATGAAACATAGTAAAATAACCCCTTTATTTAAATCAGGAGAAAAGAGTGATCCGTCAAACTTCAGACCCATATCGATACTACCGGCACTCAGTAAAATTTTTGAAAAAATTATATTTAATCAATTATTGTCACATTTTAATTCAAATTCTTTATTTAGTGAAAATCAGTACGGATTTACTAAAAACAAATCCACTACTGATGCAGGAGTTTCACTTGTAAAACATATTTTTGATGCATGGGAGGCTAAGCAGGATGCGATAGGTATCTTTTGTGATTTGTCAAAAGCTTTTGACTGTGTAAGTCATGAAACCTTGCTGATGAAGCTACGGCATTATGGCGTCTCAGAGTTCGCTTTAACGCTTTTAAAATCATACCTCACTGGCAGAGTTCAAAAGGTGAACATCAATGGAACTAACTCCGATGGCGCACCATTGATAATGGGAGTGCCCCAGGGCTCAATATTGGGACCACTCCTTTTTCTTATATATATTAATGATCTTCCTGCCTTTACAAATGGTCTATGTGAGACTGTGTTGTTTGCTGATGATACCTCTTTAGTTTTTAAGGTAGATAGACGTAAAACACAACTTGACGATGTAAATAGCGCCCTCTCACAAGTCCATCATTGGTTTACAACGAATAACTTACTACTAAATCCTAAGAAAACAAAATGTATTAAATTCACAATGCCAAATGTGCCACAAGTTATTACAAATGTTGTAATGAATAATGAACATATTGATGTTGTCAAATCAACTGTATTTTTAGGTATAACTTTAGATTCAAAATTACAATGGAGCCCCCATATTGTTGCTTTGGCTGGGAGACTCAGTTCTGCAGCATTTGCTGTAAGAAAAATACGACGCCTGACTGATATTGAAACGGCGAGATTGGTTTATTTCAGCTATTTTCATAGTATTATGTCTTACGGTCTGTTATTGTGGGGATCGTCTGCTGATGTACAAACAATTTTTGTATTACAGAAAAGGGCGATCCGTGCAATATATGACCTTAAGCCGCGTGATTCACTCCGTGAGATATTCAAGGAGATTAATATTTTAACTACAGCGTCTCAATACATCTTTGACTGCATAATTTATGTACGCAAGAACCTACATAACTTTTCTAGAAAAGATAACTTTCATAGCTTTAATACAAGAAATAAACATAAGCTTGCCGTTCCAAGCCAAAGGCTTCATAAGACTGGGAAGTCTTTTATTGGAATAAGTGTCAAAATATTTAATAAATTACCAGAAAATGTTATTGAATTTCCTAAACAAAAATTTAAGTTGTTTATTAAATCAACCTTGATGAAGAAAGGTTATTATAAAATAGATGATTATTTAAATGATAAATATGCATGGACATGTTAATCTGCTCAGCCGCACTTATTTTGTATTTATTTTTAAGTTATATTTGACATAATTGTAAAATTGAAATTTATTTTTAAAAAAGGCAAAACTGTCTGAGTTTCTTGCGGCGTCTCTTCTCAGCAGGCCATTCACGTCGAGGCGCTGGTAGGGTAAAAAAAGTTTTGACGTGCAAAAGAATTTACTAAGTGAATCAAATTGCTAAATAAATCATTATTTCATTATTTCATTATTTCACTCTTCGCGGGACCACTGTTAGTAGGAGATTTATTTAGAGCGGATGGCAGATATTTTGTAAGTAGTTGCAATTTTGTTAACTTTGTGAAGAAGAATAGCTTTGCATCTATAAAGAGACAGGAGACAGCTCCTCTGCGCATTTTCTCGAAAATTTAAAGCATGGATATATTGCTGTCTTAATGTTTACCTATAAAATTAATAGTTTAAAAAGTAAGCTTTTTGATCAGATCACTAATTTACATATTTCCAAAGATGTAATTCCTATTCTCCCTATTTTACGACGACCCGCTTGGTGTAATGGTCAAGATGTTGCCTATTACGCATTACGCAAGAGGTCGCGGATTCCATTCCCGCACAGAACAAATATTAGTGTGCATGAACATGTTTGTTTGTCCTGTTCTGGCTGTTATATGTATCTATTTAAGAATATTTGTAATACCACTGTTGATTCTGATGTCTGTAACTCAAGTGCTTAAGCTACTTATAACGGAGTCAGATCAATGTATGTGATGTTGTGAAATATTTTATAAGTATATTTATTACAACCAAAACAAACACTATACTCATACAAGTAAAATATACTACTGAACAAGTCGTTACCTAATATATCAACAATACTCGTACGTAGAGAGCAGTTATTACACGTGCTCATACATTTTTGTTTCAAGAAAAGGTACAGGTGCCCATTAGCCATTTCCAATGCTTCGTTCTTTTTATATATTATTCTATCAGAAAAATAAATATATTTCTAACAGTATTGAAACCACTGATACGTGGATAACGTAGAAAAATCCCAAAAATATTCACTATTTCATCTAAGAAATAGGCTGTACAAATAATGGTTACAAAGAAAAATAAACTTCGTATTGTTTTACCTAATGGTTGTACAAGCTACGTTATTGAAAGTTGTTTTGTGGGACTAATAAGAGCCGAAATGCGTCTCGTCTTATGTCAATACAAATATTATTAGTAAGGAGACCAATTAAGTACATAGAAATAGACATGAAGTATTTTCTACAACTCCCAATTAAATAAATATCGGATAATATACATAATTGATCTTGACAGAAACTAAGTGGCTTCAGAAATTATATTATTGGTACTACGATAAACCAAAGTAACTTTATTAAGTTATACGTTAGTATTTTCCATATCTGTTACACTACTGGGCAAATGCCTCCATCATTTAAAATGATATCATGGTACAGAAACACTAAGTTCGGAAAATTTACATAAATTTAGCCCGACCCGGGAACCGAACCACCTAAGCATTAACAAACACTCGTTTGAGGGAGTGCCTCAAACTTGTGGTTGTTAAATTATACATTCAAACAAATGAATAGTTTTGAACAAACCAAACAAAAAACGTAAAGTAACTACAAATTACACGGACATTTGAAACTAGACAAAAAAATCTGTACGTTTGAACTCTACCAAATTGTCTGCATAGTGCATAAATCCGAAGCAGAATGAACAACAAGACGGAATAGTTGTATCCTTTATATTTTTAATAACAGAGTATTTTATAATAAAATACTAAACCCTCTGTCTTTCCTACGAGTATATTAGATTTTGCGAGGTCGTTTCACACGGTACAAGGAACTCTGAAATCATATTAAACCTCGTGTATCATAAATCAGAAGTCGCATCTAAAACTAAAAAGTTACGGATTGAATACAGCTCGTATTTATTTAAAAGCTTTGGATTGAATACTACTACAATTTATTCATTTAAGAATCACAGACTAAGTGCCTGGATTATTAGGGATGAGTTATAAACTGAATCAAGTAGTTTCATTAAAGAAACGAACTTAATATAAATAAAGCGAGTGGGCCTGATGGCATACCAGCTATTGTTTTGCGGAACTGTGCGCCTGAGTTGTCTCCCGTACTGACGCGCCTGTATCGATTATCGATGAGAACCGGTAAAGTTCCGGGGTGCTGGAAGATTGCCAATGTGCAACCTGTACCAAAAAAAGGTAGTCGTGCTGACCCCGCCAATTACAGACCAATTGCGATCACCTCCATACTCTGTAAGATTATGGAGCGTGTACTAAACAATCGTCTCCTGGCGTACCTTGAAGACAATGACCTCCTCAGTGATCGTCAATTTGGCTTTCGCCGCGGTCGGTCTGCTGGGGATCTCCTTGTGTACGCCACACACTTATGGAGCGAAGCCATTGAAAAACACGGCGAAGCACTTGCTGTGTCTTTAGATATTTCAAAGGCTTTCGATAGGGTTTGGCACGATTGTCTGGTAGGCAAGCTTCCATCGTTCGGAATAGGACCTACTCTTTGCAACTGGATTGCGGATTTCCTGAGGGGTAGATCGATTCGAGTTGTCATTGACGGCACCTCATCTGATCTACTGGGCGTTAATGCCGGTGTCCCTCAGGGCTCCGTTCTCTCCGCGACTCTATTTCTGCTCCACATCAACGATCTATTAAATATGCCCGGTATCTTTGGGTACGCTGATGACAGCACAGTCACGGAGAGGTACTTGTCCGATGCAAGGTCCGGATCTCTCGTGCAATCTCTCAGAGAGGAGATGATTGAGAGAGTGAATGGGACCCTTGAGGCTGTGTCCCGCTGGGGCATTGCTAACTTGGTTGCATTTAATCCCTCCAAAACACAGGCGTGTCTCTTTTCGGCAAAACGGAGTGTTTTAAATCTGACTCCGACTTTCCGGAATGTAGCCGTGCCGATAACCAACCGCCTTGAGCTCTTGGGTTTGAGCATCTCACCCAAATTAAATTTTGGCCAATACATCGAGTCGATTGCTAAGACTGCTGCCAAAAAGCTGGGTATCCTAAATAAGGTGAGACGATACTTCACTTCCGAGCAGCTTCTGTGCCTTTATCGGGCCCAGATTCGCTCGTGTATGGAGTATTGTTGTCACCTCTGGGATGGCTCAGCCCGCTATCAGTTAGATGCACTTGACTCGTTGGAGCGCCGTGCTAAGAGACTCATTGGTGATGACTCACTGACCGAGACTGCTTTGCAAAGCCTTGTCCATCGTAGACGTGTGGCGTCTTTGTCAGTGTTTTATCGGCTGCATTTTGGTGAGTGTGCGTCGGTCTTACATGACCTTATTCCTCCAGCTCCCTTCCGCCTTCGGACAACTAGACGCGGTGAGGGCTTTCACCCTTACATTGTTAATATTCCTCCTTCTCGCACGAAGCGTTTTGCTTCATCTTTCATAATGCGAACTGCTAAGGAGTGGAACTCTCTGCCGTGTTCTGTGTTTCCCGAACGTTATAATTTGGATGTCTTCAAGACTAGAGTGAACAGGTATCTACTAGGCAAGCGTGCTCCATCTTAGGCCTCATCTACACTTTCCATCAGGTGTGATCGAGGTCAAATGCAAGCCTATCTTAAATAAAAAAAAAAAAAAAAAAAAAAAACGAAACGCCCAATTAACTTTACAAACTTTAAGCATTTGAACAGTGATATGTTCCACATTGTGTTTCCGTGCATATGCAAAATCCATTGTTGATGTCAAAGACAACTTATTCAGTAGGGTTTTGTTTCAGAATACATTTTTTGTGATAGAACAAATAAAAGTAACGCCCAATTAGATTTATAACACGTAAAAGATTCTGAGAAAGGTCCTTTCGCGAAAACAGCGTTTCATGTTCCCAAGTCCTTAGCTAACTTCGGAATGCGTCGCCGTTATGAAATATTCCGCGGCGCCTCCACTACCGCCAGCCCTAAGAAACGCAAGGCAAATTCTACCAGCACTAATTGGGTGCTAAAATAAATATTTAAAAAGGTGAGCGTGGGACGTGAGGTTTTAACTTTTCAATTACGTCAATTAAGAGTGTCGAGCGCAGCTGCCGGCTGAATTACTGAGACTAAAATGACCGTCTTTTAATGTTACTTTGAAGGGAACTAATGACGCGATCGTGTTTGAATTTTTTTTCGAGCTAGATTTCTAGTGAATGGAACGGTTGCTTTGTTACAAATAAAAAATATTTTATGACTTTTTAAAAGCGAGTCTCTTTTGTTTGGCAGGCTTTAAGAGTGAGTATTGTTGAAACATACGAATACGCTTTAATTATTTTATTAACTGCTCGAAGTTTTCATAAATTTCTCTTTTTTTCTGTAGCCAGTTTTATAAATGAAAAAAAAAGGAACCAGAATTGTGATAAACGTACAATACTCAAAAAACGTTATATGATAAACTTTACAAGTTTTCTCTCCAATCCCCAACAATACAAAAATGCATTTGACGAGAAAGACCAGAATCAAATTACTCAATTGGTCAACCGTACAGCGCAAAAAGATGAAAAATACTTTCATTCCATAATAATTCATGAATTCAAAAGCAAATTTTCTGAATTGATTAAAAAACTCTTCGACAATATTTTCAAAAGTAATTTTACGCAAACTTTTCCAGATAAATGGCGTATCATTTCACGCCTAACTTACCATGAGAATATTTGACTGTACGAAGGTCAATTTACAGCACTTAGCGATTTAGAGGGGTGCGTGAGCTCAGGTTAGCCTTCAATCGATTGAAAGCCTAAAAAATCCGACATAAGGTTCAAAGTCCATGTACGTTTTGAATGTATGTGTGGTTATTTCGGTCTATAGAGGGTGCGAAAGTTCATTGAGGCAGAACAATACCCATACTACATGTTCCATTTAGTTTGTAGAGTAGAAGTTTCTCGTATCGCTAATAGAATCAGTGGCGATCTATGCACTAACAGTTTCAAGATAACTTCAGTGCTCGAGTTGCCAGGTCTTGCGAATTCAGACATAAACTAGACGCTAACTACAATACTAGTAATATTGCTCATTTGAATAGATTCAATGTTTTTTGTAAAATACCTCATTAAATAAAACTCGAAGGTGACTGACTGATTGACTAAATGACTGATATAGTAATCGTTCAACGCACAGCCCAAACCAATGGACGGATCGCACTGATATTTGGCATGCGGGTAGATGTTATAACGTAGGCATCCGATAAGAAAATATCTAGATAAATTCTACCCCCAAGGGGAAAAATGGGCGATAAAAGCTTGTATGCTACTTAGTCAATTTTAAACCGATCGGCCAGAGAAATTAGTTTCAAGGATGCTACTCCTAAAGGAATAGGCCACGCAGACGAGATCGTGGGCGGTCGCTAGTATTAAACAACATTGGGTTGGGATATGTGTCTTTCATAAACGTAATTCAGCTAGCCAGGGCTGCACGGATTAGTAAGTAGTAAGTCAAACTTTAAAAAAACCGGCCAAGAGCGTGTCGGACACGCCCATGAAAGGGTTCCGTAGCTAAAAGATGGCCCGACCGCTTAAGACACCATTTAGTAAGGGCAACTGCACGTCATAAGTTGGTCGAGTTGTATAAAAATAACTATGTATGATACGGAGTTCGCTATAGTTTTCGTTGAAAGTACTTACTTCGAGGTATACAGGACATTTTTATCAGTGTTTGATCCACATGGTTTCAAGGCAAGTTTTATTGTATTTAAAAAACCTTTTTAACGATACCCCACACGATGGGGTAAGTCGATTTTTTTTTTCGAATTTACTTTTTGCTGTATGGGAGGGGGGGGGGTAAAAGTAATTATTTTTCGATTATTTTAAAAACCAATTCTTGAATTATCACTATACATCTCTCCACCAATTTTCGTGGCAATAGGTTCAGAAACGGCGGAGAACGAGCCAGGACAGACAGACAGACAGACAGACAGACATGACGAAACTATAAGTGGTCCGTTTTTTGCCATTTGGCTACGGAACCCTAAAAACAATCATAGGTAAAGAACCAGTAATGTGGATGTCGGATTTTACATTATTTCCGTGACACGGGGAGCTTGTGCACCAAAGAACCTTTTAAATAAAGCCAATTAGCTTAAACGGAAAACATCGCGATCAAATGCAATCCACATTTTGCCAAACGGACGTTCAGATTACGTTACAGCAATCGTGATTAGAGAGGAAGTAAACTCAATCAAAACTTTTCGACCCGTCGACGCACGATTCAACCGCCCATAGTTTGGTTACTTTTTTTCACGTACTCGTATAAACAAATAAACAGAAGCTTTACCTTGCTTTCGAACATTCAACAAAGTAATAAAGCATTAATAGATTAAAATTGTATTTTTAAACACATAAAAACCAAAACATAAATTACCTAATAATAGCTATTAACGGTTTACATTTATAATGGTACAATAAAAAAAGATTCAATACTTATTCAATAAAATTGGTAAGGCAACAAACCTATAATCTACCAAAAAAACATTAAACACTTGACAACAATTATAAACTCATTTAAGAACATTTTTTTCTTAAAGATAATCACAGTGGGCCTGGTAATACTTCTTAAGCTTTACACAAGACTGGAAGAAAAACTTTTTCCCAGCCTACAATTTCCCTTTTATTTCCTTAGTACCGGCCGTGGTGTTATAGTCAACGACTGAATATAATTGCGACCTTCCGATTGCGGCGGCCAATGCCGCAGAATGGACAACCGGCCGCCGACTACAGCTAGAATGGAAATAGCAGAATAGTCTAGCTGCTAAATACAGACTAGATTTTTCGACGTGCCTGCCTCACCGCAAAAGTGATTTGAGTCCAACACTATCAAAACTGCCTCAATGTTGATTTAAATGACTTGGGAGTGGCACGAATGTTACCATACCTTACTACTCTATGAATGCTTCCGTCTACAGCTAGAATGGAAATAGCAGAATAGTAGTCTAGCTGCTAAATACAGATTAGTTTTTTCGACGGGCCTGCCTCACCGCAAAAGTGGTTTGAGTCCAACACTATCAAAATTGCCTCAATGTTGGCTTAACTGTCTTGAGGTTGGAGAGTGGCACGGAAGTTACCATTGCTCACTAGTCTATGAAACCTGCCGACTACAGCTAGAATGGAAACAGCAGAATAGTAGTCTAGCCGCTTAATACAGACTAGATTTTTCGACGTGACTACCTCACCACAAAAGTGGGTTGGGTCCAACATAGTCAAACTTGCCTCAATGTTGGTTTAACTGACTTGGGAGTGGGACGGATGTTACCATTCCTCAGTATTCTATGAAAGCTGCCGACTACAGCTAGAATGGAAATAGCAGAATAGTCAAGCCGCTAAATATAGAGTAGTTTTTTTGGCGTGCCTGCCTCACCGCAAAAGTGGTTTGAGCCCAACACTATCAAAATTGCTTTGATGTTGGTTTAACTGGCTTGGGGTTGGAGAGTGGCACGGTAGTTACCATTCCTCACTTTTCTATGAAAACTGCCGACTATAGCTAGAATGGAAATAGCAGAATAGTAGTCTAGCTGCTAAATACAGATTAGTTTTTTCGACGAGCCTGCCTTAGAAAAAGTGGTTTGAGTCCAACACTATCAAAATTGCCTTAATGTTGGTTTAACTGTCTTGAGGTTGGAGAGTGGCACAGATGTTTCCGTACCTGACTCTATAAAAACTGCCCCAATATTTTCGTGGAGGGCAATAAACTTAAAATCAAACACGTAAAGATATGAGGTGTAATGAATAACATAACCAACATTTCCGCGAAGATAATAGCCAAAATCTGAAACCAAACCAAGTTAACCAAACCAGAGGTATGAAGGCTCAGTGTCCAGGGCATCTAATAGGTGAAAGACGGCCCAGAGTTTAAATGAACTAAACTACCCACTAATTACATTCTAAGTTGTTTGGAGAGGCACCAAATTGCTAAACTAATTCTCATAGTCATATGGAAACGACCATTTGACACCATATGATGTGGTCATTCGGAGAATATAGTACAAACATAACAAATATCTTTAAGGTTTCTTCACTACATAGTATTAAACATAGTCGCATTCTTCTGCATGACCCTGCGTGTGCTTAAATCTTTGAAACTTCGCAATCGATTTTTGATGATTTTTTTCTTATGGTAGCGGTAACAAACGAGCTAGCGGGTCGCCTGATGGTAAGCGATCACCGCCGCCAATGGATATCCGCGAACCCAGAGGTATCACTGATGCATTGCCGGCCTTTAAGATCCCATACCCTCCCTAACGGAGCTCTGACCTTACTTACCAGCAGAAACATATCATGCATATAGTAGACAAACACTGATAATATTAATTGCACCCACGCGAAGCCAACGCAGGTCTCTAGTAAAATAATAATAATGTATACCAAGAAAATTTTCTACCTTACAGAATGCACGACTGCACTTATCTAAAAACTTACTGCCATGAGGCAATAAATGTTAGTCTCTTTCAGTTGGCTTGAAGCCACATTAGAGTAGCAGAAACGAAAATTCAAGCAGGAAGTAGCATACCTACTCGTGCATATTCCGTGCGTATGTATAAGCGTGCATAATAAAATATTTTGTACTGTTTCTTTACTATTTTCTTTAAGTTTAAATTTTTTCATCAATACTTATGTAATAAAGAGGAAAGATTTGTATTTTTGTATTTTTCGGTGTAACGAATAAACTGAAAATCCACTGGACCGATTCCAAAAATTATTTCTTTATTAGAGAGCACTTACACAGTAACTTTTACAATTTTACAGTAACAGTAAAATTTTTACCCGTGTGAAACAAAGGGGCAGGGGACAAAACTCATGTTTAACTCATGTGTTCGAAACACTGTAATTTGTTGAAATAATAACTTGGAACAGCTAGAATGACTCAACACACCCTATTTCCTAGCATCGGATATATATTTTCGTCTATATGCAGTCCAATGCTAAACGTAGACTCACGGCGGAGGGAGATTCCATACCACCAAGTCACCGAGCACCAGCCCATAGCATAACAAGACAATGTAGCTATTCATAAACAAATGTATAGAGATAAAACACAAAACAAACAAACATATACTTGATTGCATATAAATATTTACCGTGCAAAACAACACTAGTATTAAAGTAAACTTTGTATACGAGCTCTCAGCAACGAACTGGAAGCAATACATTTAAAACTCAGTAAAAGGGGCATCTAATTAATTAAAACCTGATTCCACATGCTGAACACATAATTATGGAGTAAAAATGAATGGTAGGGCTAAGTGGATTAACATTTCAAATTTGCAATCCAAGGGTTAGCTGTTAAAGTAATTAATCACATTTTCTAATTATTCACACTTCGCTACTAAAAGCGTTTATACATATTAATGAAAGGAAATGTATGCAGGAATTTCTCAGTTTCTTTTCAATAATCTGGATCGTTAATCAAATACCTTCTATTTTCTTTTCTGCGTTCACTTATTTGTAATTAATCCATCTTTATAGATTTATACCGAGTCAGGGACTTTTATGGTTTGATATTTTTTTCTAGATGAGAAAATATGGAAAACCTTTACATAGTCAGGTACAAAAAGTGGCTCCCCCTACGATTGCTCTATTATAAAGTGTAAAAACCTCCATTTTGAATAATAGCACTTCACTATTCCCTCAATTAGTCAAATATAGTAACTAAACTTCTGAGCCATTAGACTAAAAGACGCAGACAGACACCCTTGAAAACCCATTAGCCCTCGCTAAAATTAACTAGTATAGCCAAAAACATATTCTAATAACCTTTTAAAAGAGACTCATTTATTACACACATTTTTCAAATACGTATAAAATAAATATCGTTAGCATCTCTTACAAACCAAATCATAATTTTAAGTATCAGCCTATTATTGTCCCAGAGAAGGCAGAGGCCTCTATCATTTGAAATCATGTTTTCGATACAAAGATTTATTTTTTGCATGTCATGTCCCATTGTTCTTAAGAACGAGATGGGTGTCCATGTGACGCCCTGCAAAGGCATAATGTCTATTAAACTGTTTGCTTTGATAGACACACAGTTTGATAGACATTATTATTCTATTAATATTTTAAAAAAGCACTCTTCACAAACACATGTAAAAAATATTGATAGTGCTGACAACAAGCTGAGTGTTAGCTCATCAGTCACCCCTGTCCATTAAAAAATATATAGCTGGCAAAAAAACTGTTGAAAACCGCTTAAAGTTGTTAGCGCGACGCATCAAAAGCGAGTAAAATAAAATAGGACCAGTTAAAAGGCTGTTCTGCCGAAATACTAGTCCAATATTTCGCTACACAGTGTTCACTGTCACTGATGTCTGTTACAGTACAAATTGACGCGAATAAAAAATACACATACAATTGTTAATGGTTGTAACTGTATTAAATTTTATACCAAAAAAATATTTCGACAAACATGTGGCTTCAGAAAGAATTTATATGTTATTTTTTACTACTAAATAAAAGTAAGTATCATTAGGAAGACTCCAGAAACAGCTGTTGTTCCTCCAAAACTTCCACTGGATCAGAAAAAAGGTTTGGGAAAAGGTAAAGAGTAAACTTAGAGGTAAAAGCTTATTTACAAGTGCGAGGGAAAACTGACTTTAAATTATCCATAGAATAGAGTTTAACATATTAAGCCACATTCCTTCTTCCTGCATTCTTTCCTTCATTACACCCAAGTACATCTAATTTATATTTGAATACTAGCGACCACCGGCGACTCCGTCCGGGTGTGTTTCGGTTTTGCACACATAGTTATACCACAGCTTTAAGCCTTTTCTAAACAATAATGATTTTGCAAATCTAACCTGTAGATCCAGCGATTAGCACGTTCAAACAAACAAACTCTTCATCTTTAGTATGTATATTAAGTAGGCGTATATTTAAATAACCGCCATTAAAATCAACACCTATAAAAAGTCCAAACAAAAACATGACGAATAAAAGTCCCACCCAGACTTTACTCCAATAACCATCACATAGATTCATGCACTACTCGTATTTTTCGATCTCATTATGATTAAACATTCACGTGTCATTAATAACTGGACATTAAAATTATTACGGCTGAGCACATGAAATAAACCAACTGCATTTAACGTACAAATACCTGATTTTATTATCTGCCGTCCCGGTTTACAATGGATACCAATTATCGTTCATTTCGTTAAATAAATTTCACCTTGATAATAATGAATCATTTGCATTCATATCTATGAGTGCATAACCCCGTACATTGTTTTCAGAAGCACGTGACAAATCGATGCACTTTTGTTTTGAGCGTACATTTCGGTAAACCTTTTGCACTCAAAGTTGCCTTATTATCTTGGCAGTTAAATTATATTATTTTAATATTGTATCAACAAACTTCGGATGAGTTTTTTTCACCTTTGAAGTTATAATGTAATGTTGAAGTACTTGATAGAAGGCGTAAGAAATTACTTGATATCTTATAGATATCAAGTAACTTCTTACGTTGGGAAAATGTAGGCATCATTCAGATTGTAAAAAAAAACAAAATCATGTGTGTATATTATGCATCTTTTAATTACTAAGATTTCAAGTAAACCCCCATTTATTGCTCTGCATAAACATGCAATTGTTTGTAAGAAGATAAATAAATAGACTTAATTACGATTAAGAATCTTTTTATCTTTGCATTTAACGGACCTGACATGGTCTAATGATCAGGGACCCTGGCTACAAACCAAGGGTTGCGGGTTCGAATCCCGCTAAGGGCAAATGTTTGTGTGATGAACATCGGCATTTGTACTCAAGCGACAGATGTTTATAAAAAGTAATTCAGTATTTCTATCCGTTCTCTAGCTTCCACGAGCTTTGAACTTTGTTTGGGGTTAGGCAATTGGAGTTTTACTCAAGTAATTTATCTATCGATAACATTTTGTCCTAGACTTTATCCACACAAAATATTAATAAATTTTTTATCTGTTTATGTTTATATAAAACTTTTAGAATATCACAGCTAGCTGAATTAGGTAATGAACCGAGATAAAAGCAATTTCATAAATCTAAAAACATCTTCGATACAGATAAATGGGTCAGACATTCCAAGCAACACAATCTGGCAATTCTTAGAAGTATTTTATTTTAAATTCGAGTTGCCATCGCCCCCGGCAAATGGGTCTTGAATTAATGTGCTAAAAGCATTGGAAATATGCTCGTGCCAGATTCAACGACTGAAGTGATAAATCAATTTGGCAATAAAGTATCGAACGGAAAAAATGTTCATGGACGATATTGTGAATATTTCCATAGTGAGGTTCTAATCGACTAAATCAGTTTTTTAAGCAGGTATCAATATCTTCATGAATTTATTAACAATTAACAACTATCCATTATATCTCAGGATCATGCTGGGACTTAAAACCACACCCGATTAAAATAAAATATAAATAATCTTTTCTTTAAAAAACAAAGTCATATTTTTTCTACTAAACAAACATTAGTAATTCAGAAAACGATTTTCCACGAATGCTAATTAATTGTTACCGATATCTTGAAACCATAACAAACTTTGTACGGGTAGTAATCAAGAATTAATTGACGCAATCTAAAGTCTTATAAAAGAAAATGTTAGAACAGGTAAATGCAACAAATTACAGGATATGCAACCACATTGTAACATGAACGAAAAAGCAAGCACGCTACATTTCTTAAGTGTATCCACTTGAAAATTGCAGTGCAGAATAGTTGAATCAACATCCTGGTAAAATCTTATATCCTGGTAAAGGTCAGGATGCTATTACATGCAAGCGATACAAGATGTTCGAAACACTACTTTAATAATAAATATCGCTTCTTCTTTGTTGTTTCATTCTTGGTAAATTGATTTTTTATTAAAATACTAGCGGTCCAAGACTACGTCTACGTGGATTTCGGTGTCCGCACTATATAGTGTTAAAAAGCTTAAATTCTTCCTCGACAAATGACTTTCCTTCTTACGAACCTGGGCCCGTAGCCAAGATGCCACTTTGACGAATTCGCCATACGCTTTCGTCGCGACTTATATTGCCATCCCGCATACGAACTATTTATGTGAGCGGGATGGAAATATAAGTCGCTACGAAAGTGTTTGGCGAATTCGACAAAGTGGCATCTTGGCTAGCCTACCTGTACTTCCCAAGATTAGAGCGTTCAAATAAACAAACAAACTCTTTAGCTTTATAATCTATATCTATAAAACTCAAAGGTGACTGACTGATTGCTGACTGACTGACTGATTACATAGTGATCTATCAACGCACAGCCCAAACCACTGGACAGATCTGGCTGAAATTTGGTATGCAGGTAGATGTTATGACGTAGGCATCCGCTAAGAAAGGATTTTGATTAATTTAACCCCCAAGGGGGTAAAAAAGGGGATGAACGGTAGTATGAAACTTTGTCAATTTTAAACCTATCGGGCTGATATTTTGCATACATAAAGCTACTATGACGTAGGAATCACCTAATTAATGAGATTGATAAATTCCAACCCCCAAGGAGGTAAAATAGGGGATGAACGGTAGTATGAAATTTTGTCAATTTAAACCTATCGGGCTGATATTTTGCATACATAAAGCTACTATGAGGTAGGCATCGTCTATGCAAACATATTGATAAATTCTAACCCCCAAGGGGGTAAAATAGGGGATGAACGTTAGTATGAAACTTTGTCATTTTTTAACCGATCGGCTTGAGACTTTGCATTCATAAAGATAATATGACGTAGGCATCCCCTTTCAAAGATTATTTCAAAAATCCACCCCTAACGGGAAAAAAGTTGATGTAGAAACCAAAATCCACGCGGACGAAGTCGCGGGCGCCCGCTAGTAATATTATAAACTAATATGAAATAATATTATAAACTAATATGAAATAATATTATAAACTAATATTAAACTCTTGTAAATCACTACATAATATGAAACAAAGTCTCTTAATCTTCAAAACACTACAACCGATTTACATGCGGATTTTTCGTCAGATAGGGTGATTCAAGAGGAAGGTGTATGTGTCTAATATCTACATAGATAATATTTGCACCGGTGCGAAGTAAGAGTACATAGTTTATTAAAACTCTCCGAAGTCAGAAGAAGATCTGGTCGCAGAAGATCATTGACTCCTGAATACGTTAGGCAATGGTCTAATAATTACTTAGAACATCAATAGAAGATGAATTCTAGGAAATTACAGATAACAAATCCATCAGACATCAGTCTGCAACTAAGGCCAGCGATAGCAATCAAGGTTTCCTCGAAGTCGATCATTAACTTCTGAATACATTGAGACTTTGACCGTTAAATAGTTAACTATGGACATTTAAGTTAATTGGTACTGAATGGGATTCGGTGTAAGTTTGTAATTTCTGTAAAGTAAGTGGTAGTAGTACAGTTTACGTTAATTTATGATTAAACCGGACTTAGAATGATGAATAATTTGTATGTAAGTCATAATTAATTACATTTATGATTCCAAAATCACTTTGCTGCCATCCCGAGATAAGAAATTGTAGCAATTAGTAACATAGACGGCGTACAAAAACATTTTAAAAATTGTTTTCACCATAAATTACTGCGCCATTAGCATAAACATAAAAATGCGAAAATTCAACTTCGCTTATGCAAAACTCTGGCAATTTCATTTCATTTGTATGACGTAAACAATTGTGTTGATTACTGCCAAGTAAAAAATTGCTCGCAGAATAAACCAATTTAGGTGCGATTTACACTCGGTTCCGAAATTGCGAACAATAGCCAGTCGGTCGTTCAATGGTGTTGCCACGTTTGCCAGCGGCAGGAGACGCCATGATTCATTTTGAATTATTAAAAAAAAAAGTCGAAAAATTTTACCTTTTCTAACTGCATGGAAAAGAATGGACTAGCAGAAGGAATTGTAGCTTGGATAACTGATGAGTTTATTTTATTATACATAGTTAAGTTAAGTAATATTTTACAACTTCGGTGAATCGGAATACGGAAACTTATGGTCCCGGAGAGTCTGGTTTTAGGGAATCAGGATTTATTTTTTGTTCATCACTATGTACGAGTTTGTTCACTTAGAAGTACAGCTAACTTCGACCACCTTAATTAAGTATTAATAATAAAAAGTATTCGATTGCATCTCTAAAAAAAAGTACATAGATTTGTTAAAGACTACAACCCTAAAAATGTTTTCCAAAGTACAGTCGACTAAATAATAGAAGTACTTCTTTTGTAAGACAATAATAATTCATTTTTGTTGAATCCTTAATTCACAATTTGAGATCCGACCCCAGTTGAGTGATTTGTATCTAAATATTCTTAAGTACGGACTAAATGAGCTTGGTACAAAGCAGAAATGAGTGGCACTCATTGATATCGGAGGCCAAAACCCTCCTTCAGTCATTGAACCCTCGGAATGTACGAAACAAAATAGCCATCTGTATTTAGGTCCACAGAATTTGAAACAGTGGCTTTGGATGTCAATAATTGATACGCTACACGGGGTTGCCCAAAGTAGAAACTGTCGCGGGCTATATTAAACGTATTACAAAATCCAGAGGAGGATTTGTAAAAAAATTTAAGCAATTAGAGACGAATAAACTAATGTCATAACAACTAAAGAGGACAACACTTACATGAGTCATTTTAAAAGTATATAAGTAAACGAGAAAAAATGTATTCAAACCTGCAAGCATGCACAATATAATATCTTTTCAAAAATACTTGTAGATATCAAATGAATTGTAAAAGATATACCGACAAAAAGCGGGAAATTTTTGATTTAAAATAGATTACGGCACAAATCTGTGGACAACATAACTATTTGTAATTAATGCACTAGTTTACATCGACTGGGCACGTTTCGGTCGGCAAATCATCTCTCCCGTTGAGTTAGGATGGAATTCATGAATTTTAATAATTGTTTGTGATGCTCCCGTTTGTTTAAACTTTACAGGAATAGTAATTGAGTAAATAATCATTAATATCGCGCAACAGGATAAATATTAAGTCATCGTTAGGTTACACAAACAAGAAACGTTCACCATTTATTTTTGATGAACCTGGTCTTTTATTTTACTACCAAGCAAAGTAGAGTAAAATGATGGTGCATGGGGCACCTTAATATGAGAGATAAAGGCAAGCCACTTTTAATTTAAAGGAAAGTAAAACTTTTTTCAACTATTTAAATATAAGACTTGCGTAACATTTTTACACTCATGTTATTAAATGCGACTAAACGCGATATTAATTAAATGTGTATTTGGGGCTAAAGGATGAAGATTCTCAGACGACGACCCGCATCACCAGTCCGCTTGCGACCACGGTTGTTGTAACGCAGCCGAAAGATCAAGCAGTAAGTAGTATACATGTAGGCACTACACAATTAATATCGCGTTTTATCTCGTTCAATAATATTAGTATTTTAATATTCCAACGTAATAAAAGTTAACAAATAACATTCCCGAACCATTCCATGTATTTCACTTCAATAAAACCGCGTGTAATATCAAAGTTCATTTGTAAGTAGTTGTACCATCCAAAATGGCCGCACTTTCCGGTCTGACTCGCTGGATCTACCATACAGCATTGTTCGTATGGAATGTCATGGACTAAATGTGTCTCGTCCTTTATGCGTTTATGAATGACTATATGTCTGTCAGAGTTTCATTCAAATGCCGGTACTTTGCGGGATTGACGTTGTAGTTGGCATTATATTCGCAGTTCAGTATTTCAGTGGACACGGGTAATGTAATTTGTTATTTATTCGTTAAGTTAGGGAAAAAGGAAATCTTTATTTTAGTGTAAAGTTGCGGATAGCGAATGCAGGATCCAAACCTTTCCTAAATACTAAATATAACAACAAACTTGTCTCGCACATTGCATATTGTTCAACTGCAATATCAAGTAAAAAGATTACTCAAAATTAAATAGTCGACTCAATTTACTGCCTCACTGGAATAGCAAGTAAGCTACTGCAAAGGAAATCCCGGCCGAAAATATTTTATTGTCTTTTTCTGTTTCGGAAAATACTTTCCCTCTTCCCGGAATGTGGAAAATGGCCGTGTAATTACCCCGTTAAATAAAGCCTTTAGTCCCGCGCCCGATCTCTGTGGTCAAGCCAGATTACTGTCAGATCGAACTTTGAGAGTAAGAGTTAATAGTAAGCTAGGCTACGAGAAGCCTTAATCCGTAAAAACTGACATCACATGAGTTCGGCCCGAACCATAGCACAAACAAAAAAAAAATATTAAAAAATACCCTCTTCCTCGCGAACTAAATAACTCTTACTTCAGCTTGCCTCTGCTTAGACTTTACTAATCATCATCATTAGCTTGATGCAGAACACGGATAGACGAAGGCCTTCCTCCAGATGTTTAAACGTATCACTATTTATTTGCAAACACGTTTCTTTACTAAAAGAAAACGCTTTTTAGTATCTGATATTACAGATTAGGATTTAAAATAAATTTAAAATAGGTAGTAACTACACATTTGACTTTAAAAAAAATGACGTCATAGTAAGAAATTCCCATCATCGTCATCATCATCAACAGCCTATCGCAGTCCACTGCTGGACATAGGCATCTCCTAGAGCTCTCCACTCAGAAACTCACATACAAAAGGAAAATTTGCTTGGGGGATTATGACGAGCTAGGAACATATAATATTATCCCCATCCATTCAACTCAACAACATGAAAAGCACATGAGCGCGAAAAATTCTTAAGCAAGCTTAACTTGTCAAAGATCGCTTCAATCAAAGACGTTAATTTACATCTGCTTACGTCACTGCGATCAAACGCTGTATAGAGTACGTTTATTAAAAGCCCCTCATAATTCCGCCTCGATATAAGTCTGATACTTATATTTCTCTCGGAGCCCATTTGCGGCGGATTTCCTCGGCAAAGCGGGAATCGTTTATTGTGTGGCGTAAGACATGAGATGGAGAGAGTTTGTTAATGACTAAGTTTAGTTTTGATAGATGTAATTTAGGAATTTTAACTGATATTTATTAGGTTAACTGATGAGGGCTGCTTATAAGTATGATTACTCGTAGTATGATATTAAAATATATTCTGACAATAAATAATTATCTCCGAGTATCGTGAATAAGTACGAGTAAAAGCTAATTTTATTCACTTCTATAAATGTGTACAAAATTCACTGTCTAAAAGAACAGTAAAAGACAACAATTATAATTATCAAAATCATTTGTTTTATACATGGGTAAGAAGTAATACCATTTGATTATTTCTCTTTATCTGTATTAAAGTAAGAAGGGAGAACTGCGTTCACATTTTTCAATGGGGACGAAAACATTACCGCGTTGGACCACTAGGCTAGTACCATCTGTACTAGGTACAATTGACACTGATTTATCACACGCTACGTCTTATAACTTGCACACCGTTCTACTCCAAGGAACGCCAACGAGTGCTAAGTTCGCGTGAGCTAAACTTTTACCGCGACTCCTTTTAACACTTCTGTAGCTATTTACATTTTATTGCGCCGCCTACAGCCCAACGTATAGACATCAGAGCACTTTATCTGTTTTCTTCTGGTCTATTTATTTTATTTCGCCTTAAGAATTAGTTGGACAAGTTTCATAAAGGAAATCTTGTGTTTCACAATGCGAATGTTTCGCTTCAATTATATGTTTAAACAGAAATGGATTAAATTTCGAGGAAGCTTGATTAGCTGATCTGTTTAGATTGTATTCGAAGCTATTGTATACCGGTGGTGAAAGATAATAATCAAAATTTAATTCCTTGTAGAAACAGAATCACACACAGATAGTATTAATACCAAAATGATAAGGATAAAAACATATCCTAAATAATAAAACATTTAAAGTGTTGCCTAGCAAAAATAGTAGAAATTATGTTAAATTCAAAGCTCGAACTCTCGCAGCAGGAACTTAATCAAATAAAAATTTAAGTTTTCCGCTGAAGCCAAAATCGTGAAACGCAAAACAAGTAATGTGAAAACTACGTTAACAAGACCAAAATAGAAGACTGTAGAATATTTCAAAATTTGAATCATTTTTACAGGTAAATATTTAACTATCCACTCTAGTTTTTAATTATTTTTTCAAATAATCTGTACCCAACAAAGTTCTATATCAAACCATAATAGTGTATATCGCTCGTAAATCGCCAAGATACGTACGGTACGACTTTATTCTTCATAATCATATGTACAGCTTCAATGTCTGCCACAGAAAAATGGACAAAACACAAGGCTCATTTTAAAAATGATTCCTCCTTACAATCTCAGCGTACGAGAGTCGTCCTTAATACGGCATGGAAACACTCGGAGGCACTCGTTCATAATATCCAGGCGCCTATTGTTGACACACTGTGCCTGTGACCCACAAACTCACTGCGCTATAATGTGTAGGCGGACGCGCCTCTACTTACGATACAGTGAAACTAACGACAGTGAGCAACTTCTTTTTGAAGTGTAAAGTGACAATGAGTTACTTCTACTCAAAATTTAAAGTGAGTTAGTATGGACCATAGTGCATCTTAATACGGCATGGAAACACGCGGAGGCACTCGTTCATAATATCCAGGCGCCTATTGTTGACACACTGTGCCTGTGAGCCTGTGACCCACTCACTCACTGCGCTATAATGTAGGCGGACGCGCCTCTACTTACGACACAGTGAAACGAAGGACAGTGAGTTACTTCTATTCAAAACTAAAAGTAAGGTAGTATAGATGGACCATAGATGCATCTTAATACGGCATAGTAACTAAGTAAAACAAAACTATGACCTTTTGCGTGTTCCAGTTATTAAAGAACTACCTTTTATAACGTCAACTTGACAAACGTACAGAATTAAATTACAATCAGCCACGTCTCAAGGAGAAATCCTATTCAAACAAATAATACTGTTTCGTTATACTACAAGTAAAGATTGCATAATTGATTTGTACTGAGATTGATTTGAAGAATCTTAAACTGTCGGTCTCTAGTCTCAAAAGTAACTACACGGGCCCTTAACCCATGCCACTCAGGAACTACTGGTTTGAATTGAAAATATTTTTTTTGTTAGATATTCCATTATTCGAGGAAGGCTTGAGTCTATAGTATAACCCTATGAGTGCGGAAACCGATAACCACGCGGACGGAGTCGCGGGTCGACGCTTGTTATCATATACGAGTAAAGCACCCATTTTGCCAGCTCACTGTTTATATCGCAATACACTGTGACCTCAGTACCTTCACCACGCCACGCGTTCGTATTAAAATGTGTCGCTTTCGTGGTTTTTGCGGGGACGTTTTATTAGGGTTCCGTAGCCAAAATGGCAAAAAAACGGAACCCTTATAGATTCGTCATGTCTGTCTGTCTGTCTGTCTGTCTGTCTGTCTGTCTGTCTGTCTGTCTGTCCGCCAGTCTGTCACAGCCACTTTTTTCCGAAACTATAAGTACTATACTGTTGAAACTTTGTGAGTGGATGTATTCTGTGAACCGCAACAAGGTTTTCATACGAAAATAGAAAAAAAAAAAAAAAAAATGGGGGGTCCCCATAGTCAGAACTGAAACTCGAAATATTTTTTTTCATTGAACATATACGTGTGGGGTATCTATGGATAGGTCTTTAAAAATTATATTAAGGTTTCTAATATTACTTTTTTCTAAAGTGAATACTTTGCGTGACAGACCCTTCCAAAGTGGAAAAAAGTGTGTCCCCCCCCCCTCTAACTTCTAAAATAAGAGGATGATAAAACTGAAATAAATATATAATGTACATTACCATAAAAACTACCAACGAAAATTGGTTCGAACGAAATCTATTCAGTAGTTTTTTTTACACGTCAAAAATAGAATTTGTACGGAACCCTCAGTGCGAGAGTCCGACTCACACTTGGCCAATTTTTTGATTAGATGTCTCCAGATTTGCAATAAACGCCCGCGCAAACGTGAAACACTGGCGGAATTGGATCATTCAATTATTCCTACGGTTTGACACATTGTTACAATTGTTTTTACTAGATAAATTAAAATGGACGAGGATAAATTACGTAATTTTGTTTAAGAATTTATTTTTGTAGATAAACGTGAACATTTTAGTGCGAAAATCATTGAGGATTTCGTTTTTCATGTAAATTATGCATTTGACTTAAAATGTTAAGTGAAACTTAGAATAATGTGCTAATTTTTCATTTTACGAATTATCTTTTTCTTTTATACTATAAAGGGGCCCCTTAAACCTACACGCTGGGTCGAAAGTCCCAGGCACCGACTGACATTCCTCTCTGTTCCACGCGATGGACCCGGCACCCGCACGGAGAATCCATGGATAGCTAAGAAGTTCGTCTCTTATGCATTTAATTACCAGACTAGACCAATCATCTTTAAAGAACTGTTTCTAGCACAAAACTGTTATAAAAATCGAAAATAAATCAATATTAAATATTAACAAATTCTACTGTAAAATAATCGCCGAGTATGCCAGGTCAACACTTCAAAGTCAAGTCGAAGCTTTTGTTACTCGGAGATTCGCAAACGTTAAATGCTCAGAATTTGACTCTCGAGTTAAGCCCTCTACCAATTTTCGTACTGTTAGGCTAAATATAATCTTCGTTTTACAGGCGTTTTAGTCCGACCTTATCGGGGCACGGACGGCCATCTTGAGTCTTAAAGATTTTGCACTTGATTTGTCACGTTAAGAAGAAAATCGTCTTTTAACTTGGCTTAGGTAAGAGGTTTTATAAAGATGATAAAGACTTTCTATGATAGACATGATTATGTTAGTAATCAATCACGCAAAAATGTACGTTAAAGGATATTTGAATGAGAAACTTGAAACATTAATTTAAGCATTAGTTGGCAGCCGTTTATAGAGTACAAATCTTTTATATCACAAACTACATAGCCTACATTGCCTACTAGCGGCCGCCCGCGACTTCCTCCGAGTAGTTTTCGGTTTCCGCACACCTATCTTTACTACAGCCTAAAGCCTTCCTCGTCAAATGGACTATCCAACACAAAAAAAAATGATTTTTTATATCGTACCAGTAGTTGCTGAGATAAGCACGTTCAAACAAACAAACTCTTCAGCTTTAATTAAGATAAAATACCATACTTATAACAGCGGTCGAATACAGAAACCAGTTCATTTTTAAAGTCGGTTTAAAAACAGTTCCTACATGACTAACCGATTAGGTAGTTTCTAGTGAGTAAGCCCGGTCGGCTTACTAGCCACTCGAGTATGAGCCGCGCTAACTAACATGAAACTGTATTAAGTGCTTGTTAGCGCACAATCCTGGCGAGTCAGCAAACTATGGCTATAGGTTTAAGCTGCGTTGGGAATAAGGTCAGTTTTCCACTAGATAACTCTATTATAATCGTTGAGAACACTAGAAGATATGGTCTAAGCATCGATGGGATGACGGAGCGGCAACAAAAGAAAAGCACCTTGATTTGTGTCCATTGCTGGAATGGTTACTCACAGAAAATACCTTCCTTGAATTTGACTGATATTTAGATAGAGGTACTTGAGTCTGTAATAAAATCATACTTTCACTTTCAGTTCAAGTACATACATTCAATTAATCAGCTAAAAAGCCTGCATGTAACTCCAAACTCAAACATAAATCAAGACCTGTGCATTAAAAGTAACTGCATTCAAATAAAGTTTTAATACACCTCCAGAATTTCCTATATTTTCCCCAAAAGCTCTTACTCCACCCCAAAACCAATACCGATAGAACAGCGTCCAATAAAGTTACATTTAATAAAACATCTAATAACCTAAAGCCATACATTCAGTATCAAATAGGATATTCTACCAATACCCAGTCAATATGAATACCGATATAGGAATATACGACATTGTCCTAATTCCATATCGTATCGTCCATAGCATTGACACTAGATATATGACTCCACAAACAATGAGGTAAGACGTATTTCAGTTTCCCTATCGGAGGTAATTGAGTATGCTCACTTGAAATCAAAGGTTACAAGACAATGACGTGATATCAAAAGAGTAGCACATATTTTATATCGAGTATCGGAAGCGGAACAATTGACGATCGTTGATATTATGGCCCGAATATGAAATGTTGGCTATTATCAAAATGCGAGGGAGTGTAATAACTTCTTCTTTTGAATACTTTGTACATATTATATTTTTTTATAAAGTGTATTTTAGGCTCTTCTGAGGTTTTTCTAACTGTGAGAGAAGCATCAATGCTTCTCTCACAAGATTTTGAAAAACATTTTGATCCTATGTTATAACTTGAGGTTATAACATAGGATCAAAATGTTTTTATGACTGTACAGTAAAAAATACGCAACCAAGTTCCATGCGGTATTTTTATCAGATAGAGTTAATCAAAAGGAAGTTTTATGTGTAGGTATAATACATACATACATCATCATTAGAAAAATCACTTCCGTGCGAAGCCGGGGCTGGTCGCTAGTATACATGATCCACATGATCGCCTCACCAGCCTCATCGGAAAAATCCAGACTCCGATAAAACGTTTTAACTGGAGACTCTAATCTTAAAAGATATTTCAGGTAGCAGTAAGTAATGAAAGTAATTCCCCGCTTTTCCACGTGACCCAATAAGAAATGAGGGAACATTAACAAAAGTAGTCGATGTAGGTTTGCGGCTAGTAGGTATAGAGACAGATGGCATCTACGGTATAGCAAATTGACCCATGCTTCCTCTTGAAGCATCACTTAACGGAATTACATAGGTGTAGATACTAGGTGTAACTATTTCGTTGTGAGGACAATCGGTTCAAAGCATGGTTTCACCAGTTTCACAATCAAAGTATGAACCAGGTGTTATTTCGTTCCTCGTATGGTTAGACTTTGTGATTGATTTACAAAAAATATTCAAGCATATAATGACATGAAAGTAAAATAAAGTATCAGCCTATTAATATCCCACTGCAGGGCAAAGGCCTCAATCATTTGAAATCATGTTTTCGTTACAAAGATGGGTTTTGGCTTAATCACCACGCTTGCCAAATGCGGGATGGCGATCACAAACTTGGGCTGTGTTCAGAAAAATTAAAATAATTTTTTGCCCGACCCGGGAATCGAACCCAGGACCTCGAGATCACGGCCCGGTACTTAAACCACTAGACCGTCAAGGCGCTAAGTTAAAATTATCATACATTTTATTTGTCTTCACTACATTCAAAACTCATCAACGTCATGAGATTGCCAGTTAAATAAGGTTTGTTTACAGATCTTATCTAGGAACAGTTACAAAATGCGAATACCAACCGTTTGGCAGAAAACAGCCGGTTGGTAAATGCGTGGATCGTTAAAACAAAAGTCCCTGCGCTAATTGAGATGAGAGCAGCTAACTAGGTGAACTAGACCAAGGCTACGGTAATGGAGATACTGCCAGCAACTGCTGTGGTGAGTATAATTGTGTTATTATGATTATTGTGCAGCGGAAAAAAACTAAACTCCCCATGTCAACTTCAGAGTACAATGCATTTCCCTGCAGCACATTTGTACGTACATACTAGTATGTAAATACGGGTATATCAAGCAGTAGACTAATTTTCTGATGACACCGATAAGGATAATAAACATCATCCAGCACTTAAGTAAATGTGACAGCTTTTCCAGAATTCTAGCATCCAGCAAATTCCTTGCAATTTAACTTTACTACTACCTTTATGATTCATTTGTTTTCTAGCTGTCTCTAAATTCAAGTCGGAAATTTGAAAGGGCTTAGCAAAATCGCCAATGCGACACAAAGTTATCCAATGCTCTTCCTAACATACATAATGGGTCACCCAAATTTCCTGCAATCCTCTTACGTTGTCCTCTAGCAAAAAACAATCAATTTTTGTTACACGTCCCCCGGAAAATGGCAAAAAACAACCCTTTACAAACTTGCAAATTGCTTCTTTTCAGGTACAACGAACTTGTTTCCTATTAGCGAACGGGTTTTTTAGATGGCAAATTGATGCAAAACTCTGTGCAAATACTAATTTACAGCTTAAATATACTTAAAGTAGGGAGTCGTTCGGTGAGTTAATCGGATTAGGTCGTCACTGCAATCTCCATTATAGGTAAATAGACGGGGTAAAATCATGTAATGCCTCCTACTTCAGCTTGAGTGGTATACATTATTACTCGTGTTTCAGGATAATCAGATTATAGATGAGTATAGAATATTGAACGTTAATGAGTGATGATTAAATTTCTTATTAAATCGTTAAGTAATATGAGTGATTAAATATTTATTATCAAGTATGTCTCCTTAGGATAATTAATGAATATTGAAAATATTACCCCTAGCAAATTTTGTTGCTAACCTTATTCAAAAGCATTCCTATTACAAAAATCATGAGCAGACCCATACAGGAAGTCTGAGTGCGCACTGGTAAAGATAAATTTAAACGATGTGAAAAATAATATTTTTTGGAAAGAAGTATTCCCTGTGATAAAAGAGATACTTCGACGATAACTTCATGATAAATGCAGACACACAATTAAGATGTATCATCAGCAAAAGTAGCTCAACATTTTAACTGAAATTTCCGAAATATCCAATTACCGTGCTATTAAGTCCCGAAAACAGATTGTTTACAACAATTTCTGTCAATGACAGCTAGTCTAGAACTACAATATCTTAAGGAAAATGTTAGAAAACCCTACACTTATAATAGCAAGGCCTTTATATTTAAAAAAATCATGTCACTAGAAAAAATCGCCTTCAATTTGCCTTTATTTTAAAAAGAACAATAAAAAAACATGTCACTTTATAACAATCGCCTTCAAGTTGGATTTAAAACAGGTACTCAAAATCTATACTCCTAAAATAAAAATAAAAACCGGCCAAGAGCGTGTCGGACACGCCCATGAAAGGGTTCCGTAGCTAAGAGATGGCCCGACCGCTTAAGACACCATTTAGTAAGGGCAACTGCACGTCATAAGTTGGTCGAGTTGTATAAAAATAACTATGTATGATACAGAGTTCACTATAGTTTTCGTTGAAAGTGCTTACTTGGAGGTATACAGGACATTTTTTTCAGAATTATTGTAATAGTATTTCAAAAGTTAAGGGGGGGACGCTCTAATTTTAACTTTGTATTAATATATCTCGTGACTGGGATGTTTGATCCACATGGTTTCAAGACAAGTTTTATTGTATTTAAAAATACCTTTTTAACGATACCCCACACGATGGGGTAAGTCGATTTTTTTTTTCGAATTTACTTTTCGCTGTATGGGAGGGGGGGTAAAAATAATTATTTTTCGATTATTTTAAAAATCAATTCTTGAATTATCACTATACATCTCTCCACCAATTTTCGTGGCAATCGGTTCAGAAACGGCGGAGAACGAGCCAGGACAGACAGACAGACAGACAGACAGACATGACGAAACTATAAGGGTTCCGTTTTTTGCCATTTGGCTACGGAACCCTAAAAACTGAAAATTTTGTTTGAATTTAACGAAATATTATTTTTGTGTCGGATTGTCCATTTGACGAAGAAGGCTTTTTATAGTATACCACGGGCGGCCGCTAGTTAGGTATTTTTTTTTTTTTTGATACAAGACCAATAATTAATTACTTTTTTTTATAAAATATTATTTATCAACGTATCCTAGGCGACTGTAGTGCATTTAGTTGTCAGTATAGTGTAGTGCCGTAACTCGCATAGTAAAGTCCGCGAGACAAATAGCGTGAACGAGCGATTCTGCGGGCGACTCTGACAGTGAACATTTACACGATCAGGAACACCACTTTATTATGCGTTTTTTTCACGCTTACTTGACAACTGGCTTAGTGGTATTTTAAAAGTGTGATTGGTAGTGGCATCCTACTTTTACTTTGTCTACATTTGTAACTGACAGTGTATAGTGGCTGCCGTAACTCGCAGCAGTAAAGTCCGCGTGACAAACAGCGTGAGTGAGCTTCCCGCGCGTCGTAACTCATGCTGCGTCTCTGACAGTTATAACATTTACACGATCAGAACCCCACTTTTTTATGCGAGTTTGCTACTACAAGATTATTTTCATGCTTTCTTGTCAACTGGTCCTACAAGAGTGCCATTCGCGGTATTTTTAATGTGTGACTATTAGTGGCATACCTCTTTTACTAGATTTGTAATTGACAGTGTATAGTGGCTGCCGTAACTCGCAGCAGTAAAGTCCGCGTGACAAACAGCGTGAGCGCGCCTCCCGCGCGTCGTAACTCACGCTGCAGGCGTCTCTGACAGTTAACATTTTACACGCTCAGAACGCCTACTCTATAAAGCGAGAGGGACTACTATGCTTCTAGTAGACTATTTTAACACTAATTTGACAACTGGCTTAGTGGTATTAAAAGTGTACCTAACTGTTCGCACTTTCTATAGACTTGTAGTTGTCAGTGTAGTACCATAACGCAGCTCGCATCAGTAAAGTACGCGTGACAAAGCAGTAGAAAGTAGTAAAAGTGAGCCTACTTCAAACGCGTTCATAACTACCGCTGCGTCTCTGAGAGCTATCATTTTTAACCGACTTCAAAAAAGGAGGAGGTTCTCAATTCGTCTGTATGTTTTTTTTTTATGTATGTTCACCGATAATTTCGTAAATTATGGACGGATTTCAAAAATTTTTTTTTGTTCGATAGAGTTCAGTTCTGAGGTGGTCCCATTTTCACCAGTCCAGGATCTGATGATGGAATCCAGGAGAAATCGAGGGCAACCACCGAAAATTGTATGCTCGTATGGTGTTTTTGTTACGTAATCATGTCTATGCATATGCTTCAGGGTATCAACATCTGAAGCTGCTGTCCTGATGATGATGCTACAGTACTCCTTAGCGGTTAGGAGTTGGAAGGCAGAACTGCAATTTGGTCGATGGAAACTATTTAGTAGTATGTAGGGCTTACATGTTGCTTGTGAGGTATGCTTGAATCAACATCTGATGCTACTGTGCTGATGATGAAGCTACAGTACTCCTTAACGGTTAGGAGTTGGAAGGCAGAACTGCAATTGGTCGATCGAATGTATGTAGGGCTAACGTGATACTTGTGTATATTACATCCAGACTCACGGCGAGAAATCTCGCCGAGAAGTCTCGCTGGGCCTTCACGCGAGAACAAAAAATTTATCCACACTCTCATTCACTCTTAACAACAACTAAGTTCCTATTAATAATTAAGTTCACAACGCTTTTACACAACTAAAAATCAAGAAATAAACTGACTTTTAAAAAAAAAAATTAAACCGAAACTGAAGTCGGTGCCTGCCCAAAAACAGAAGAGAAGAAGCACCGACTTCAGTTAGTATGTTTAAGATTACTTTAACATAGTTTAGGAAAATTACAGTATGAGGTAATAGATATTAGGAATTATTTTTTAATTTTTAGTTTATTTTTGTGTTGGCGGTTTTTACACTCTCAGAACGCTCACTGTATTATTTTAACAACGTTGACTTCTATGCTCCTAGTAAACTATCGCCTATTGTATTTTGAGTTAACTCCTACAAAATTATGTTCATGCTTTCCTGACAACTTGGTATCACAGGAGTGATATAATACACTACAAAAACTTACCGTGCTGACTGCTCTATTTGCTTTCAGTTAATTTATTATTTAAGGTTTCCAAATTACTAATAAACAATGAATGTATAAATTTATTGTTTATTAAATACAGCAAATACCAATTTGTGAAGCTCTGTATCAAAAGCATTCTAGCAATGCAGTCTATGTAGGTTAAATTTTGATTTCCAACCTAAACACAAGTTAAGCGGTATTAATTTCAAACGCACGAATAGTAAACATGTTTGATGACGTCACCGGAGCGTGCAAATGAGAATACGGGACACATTTGTGTTGCATTATTGATACCAAATTCAACTTCAATGTTCTATGAAATATATTTATTGTTCAATAAATATTTCAAACAATATTGTAAGCTATCCGAGAGAAATATGATATTGATAATACAAAAGCATTGTCGAAATTTACAAATTTTATCGTTTAGCGTCAAATTACATTGAAGGTCAAATAAACCAGACGGTAAACTAATTAAAATTCAGTTTTATAATCAAACAATATCATAACAACCTTCATAGTTACTAGAAAATAATTAAGCCAATCCAATCTAATTACTTGAACCAGTATAAAATACACTTTGCTCCGTGTTGTAGTGGTTAGAGTGCTTTGCTAAAAACCTCGGAGGTCGTCGGTTCGAATCCCGTGGGGGACACTTCCACTTTGTATTGATTGTCCATGTTTGGTTAGGACATTGCAGGCCTGTATCACCTGACTGTCCGATAAAAATGATGATTTCATGCTTTGGAAGGCACGTTAAGCCGTTGATCCCGACTATGATTCAAATAATCTGGTTTCCTCTTGTAAGAGGATACGGAGGTCAAAGGAAAGTCGCTTTGTTGTAATAAACAGGCTGGTCAATTCACGATCAT
This sequence comes from Nomophila noctuella, assembly GCA_958496325.1. Lineage (NCBI taxonomy): Eukaryota > Metazoa > Arthropoda > Insecta > Lepidoptera > Crambidae > Nomophila > Nomophila noctuella. The sequence continues at coordinate 4,201,248 of OY292491.1, read as the reverse complement.
AGTCGTAGCCGACCCTGGGCTCAGAGTCAAATGATGCAACCGGGAGAGGCGCTAGGATGATGATGAGTGTAAAAGAGACATATGTCTGTGATGCAAATAATAAAATATTGAATCTACATCATTTAATCTTTGATTTATAAATTCACCGTACTTAAAATACTGCCAATAACATACAAACATGTTTAATATCGTCATCCAAGCGTACAAATGAAGATTGCACAGCAAGGCACCCGTAAATTGTATTTACATTAATTTCAATCAACTGTCGTCTGCGACATGTTTGAACTGGAATCTGCCCCTTTTGGAATGATTTCTCTTCTGTAAATGTCTTACAGGTAAATGGTATTTGAAATTTAAGAGACGCCAGACTAAAATTAATATGACGACGGGCAATCACGATTTTGTTTAACGTTTTTTATTGGGAGATCTTTCTTCTATTTTTCTATCTTGTTAATAAGGTAGATAAACATTTTATCATGAGAATATTATCTTCAAAATTTGTATTTGTAGTATCATCTTAAATTGAAAACTGAATACGAGAAATTCTACCATAAATTAAATTGCAATACTGAATTATCAGATTTCAGCATACGGGCATCAAAGTTTACATTAAGCATGTTAGAACAAGAAGAACCAACAAAACATTGCAGAATAATTTGAAAAACAAATTAAATTTATTAAAAAAGTTCTAACTCCGTTGAAACTCGTGGATTGTTTCTCCAGAAACGAGTTAACGATGGCTGATGATTCCATTCTAACTATCAGGCAATTAAATTAGCTCTCTTCCGAATCACGGTCATAAACTTCCAAATCCACCAGTCGTGTCGAGTCAAACGTAATGTCAAATAAAATACGAGTACGCACGCAATACGTAAACATCAACATCGGGGGACCATTCCGTATTGCGAAGGAAATTCCGAATAACTGCGGAATAAATTGCTTCCGAGTTGTATAAAGGCACCAGTTTAGGATTTCTGTAGGATATTTTCTAATCCAACGCTTCTGATTATTACAAGGGATTTAGTAGGCTGAATCCCAGAATTTCATCGAGCTTTTTCCCCCTTTTCTGGAAGAAATATGTATTAGATGCAAAAGGGAACTCTGATATTGACGTTTATCATGACTTATAATCGGATAATGTAGGTACTGTAGTAAATCTTGAGGCAATAAGTCAAAAGGATACTTACGATTTCCCCCTTTTTAGGGTTCCGTAGCCAAAATGGCAAAAAAACGGAACCCTTATAGATTCGTCATGTCTGTCTGTCTGTCTGTCTGTCTGTCTGTCCGCCAGTATGTCACAGCCACTTTTTTCCGAAACTATAAGTACTATACTGTTGAAACTTAGTGAGTGGATGTATTCTGTGAACCGCAACAAGGTTTTTACACGAAAATAGAAAAAAAATAAAAAAGTGGGGGGTCCCCATAGTCAGAACTGAAACTCAAAATATTTTTTTTCATTGAACATATACGTGTGGGGTATCTATGGATAGGTCTTTAAAAATTAAATTAAAGTTTCTAATATCACTTTTTTCTAAAGGGAATACTTTGCGTGACAGACCCTTCCAAAGTGGAAAAAAGTGTGTCCCCCCCCCCTCTAACTTCTAAAATAAGAGAAGAGAAATAATTATATAATGTACATTACCATAAAAACTACCAACGAAAATTAGTTCGAACGAAATCTATTCAGTAGTTTTTTTAATACGTGAAAAATAGAATTTGTACGGAACCCTTAGTGCGGGAGTCCGACTCGCACTTGGCCAATTTTTAAGATGAAACATGACTTGTGGATCTTACCTGTAAAGAAAGATAATTTAAATGTTAATATAGATAAAGATAGCCACATTATAGATATTGATAAACATATTGCCATAGGATAAGTTATTGTTTAATTTACGACTGCGTAAAATGAACAGTAGGTAGCCATCTGTGAAAATTATTAAGTTGCTTAGTTAAAGTTCGGTGTAAGAAAGATATGTTTGAATCTTTTAAGGTGATATCGTGAAATCTAAAAACGAATGTCACAAAAAACGCTTTTAAAAGAATCCAGAAACATTTCAAATAACACGACTGCAATCCAATCTTCCGACGAATTCAGTTGCATATTTGCTGTCAAAAATATTCAGTTATTTCCGACGCATACAAATATCAGTCTGCAATATACGGCCATTGTTGAACTGTGACGTCACAGGTCAGTAGCGTGACCTGCGATTGACTATGAAAATTCATTAGGGAGATTCAGAGCAGGGAACGTTCGCTGCGACACTTATTGCTGATTGTAATGTACTACGAAATGGAAATTACGTGTAATGTTGTGTAATGAAGCACAGGGATTGTTTGTGAAGAGACTTTAAATGATTACTTATTGCTCATAAAACATAGGTGTACAAAGGGCCAGGCTTTGTTAAGAAATACATACATTAAATAATAAATTGTATAGAATGAATGAAGGAGGTAAACGATGTAGTTTATGAAAAGAGTTCGTAATTAATCGTCTCATAATGCAACATTAAACCGATTTGGCATTCGTCGTTACTTGATAAATAATTATCAGAGAGATTCGCAGTAAGCTGCGGAGCATTATTCGTCGGAAATAGTGAGAGACGTCAGAGGAGTAATATTATACTATACGAGAAAATTCTAGTCTTGAAGCGACATGGTTGTTTGTTGGGCGGCTTATACTCGTAGAAATATCTTGTGTCGTCATCACTTGATAGAAAATCATTAAGGACATCCACAGTAAGCTGCAGAGATTATATGCGTCGGACACTTTATGCGGATAGCATGAGCTGTTGTGCGAGTGGAATAATGTTCTCCGCGAGTGAATGCGACTAATGAAGCGACGCGATTGTTTGTTGCGCGGGTAATACTCGTAGAATTATATTGTGCCATCATCACTGGATAACAAATCAGAAGCGAGATTCACAATAAACTCACATTATTCGCCAGACACACAGTGCTGCTAATACGAGCTGCAGTGCAATACATACATTCAATTTTCAATTCTCAATTCAACAAATTTCATCTTATGCTAAATCCAAATGACCAACTCTTCAAGCCCTTTAAAACAATACGCACAACACGAACAATTATGAACAAAACCCGCCCTACAAACCGACAAAAATCATTTATGCCTCCAACGGCAATGAAAGACAGACACCATAATAAACTTAATTGCTCGGCATTGTACCTTGGTTCCTTTATTAGATTTTAAGCGTACTGCAAGACCCCTTGTGGACCTCTTGTCATTACGTAAAGTTCTGTAAAGAGGTCCCTTCAAAACAACTGACGAGTGTGACCTCCCGCGAGTTCCGTAGGCGAAACGCTTTCTTGTTATTTCTTGGAAACTTTCCGTCGGGTTTTCCTTGCTTCGATACTGAGACGAGATATTTTAAGAGCATATCATTCTTTTTTTCGTTTTTCTTCCTCACGAGTTTGAGAACGGATAAACCTTTTAAAATTGGACTCGTGTATGGTACGTGTGATATTTTTATTTAACTGTACGATGGATATTTATGTATGTTAAAATGATGTGCTTTGGTGACATTGCGAATAATGATTACCCACGCTAGTCGAGAAATAGTCATGAAATAACTACGCCTTTATTTAGCCACGGCAGTCACTTTTTTCAACGAACTAGCTTTCGTCAATTTTTTTAAGCATCACTGCTACATTTAAATCAAACAAGCTGCCCTATAAAGTCTGATCGCAGTTATGAGAATAGATGATTCCTCAATCCTCACACATATTATATCAAAGTCATCAGATTTACATATTAATTATTTTCCACGTCATATCTTTTTCTTCTTACTAGAACTTCGACGTAAATAGCCTGCTGATAAGAAGTGCCGGAAGAAACTCAACAATCTATATATGTATTTTAGTATTATTAGACAAAACTTATATCAGGGATTAAAACCAATAGCAAAGCTTTGCCATTTAAACCCGAACACAGGACACATTCTTGTCTATTTTACTAAAGAATATATCAAGCATGTTTATGCACAAACTATTTTAATTCCCTCATAGCTTGAAATGGAGCAATCGATAAAATCCACTTTGCGGATGACGAAGTTATGGCAAGATTGAACGAAGTTTAAATTTATGGCATGTTAATGCACAAGAAACTGTTCCCAGTTATTTTGTAGCCGAGGTCCGAGCTAGATTGCTGTGGATAATAATATATTGAATATATTAAATATTCTCAACTTAATAATGCATGTTCTTAAAGTTGTTGGTGGTTACAATTTTTATTTGAATGGAATAAAAATACCGGCAGCGTACCCTGGGCTCCAAGGCAATGACCGAGGATGTAACTGGGAGAGGCGCTTGGATGATGATGATTATGATGTTTTTCGACCTTGTCGATTGTTGACCTGTTTTTTTTTTTAATTTATTCAGATTATCTTGAGTAAGAGGAGGAAGAATCTCTTGCTCATTTAATTTGAGTAAGATCAAGAAAGATGTAAATGGATTGCGTGAAGTATGATATGGACGTGTAAGGAGTGAATGTGGGGTTGACGGCTGACATAAGTGAGTGGAAATAGAAAACATATTGCGCCGACCCTGACTAGTGCGGGATAACAGCAAAAGAATGATGATGATGATTTAATCTAAGTAATTTGAAATAAATATAACTTCAAGCACGGAATAACCAAACAGCTTGCTTTCGACTTCCCTTCGTGGATGCGCGGTACAGAATGTGTCGTCCCCACTAGAACCTACCCCTTCCCCTCGTCAACCGTCAGAGGCCGCCACAATCTTTCCCGCCTTTTTCACACAACAATCTTTTGCATATTAATTAAATTTAAATCTAGAAATATGACTTGTAACATCCACTAATAATCTAATTATAAATTATTAAAGGAATAATGAGCAATACGGATATAAAACATATAATTCTGCAATAAGTATTCTTACTATCAATAACACAATTAACTTATCTTCCGGTAGATTACAAAAACGGACAAAACTGTCAATAAGACTTGATATATCATATAAAAATCATAAAGAAAACACAAGAAATTTATCTGATCATGACACTCGTCCATCCTGATGTGTGCTCTCTCCGGAGCACATTTCACAACAATGTTCTTGATTATCATTTGAATGCTATTCAATAACTTAACATAATATATAAAGTAAAATAAAAATAAATTTATTAACAAACAACGATTTTTAACAAATACAATAATCATCATGACACTAAACAGTACTTATGGTATACATAACGGAAAATAATTTAACTATATTGAAATTATAATTTTAATTATTTTCTTGGCATGAATCACTTTTCTCACTATTAGAATCGGATTCACTGTGAATTCCCAACGCCCTCACATGTATCCAAGGTCGCATCCTATCAGCGGATACAACGGTATCGTAAGACCTCTTCTTTGAAAAACCAGGGATATTTGAAATTTGATACCTGTCGTTCCCCAAAGACTTAACTACTTTAAATGGACCAATAAACTTCGGTTGCAATTTCTTACTTTTTCCATCATTTAAAAAACTAACTTTGGTCAGTTTTATAAGGTCACCATTTTTGTAAACTCTTGCCGCCCTTCTACCTTCATCAAACGTTTCTTTTTGTTTTGCCTGATTCTTATTAATATTATCACTAGCTTCTTTCCTAATTTCGAACCTATCATCTGAAACTGTTTTCATTCCGCTAGCACTCTCAACTTGTATACTTTTAGCACTTTCTTTATCAGCATTCAAACTTTCAATATCAGCGATCTCAATACTGGTTCTTTCAATACATTCACTCTCAACATTCTCACTCTCATTATTTGCATTAACAGTACCAGAGGCTTCTCCGCTAAAATTCCTAAAATTATCCTTCACGCTGTTCAATTTATTTATTAGACTATCATTTGCTTTCATGCCAAACAATAGTTCCATCGGAGTCTTTTGTGTAGAAGCATTCACTGTATTATTGATACCTTTCTGAACTTTGCCAAGTTGAGTATCCCAATCACGCTCATCACTATTAAGATTTTGTGTTGATAATGCTGTAAGAATGGTCTGGTTGAATCTTTCGGCTTGCCCGTTTGCTCTTGGGCAAGCAACGGCATTTAAAATATGCTTGATTCCATTTGAGACACAAAACTCTTTGAATTTAGAAGAAGTAAATGCAGATCCTCGATCTGAAATAATTCTTATAGGAGGCATAAAGTCATTAAATATACGATCTAAAACATCAATAACGGATTTAGTTTTAGTGTCCCTTACTGGCCTCGCAAAAACAAATTTAGTGAAACCGTCTACGATTGTTAAAATATAATTGTTTCCCCTTTTGCTCCTAACAAATGGTCCCAAGTGATCTAAATGTAGGGTATGAAATGGAATATCCTTCTTCTCGATTGGATGTAAATATCCACTACGAATTTTAGCTTCAGTGTCCTTGGTGTATGCACATTCAATGCACGCAGAGACATATTTTTTTACAAATCGCCTAAGCTTTGCAAACCAATACTGACTCTGAATGCGGTCTAGTGTCTTCGCAATACCAAAATGGCCAATATCATCATGGTTTGCTTTACACACTTGCCAACGAGCATTTCGAGGCACTACTAACCGAAGATCATCACCTACTTTTCTGTAAACAAGGTGATCTTTTATGGCATAATTCTTTTTAATTTCTATTGCCTCTTCATCCAAATCGGGTCTTAAAATTTTAGAAATCTTCAAGATTTCAGGGTCAGCTAATTGTAAAGTGTGTAACCAGTTCTCTGTTGTAATTTTTAGAACACTTGGAAATTCAACAACTTCCGTGATTCTTTCAGTGTTCTCAATCGGGTTTCTGCTTAACGCATCGACATGACTCATACGGCTTCCCGGACGATATTGTATATCAAAATCATATTCGCTAATCAAGAGCCACCATCTTGCAATACGTGGAATGAGGTCCCTTTTAGTGAGGGTGTGCCTTAATGCGTTGCAGTCTGTGAAGACCACAAATTTAGCTCCCAACAAATAGGATCGAAATTTCTTCAGCGAACAGACCACGGCGAGGGTCTCCAGTTCATAGGAGTGAAGATATCGTTCTTCTGCTGTTGTCTGTCGGCTGAAATATGCAACTGGTTTCAAGACTCTAGGGCTCATCTGCCATTGCATTAATATTCCACCTAACCCTAAAGAACTGGCATCGGTGTGTAATTCCGTGTCTAATTTTGGATCGTAAAGAGCTAACACAGGTCTTTCAGATAACTGCTGTTTAAGTACTTTAAACGCATTCTCTTCTTGATCAGTCCATTGCCAAGGGACGTTTTGCTTAAGTAATGACGTCAAGGGTTTTGCTATTTCCCCAAAGCCTTTCACAAACTTCCGGAAATAGCTAGCGAGACCCAAAAATTGTCTCACTTCATGGACATTTTTAGGATTCGGAAACTGTTTGACAGCCTCAATTTTTCGCTGTCCGGGCTTTATACCCTGAGCTGAAATTTCATAGCCTAAATATTCAATCTGTCTGTCAAAGAAAGAACATTTTGGTAAATTAAGCGTAAGCCCGGAGCTCTGAAGTAATTGCAAAACATCTTCTAGTCTCCTAAACCCTTCTTCTATAGTTGCCGATGGTATAAGAAGATCATCCATATATGCCAGAGCCGTCGTGAATCTACGTGATCCCAGCACTTTGTTCATAGTTCTTTGAAATACGGCTGGAGCATTTGCTAACCCAAACGGTACTCGTTTAAATTCGTAGTGTCCGTCTGGAGTAACAAATGCCGTGAGGTGCTGAGAATCTTTTGCCATTGGTATTTGGTAATACCCTGACGCGAGATCTAATGTCGTGAAAAATAAATTATTGCTCAAGTTTGAAATCTGGTCTTCTATAATAGGCAAAGGATATTTATCTTTTACGGTTTTGCTATTGAGGGCTCGAAAATCAACGCAAAGCCGGGAATCACCAGATTTTTTCTTTACTAATAAAACAGGACTGGCATAATTTGACTCTGACTCTTGAATTATATCATGTTCGAGTAGCTCGTTAACAATTTTGCGGACCTTTTCTCGCTCGTGGATTGACATGCGATAAGGTCGATATATAACTGGCTTTTTATCACTTAGCTCAATGTGCATTTCTGCCCGAGTGGTACAACCTAATTCACTTAAACTGACAGCAAAACAAGAACGATATTTCTGTAGGAGGCCATAAAGGTTTTCTTTATCTGCTTCAGATAGGATAGGATCAACTTTAATCTCCTTCCTATCTAAAGGAGGTAACTGATTTTTGTTCGACTGAATAGTATTTACATTCACAACCTCAGTTTTAAATACTTTATTCACTCTAGCCAGCAACATACCCCGCTTGAACAAGGCCGCATGATTGCTCAAAACGGAAACAAATACATACCCTACACCATCGACTAATTTGTAACAACCTCTATGAAAATGATACTCGTTGCTGGGAAACAAATTCGTATTTCCATCCGCATATATGTCACCTGTAAATTTATCATTGGTGTATACTTCCAAGATTCCTCCCTTTTCTATCTTCGTATCGTTCCTTACGAAAATTTTGATGGTTCTGTCTGATTCGAAAGAAATATCCACCTCAGCAGGACAAAAATAAAAGAATAGAAAATTGCTGTCTTTAAGAACAGTGACAGAAGGCATTTCAGTGAAGTTTTGACCAACCAAAATCGACGTAAGAAGAAAGTGATCACTAACAACCAACAATTCCAAATTTGCTTCTACCTCATCTATCTTTGCCACAACAGTTATCTTGGAAATAGGCTGTATCATAGAATTTCCGAACCCCCTTATGACTGGCAAATTTTCATTTCTCTCTATCAAACAAAGTGTTTTTGCATCAGAAAATCTAATCAAACTGCAATCGCTGCCGAAATCAACATAAGCCTGGAAAATTTTACCATTTACAGTTATGTCCTTGTAAAATTTTCTGTTACAGTTGGGAATATCTTTTAGGGGATCAGAGACCAGTGGCTCGGTATCAACTTTTTGAAATTGCGATTCGACGTTGATTGCTGAAGTTTTAACTAGGGAATCTATTTTTAGTGTCTTTTTATCAATGTTTGCATTGTGCGACAAAAGCGGTTTTCTGAAACATGATTCGAAATCGTGACCAATGCGACCACACTTACGGCATTTTACAATAGCTTTTGGGCATGCAGAATATGCATGTCCCCTGTCCCTACAATTAAAGCACAACATGTTATTAGTGTTTCTATCAGCGGGTGTATTGTTCCTCAAATTTAATTGAGGATTGGGTCCCAGGTTCCGCTGGTAACTCTTTTTGAGCAAGTTTGTTGCTACCGGTACTTCCTTTATTTGCTGAGAAGCCAAATAAGACAACAAATCTTCGGGTTCTTTACATTGTAGCGCTTGGGCGCCATTCCTAATTGAGACGTCGGAAATGCCATGCACCACACAGTCTACAGCCTTTCGTCCAGTTATTTCGCAACGACTAAGCAAAGTCAACTTTTCATAAAAATATTCTCTTACACTTTCACCAGGACGTGTCACACGCGCTAACATTTCTTCTAATAGCTTACCATAATTTTCGTCACATGGAAAAGCTTTTAGCAATTTTTCTTGCCATTGAACCCAGGAATAATTTAAAGTAGAAAGTGATTCATACCATTTTTTAGCTAATCCTACCAACTTCTGTAAGGCAAAGTGGATGATCTGTTTCTCATCCCAGCCGTATATTAAACCACATTCGTTTACTTTACCTAACCATCTTGTAATAGATTGAGACTTGTTGTTCGGATCGAATTCGGGTATAACATTATTTTGATGGTTGGGTATAGTATTCGCACTAGACTTAGACTCACTGCGTATAGAAGAAATAATCTGCAAAAGTTCTTCCCTCGACAGTCTATCCTCTTCATTAGTCTTTTGATTCTTCATATGGACTTCATTTTCCTCCTCTGAGTCTGAATAAATCACCATACATCTAGGTCTCTTCCTTCTAGTGGTATTAACTGAATCTCCCATGCTGTAATACAGTGAAATATCATTTCTACCAACTGTTGAAATGTGTCAATTCTGTCTATCATATAGATTTAATCTTATCTTGATCCAATAGTTGTTGTTAATATTCTAATCACATTGCCTACACAATGTACATTTCCCAAGTTAAACTAAATAAACTTCTTAAAATCAGTATTTTGGAATAAAACTGGTCAAATTGATTGTAGCTTCGACAAATAAGGTAGACCTTAATCCTATCAAGCTACCAAAAGCACCTATGTAATCATATAATTAGACATAAACAACAGTCCAGGCATGTTTCTCATAAAACATGCATTAAGACTTCTAGGTGTTTGGTATCTAAATATATAGAGGTAGTTTCCTAAGAATCATATAGACGGAATTCTAAATGTCTATTATATGTACTTACAAGTACAATCATGTTTCCTACAAAACATCAAACTAAACTGCTAAAAGCCTAGAAGGCACATAAGATTAACATGTTTCCTACAAAACATTATTCTAAACCTCTGTAAGTCTTAATAGGTATATAATAATTATAAGTCTTACATGTTTCCTACAAAACATGTTACTAATCTCCTACAAGTCTAAATAGGTATATAAGTCTAGCATGCTTCCTACAAAATATGAATTAGACTTCTCCAAGTCTAAATAGGTACATATGTCTAACATGTTTCCTACAAAACATGAACTAGACTTCTACAAGTCTAAATAGGTACATAAGTCTAACATGTTTCCTACAAAACATGAACTAGACTTCTATAAGTCTAAATAGGTACATAAGTCTAACATGTTTCCTACAAAATATGAACTAGACTTCTACAAGTCTAAATAGGTACATAAGTCTAACATGTTTCCTACAAAACATGAACTAGACTTCTACAAGTCTAAATAGGTACATAAGTCTAACATGTTTCCTACAAAACATGAACTAGACTTCTACAAGTCTAAATAGGTACATAAGTCTAACATGTTTCCTACAAAACATGAACTAGACTTCTACAAGTCTAAATAGGTACATAAGTCTAACATGTTTCCTACAAAACATGAACTAGACTTCTACAAGTCTAAATAGGTACATAAGTCTAACATGTTTCCTACAAAACATGAACTAGACTTCTACAAGTCTAAATAGGTACATAAGTCTAACATGTTTCCTACAAAACATGAACTAGACTTCTACAAGTCTAAATAGGTACATAAGTCTAACATGTTTCCTACAAAACATGAACTAGACTTCTACAAGTCTAAATAGGTACATAAGTCTAACATGTTTCCTACAAAACATGAACTAGACTTCTATAAGTCTAACTAGGTATATTAGTCTAACATATTTCCTACAAAACATGTTACTAAACTTCCACAAGTCCGTCATTATGAATCTTAGCATGTTTCCTGCATAACATGTGCTTAGAAGGAATTGCAGAAGCCTTGTTGTGTCCTAAAAAAAATATTTTCACCAGTCACACAACTCGAGAACATTTGTTAATCGTTTACTATATTAATATATTCTCGGCTAGCATATAAGTATTGTGAAATATAATTTAATAATAATATCATCTGGATAACCGTTAATTACCCGAACTTGCATGAAAAAAATTACAATATAACACCAGCTTACTAATGTTCCACTACCGGGAACAGGTCTGATAACAATCACGTTATCGTTACAAAGATGGGTATCGGCTCGATCAATCGAATTCGCACGAATCAATCCGGGACTCGAACCCAGGACTTCCACGATCTTGCACTTAGCCACTAGACCATCGAGGCGTTCAAATTCCTGTGCATTTCGTGACCAATACAAGTTGGTAATCTGAACTACATAATATGAAAGTACTTACATATAAAATGCTTCACGAACCACACTGTACACGTAAGGTTTTATCCCACTTCTGAATTTTGAAATAAATATAACTTCAAGCACGGAATAACCAAACAGCTTGCTTTCGACTTCCCTTCGTGGATGCGCGGTACAGAATGTGTCGTCCCCACTAGAACCTACCCCTTCCCCTCGTCAACCGTCAGAGGCCGCCACAATCTTTCCCGCCTTTTTCACACAACAATCTTTTGCATATTAATTAAATTTAAATCTAGAAATATGACTTGTAACATCCACTAATAATCTAATTATAAATTATTAAAGGAATAATGAGCAATACGGATATAAAACATATAATTCTGCAATAAGTATTCTTACTATCAATAACACAATTAACTTATCTTCCGGTAGATTACAAAAACGGACAAAACTGTCAATAAGACTTGATATATCATATAAAAATCATAAAGAAAACACAAGAAATTTATCTGATCATGACAGTAAGAAGCCTAAATAGGTCAGAACAATATTGCCCTTAGCTTAGACTTCAAGTACATCAACTTGAACACAATTTCTCATCTGAAATAGAACAATGTGTTCCATGAAGTTGTATTTATCTCTGTCAGATTTCAGCTTACTCACAAGAAGAGGACTTGCCAGTCTTTGTTGACCTAAAACTGAGGACAAACAGACCTAAACAAACACTCGTTTCTTAGGTCCGCTAACTGGCCTATCTAAACCGCAATTGTGAATTGGTATCACATAGCGTCGTTTCATATATTTCTATGTATTATTGATAGTTTCCAAAATAAATATCTTGATCTAATAAAACAATAAAAGGGGTATAATGTTTACGTCTACGTTCCCATTTGTTTTTTCAGATAGCTTTTTTACGTTTGTGTTTTTGGAATTTTGTGTTACGAGAATGAATAGTCGGACGATGTCGATAGAAAAGGAGAAATCCGTTTTTCATACAAACTGGGGCCTGGATGTGCACGGCTAGAAATTGGTCACCAATTAGAACACTTCAAAAGATTACATTTGCCCAATTTTTATAGCTGAATACAACGGCCAAATATGTTAAAATCATGCATGAATATTCATGATTGTTGCCGTATCTATATGGTGTGTGCTGGTATTAGCGCCAAAGGTTAATATGAGTAGCAGATACAGTGTCAGCCAGAAAGGAATGGAAGTCGGAGTCAGGTATTCGAGCACAAGTCGTGAAAACAAAATCCAGAAAAACATTTAAGTAAAATGAAAAGCGAATGACATCAAGTGACAGGACTGACATTGACGTATGACGTAAAACCAAAATGCACTGACTTATATAGACGAGATATAGGTCAGTGCCAAACTGGCTCCATTTCAATTGTACTGATCGTTTAATCGACCAATTGTTTGATTTTTTTTATTATCTTTATTATGAAGACGTAAAAAGTAGATCATTATTAAGATATAACGAATATTATAAATAATAAATGATTGTAGTTTTTCAAAACTTAGCAAAAAGACACTGAAACATGATGTATTTCATTTAATCTCCGCTTATCGATTTTCTCTAATCGATTATTTAATCTGTTATGTTATCAGGTGCGTTTTTGAAGTCAGTTAAAAAATAAAAAATATAGTGCAATGTCGTTTATAAAGTGTGTTTGATAATGAAAAATATATAATTATGCAATTAACTTAAGTTGGCCAAAGCCTATTCCGTTGTTATTTATAGAGGTTAATAAACAAAAATATACAGTTTTTTTGGTACATAATTTATCCATGCACGATCAGGCCCAAAATGGATCGTCTCCTTTAAATAATAATAATATTTCACAACATCACATACTTGTTTTGACTCCAGGTTAAGAAGCTTAAGCACTTGTGTTACAGATATCAGAATCAATGTTGGTATCGAAAAATTACTTTAATAAATACATCAACACCTAGACCAGGAGAAACAGAAATGTTCATGCACACAAATGTTTGGGGATCTGAGGGGGAAACCAATCGGCGACCTCTTGGTCTAATAAGCAACTTCTTGAGCATTAACCAAGCGAGTCGTCAAATTAAAACAATTCAAAAATCTTACAAATCAGTCAAAATAATAAATAACAGTTTAGGAGTCCCTAACCAATAAATTCAATGTTATTCAGTGGGGAAGGTTAATTTTCAAGTTTTCAAGGTTTGCTTATTTGTTGTTTAATGACAATGTGTCATAAAATATCCCAGGATTTATGTTACTTATTTTTGCTTATAACTTATTCTAAAACTCACCTTTAAAAAAGTCTTAGTACGTGTAAAGTCGATAAAAATTGATATTTAATATTATTGCGGATCACACAAACAGGATTAGAGGCACGTGACTCGGACGCGGCAAATCTAATTGCGAGTTCGCGACAGGGCTGTCAGAGGTAGAATGACGGGGACTTAGCTCAACATTTTTGACGTTTTGTTTTTATTTCACCTTTTTTTTGTGCTTACATAGAATAAATATACAGATACAAAGCGTTATATGAGAGATTCTTTGAACGCGTGAATACGCAAACAAGATATAATGAAAACATTGTTCAGATCTGTAGGCTACAGAGTGCACTTTTGAATCCTCAATAATTTATCTGAATACTGAACGAGCGGACTTTACAAAGTAGTAATTTATCGAGAAAAACCGGTCTTAGGTTTGCATTGGCTGTATCTTATAGATTGTGTAGTAAGTGCCACACACACATAAAAACAATTTAGTACATTAAATAAGTAATATAAAAAAATAAAATTAAGTTATTTTGATATAAAAATTCGCTTAAATTTTGACAGAATAGCGACCTTAAATTGTCTAAGAGATAATGCAAGCAGGTTTACGTGAGCCGAATTTTAATAATGTGAGAATATAATCCAACGACGAAGCGTGCTTTGTCTACGTCTTCGTGTACAATTAAACAATATCATCTACCATACCACCCCTTTTTATACTTATATTTTTCCCCTCCGCCCTAGGTGTTCGTCAGATGTGTTGGTCACCATTGTTGTTTAGTGGGTTCACTACGGGTACTTCGCCGTCTGTGTGACCATTCGGTACCAGGGCAGCAAGTTATGGTAGTACAAGCTTGAAGTTTAGTTTAGGGCAATGCAATTGGTGTGTTTATAAAGGAAACCCTACATCATGGCGCCTGCTACACCCTGACGACTGCGTATAAACATGCGTCAGTTCTGTACCGCGTAACGAGCGGTCGCTTTGCCGCTTAGAGGATGCTGTAATTGGGTCTCTGGGTCACTACGTATAAAAACAGACGTAAAACAAATTATATGAAGTACGTGAGCAACATCAACAGGCTTTATTAGTATTTAAACACCTCCGGCGGCGGTCGCGCGTTGTGGAGACCTTTGGACCAGAAATCCGGGGTTGATTTAATTTGATTGTGCTTATTTAATTTCATATTTTCGTATTTAATGAATTTGCTTAAAACATTATTAATCATTTATGAAATCTGGCTTTGTGTTCTATACTTCTATACTGAAGTAATAAAGCTAAAAAAAAATTTTTGTTTGAACGCGCCAACGTTCATCATTTTTCATAGCGGACCAGAATCTCCTCAGATTCTGGTCCGCTATGAAAAATGATTTTTGTGTTGGATAATCCATTTGATGAAGAAGGCTTTAGGCTATAGAATAAACCTATATGTGCGGAAGCCGAATAACCAAGCGGACGGAGACGCGGGCGGCCGCTAGTTAATTTATAAGATACTAGCGGCCAACAAATAAATAAATATTCATCAAGGGAATATACATATCAGGAAACTTCGAAACAAAAGAAGCTCACAACTGAGCAGAGTAACCAGTAAAATCTAGCCCATTGTTCAACTTTCACCAGCTCTGAATGACATGACACAATAAATATTTATTTATTCATTAACACTAGTGTTAATATTAAACGAACCGTCTGTTAAACGACATTTAATTAGCATATATCAGTTTTCCGGACTGAATTAATTATGTAGCTGTTAAATGGCTGAATGTTTACTGCGTAAACACATCCGTTGCTTTGAAAATTTTATTTGGTCCAGTTTGGATCGGGGTATGCATTACATCACCAGTCAAACGAGAATGTTTCTTTACACTCACGGAGCGTTTCATACCCCGTAAAAGAAACATCAGAAGTTTTTTTTTTTTTTGAGAATAATGGTAGGTACCTCATAAGGAAGAAACATCAATGCTAATAAAATCATCATACGAACATTAATAAAGAATTCTTTACTTTCTTGTTAAGGTCAATTAGTCAGGGTGGCGTGAACAGAGTGGTTATTCCTAGGTCCCTTAGAATACATTTTACATAAATGTTACTACCTCCACTTAATCTTTTTTTATGTCTTCAAAAGTATTCACTTATATCCGCTTACCTAATGTTTTAATTGTACATCATTTGAGAAAGAAATAGGAAAATGCTTCTAGTTTTAAATTACCAATCAAGTTTTTACGCGACTGAATACCTACTCGTTTTGCTTCTCCATTCCACTACACCGATTCAAAGTTTTACATAAATTTTAATATTGAGCTATGGATTCGTACGGAATATTCACTAGTAGGCTTTTCGTATATCAAGTTTGCTAGAGGTAACTTTGTGAAATAAATCAGGGAATATGGATATTTTGCTTTTTCTGTCTGATTCTTGGCAAGGTGTTTAATCATCATGTCACGTTGTCCCCGTCGAACTTTGGGAACCATTTTCAGTTATGAAACCGAATCATAGTCAATTAGATTATGGCAAAAATAATATGAAGGATATAAAATTCTTAGAACTGAGCTAGGAGAACACATCTCAATTACACCTGACTTGTTTTTATTACAGTAGGAGACAAATTCCATTCAGTCTCCAGACTTTGCGAGTAACGAGCCTCAATATTTCCCACAACACCTGACACAAATGATCAAAATGCTCAATCTACTAAATTAACAAAACCTCGGCAGAAAAGAAACGCACTCAAGTGAAATTTCCTCGCTCTAACTTACTTCCACCACCTTTGCAGTATAAAAGAAAACGTTAGATACGAGTATGTACATACGCGAGGCATTTCTCCCCATTCAGTATAATTACGCAGTAGAGCAATATCGGCAATTGGAACAGAATAAAAGAATAAGCATTTCAAATAAGCGGAATCCCGGCTCGAAGAGTTTTCTTTGATTAATGTGTCTTAGTAAGCAAATGAAGGTTTCGGAGATGTGTTTCGTTGAACAAAACGTGATTTGCATAATAATGGAAACAAACCAGAAGTGCTTCATTTGCGCTGAATGCGCGATTATTTCACCATTTGTGATTCTAATGTCCTCTTAACAGGTTTGGCTACAACGGTAAATATTATTTTACGGTCATAAATTTTGCAGTAAATTTTGTAATAGCTACTTAATTAAAGTTACTTAATACAAAACTTGGGTGCACATTCTGTTTGATCACTGAAATGACAGAAGAGAGATCAAAACAAAATACTTGACAAAATTTTGCAATCATCATTGTAAGCAGGTATAGTTTGATTTTATTGATGCCCTGCTGTGGATCGTTAATAGGCTGAATTTACTTTTTAACTTTTTGTACCAGCTTCTTTCCAATTGGCTCATTGGCAAACAGCCCACATTGACGTAAGTGAACAGTTAAATTCAGAGACATTTCAACGGGAGGCTTCGCCAAAAAATACAGATACCATAACGAACGAAACTTTCAGCAACCAGAACCCCCTTCAATATTTTTTGCAGTCTTATGAAAGTGAAATGGGAAACATGGCTTCTCTCTCTCTCTCTAGTCGATTCCCTCTCTGCTGAGGATCGTGACTCCGTTTGATTTTTTCAACCAGCTGCCTCCATTGGTTGCGTTCCGTTGCTTGGTGAAGAGCAGCGCTGATAGGCATCTCAAGCTGTTTGGAAACATGGCTTAAAAAAGAAATAAATAAATATTTTATAACATCACATACATTGATCTGACCCCGTGTTAAGTAGCTTAAGCATTTGTGTTACAGACATCAGAATCAACAGTGGTAATACAAATATACTTAAATAGATACATGTAACACCCAGACCAGGACAAACAGACATGTTCATGCACACAAATGTTTGTCCTGTGCGGGGATCGAACTCGCGAACTCTTGCGTAATAGTCAACATCTTGACCATTACACCAAGCGGGTCCTCAAAATAATAAGATTGTAATCTCCAAATAAGTTATTTAAAATATGAAATTTTGAAAATTAACAAATTAATACAGATTAGGAAGCCTCAAAATTTACATAAACCAATTTGTATATCCAATAATCAGGGCTGACGAAGTTTGTTTATCCCAGTCTTTTGTTTCACTGAATGAAAATTGATTTCTGAATTTATTCAATCAAATTGAAGTCCCCAATTTTAATTGCATGTTGGGAACTTTTAGCGGTTTGTATACAACTCTTCATATTGCGTGGTCTGAGTTCGATTCAAATTCTAACACCCAACTTGTCATCAAATTAAATTGGATAAATTTTAGATGTGGGGATTGAATTTATAATGTTATTTGATATGATACCTTTTATAATAATTAGCTAAAGTTTTACATATTATAATATAACAAAACCTTAATGAAATGTTCTCGTAGTTTAATACGAATAAAATCACAGATATGTATTCTATATTTATGTCTTAGATCATCTGTTTTTATGTAGCTGTAAAGGCCGTAATTTTTTATGTATCGAAACTTGATTAATTCTATATGTGGCGAAACATTTTTTCAAGACAATTTTTATCCAGTTATTTAGACTTTCCTTCGACACGCCTGTACAATTTGAATACGACAAAGTAACAAAAAATATATTTTACCAAATAATTTTCGGTTAGGTTAGGAATTTGTATTCCAGTATCCGGTCCCTCCCAATCCACGGAAATTGACGCAATGGCTTAACGGAAACGCTACCGACGGAAAACCTACAGGCTAAAGTAAATAGGTATTGAATATTTATTGAAAAGGTTTATTTTCACCGCTGAATTTTATCAGGGCTCTGATTTCGAAAATAGAACGTGAAAAGACAATTAAACTAAAAATTGATCATGCATTGTTCATAAAGCCAGACATAAAATAATAATAAATAAATAAACTAATTAAAAAAGACAGACATGTACAAATAGCACTTTCAAATTAATTATTAGGTAGCATATTAATGCGATCCCATTCTCAGCAATAACAGACTGTTATACTTAGTTTACTCTTTTACACTATCTCATATTAAAGACGTCTTATGGTATCTCAAGATAAGCTACTCGAATGAGGAGGTGCACTTAACGTTCCAAATGAATCCATCTTCCCATCGCCGAGACCCATTTCAAAAATAAACATTCCCGCGATTGACACTCAAAGACAAAATACCGGTCAAGTGCGAGTCGAATGAATTCGCGCACCGAGGGTTCTATACAAAATCTATTTAAGACGCATTCAAAAAACTTTTCACTAGATATTACGGATTTTCGGTGGAAGATTGCATGTTAAGTAAAGTGCATTATGTTTTACTAGAGGCCGCCCGCGACTCCGTCCGCGTGGATTTCGATTTCCAATAGCCTAAAACCTTCCTCATCAAGTGGACTATACAACACATGTTTTTTTTTCAAATCAGTCCAGTACTTCCTGAGATTAGCGCGTGCAAACAAGCGTTTTTTCTGGTTTTATCATTATTTCATTTTAAAAGTGAAATAATTATAAAACCAGAAACCATTTTTTTTCTACTTTCTTGTGAAAATCTTAATGCGGTTCACAGAATACATCGAAATACGAAAAAACGTAGCTGTGACATACTGGCGGAAATACAGACTGTCATATGACGAATCAATAAGGTTTCCGTTTTTCACCATTTGGCTACGGAACCCTAAAAAGGGTAATTAATCATACCGCTAGGTACCTACATCGGTTCGCCCGAATCATTCGGTGTCATTTTCCATGTAAATAAATCGGCTAATGTGAATTTTCAATTTGGCGGAGTAACGCGACACGTGAGGCGTACGCGGAAGCGAGCTTTGAGGGCAATTTAGAAACCATTAATAATGTTCACGTCACGCGACTGTCACGTGCTTGTGTAGGACAAGTTGACACAGTCGAGGAGTGAACCCTTTTTTTATTTGGGAAATGCCGTTGGGAGTAGTACTTCTGTGGAGTGCCGGCCTTGAATTGTACTAACTCATTTCGGCGGTTTTTGAAAGCAACGCATCTGTCAAGACGCCTCCATGACACTTTTCTGTTGTTGATAATTTTTCCCGCTACTTTTGTCTTTGATCTACGCTCTGTACATTACTGTAAAATAATTATTCATTATATCTTTATTCAGTTAAAACCAACAACTCGACTTTAATCTACACACGGCAATAATAGCTGACGTGGGATTCGGCTTTGAGGATGAAATGTAACAATTTAAAAAATTTGACAGATTAACGTGTAAGCGCGTTTACTTCGAGACTCTTATTTACCAACAATGAGACGTTGTCGATTATTTACGACCTCCGCCACTTCTTTCAACTGTAAGAAACATCACTTCACTACCACTGTATCTGTGCCTAGATTACGTCACGGAAATATGGCTGTAGGAAAAGTGTTGCAAATCTGGTTGATAAGATTATAAGCGGTGAACCAAACTGACAACAATTCAACGTTATCAGCAATCTTTCCAATCTAACGCGAGCATATAATTCGGTAACTCAAACGAAAACTTCATTAATTTCTTTTTAATTAATCTCGTTAAATCCTTCTTAATTGACGGAACTCCGTGCAAACTTTTAACCCGTATCCCAGTACTCGTTCAGTGTATAATAGACCCCTATGCTGAGTTTTCTAATTGTTAGACAGTCAGCTTCCACTCTAAATAATGTTCTCTTAACCGAGTTTTGGCTGCGGCGGCCTTACTTTTAATTTGGCGTTCGTTAATTTTGATGCAAGAGTACTTTTGACTTAGAATATGTTTGATCCATATTCTGACAATTTGGACTAGATTGACCCTGGCTAATAAACCAAGGCTTGCGGGCTCGAATTCCGCTAGGGGTAATTTCTTGTGTGATATAATCGAGACGGATGTTTATAAATTATATCCCTTGCCCAGCATGCATAGTACCTACAAACAAGCTTCAAGCTTGGTTAGGGGTTGAGGGTGTGTTAGTCCAAGTAATTCGGTAAATATACTATTTTAAAACGTTATGAGAGAAGATTATAGTAATCGCGCAGAGTCAGGCGTACCACATTTTTAAAAAACATAACGTTACTTCCATTGTTTTTTTCCAATTCGATGGCGAAACAGCAATTTACCTGATTGACAGGATGATGAGGTTTCTGATGACATGTCGTTTTGATCAACGGGACAGGCCTGTCGGATGTCGAGTAATTGAGTCATTACACCTATAGCAGGTTTCCAATATCCCTGTTTATTTTTACAAGAGTCTTTTTAATTTTAAAGATTAAATGTAACGTTACACTGGCAAAATTGAATAAAATACTATATTACCTATGTTATACGTGTAAACAATATTACTTACTGCTTGATGTTTCGACTATGTAAGAACAAACGTTGTCTCAAGAGAACTGGTTGTTTGCGGCGTCGCGTCGCCTCCACGAACGCTATTGTAATTCTCGAGCCACCCTTAAATTATCACTTATTAAATTGTCATGACACTAACACAAGATCACCTACTTTTGTTGCAAATAACCGAGTATGGCTATGACTCATCAGCATCCAATGACAACATTAAAATTAAAATTAACATTGGAAATCATCACTGAATCTGATTGACATGTATTCATGGTTCAAAAAACACTTTAAAAAAAGAACACACACAATACAATAGTTGCGCCAAGTTTTGCGCAGAAACGCTGCGACGCGTAAAACTTCCGAAATGAAACTGATCGTGAAACCTTTTTGTATATTTTATGTTTGACAGCAAAGGCAAAGAAAACTGAACCCATACAGCCAGTCCCAAATAAATGTATAGTTTCAAAAATTCAAATGCAAACATATTTCATTTCTTTATTGCCGGTTTCCATTAATTTTATTGAGGCTTGTCGATAGTTTTAGATTTTTTTATCCGAGGTTGCGCTCGACCCTCAAAGAGTCTATGAATGAAATTGAATGTATTCACGGTTTGAAACAATCACTTTAAAAAAACAATACACCCACAATAGTTACTCAAAGTTTGTTCGGAAACCGCTGCGACGTATCGTCGCGCGATACACGTTCGAACTTCCGAAGTGTGAACTGATCGCGACAACTTCTCGCGCGGATTTATCCAGCGTTCAGCGATACTCCACGCGCCATGTTGCGGAATTCCAAAGAGTATCGTTCGAAATTCAAATGCACGCTTGTGTCATTTGTTTATTGTCGAGCTCGAGCGCAATCTTATTTTTTAAATATTTTTGTGGTGCTCACGGCTGTATGGCATTGGTTTCCTTTGCACGTCCACAAGGAAAAATACAAAAATAAATAAAATGACATCATCATGGCGTCTTGTATTGTAGTTTATATCAATGGATTATTCACACGGAACAGAAAAAAACTGTTTTTTCTGTTCCGTGGATTATTCACAATTGTATATCGTATGTTTAATACAAATGTGCTTTGGTACAAAGGATTTTAATTCGCAAAGAAACCATGACAGTTCAAAACCTATACTTAGTCTCTTCCTAAGAATTCAATGAATACAGAACAGTTCGGAAATAGGATACGGGCTTTCGATTTTGCGTAGGTTTTCAATTTGTAACATAGGCCATTTGAAATGTCAATGGATTAAATTAAACTTTGTAATCTCGAAGAATTATCTAATGAAAAGGTTAAAGACTTTAAGTTTATAAATTAACGAAGTAGCAAAAGATGAATGTAACTTTCAAATAAGTATTACACAATTTGAATTAGTATTCTTAGAATATCAACAATGTAACTTTCTGTAAAAGAACTTAAATGGAAATATAATTAAACAATTTGAAATGATATCCTTCGTGAATTTTGTAATCATACTTTACCTTACGAAAAGCTATTACGAGTCTGTGTCCATTTCGCATAATGTGACTTTGTAACGCGAATACCGTGAATCGCATACCATAAATGGAGTTTTTAAAATAGTCATAAAATCTTAATTTTCTAACAGCACGATGAGAAAGTACTTATTTGTAGTAAGAAGTTTCACTCTTTTCCCATTAATTGGAGCAAGATTAACTTAGTTAAAGCATTAACTAACGTTTAATTTCATTTTAGAAGTGTCTTTTGAGAAATTCATTGTATTTTTTATTGTATTGTTGTAATTTCGGATTTAACAATGCATATAGCAACACTTTTACGGTCTTTCTTTACTCCAAAGTATCCGCCTATAATCACAGTGAGCTTCAGTAAGTCATGTCAATGTTAAGTACACTCCACTCGTAGTGTTTGAACGTGCTAGTACAACAATGTATCTAAGCCGCGTGTAGGAGCATCGCGGGCTTATTCAGGCAGGTACTTGTAGAATATATTATTAATAATACCCTCCGGCCGTATTTGGCCATGGCGGCCGATCTTACGATCAGCCAGGTACGCAGGATATACTATAGTGCACAAGTGAGTGCGCAAGCACAAGTGCCCTATTCCTTCACTCTCATACTTCGGTGGGACAGCAATCTGACACGACCGTAGAGAGATCAGGCGCAGGACCAACGGCTTAACGTGCCTTCCGAAGCACGGAGGAGCTCGAGATGAAATTTTTTGGTCACCCATCCGATGAATGGCATCTGCGAACGTTGCTTAACTATAGCAACCGCAGGCCGAGTGCGCTAATCACTGCGCCATCGAGCTTCTTTATATTATTATGATACGATGAACTAGCTTGAATTGTTACAGATCAAACCAGAAGCTGTCGGCACACACACAGTGATGTCAACAACATTTAAAATATTAACCTTCTGAATTAACGCCATAGCAATATTTTTATGGTCACTCCCAAGTATGTACCTTCAATCCTTTACCTTTGGATATCTCAATCACAGTAAGCTTCAGTAAGTCATGTCAATGTTAGGTACACTCCACTCGTAGTGTTTGAACGTTCTAGTGCAACAATGTATCTAAACCGCATAGGAGCATCGCACGGGGCGAAGTTTCCACTGGGAAATTGGCAGGTAGAGAGGGTTATAGGGATTGCAATCCGAGACGGATTATTCGGAAATTTTGAACGATAAAAAAATATCTTTGTTGAAATACACTGATTAATTTATCACGCCGCACTACTTCCATAATGACATTCATTATCTTATTAAAGATTTTACTTCTCAAGATTTTTTATGCCGCTGATCTAGAAGGCACGTATGCTTTCAGATAATTAGTGACCATTGCAGCAGAATAAATCTTTATATTTAGTACCATTTACGGAAGTTTCTTGCCATATAAAATGTTGATACTTCACTTTAAATATCTCAATGATAGGTACACTCCACTCGTAGTGTTTGAACGCGCTAGTACAACAATGTATCTAAACCGCATAGGAGCATCGCACGAGGCGAAGTTTCCTCTGGGAAATTGGCAGGTAGAGAGGGTTAGGGATTTCCATTTCACCCGTATTATCCGAGTATATATATTTTAGTTTTATTAAGAATTTATCTAAATAGATATGGAAACAGTGCAATATGCCTCGTAACGTTCGTATCATGAAAAATATTTATGGCGTTTTAACTAAACCGATCTTTACGACATTTTGAATGTGCTGACTTGTTGAAAGTACCTATATAATGTTGTCAATAATATGGAAACTTTGCTTGTACCGACGTTTTTGACTATTTCGATGTGTTTCTTTATTTGAGTACCCTAAGTGTCACTATCTATCTGACGCTGGCTGTACCAACATTAATTTACTGATTTAATTTCTATTTATATTTTGTACGCCATCGTTAAATCCCCGCCGCATTCTGCCGGAACCAATACGATCCTATACTGACATCCCTAGCACGAACTAACCAGCAACTTAATAAGCCACGAGTTAAGGTTTAAGCAAGAAATTTTTGAAATGCAACGGTTAGCGAAGTTTCCCTTGTGCTGTAAAATAGTTTTAACTACACTCCTTTATGAACGTTTAGGAACATTTTATAATGTAAGTTCTAAACTACAACATGTTATAGTACATTTTATAAATTACTTTTAAAAAGATTGCTTCGTGTAGTAACCCAGATGTGCATTTTAGCGTGTTTTATCGTTCAACATCTAAACATAAATAAAAATATGGTCATGAGAAACATCGCATTACTTATTCCCTTCAAAGAATGTACAAAAAATTTTTTTTTTATATAAATCATAAAAAATCTGTCAAGTTCAAGTCGCACTCCCGCACTGAGGGTTCCGTCCAAATTCTATTTTTGACGTATTAAAAAAACTACTTACTAGATTTGGTTCAAACCAATTTTCGTTGGTAGTTTTTATGGTAATGTACACTATATATTTTTTTAGTTTTATCATCCACTTAGTTTAGAGGGGGGGATACACGAATTTTTCCGTTTTTGTTTAACGAATCTATAAGGGTTCTGTTTTTTGCCATTTGGCTACGGAACCCTAAAAATGAATAGTTTTCTACCGACTACTTTGAAAGTTACGCTAAATAACGAAATACAATTATTCCTCCAATTAAAACCGACTGTAACATAATAACCGAACCTTTTACAAAACGATATTATCAACATCTAATCGTGACCCTACATTTCACGCATAATATCCCAACGTGTCCCAAGGGCGTCCCATATACAAAACGCAATAAGAGACTAAATTGTCTTAAACAGAGGAACGGCTAGAACCAACATTGTTAATTACTGAGCAATTTCTGTTGCTCGACTCATCGGCAAACGTAAAACCGAAGCCAAACAAGATTGTTTAATCACAATCAACATTGCAATGAAGCTTTCCTTGAATCTAATTTAAAGATGGATGGCTGACGTGTACACCGTGATGTAAGACAAATGTTCGTAAACTTCTTTTTTTCGTGTCGCGGGCTAAATAGTCATTATATAAGTATATAATTAAAAAGTTATATAAAGTCAGCCCAGTACTCGGCGACACGTATCAAGTTACATGTCGCATTCGTGAACTGTTTTAACAATTAAAAAGAAACATCAAAGTACTAACTTGTCCTCACTGACTTTCACACAGTATCATCATCGGCCTATTTTCTCGTGATATAAGTAGGTATTTAAGCATAAACGACAAAACGCAGCATGTGTTTGTTTTATCAAAGACGACCCGCTTGCGCGCTTGGTGTAATGGTCAAGATGTTGCCTATTGCGCAAGAGGTCGCGGGTTCGATCCCCGCACAGGACAAACATTTGTGTGCATGAACATGTCTGTTTGTCCTGGTCTGAGTGTTATATGTATATATTTAAGTATATTTGTAATACCACTGTTGATTCTGATGTCTGTAACACAAGTGCTTAAGCAACTTAACACGGTCAGATCAATGTATGTGATGTTGTGAAATTTATTTATTTTTAAAAAAGGCTAGAAAAGCCAGCCTGTAGTCGATATTTCACATAATATAACTAATTAATTATATTTTATTGTTGGACAAATAAAACAACACAGTTTTAATACATATTTCAATGCTACTTAGCTACGCCAGTATTTGTAATGAAACTTCGTTCGAATTTTCATTTCAAAACATGTCTCAAATTGCTCGTAATCGTACATTGTTATCTGTAGCGACTATGTCGGGCCAACGACACGGCAATTATTACAATACAGGGGAAATTTCATGCTACTAAACAAATAACGTGTTACAAACAATGTTGCATGTTAAACTTTCTATAAACGCAATAAAAATGAGGTGTAGTTTCATTTACCGTGCTTTACAGTCGTTCGGTATATTAATACAAACTATGTTGCCGTCGTATTGTAGTTGATGAAATGAACGATCTTTAGAGAGTGTAATTAAATTGGTGTTTCGCGTACAGTATGTGTAATAGTCTTTGGTTTAACTGTCAAACCTGAAGTTTGACTTTAACTTTGCTTTACTGGTACAGCTATAAAAGGTTTGTAATTGCTATAGGTCATTTATTAGGAAAAAATATCACCATCAATTTTAGCCCAAAAAAGTGGACTCCTATTCCAACTAAGTTTATATTACATTAAAGTAAATAAGTTAATAATAAAAATACATAATATACACAAGCAAGTGTTTATGCTTCGAACTAACATTACTTTTTGTGTGGTATATCATCATCATCATCAGCCTATCGCAGTCCACTGCTGGACATAGGCCGGCCATATATGCCGACCTTACTTAAATTTGTAGAATAATCAATTAAACGTATAAAAAAAATGTACACAAACTGTTAATACAAATTACACTACGGTGTGATTGAGGCCCGCTCTTCCCTGAACAGATCTCAGTGCATTCACAATGTAACGTCTCGGTCGATTTGTAATATAGTTGTGCCTTCGCACGCGGAGTGAATACTGAATACCGCTGTTATAATACTGTGCCAGTGTTAGCTGTTAACACAGTGTGTACTCCCTTTATTCGTACCAACATGAAACCTGATGACATGGGTTCAATTCCCGGGTTGGGCAAAATTTGTATCGGTATTACCGCACACAGGTCGGGTTTGTGATTACCCACCCGCATATGGGAAGCGTGCTATTTGTAACGATAACATGTTTCATGCATATATTTTAACTGCTAGATTTTCCCTTGCTTTCTTCGAAATCGGCACTAAAATAAGAGCGAGACAAAATATTGACCATTGATTTAAAAGTGAGACTGTTAACGTGCTGTCTCGCTCTAAGATTCTTATTTTAGTGTCAATTTCGAAGTATGGCTGAAGCAAATCTAGCTATTTCAATACATGGTTTCATGCATGTTCGAGACCTTTTCCTTGCAGTGGAATATCAATTACTCCTACTTTTTAACTATAGTCTATACTTATAATAAATCTGTAGAGAGGTCAATTCTGTACATTAAATATTTTTCTAAAATAACTATCAGGGGGTGTTTAGTGATCGATACTGATACCAAAAATGCAATCAGTAAAATTTTTGTCTGTCTGTCTGTCTGTCTGTCTGTCTGTCTGTCTGTCTGTCTGTCTGTATGTTCCTTATAGAAACAAAAACTACTGGACGGATTTTGACGAAACTTGGTACCATTATTCTTCATACTCCTGGGCATATTATAGGATACTTTTCATCACGCTACAATCAACAGGAGTAGCGTAGTGAAGGGAAATGTGGGGAAAACGGGAGAATTTACTCCATTTCTTAAGCTTCAGTCTTCAACTCAAGATCCAAATTGGTTTGAACCCGCTAAGCTCAGGAACTACTGGTTCGAATTGACAAAACATTTTGTGTTGGATAGTCCACTTACCACTTACCATTTGTCGAGGTAGGCTTTAAGCTATTGTATATTCCTTTATTTTATCATTGCAAATTGTGCTAGCGAACTATTTAGTTCTAAAATGTGCCGATAGATGGCGCACCTCGCTAGAGGCGCGGCCGCGGATCTGAATCGCGGTGAACAGATGATTTCTCAAATGTATAAGGTCTCCATATTATTATTAATCATGATAAGCGTTCTCCGTCACTATTTGACTATTAATTTTATCCTGAGTCTTACTCCTGAGTAATTATTGCCATAACTTGATAGACCGTTGTTTGCGAAAGCTATTTATAGTAAGACTGTGTGCGGAAATCGTAACCCACGCGGACGGAGTCGCTGGCGGCCGCTAGTATTAAAATAAATGAATAAATCAATAACAAAACAAACGGTCAAACAAACGAAAATCTTTCCTAATTCGTCAATGTTTGCTTAAATCTCAGTTCCTGAAGTTTTAAAATATTACAATCTTATCCATCCGGTCGATTAGAAAAACAATTTGCGAAACGGCAAGCGACTACCCGATTCTTGTATCAGGAAAAAGGCAATTAACTTGAAAACTTCTTAACTGGAAACTCAATCTTGATGAAGGCTTTTTTTAACATCCTCCGTGTAATATAATGAGAATCCTTATTAAAAAAGATATACCAAGATCGAAGTCTGAAGAATGTTGGAAACTTGGCTTTTTAATTAGTGATTTGTTTTATAATTTCAGATAGCTTGGGATATCAATGCTATATATAATATACCTGAAGAGTTTGTTTGTTTGTATGAACGCGCTAATCTTAGAAACTACTGGTTGGATTTGAAAAAAATATTTTTGTGTTGGATAGCCTTAAGCCTTTCTTGTCACATGGAGTGAGAAGAAAGGCTTAAGGCTATAGTATACCCGAAATCCACGTAGAGGGTGTCGCGGGCGATCGCTAGTTAAAAAAAATAGTGGATAGGTAGTAAACAGACGAAGGTTTCCAAGATAACTATTTTTTTACATGACAAGTAAATCAATACACTGTTTTTGTACCATTTTAATTTGAATTAAAGTTTAAATTATATCCAACTATAGTCCATCACAGCTGAGATGATCCCGGTGACAGTTTGCCTTCAAAGGCAAATCAAAACTTTACTAAAGTACTAAGATCCCATATAATATGGAAAATCATTAATTAATAAATAGGTTGTGAAACTTATGGCGTGGATATAAAGTTTAATTTCGTACAAGAAGTACACCTGTCATAGGGATCAGCTTACATGAAATGGACTATAGTAATTATACGTAGGTAATTTACAATTAAGTACGCCATAGAGTAAGCTCATTAGGCAATTCGTTTTCATGGAGTTGTTATTCCATAGCTTTGTCGTTTGAAGTCCGGTTGATTGTGTAGGTTTAAAAGTACAACGCCGTGGCGTAGGGTTCGATTCCCTGGTTGGGCAAAAATTGTAGCACTAAGTGTCGGAGTTTTTTTACATCATCATTCATTTATACTAATATTATAAAGTGAAAGAGTTTTATTATAGTTTGAATTTCGCAGAAACTACTAAAACATTTAAATTGAATAAAAAATGTGTTGGATAGTCCATTTGGCGAGGTAGGCTGTAATTTAACACTAAGTGTGCGGACGAAGTTGCGGGAAGCCGCTAGTTAATAATATTCCCTCCATCGGAACATAAATAATGCCGATTCTTCTACTTACTTCTATCAAAGAAACCGTTTGCGAATACACAGAATACTATAACTGGTATCTAAAGAATGCAAGAATAAACCAAGTATTTTAATTACTCATTTGCTTTATAAATTAGAGTTCGCCCGCGGTATGAAATTCCGTAATTATAAAATCAATTGGGGTCGAGTTTAAACTAGTTTCAGTAAGTGATGTGTAATAAATTATTAGCCCACTGCGGCTATTGTAGCGTTCCCAGTAATTTGAAACAGAAATGGGTTACAATTGCATGCCATTATATCTATGCGACGCCACTTTAGCTAATGGTTCAAGTATTCAATTGTAAATATGAATTCATGCTATACTGTGTGAAAAAGAAGGTGGGAACTAGCGGCCTCTTAATAATTATTTATAAGATTTCTTATTGCCTAGGCACCTTTTACTTAGAAGTATATATAGAAATTTAAACAATAAACCAAAATAATTATTCTTAAAGTTCTACAATAAACTGATGAAAATATATGTGATGAGACCTTTTCTTTAACCCTGATATGCCTTAGCTACCATACCTAAGTAAACCAAAATCATAATGGAACAAAACGTCTACAATTCTCAATTTGGCAACCCTACAAGAATCAGTCTACCGACTACGAGTCTGCTACGAGCGCTACGAATAGCTACGAGCTACGACGAGCTACGGATTCTACTACGCGATAGAATGCGAGGGAAATCCAAAGTTATTGATATCAGTGCATTGACGCGTTTCATCTGGAATTGCTTATCAGTTGGAGATATCGGTCTTTAGTTCGTCGCAGAGCTACGAATAGTTTCAATTGGGGCTATGCTACATTACCCTCTGGGGAAATGTGATCTACTATTGGGTCTGTTAATAGTTTCGTTTCTTTCAACAGAGGCTTGTAAATCATTCGTTTCTGTTATTATGTTTTCATCTCAGTATTTTTTTTTTCTTTAGATTAAAGTGTTCAGCTACTAAATATTTGATGTCAACATCATAATCATCATCGAGAGCTTAGGGGAGGCAGGGGTCCGAATCATTCTCAGGCCTTAGAACACTCTTTTCAGCCGTCAATGGCAAATATCTGTTTCCAACGTAATTTATTATTTTTAAATCGCGATTTTTAAAAACCGACCAAGCGGCGAAGATCATTTTATCAAATAGAAAATGCAGCAAGCACACTTGTATATAAGAGCCTGTTATCTTTGCATAAAAATTAATCTTAATTTCATTCACCACAAAATCTTGAGCATGGCACTCTGTGAAGAGTTAAACTTCATTAAAGTGACACGTAACCCCGCTTTTGATCTCGATTGGATTTGCCGCGACGCAAGGGAACTCCTAAGTGTAGTAACACACCAGGCTGAAAATACTCGACCGATGTTCGGTGGCAAAGCATTTTCTACACAAAACTAGTGGCCGCCTGCGACTCCGTCCGCGTGAAATTCCGTTTAAGCACAAATAGGGTTATATTATAGCTTAAAACTCACCTCGAATAAAGGAGTATCCAACGCAAAAATATTTTTATTCGAACCAGCAGTTCCTGAAATTAGCGCGTTCTAGCAAACAAACAAACTCTTCATCTTTATTATATTAGTATAGATTACGCGACGTAATTTCGACCGTCGCGGAGTAAGGATTACTGATGCCAGAGGCCGCAAGGCGATGATGGGGTACCGCGGGGTTTAGTGGGTTGACAGACAATCGCATTCCCAGGAGTAGAGTCCTATAGGGCACCATTATCCCAAGGACAGGGTTAGGATGCGAAAAAAAAGTGTGTCATCTTCCATTTAAAATACATTGCAGGAGTCACGAACTTCAGTCGCGTTTATTCCGCCTTAGTGTGTTTCTATACTAAGAAACTGTGTTCTCTAATAAATTGTACCCAACCTACTTTGTTCATAGTGTAATTAATTTACCCGAGCTAACAACATTATACTTACCATTTTGTGTTCCTGGCAGAATGGGGGTTCACTTTGGAGTTATTTTTAAACAGAATTAGCTGTAGTTCCGAAGGGTTTATACTGATTAGCATACAAGGAAATGTTTTTAAAGCAGACGAAAACGTAGACTTTCGTAATTAGTAATGCATTTTTGAAAACAAGTACTATTTTTAGTTGCATTGCGTACTAGCGACTCGCCTCGGCTTTGGAATGAAAATTTACTATTTATAAATTTTATTTAAACCTTTGCTTTAAATATATTAATTTCAAAAATGCTTTTAGGCAAAATGTGTCTTATATAAACTGTCTTAGTAACAACTGACTACTATTTCCTCCATCTATCTACAGAAATGGCACAAAAATACACAAGTCGATTTCACGTACAAGAACATAGTTCGCTATAAACCAAACTTTCAAACGCTAGGCCTTTGATAACTCCGTACCTTTCTCTTGAATAATAACTTCCCAACCGCGTCTCAGTTCGCGTGTCTCTCAGCACGAACGTGTTATGATGTTTACATATCATAAACAAAAACGTAAAAGCAACGGAATTATTCATGCCCCGCACGCCGCCTTAAATGAATGAAAAAGCAAGCTAAACCTGACTTTCAAAATATTCATAGCCTAAAACACGGCGTCTACTGGGATAAGGATTTGTGAATAAATGTTTTGATAACACACGAGGATAGTACATTTCACAACGGTGGAAGATGATTTATTTCGAATTTCAAATATGCTTTATTATCATGGTAATAAGGTCTTTAAGTTATAACTGAAAGGCTTCCTTCTCCGCTGGTCTGCATTGAGCCGATTATACGCAACAATATTTTATGCTACTCGTAAATGACGTGAAGGTACTGACCAGTACACTGTTTTAAGCAATTTCAAGTCACGATGATAGAACGAAGCCTTAATTTTGTCTTGATAATGGCTTGTTTTTACCCGCGGTTTCACCCTCGTTATTAAAATTCCTGTTTTATCCCATCGGAGCATTTCATCGGAATAAAAAGTATCCTATCACCTAGGTCAGCCCATACTCTGACTGTATTCAGATTCAGATACTTTATTGCATGCTACATTGTTGTACACATAGTTATTTTACAGGTAGGTACATAAGATGGTGAATACAATTACAGTGTAGCGCCCTGATACCAAATTTCAGCAAATCCGTCAAGTAGTTTCAACGTGATTGACGGACAAAAGTGCAAACAAACAAATTTATAATATAAGTTAGTATGATAGGTGGTAAAAGGTGGTAAATTATATCAAAACACGAGCAAACTAAAATAGTTAAGACAACAGATACAGTATGGTGACCACAAACACCCGAACGAAGTTCGAACAGGCACCGCTACAAAATTCCTCCATCCGTCGTTCTACAAATTATGAATTATGGCTCATGATAAAAGTAAGCAGTATTTTTTCCATTTACTGTTCATTTTGCCAGGAAAATATCAGGTATTTTTTCATAGTAACAAGCTTAATGCAAATCCTACCAAACAGTAAACCATTTTTCCATCATTAAGATGATAAGATTTGGCAACTCACCTGCAGCTGTGAGATCATTGAAATGATATTACATCAAAATGTTATGTGATTATTTTATGATGCAAACAACAAAATCATCAACGGGTGGTAAAACGATTCACGTAAGAATGTCAAAACGTATATTGTATTTTTTTGGCCCGTCTAATGCATGTATTTAACATGCATTTGACGGCCCGCTGTTTAGTGTTTAGAGATCCTGGCTACAAAACCGAGGGTCGCGGGTTCAAATCCTGCCAGTGGCAAATGTTCGGTTTGATGAATATCGGCATTTGTACTCAAGTCGTGGGTTTTCATATAAGTAAGTTAAGTTAACAGTACAAGCAATAAGCTTACTTAGGGGCTTAGGCAATTGGTGTGTTCGTCTAATGTTACTATTAACTTATTTGTAAGTTTTCCTGATGTTATGCTGGCAAAAGTTATCCATACATTGTAACGTCAAGTTAAGTGAGATAATTGTAACGATAACATGATTTCTCTGGTGGAAGCCTTTGCCCTTCATTGGTCCATCAAACAAGCTGTCAAGGTAATACTTTACTATATTCATGTAGGGTGCAAAATTCACAACCATATGCCAGGCAGAACCTTATTTAACAACTGTGCTCCCGGTTTCGCCCGCGAGGGATCGGTCTAAAGTCTTTATGCCGATCCCGCGATGTTTTCCGGGATAGCGTATCCGTTGTCCTCCATAAAATCGAAAATTGTCTTTTACTAAATGTCATTACACAGTTCAGCGGCTTCGTCGTGAATTATGAAACGATTTTATCATTATAGATTTTTTGTAGTTACTTGATTGTCGGTATTTAAGTAAAAATGTACTGTAAAGTTTTTGAAGAAATAACCTTGGGTGATATTAATACAAAAATATAGTTATAGTTTATAGTTCTGATTTTTCTTCAGTATAATGCTACAGCATCAAATGAGATCCATCTTTGAAAAAAAAAAACATTTATTAGAATACATATTTAGGTAATTATTTTCAATAAGTGAATCGATCTGTAATCACCACAGCGTTATTTAATGTGTCCTTCCACAAATAAGAAAATCAATGAACTTAATATAGAAGTCATTACTTACCTCCGCTTTATAACGATGCATTTAAGTAGGTTACCGTGTGCACTATTCAGTCACTGCCCTCCCCTAATGTCACTGAACATTGTTTCATTAAAAATTCACATTCATTATTTTGATTACGCTGCCTTAAACTAACATGCACATATTAAACTGTACAATGATTAAACTAAGTGGGTAGTTTTACTTTACAATCGAACTAAGTTGAGTCGCGACGCGTAGCGTGATGTTCGTAGCGAGCCTACAACGCCGTAGACGACCGCGCTCTCGTAGCCACCGCGGCGGACTGAATCGCACTGAACGAAAACGTGCCCGCTTCGTTCGACTCTTTCGACGACCATTAGTAGGCTTTTTGAGCACTTAAGATTTTCCTTTCGCCGTAATGAAGGTTACCCTAGTGGTAAATTAGTAAATACTATGGAGCTACTGATTTAATTAACAGGAGCTTATTAATTTTAACGCCCTCACCGAATCTTGATGACTAAAGTGTTTTTTCTTCGTAGCTAGCTTTTGCCGTTTATTACGGTTAAATAATAAAAAAGGCTTTCTTCAGTTCGTGAACTAAAACACAATTAGCATTAGTCATGAAAAAAAAACTAAACGGTGATTCGGAAATGTGCTTTTTCCAAGAACAATAATTACTCCAATCTAGTCACAATTTCACTAAGGAAATGCTCAATTTCTGAATCATGAATTTATTGTTGAGATTTTTAAACAGACATACATATTTAATTCGTACTTGCTTTCAACTCTCATTTTACATATGCTACTACAACACCTATTAGTAGGTACTAAAATTTCTCACTTAGGTTTAAAACTGATTAACCAAAATGTACCATAAAATCAGTCTAAATCATTCCCTATATGTGGTATATGCCAAAACGTACGTGTTCATAATTCCCATAAAGACTGTGTAGCTGCTGAAATTTACATGAAATTGCCGACTTCAGTCTAATATTTCAAGTACAAGTACATGTTTCTTAATATTTTCGTGCTTCAAAAGTATTAAAGGGTGATTTTAGTAATTTATTTTTGTTTCTGTCGGGTTAAATTTCCTCAACAAAGTTTCGAAGTTAAATACATGTTTATCCTCGTAATTACTGGGTCTGGTTTGATGAACTTGCTTGTTGAATGAAGACTTAGAGACAATAATTAACTCATTCATAAAAGTATTTGTAAGATTTTAATTGCTTTGTGGGGCAACGGCCGAAATAGGTTCGAGACGAAAAAAATATTTTTGTTGCAAAATAGCTGTTCCGTTTGAATTACTAAAATTTAAAATAGTATGTATAACGAATGTAGAATATTTTGATATCAACTTTTTGTGTGCGTTTTTTTTTTAAATGTTATTTATATAAAATATCGACTTCATCTTTTAAACTGCAAATTATTAAGGATTAACCTTAACATACATAAACGTAACATAAAACAAATTTCGTGTGAATATAAGAATAACGTTACGTAGATACGTATAAATATTGTATAATTATGCCCCTTTCTTCAGACCTGACGACTAGTTATGTAAAATAATATTAATTAATTAGTACAGTGCGTGCTAGCCCACACGAAAACACTGGGTCGGCTGCCTAGTGACATAGCCTTAAAACTTATCACAGTTCACTTAATAGTACAGTAAGAAAACTCACCTTAGTCTTTATATATAGAAATGCTAGGTGAATAAATGAAGGAAGGAATCAAAAAAACTTATGATCAGATAATAAAATAAAATAAACAATGGTATCATTTGATCAGATATTTTTAAAAAATAACAAATTAAGTGATGGTTAGGATTACTGTAAGTTAATCAATTAAAAACAATATACGTACGATTCAGAGGGTGAGCGCGAAATCCGCGCAAAAAATGAGACTGAACCACTCTTGGCACTACACGGCACAAATGACGGACTTTTTTTCTTTTCTTTTTAAAAATAAATCGATATTTCACAACATCACATATGTACATTGATCTGACTCCGTTTTAAGTAGCTTAAGCACTTGTGCTTCTGACATCAGAATCAACAGTGGTATTACAAATGTACTTAAATATATACACATAACACCCAGACCAGGACAAACAGACATGTTCATGCACAGAAATGTTTATCCTGTGCGGGAATCGAACCCGCGACCTCTTGCGTAACAGGACATCTTGACCAAACGGGTCAAAACTTTTCGTACTTAGTATCTAGATAATATTACTAAGCTGTAACTAGCAGCTCACGTTCTAACTCATACATTGTGGTTCAGCGCCACAGACGAGCGTTCAGTCACGCGAATGGCACATAATGTACTTGTACAACGGTTTTATGGAAGAGATTAATACGTTGTGTAGCGATCGAGAACGCTTCGAGTGCGGGAACAAAGGGAAAATGAATCGCGACGAGTTTAATGCTCAATCTATATACGGACGACTGGGGTTGAGTCAGACTATGTTCTAATAAAGATTGGTAGTTGCATTGTAATAGTGGTATTTGTAGGAGTCAAAGTTGATGCAATGTATGTGGAGCAATGTACCTACATTGCATGGAAATCAACTTTGTCTCCATAGTCAAACTTATAGGTATAGGTAGTCGTAGTACCTAGATGGAATTAAATGTTTAATGCTGATTTCATCTTAAAACAATTTCAAATAAATGAAGACCCCGGAAAAAACAACCAAAGTTACGTATGGAATTCTAATTTTCCAAATATTTTAAATAACTGGCCGATTTTCCTCGCCAAAAGCAACAAGCATAAGTGCCTACCATTATCACCCAACCCCAAGGGCAGAAATTTGAAATCCACGGTTTTTAAACCAGTCATAAACTATGATTCACGGTGGGGTTCAAACACCCCTATTATAATCCCACGCAGAAAAATTCGTTACTTTGCGTAACCAGCCAGCTCGAACATCTCTTAATATAGTAAAATGAACGACGAAGCGGATTCCTTATCAAAATTAATGGAGTCGTTTTGTTTAGCCTTCTCCGTTTCGCTTAGATTACACCAGATTATAGATTACGGCGCAGATTTCAGCTCAACGTTTTCTAAGGATTCAATCATAAATCGTATTAATCTAACAGAGATTGGACCAATCTTTCTTTCTTTCTTCTTATGATGAAGTAGTTAGTCATTCTGATGGACTGATATCTATTTTACGCATGATAACATGCTTAACGAAGTTCATTTATCTTCTGGGCTTTTGTAAAACTAAATTTTATATTCGTTTGGGGTAATTAGACTCCAACCCACAGTGCTTTTATGCCAAGTCCAGTGTTCTACATTGTATTGGTTTAGTGACCACAAAACATCCGAATTACATGATTTTGTTTTATTTAATAGATTTATCACCTTATATAAAAACATATATTTCTGTAAGGTTGAACAAACAATCAACAGTACATTCTTACAAATTACTAATTTAAAACACAAAAGCCGCTACCACGGATTAATTCAGGTAATTACAAA
Organism: Nomophila noctuella; assembly: GCA_958496325.1. Classification (NCBI taxonomy): domain Eukaryota; kingdom Metazoa; phylum Arthropoda; class Insecta; order Lepidoptera; family Crambidae; genus Nomophila; species Nomophila noctuella. The sequence continues at coordinate 4,163,449 of OY292491.1, read as the reverse complement.
TCGTACCTACGTCGAAAATCTCCTCTTCAAATTAGCAATTTGACATGCTAAGCTGAATTTATTTGCTTGCAAATTTTGAATTTCTCAATCTTACCTGGTTGTATTTATAAATATTTAAATTTTTCAATCAATATTAAATTACGTAAAAAGAGGTGGATGGGTTTATATTACATGATTGTTGTGATTGTCAGGATTTAAGTATTTCTTGTGTTTGATAAAACCAAATTTATTTTTGATTTAGGCTGAATAAGACTGTATTTTAAAACAGAAAGATGCATGAGACTTATACACCACTACTGTAAGTGTAAATCATCAGCAAAGGTGTTGATCACAGCACTTACAAATACTATTTAAATAAAAAATACGTACATTTATTTCAATTAAAATGTATGCAATTCATAACTAGAGTTGATAAATGCAGACTTACTTCATAATATACACGGAGAGTGTTTGTGCTATTAACTTGTTTTTAATAAAACATCGTTCACATTACAGCTCAAATAAAGTGGCACTTAGACTCAATTTACCTCTTAATTAAAAAGCTTTGTTTTCTGATAAGAATTCTCAGGCTACCAAATAATTAAAACTTAAGAAACATACACAAAAGAACGATTTAAATTACAAGAATGCTTATAGTCACAATGCATTGCTCAACAGTAGGAATGTAAAACTGTGTGATTGTTTATACATACCTACTTATTATGTAGGTTTATTGACACTGCCTACTTTTTACCAGCTCATTAACATAACAATGTTTGTTTTTTAGTGTAATTTTCATTTATATTTATGTACCAAATAAACTCTTTTCTATTCTGTTCAATTCTACCAGCATTTATGTAATTACAAAGCAAGTCTAGTGTTAACATTTATCCAAAATTAATATTTCTGCCATGCCCACTTTTGATCAGCGGTAAGAAAATATATTAATGACCGATATCAGCTTACCTACCAGTATAAAACTAATATAACCGCCAATGTAAGGTGTAACTTTTCCGATTCTAAAAAAAACTCAAAAAGTAGTCGAGAGTTAATCAAATGCTCCATCGAGATGGATAAATCAGCCTACTTATAATATTTATCCAAAACGCCTTAATTTATCCTTATCCTTACTAAAATTATAAATCGGAAAGTGAGTTTATTTGTTTGTTTGTTCCGCTTTACTGAACCGACTCCTTTAAAATTTTGCAGACAGAAAGTCAGGAGTCCGGATTAAATTATAAAATACAATTTGTCAAGGAAAAAATTATATGCCCGAGGGAAAACAAAAATATTGTTTGCAATATCACCGAATTTCAAGCGTGCAAAGCCGCGGGCGAAAAGCTAGTCCCTCATATATTGATAAATTTTAATATCCTCATAATACACTTCTGTTCGGAGCACTTAGTTATTAAAGTAAATTAGATTTTAAGATGTTGTAAATTGAATCCAATTTATGATCTTAAGATTCCACTGGAGAAATCAAACCTCCGCCAATTAACAGGAATAACAAAGTTATTTATACACAGACAGTCGGTAAACAACGGTAAGCTTGCGAACCAATTTAATTAATTTTGTTATCTTCACTATTACGAATACAAGTATGAAAATTAAATGAAACCACTGCCTATCCTTGGAATCATAATCAAAAGTTATTCAATAAACTTAACCTTTCGTATGCGGGAAGGGTGCGTAAATCTGTACCCGTCGTCTGCGGCAACAAAGCGCGAGTTTAAGATCGTATTTCAAGTGTATATGTTTCAAAATAGAGTTGAAAGTGTCACAGGTCATCTGAACACTGATCAGTGTTACCGCAGTTTCATACTAGAACACTGATCAGTGCTAAAGCAACTGAAGGGTTAATACTTATAATGGTTACAACAAGAGCTAATAATAATTGACTTTTTTTACACCGATCACTTTCCAATAGTTTAATAAAAAAAATATCTAAAATATATAAAACACATAGGTAACTAGACCGACTGACATAGTGATTTATCAACACACAGCCGAAACCACTAGACGGATGGGGGCTTAACGCATGCAGGTAGATGTTATGGCGTAAGCATCCGCTAAGAAAGGATTTTGATCAAGTCTACACCCAAAGGGGATAAAATAGGGAATGAAAGTTTGTATGATAACGAAATCCACGTGGACAAAGTTGTGCGGCACGAGTCAGTGCGTAAGCACAGGTGCACTCCCTATTCCTTCATTTTCATCACTCATAATTCGGTGAGACAGCAATCTGTCACGACCGTAGGGAGATCAGGCGCAGGACCAACGGCTAAACGTGCCTTCCGAAGCACGGAGGAGCTCGAGATGAAATTTTTCGGTCACCCATCCGATGACTGGCATTAGCGAACGTTGCTTACATAACTTTAAAAACCGCAGGCCGAGCGCGCATACCACTGCGCCATCGAGCACCTTTGAGGAGGGTTATAACCTTATAATTGCAATAATCGATGAGTATTTTCTGACCCAGAAACGTACATTCATTACCACCAAAACATAGCATAATTTAACTTAACATTACCTACAAAAATATGTGCGTGTGCAATGGGTGAGCCCCCTTTAAAAATGAAAAAAAATGTATTCACCATTTAGTAAAAGTTCTAAAACAATTTGTAAAAACAAACTTGCAATTTGTAAAACGATAGAAACAGAAATATTCGGTAAAATGTTGGCTCACCCAGTCCTCACCATGTGTCAGATGTATCTCCGCATGTGATGACTTTACAAATACCAGCAGTGTACCATATTTTAGTAAAAATCTATTATAGTATATCTAAGAAATTTTAGTGCCCCAAGATGTGTAATAAAAAAATTACAAATGATTTACTCGGCTCACCCGATCCACACGTTTCTAAAAGGGCCAATAATTTACCGAACAAGCAATTTAATCAGTTTTATAACTGTTCTTGGTTTAGTAAACATTGAATATGAATTTGTAAAACTTAAAACAAACCATTACAACTATCCGTTCTTGCGTAATCATCGTTTGAAGGTGCTCACCCAATCCTCTCATTTTCGCAAAGTGAAAAACGTTCATATCTTTTTTTAATTATACGTTACAGAGAAAGTAAATATATCAAGTTTTAGTAAAAATTTTTACTAAATGATCACGTAAAAACATTTTGAGATTTTTATGTACTTTAGGAGATATACGTAATTCATTGTTTGTATGAAACCTACGCTTGTTATGCCTTATGACCTCTTTAGTAAATCTCAGAGACGACACTTTAGCTTGAAACTTAATAGTCTGAGAGAGATGCAAGCTCTCGTGTACGTCAGTACTTCAGTATATTTGTTAGCCCCTTAGTTGATACAATGCAAGTTCACCTGCATTCTCGTTAGATGTTTGTGCGCTTCTAACGTTGTTATTTATGCATCTCTCAAACACGGAATCTGCGAGAATGTAGATTTTCACTCATTTCAGGGAGGCTTATCAACATTACATTACTTCTATTTTTTACACGTGGCTTTCCCCGCATTTAAAAATTCAAATTTTATCCTATGGGAACAATGGGATAAAGCATCGGGATAAAAAATATCCTATACCAACCCATACCCTGGCCTCACTAGTTTCAGCGTGATTGACGGACAAATATGCAAACAAACTTTCACATTCATAATTATGTATTAGCATGATGTAAAGAGATGTCTGAAAGAAAATTCTCTTTTAATGTTTTTTCTTCTTTTTTTTCGACGATATTTAAATTCTCCAATATTAATACGATGATAATGACTTTGCTTTTCGAGTGTTTGTAAGGCACATAATTAGATATCAGATTTTAGATTTACTCTAAGTAATTTTAACACTGAGCGAATATGAACCAAAGCTGATATTAATAACTATTTTTATTCTCCACTAGCGACCGTCCGCGACTTCGTCCTCGTGGATTTCGGTTCACATACACATAGTGTTATACTATACATAGTTTTAAAGCCTTTCTCGACAAAAGGATTATCCAACACAAAAATATTTTTTCAATTCGAACTAGTAGTTTCTGAGATTAGCGCGTTCAAACAAACAAACACTTCAGCTTTATTAAATTAGTATACATGTATGTAGTTTTAGAATTGATCAGTAGGTATTTTAGCAAACTTCGGAATCACATTGGTCTTTACCAGTCAATTAAAGTTGATAAGTGAAATGGATGACTAGACTTACAAAGTAATAGAATTTATCAATAAATAAACCGTTTAGACACTCGACGTTTTAGAAGTTCTTTGGTAAGTTGTTTGGACTTATCTTCTTATTTATTTTGTTCGAGATTATTCTTCGTATAAACAACACTGAGAAAGTACTCGTATATTATGAAAAGATAACTGCCCAAGACCAATACAAATAAGAAATATACCGATTCGGTTAAGAAATTAACTAAAACCGTCATAGTATAAAAAAATTGGCCAAGTGCGAGTCGGACTCCCGCACTGAGGGTTCCGTACAAATTCTTTTTTTGACGTATTAAAAAACTACTGAATAGATTTCGTTCGAACCAATTTTCGTTGGTAGTTTTTATGGTAATGTACATTATATATTTATTTCAGTTTTATCATCCTCTTATTTTAGAAGTTAGAGGGGGGGGGACACACTTTTTTCCACTTTGAAAGTGTCTGTCACGAAAAGTATTCACTTTAGAAAAAAGTGATATAAGAAACCTTAATATAACTTTTAAAGACCTATCCATAGATACCCCACACATATATATTCAATGAAAAAAAATATTTCGAGTTTCAGTTCTGACTATGGGGACACCCCACCTTTTTTATTTTTTTTTATTTTCGTGTGAAAACCTTGTTGCGGTTCACAGAATACATCCCCTCACAAAGTTTCAACAGTATAGTACTTATAGTTTCGGAAAAAAGTGGCTGTGACAGACTGGCGGACAGACAGACAGACAGACAGACAGACAGACACGACGAATCTATAAGGGTTCCGTTTTTTTGCCATTTTGGCTGTGTATAAACTGACATGTTCATACTGTCTGGGTGTTTATATCTTGTTAGCATTAATTTTTTATTATAATCTATGTTTAAAAGTATTTTTTGTAATACCACTGTTGATTCTGATATCTGTAACACAATAACTGGACAAATTAATGTTATACGATGTAATGACATGTTTACTATTTATTTATTTCAAGCGGCCCCTTTTATTATATTTCGTTCGGAGTTCGGACACATAGTTGTATCCTATAGCCAGAATCCTTGCTCGACTAATGGACTATCAAACGAACTACTATTGAATTTTCAATTCAAACTAGTAGTTCCTGAGTTTAGCGCGATCAAATGAACAAACAAACAAACAAGCCCTTCCGCTTTATTATAATCTAGTATATAGTAGAGATTTCACAACGGTAACACTAATCAATCGCTGTGCCATGACAGCCGTAAAGCAAGTCTTGAACTAGCAGAGAACACCGACTTAGGGTTGGACTGCCGTTTAAAATATAGCCTGTACCATCGCTTTACCTGTCTGCTATTGTGTCAGAAACAATACCGAACGCATTCTTTCAGGTTCGCTACTCACGAGTTATAGTTGTTGAACAGTGTATTCAGTATGGACAGATAAAAAAAGAATCGAAATAAACTCTAATAGGTCTAATAGGTCTGATCCCAAATGTTAATCTTGACTTACATCAATGATGATGTTAGTCAAGATTAAGATTTGGGAAGTTGCAGACGTGCGAGAAAGAGATATTTACAGTTTTCATAAGTACCCTAAATAAGATACCCTTAGGCCCGTAGTTGGAGAACACAATATCGAAAACCGAGGTTACATATCCTGATAGGTGGAGTACTTTAATCGGTCTGTAACTTTAAACAATTAATTTTTACACTAGTGGCCGCCCGCTGGCTTTTTGCAACCGCACATATAATGTTATTCTATAGCTTTAAACCTTCCTCGTCAAACAAACTAACAAATTCTTCAGCTTTATTATATAAGTATAGATTAGATAATAAGCAATCCGCTACCCCTCCACCACTTCCATTGCATGCATAATGCTCAACAAAAAATACGATTATCAACAATCCTTTCGCTCAATTTATCTTCGCTCAATGAAACGGCACACTGAAACACGCTATTGGTTTTTCAAATCAGCGCCAAACGTAAATCCTCAATCCAGCAGATTTAAAAAGCGCCGAATGCTCGAATGTTTGTTAATGCTCAAGCACACTCACCTGTTAACAAACACCGCTGCACCGCCTTTGAGTGTCGTCCTGTGTCATGTTTGACGAGCACACAGATGCCTGCTCGTCGACTCGGCTGAGCCAACTTACTCGGTTACTGGGACGTATTGTTTACTATCATGTCAAGTAATAGTACTAAGGTACGTGGGTATTGTGCATTTACCTTTTTTTGTTTTATGGCCGCTGACCCGAAGGCAAGTGATTTCCATTTGCTGAAGCTACTCGTATGTATCTTCAGGCAATGTAAAAATTTAAATACAAAATATTTTAAGATTTTCAAAGTTTAGGTTATGTCTTATTGTGAATGTGATAGAGTATCAGCCTATTAATGTCCCACTGCAGGGCAAAAACCTCCATCATTTGAAACCATGTTTTCATTACAAAGATGGGTTTTGGCTTATCTGAATGTGATAAGCTGATAGGTAAATTAATTTACATCATCTCAAAGAGTTGAGGTCGTATATTTTCATCATTGTCACACAAACGTTTAAAAACGGGCAGATGTTAAAAATGGTCAACACCTCATTATTATAAAATCCTGCGTGGTAGAAATAACAAAAGTGCTTTTTTACAGCCCAACAAATTCTTCACAAAACATAACAGAATGTAGCCGTACAACAACATCAAGTACTGGACTATATTGTAAGACCTTTTAACACCATGTGGCAAGCAAATAAATAAATAAATAAATAAACAACATCCACACACTCGTGACTTTAATCAAAAACAACTGCCAAAACATATTTTCTGCGTTAGAGAAGTCCATAGAATTTTATTCAAATTTTAACCCTTCTGACAACAGAGTCGCGCGTCGCCCGTGCCGCAACCGTCCCCGGCACATTAAAGTTTAAATTTAATCCTCTTGCGTAATGTGCCAACACAGAATGTCACTTTCGACCGGACGATCACATTCGCGCCTAGGGAATCGCTCCCGGGCGATAGGGAGGAGACAGCCCTCAGGGGTTAGTAGTTCTTGATTTTGTTTACGACCAACAACACAAAATATACTAAGATTAATATGAGTTGATCAATATCCAAAAGGCATTTTTGAGTCTCTTTAAGGCATGGGACTCGTGCAGAATGCAACAAAACAAACACTTACACGCAATTTAGGTACTAACACTTATTGTACAAATGTGACGTGACGGCTCAACTACATAATCACAGCCCGATGCGGGAGTAGATCCTGCAACCGCATGCATTGCACGTCACATCCCACAATCCTGCTAGTATACAAATAATCTTTACTAAAATCATAAAGCTGAAGAGTTTGTTTGTTTGAACGCGCTAATCCCAGGAACCACTTGTTCGAATTGACAAATTATTTTTGAGTTGGATAATCCATGTGACGAGGAAGGCTTTAAGCTATAGTATAACCTAAATCCACGCGGACGGAGTCGCGAGCGGTCGCTAGTATTTTATAGGATTTTAAACTCTTTTGTTTCATTCTCAACAATGACTAAACGGGGCTAAACATAACTACATACCTAATATCGCGTTTAGCCCCGCTTAGTCCTTAGTTAGTGTTAGAAATATTAATCTGTAGTACCTACATGTAATTCTACATGTGTACCTACCTAAATATTGTTTAGATACGAAATCGAACTGTTTAAACACTCGTCCGACATAGAGCATTCAATGTAGTATAGCACCGGTTGCATACCGGTACAGCAGTAAATGTCGCCTGCTCAGCTGCAGTGTGGACGGCTGTGCATTGCTTGTGATACCTTAGTTACGCTGACGACGAATAACTGCCTTTGTCAGACTGGAATATCTGTAACTACTGGGGACACGAAAAAAAAAGAGCGTTTCAATAACATTTTTAGGAGGAATGTTATAGAGAAAACATGGATTTGATAGCAATGTCTTAAAGTCCGGTTTATTTATAATTAGTGTCTGAGTTATTATTTCCGGTTGCATACCGGTACAGCAGTAAATGTAGCCTGCTTAGCTGCAGTGTGGACGGCTGTGCATTGCTTGTGATACCTTAGTTAGGCCGACAGTGAATAACTGCCTTTGTCAGACTGGAATATCTGTACTGGGGATAGGAGAGAAGGAGTTTAGTAGGTTGATAGCAATGCAAACAATTTGGTATTTGACTGCATACGAAATAAATTATGACATTCTTAGATTAAAGACGAAATCAAAAATTAGGCACAATTTTTTAGCTCACAGTTACTATTGAGCTTTTAACAAATTATTACAGCTCATTGAAATTAAAAGAGTATTGATTTGACACTACAGCATCGTGACGTCACGATTAAATATTTCATACATTTTTTCCTACAAGGTTACGTTTTTGACATTTAAAAAAGTAGGTGATTTGACCTGTCAGTTAGATACCGTATTCCAACATACATTATATAGACAAGGTCGACACAAAGTTATCCCTCGTCTACTCGCTAAAAGACATAAGTCTTGCAACCTAATAAAACAAATTAAATTAAAATTAATGCACCAGGGTTTACGCAAACTAAGCTGCAACTAATTATCAAGTCAATCTGAACTCCATTATTAATTGACTTTATAAAAAGCAGGTCAACCAATTTGTATCAGGGCCGCATCGACTGTCCCGAGCTGCAGATTAATTTAAAAAGACGTCTTCGTTTTTAAAACAAACTTATTATCATTTTATAAAATGTACATATATTTATTTATTTATTCATTAAAGATGGGTAAAAGCCATCTTTGTAACGAAAACATGATTTCAAATTATGGAGGCCTTTGCCCTGCAGTGGAACATTAATAGGCTGATACTTAACTTTTTATTTATTTATTTACATCACTACATAGTATAAAACAAAGTCGCTTTTTCTGTCATGTTGTATGTTGTATGTCCCTATGAACGCTTAAATCTTTAAAACTACGCAACGGATTTTGATGCGGTTTTTTTTAATAGATAGAGTAACTCATGAGGAAGGTTTTTATGTATAACTAGCGGCCCGTCACGCGGTTTCACCCGCGTCCCGGGGGAACTACTTCCCGTACCGGGATAAAATATAGCCTATGTTACTCTGGGTGAATGTAGCTTTCCAACAGTGAAAGAATTTTTCAAATCTTTTAAGTAGTTTCGGAGCCTATTCAATTCATACAAACAAACAAACAAACAAAAAATCAAACCTTTCCTCTTTATAATATTTGTATAGATATCATCCATTAAATAGTGGACAAGTACCACGGGCGAAGCCGGGGCGGGCCGCTAGTAAATATTAAAAGTCAAGTTCCTCATTAGGTTAAAATTATCTTTAAAATGGCGATTAAGGCCTTATCGTCAAATATATGTGTAACATAATATGTTGTAAAAATTTTGTATTCCTGATTATATTATTTCATTTTCTCTTTGACTAAATCTTAGTCGCCTGAATAAATTAGTTTGTTTTGGGCTGCAACTGCTGACCAGTAAAATCTATTACAACTACGAGTATGATATAGGGGTGTTGATACCAATTTAAGTACTGACTTAAAATTAATACGGACACATACAACACACTTTGACAAAGTCGTCACTTTAAACTGAGCCTCAAAAAAAGAGCACACGATAAAATCTTATAATAAAAACAATAACAAAGATCATAAACGCTACACAAAATACAGCCGCATAAATTCATCGGAGTAACCTAGCCCTATGATTTCCAATCACGTAGTTGGTAAGTAATTTCGGCATCAATGCGGCTTCAAATGACCCTCTCTACTCTATACCCTCTCCTAGTCACCGTGCCTTGTAAATCTGAATGATCTAGTTCCCAACCCTTGAATGACGAAGCGGATTTCACTACTTCCTGATGAGGAGAAAAGGAGAAAGGGTTGGTTCTTAACGAACCAAATGCAATCAAAGAAAAGTAATATTTTAAGGAATTTCGCAATAAACACTACATGGTTATAGGATCGACGTTTTATATAAACTAGCGGCCGCCCGCGACTCCGTCCGCGCGGTTTCCGGTTTCCGCAAACGTAGGTATATAATATACCTATAAAGTTCCATACAAACATTAATCCCCTTTTTCATTCCCTTGGGGTGGAACATATAAAAATCCTTTCTAAGGGGATCTTTATGTCATAGTAGCTTTATGCATGCCAAGTCCCAGCCCAATCGGTTTTAAATTGACAAAGTTTCATACAAACATTAATCCCCTTTTTCATCCCCTTGGGGTGGAACACATAAAAATCCTTTCTAAGGGTATCTTTATGTTAGTAGCTTCATACATGCCAAGTCCCAGCCCGATCGGTTTAAAATTGACAAAGTTTCATACAAACATTAATCCCCTTTTTCATCCCCTTGGGGTGGAACATATAAAAATCCTTTCTAAGGGGATCTTTATGTCATAGTAGCTTAATGCTTGCAAAGTCCCAGCCCGATCGGTTTAAAATTGACAAAGTTTCATACAAACATTAATCCCCTTTTTCATCCCCTTGGGGTGGAATATATAATAATCCTTTCTAAGGGGATCTTTATGTCATAGTAGCTTAATGCTTGCAAAGTCCCAGCCCGATCGGTTTAAAATTGACAAAGTTTCATACAAACATTAATCCCCTTTTTCATCCCCTTGGGGTGGAATATATAATAATCCTTTCTAAGGGGATCTTTATGTCATAGTAGCTTAATGCTTGCAAAGTCCCAGCCCGATCGGTTTAAAATTGACAAAGTTTCATACAAACATTAATCCCCTTTTTCATCCCCTTGGGATAAAATAATAGATATATACTATAGCCTATAACCTTCCTCGCCAAATACACTATCCAACACAAAAAGAATTTTTCAAATCGGACCAGTAGTTCCTGAGATTAGCGCGTTCAAACAAACAAACAAACAAACAAACAAACAAACTCTTCAGCTTTATATATTAGTATAGATTACTAGAACTAAGTATGTACTTCGTAAGAAATGATTTTGATTCAACAATGAAAATAATATGGTTGAGACTATTGTCCTCGTAGCCATTTATTTGCCGTCATGGAATCATTTCATGAACATTAAAAAATGGAAAAAAATCGAAGTCATTCATTTTGAAAATTAAAGAAAGCAACTAAAGCTCTCAACGTGCAATATAGTAAGAGAGCCCACGACCAAAATTTTTGTCTCATAGCAATACGGCCAAAACCGCATCAAATCGATAGATACGATTATCCTGAACTCGAAAATACCAATATCAGACATTTTCCGCGTAGCGTTTGATCTGACCGAATTTTCAAAATTGACAAAAATTTTACCGAACTGCATCATAGCAATATGTCTGATTTGCAGACTGTAGTTGAATGATAGTTCTGAGATACCGGAAACATATTTTTCAGACGTTAGTGGTGTAGCGCAAACCCGTAAAACCACTTAAAAAAATTAAAAATGAGACAAAAAAAATGTCTCATAGCAATACGTCTGAATTTTTTTTTTATTAGTAAATTTTGGTTATTTGATGCGAACAAAACAATTTTCAGACGGAAATGTGAACGAATAAAATTTTGAGACCGTTTTGAAAATGTTAACAAATTTTACCGATCGGTATCATAGCAATATGTCTGAAAATTGTTGGACATGATAAAATAAGTTGTCCACATGTGCAAAAAATTTATATCAGACAAATTAAGTGTAGCACCTTCTCTATCAGACAACTTTTCGATACTCAGATTTTTCAGCGTCTCTTCGGTAAATTTTTTCACTTTCTCAATCCTTGTTTCTTTACAAAACACACAACTCAGGTCCGACATTTTACACCACCACAACCGCACAACGTATGACAACTAAGTGAGCGTCATTCCAACGTTTGAAGCAGCTGGCGAGTGAGCTGTATAATAGTAAGAAAGGGGCAGGAGCGTAACAAGCGCTGAGGCTGTTGAAATTAAATACTGATTGATTTGATAGTTTTGGTTTTATTTAAAGCACACTTGAGTAACTTTTACAAAGGAAATAAGTAATGACATCTGTCATCTGTCAAAGTACATATAATAGACAAGGGAGATTCTTGAATATCTATGAAGGCTGTAAATTTAAAAGAACATTTAACAGAGGCGTCGGCCAGGCGACTCCGAAAACGTTATTTTCGTTTTTGGGAGTATATGCTACACTTAAAGTGTCTGAAAACAGGTGTTTGGTAATCATGGCAACAATACGAAAAGTTGAAAAAAAAATTATCCGTATTGCTATGATACAGGTCGGCTAAATTTGTTGACATTTTCAAAAATGCGCTCAGGCTATATGCTACGCGCAAAATGTCTGAAAACAAACTTTTTCGTAATACAATTATAAAATCTATGTACATTTTCACTATCAGACGTATTGCTATAATACCGATTGTCTTTTTTTTTTGACACAGCAGAAATGGCCTCACACGCAGTTGCTACACTTTCGACCGTTACTACACACCTAGTCGGGTTCAGAATCATACAATCTAACGATTTTATAGGGTTTTTGCCGTATTGCTATGAGACATGGTTTTGGTCGTGGGCTCTCGTACCAATAGCCAATTAAACTTTTAAAATGCTTTGTAGAAAAAGAGATATTTTTTTTACATAAGGCAATTAAATTCAAATAATTCAAATATAAATCTTTCGTCTTAAATATATGGAACAGAATATCGGTTTAAAAGTGCACTATTTCTACAATACCTCAACTTTCGCAAACAGACATATCAAGTGGACACGCTTATTGCGTCCGTACGGAGCTGTCCCGTTGTCCGCGTGTCCCGCGGGACGCCAGAATGTCCCTCTTTGCAGTAATACGTTCCAAACCGAAGCCTTTTTAAGACTTGTCTCCTTTCACCGGGGAATAGTGGGACGTTTCACGAACTAGGTATGTGGTTAGATGGAACAAATTGCGTATTAAAGATACTGTATCTTTTGGTCAGAAAACCAATGTATTTCATTAATAATAATAATTAATTACCTGCAGAATCACCCAGAAATTTTTCTCATCAGGAGCAACATACATCATTACATCCTATTGCGCTTGGCTAAGGTCCGCGTTTTCGGCTTAACCTACCCAACAACGGAGTGGAGATTTAAAATCTATATAGTCCAGGAATTTTAGATTTTATCTGCGGAATAATTCCTAGTGAGCTGAATTTTTGTATACACCTTTATTATGATATTGTAATGATGATGTGAAAAATCGACATTGATATCGTGCCGGCTAAAAAAGCTATAGGGGTCCAAACGTCAAGAAAATCAGTTTTTCGCAAATATCTCGCGATCTATTGCTCAGAGGACAATAATGGTTTCACAAAAGTTGTTCGTCGTAAAATTGTCTACATAAAAGGTCTCTTGCATTTTTCTGTAGAATTAACCGTTTTTGAAATAGAGACTAGAATGCACTCACATATGGTATTGTATACCGTACGCCGCATACCAAGGCGTAAACCCTATTGTTTGTTTTTTCCCTTTTTTGTTTGTGTGTTTTTGTTAGTATGATGTTCTACATATAGAAATACAAAGGACTTGTAATACTAGTACAGTAAGGAAAATAGGAATATCAACTATAAAAAACTAAGTGGCAATTTTTTTTGTCACTTCATAACTCAAGAACGGGCCCACCGATCCAAACCAAATTTTCAGGGTTTGTACAGACTATTTAGAATATGTTATATGTGAAGTTTGAACAAAATCGGTCGCTTCACTTTAAACGTAGCGAAGCACGTTCCGGGCCGCTAGTAATGATATAGATTTGCTATGTGAATTTTAGCAATTTTGATCCACGATCTGCGAAAAAAATCCTAGTGAACTGAATTTTTGTATACGCCTTTATAATGATATTGTGATGAAGATGTGAAAAATCGACATTGATATCGTGCCGGCTAAAAAAGTTATAGGGGTCCAAACGTCACTGGACATAGCATATCTATATCATTACTAGCGGCCCGGTAGGTGCTTCGCTACGTATAAAGTGAAGCGACCGACTTTGTGCAAACTTCACATAAAACATTTACTAAATAGTCTGTACAAACCCTAAAAATTTGATTTGGATCGGTGAGCCCTTTCTTGAGTTATAAAGTGACAAAAAAAATTGCCACTTTGTTTTTTATAGTTGATATTCCTATTTTCCTGACTGTACTAGTATTACAAGTCCTTTATATTTCTATATGTAGAACATCATACTAACAAAAAACACACAAACAAAAAAGGGAAAAAAACAAACAATAGGGTTTATGCCTTGGTATGCGGCGTACGGTAAACATTACCATATCTGAGTGCATTCTAGTCTCTATTTCAAAAACGGTTAATTCTACAGAAAAATGCAAGAGACCTTTTTTGTAGACAATTTTACGACGAACAACTTTTGTGAAACCATTATTGACCTCTGAGCAATAGATCGCGAGATATTTGCGAAAAACTGATTTTCTTGACGTTTGGACCCCTATAACTTTTTTAGCCGGCACGATATCAATGTCGATTTTTCACATCATCATTACAATATCATAATAAATGTGTATACAAAAATTCAGCTCACTAGGAATTATTCCGCAGATCGTGGCTCAAAATTGCTAAAATTACTGGACTATATACATTGATATACAAAAACCCAAGATGCACAGTCTCGAACAAAAGTATCGCTCAATAGTGTCACCAAAACCAAAAGTCAAACATTGACATGACATAATTTCGCAGATAGAACAAAGCTAGGAGTGGAGACGAATATTAGTTTTATTATTAGGACAATCATTTTTAAAGCAAATTAATAATATGTCATACAAACATAAAAATGGCAAGTAGTCATTCAACAAAGTACCGCAAAATCTTATTTAACTACATGTTTAAACTTAAAATTAAAACGTGTTTAATGAATCTTCACGCCTTTGTTGGCTGACGATTGATGTCCATTGCCAGCATGGTATTGGGCCACAAGGAATACTTAAAAGAAAAGAATAAGAAATACATTATCTAATTATAGAACTCGTCTTCGTCACCTAAATTTATCGTATATCATAAATAAAAAATGATGCACAAAAATCTATAAGAACATATGATTAAAATCAAAATCAAAGTTCCAACTGAAATCTAATTGAATAGATGGTTGGAGATGAGACGAAACAAAAATGATAAAATCTTCCATAATAATTTATGGGATTCGCTTAAAAACGATATTATAATACAATAAATACAATTGATGAGTATAAATATACTTGTTATAATATCAAAACGATATGTGCAAAAACATATTTAAAAAATAAACAACACAAAAAAATATCTTCTCCTTTGAAATACGAACAGAGTCTTCTTATAATGCGGCTAAAATAAAAGGGGATTGTAATGCATCGTTCTGACAATGAAAGACCGGCCATTGGAATTTGCCGTATTAGACTGGAGCCGGTGACTGACGTTTTGAAACAAATTAATTTTTCATTGCGCATTTCAGCATTGTCAACGACGTTGCTATGACGCGGGTGACGCAAGACTATTTGAAAAAGGTGCCGGATTTAAAATTGGGCACTTTTCTGATGTTGACGGTTTGGAGACGTTGATTGTGTATCTTGGGTTTTTGTATATCAATGACTATATATCAAAAATGATAATAATACAATTAAAGGTGAGGAATAAGGTATGGGTTTCGCCAAATAAGGAAAATATTAACAGTCATTAACAGAAATTTACAGTCATTGGGAATGCATTCGTCTTCAGAATGTCGACCGATCTACCGTAGCCAAGGAATTCCATGGAGCTCATTTTTAATCACTCCTTGCAAAACGCCAACCAGTTTTATGCTAGTTTTGTACACACAGTCAGAGAAATTCAATGTACACTTGATAAATACGGGTAAGCTAAACTTAGCATTTTATCAATTGTGTCGAATATTAAGTAATGTACTTTGCCTAATGAATCGAATTTTTAAGGCAAACGCCAATTTCTTTAAACAATAGACTAATGAAGCTTCAGATGCAACAGCCGTCAGTAATGTTTGTTAATAGATTTCAAGTATTTTATATGATAATATGTCACTACAGTACCTTTAACTTAACTAAAACCCCTACGCTGACCCATCGACGACGAAATCAGTACCATTTATTTCCTTGTTTAAATTTTAATTATATGTAAAACAAGCTAATAACTAAGTCACGTAGATAATTATATGCAATTTTAATACTATCTAAACTGCGGTACACCGCTTTACCGCAGTTTAAACTGGCTCAAATTGTAAAGTTTACTTGCGTGTTACACTCTAGTTTCGTTGCAAAATATGTTAATTGTTCTACGTGATTAAAACCTGATTAGGTTTTCTTAATTTTGTAACTACATTTTCGTTTTGTGGCGAGCAGGTCAGGGGTTTGTTATAACGTTCAATTAAAATAAAGCTTAGTTACCAGCTACAGTTTCGTATGTAAAACACAACACAATAACAGTATTTTGTAAGAAATACGCTGTTTTTAGAACTAAAAATGGTCACGTTACCCTTCTTTGTATTGATTATTATGCTTTGTTCAATCATGACTTGACTTCATTCACACATACAATTGTACATAACTTATATTTTGTCCAAATATAACTGTACTTGTACGTGAATTACAAATTGACTGCAAATAGGACAGGTAAGAGATTTAACCTCTGAACAAGGGCCATTCGTAGAATTCTGAGTATTCTGACGGCTTACTCGTACAATCAAGCTTTCAAAAAGAGGAATTTAAACCACAATTTCACCAATTTGCCATTTAAAATGGCGAATACGGTCAATGCCCCTACAGATGAACTCAGTTTAAGTATAATTTAAAACATAGATCTATGATATAAAAGTTTTGATTCAGGCTCAGGGTACCTACTCAAATAAATAGACACAACCTAACTTTAACTTTTGAATTTGAGAACTAACCTAATTGAGAACAAATCTAATGTTTTCAACAGTATCAAATTTATCTGACGCTGACTGTTTGTATGTAAAATACAAAAACATGTTGATCTATTTTAAACCTACACACACACTTTAACAGTGTATGTAAAGCGGATATTAATACAATGGAGCCTTTTTAAACAGTTTGCTACCGTATTCATTTAGTCACGCACGCGTCCGTTGTAATTCACATTTAAAAAACGTTAATCCTACACTCAACCGAATCAACATTTGCTTTAATATCCGAAAAATAGAACACGACACCCCCCAGTCCATTATTGCTGGTCCGAAAACTATTCTATTCGACGCATACATTTTAACGCGGAAATCCTCCCGCAAACGAGCTGTTACTAACATTGGAGATGAATTTTAAAAAAATGTGATGCCATTTTTTGCGTAAAAGGTCTAACAAGCCGCAGGAACACGAATGCCTTTTTACATTTTTGCAGAGCCGACGTTATTTCGGGCAAACAGTCAACAATGTGTTATTTTTTAACGCCTTTGCGACATAATTTCGACGTTTTCACGTCGGAAAGCCGGCGTAGGCGGCATGTTTAGAGAATATTTTGCATGACTCTCCGCCAGGTTGCGTTTTTATGAGATAGCGGGCAGACGAGCTGCGGTTCGCCTGATGCTAAGTGACTACAGCCGCCTGTACTCATCTACAACACTAGGGTTGACTCTTAGTGCTGCTTTTGCAGAGGTGCTTATATTTAAAACAATTAAAATACATATGTATAAGCACCTCTCGCACCCACAAACAGACTGGAATAGTATATAGAGCGAGTAGGCTCTTATTGAGGAATGCTCATGTAAGTTGGTGCAGATACATAGATAAAATTACTATGAACATGACATGTAAAAAGAAAATTAATTCGGATCAAATATTTAATAAAGACAACAAACAAATATATAATATAGAAAAATTTGGATCTTTGCTCAATTTTAATTAATTCTAAAAGTTAACCACGCTTATACATTATTATACCAATCCGTGATAGTTACACTATTCAATAACCCAAGACGGACATTGAAATCCGTATCGGAACGTCTCAGCAACACGACACCGATCGTGTACCGCAGGGTAGGTCGGTGGCAACGGTCCAGTAATGGAGCCTCGCAGCTGGCGCGTCACGTGGCGACCCGGATATTGTGCCAGTTAGCCGCTCCGCCCGCCCGTCCAACTATCAACACTTACAGGCGAAAACACAAGTCGAAGAATCCCGAACTGCCACTGGCCACACATTAAAAAAAAAACGTTATGTCTTTGACAGCCGCCATCTTTGTCACATACTTTTTTTTCTGCACTCAAGGCTAGTCAAAGGAAACTGACTCCATACAGCCATCGTCGTCTACGATATATTTGTCTTTGCATCAGACGACACCGATCGTGTACCGCGCCGGGTAGGTCGGTGGCAACGGTCCAGTAATGGAGCCTCGCAGCTGGCGCGTCACGTGGCGACCCGGATATTGTGCCAGTTAGCCGCTCCGCCCGCCCGTCCAACTATCAACACTTACAGGCGAAAACACAAGTCGAAGTATCCCGAACTGCCACTGGCCACTTATAAAAAAAAAGTAATGTCATTGACAGCTGCCATCTTTGTCACAGTCTTTTTTTTTTCTTTTGCCCTCAAGGTAAGTCAAAGGAAACAGACCACATACAGCCATCGTCGTCTACGATATATTTGTCTTCGCATTAGACGCCACCGTTCGTGTAACGCAGGGTAGGTCGGTGGCAACGGTCCAGTAATGGACTCTCGCAGCTGGCGCGTCACGTGGCGACCCGGATATTGTGCCAGTTAGCCGCTCCGCCCGCCCGTCCAACTATCAACACTTACAGGCGAAAACATAGGTTGGAGTATTCTGAACTGCTGCCATCTTTGCTACAGACTTTTTTCTGTGGCAAAGGAAATAAGCCCATAAAGCCATCGTCGTCTGCGTTTATTATGACAAGCTCTTTATGTCTAAAACGTTTTTTTTGCCCATCACGGGTTGCATATCGCGGACAGGCGCGCCACGATTTGGTAACTGTTCCGTGGGGACACACGTATCGTTATCATACACGGGAACGCAAAAAAAAGGGGATGGGGCAATGGAACGTGTTCTTCTGTTCCATATAGCCGCCGCAATAAAAGCATGTTCACTGTAGTGGTAACAAGTTAGCAACACGTAATCTTCTTGAACATTTACTAAAACGTGGAGCTCACCGAATTTAATATTCAAATATACTATATGAAGAAAAAAAATGTTTTCTTAGGTTTGCGTTCCCGTTTAGGATAACGATACGAGTGTCCCCACGGACCAGTTACCAAATCGTGGCGCGCCTGTCCACGATATGCAGCCCGTGATGGGCATGTTCCGCAAATATTGCTCTGTTCCATACTGCCGCCGCTACGAAAGCATGTTCACGGTTGTAGTAACAAGTTAGCGACACGTTATCTTTATTAAAAAATACTAAAACGTGAAATTCACCGAGTTTAATATTTAAGTATTCTATATGAAGCAAAGTTTGCGCGTTCTTGTGTTGGATAACGATACGTGTGTCCCCACGGAACAGTTACCAAATCGTGGCGCGCCTGTCCGCGATATGCAGCCCGTGATGGGCATGTTCCGCAAATATTGCTCTGTTCCATATTGCCGCCGCAATGAAACTTGTCGCCTCCGACAACTAGCTGTGGTGTTGCAAAAAATATTACAAAAAATCAGACGATACGTTTGATGTTGCTCGTCGTATGTCATATGATTCTATCATTGCCTTGCTGTTTGCTCGTTGATATATGTCATATGATTCTATCATTGCCTACCTAGCTGCTCCGATTCTTATAGTTATGCGCTTTGGAAAGTCTAGACGAAAACTACAGTATTTTGTTGTTGTTTTCCTGTAAGGAGCATTTTGTATTTTTTCGATACGTAATTTTTTATTTTAAATATTTAAGAAACCACAAAATAACCGTTTGCTCAATTAGTCTTTTATGTTATTCCTTATTTTAGCCTTATCTTTTCCTATTAAACCAAAAAAATATATAAATATTCAAGTGGCAAATATATGTTAGCCAATTAAACAATCGAGAGTTATTTATTAGAACTTTACTAAATATACGGATACAATTAATATTAAGATATAAATCTGCTATAATACTGTATTATTCAAATTCGACTAATATTCTTCTAAATCACGTAATAATATTAAAATCTTCGTTAAAAGTACGTCCGTTAAGAGTCAGTCTCTTAACACCTGTAGCAAATAGAAATTTATTTTCATTTCGCGTGCTTATTGTTTTTGTTAACGAAATTGATAAAATTATTAAAACAATTAAAAACTTACCTCACAATAATATTCTTCTTAATGACAACGTTCGCAGTGAATTTTTAAATCCACGGTTATAATTATTTCTTCGGCTTCTTGCTGAAAATTAAACACAAAATAAGCACATTGTAATACAATAAAATAAGTAAAACTGAATAAAACCCGAAACGTTCAAAGTCATGAAACTTTAAAAAAAGTAGTAGTGCTATGCCATTGCATGGAATTATAATACCGGTAAGTCATTGTATCAACAAACACACAATGTAGGTGATAATGATTTTTCAAAGCCTCGTAAAGCACAAAAACGCAACACAGTCAAACTGAACTTTATGCAATCTACGATTTGACTGCTAGTATTACGAGTAATCATGACGCGTCGAAGCTCACATAATTTAAAATAAATTAAAAATTATGGAATAAATTAGAAAATAAATACCAACATCATTCCCTTATACAGCTCTGCCACAGACTTCTTCTGTATTTCAGGGAAGTCCGGGTACTTGTAAAACGTCGGTAGGTACGTATCATATTGTAGATCATAGACGTGCTTCTTTAGAAATGCCGCCATGTCCTTCGGTCGGGGGAAAAACGTTGCTACATCTGATAAAAGATAATATAAAATATAATGCAATAGTAAATGATGATTTCAATGTGCAGTTATTGGAAGCTTCTTTTATACTAGGGACAATCGTCGGTGTCGATGAGGGAAAGTAATATGAATTAAAATTGTCAACTATAGCAGAGAATTGCCTAGCCCCAAACTAGGCTCGAAGCTTGTACTATGGATACTAGGGAACGGATAGACATACTTAAATCTAAACTAATATATTAAGCTGAAGAATTTGTTTGTTTGTATGTTTGTTTGTTTGAACTCGCTTATCTCAGGAACTATTGGTCAGATTTATTTTTTTTTTGTGTTGGATAGTCCATATGACGAGGAAGGCTTTAGGCTATACCTAGTATAACCGAAACCCACGCGGACGGAGTCGCGCGCGGCCTCTAGTATTTTTATAAACATCCTCGAGTCGATGGATCGATGACTCGATTACAAATGTCGATGTTTATCACAGAAACACATTCTCCTAGCGGGATGCGAACCCGCGACCCTTGGTTTTGTAACCAGGATCTCTTACTAGAACAACGGGCCCATCGAGTATACAGAACTATGATATTGACTTAGGTACTCTTATCATTACTAGAACATTATAAAGTGATGCTTACTTTTATCATAAGAAAGGTTTGCTATCGACTGGGCTATCGAGAACGACACTTTATTCAGGTCAGACAGCGGCGGGTATATACGCCCTTTAGCCAAATCTTCCTCCGAGACGAATTTAGCCAACGCCTGAAACATTACAACAATGTATTTTCCTTCTGTGTATTTGTGTAATTTCCTCTGGGAGGAATCGAATGAAAGGGTTCCGGTATGAGTTACCATTATTACAAGTATAATGTGTTTTATTTTTCAGAAGTTCGGTTTGTACCATTATTTTACTGTACGGCCAGAACTTTGCATTCATAAATACCTACCTACTTAATTACAATAAATAAAGTGAGAACAACTTTATACACGGGTACATACAGGAACAATAAAGTAGATTTCTCCTCTCCACGAAAAGGGCGAAAATTGCTACGCGATTACAACAAAATGATTTTCTGTGAATTGCACATGCATATTTCAGACGGATAATTGAAATCTCGAAATCTCACTTATCTTTTAGGAAACATAATATTTCCCTGTTAACGATCCTACGTAGCCACTATTACTATCCCAGCATTTTCTTTTCATTTGCTACCTTTGAAATCTGCACGACCGTAGAGAAATTAAATAAATTCAAAGTAATTAATTCCCGTTAAAAATGAGTTAAGCGTGATTCCCAACCAGAACAATACGTGGAACTTTTTAATTGAAACGTCACAATAAAATATTTTCTCAATTAATTATGACCATAAAGGATATCCCGTGATATATCTTTGGCCCGGTTTGAACAATGGACGAATTAATTGCCAAAATTTTTATTAATTCCTACCTACTGGTATTTTCTAGAACTTTCTCGTGTGGAGATTTAAAATTCGACCGTAATATCTCGGCTGACGGACTCAAATAAGTGAAAATTTTGACACAAAAAAGATGTATTACATTTTAACTAGCATGAACTTGAGCTACATTGGCACATTTATAAGTGAATCCATAAATAACATCATAACATAAGCAAAGTGGCAATGTATCCAGAACAATGGTTTTGTCGGATGGCGTAACGTAAACAACTGGCATTTTCTATAAAAATAGACCAATCACAGTACAAATCCCACCACCACCCATGGCCATACCTTGGTTATTCTGGCCAAATCTAGGGGCTCCACTAATCACAGCACAATTTGACCCTAAGTCAACGTTACGCCATCTAGCGGGCAATTCCAATTACAAAAACCCACAGATTCCAAATAAAAAATCACATACCCTCGCCGATTCCAGAAACATGAAGTTTGGTATAGAATGTGACATGGAAGCTATGATCCCGAGGGCCACTCCGGGGAAGATGTACGCATTGTTCCCCTGGCCGGGAGTGTACTCCTTTCCGTTGTAGTTCACTGGCGGGAATGGGGAACCAGATGCGAACACACAGCGACCCTGGAAAGAAATAGTTATTATAAAATTCTTATTAACTGGGCTACATTTATCATTATCTAAGACGCAAATCAGCAACAGTCACTAATTTTCTGCTATAGTTTTAACACCGCATACCCTCTTAAAGAAGCTGAAATATATCGCAACAATAATTATGTGCGGCACAGACGAGCTACTCATTCGAGCGGATGTTGCACCATATTCTACACATTTTTAGTCATAGGAAAAAAACACTTATTATTATCATTGGAAAAAAAAACACCTTTGACCATCTCCTTATTAAGTTAATCGTAACACAAAAGTATATTTATTTGCACTTAGACTTTGGCCAATAAGAACTAACACAAGGAAAAGTCGTCCATAATTGGTTAACCTGTCAAATGTTTTCCCGCCTCATACTTCTTTACCGACAAAGAAACGTCGCTAAAACAGTCGTAGCGCCATCTATGTTTTTATCTTCTTTACTACAATATCATATGCAATAGTGTTTATTTACTAACTTTTTTGCCGTAACAACCAAATTATTGAATTTTGTTAACTTATAATTTACGAACAGCAGTAAAACTGCTTGTAGGTACTAAATTGTTGCTCAAGCAGTAATTTGTTCCTGCGCCTCAATTGAT
The DNA here is from genome assembly GCA_958496325.1 of Nomophila noctuella. Lineage (NCBI taxonomy): Eukaryota > Metazoa > Arthropoda > Insecta > Lepidoptera > Crambidae > Nomophila > Nomophila noctuella. Next base: position 4,139,915 of record OY292491.1, on the reverse strand, counting down.
TATAGCTAAACGATGCACTAATGGGATTCTCTGATTACCAAACTATGAAATCATGGTCATGGAATTATTCAGCATACTGTAGTAACTCCTCACCTCAGTATTATCGTATGCGGCTTGGGCAGTGCACTCGGCCTTACTAGTCGGATTGGACAGAGCAAATATTATCGGCCTCTCGGCGTTCTTGGCCATTTGCTTCAATATAGTCGGAGTGAAAGCCCCACCTACTGTCGAACAGCCTGTAATAGCAAACACCTAATTTAGCAGGGAATGGAAGTAACAATAGGATGAAAGCTGTAATACAGTTTGGTGCAAAAGGCTAGTTGCATCTTTACTATTATATCAACGAAAACCGCTTCCCGTGGCCCCATGCATGCAAGTAATTTCCTTCAATTTTAAAACCACACAAAGGATTATCTTTTAGATACCCTAGTACTTATGCCGTTCCTGTGATAGCATGTGCAAATTAATAAATAAATAAATAAGTATCAAACGTGCACAATATGACTGTGAAAGTCGCGAAAGTATACCTGAACCATTCTGAACCCATATCACCTACTAATTTCACACTCACCAGTTGACAAATTAGCTAATCAGAGTATATCCTTCAGTGTAGTAGGTAGCAGGCAATCCTGCGTTTATCAATATAAACGCCGTACGATTCCCTGTTTAGCCCCTAGAAATCCCCAAATCCTCTAACCATTAATATCATCTCCGGCTCATCGTCCACCAACACAACGGGTTGACTTAGAATCGATAATAATATATTCGAGAAATTCATATAAAATAAAGTCTAGTTCAGAATAACAACACATGCCCAGACTTCGAATACTTAGAATATGTCGAACAATGTTTAAGCCCAAGCTGACTGACATCTATGTAATTCAGACACTTGTGCATACATAAACATGTCTAAGAAGCTTATAATAAAAAGGAAAGAAAACAACACACGCCAGATATCAAACAATCCAAAAGTTGAGAACTTTATTGCAACGATTTTAACTTTATAAAGTGTACAAATACTTGTGAAAGTCAAATGTCTACGAAACACATGGCTTCTCAAACTGTATCCATGCATCAATTTTAAATCGATAGATATTATCGAAGTTTTCTAGCGACGAAGGATAACTATGTATATATTTTATTTATTGATTTGTACTATATTTATTCAGTCAGAAAAACATCGCGAGATTTTAAATATGTTAAATATGGTACAAACGAACTTTTCTTAACATTTACATACCGATAGAATAAGAAATATTTTATTTAAGTATTACCATACAGTCACCTCATCAATTTTACCACAATTTACAATTTACCACAGCAAGTTATGAGGTAAAGAATGTTCTAAAAGTAAAACATTTGAGAAACGCAACCTTGGCACACTCTTTAAACTTCAAGTCTTTACTCACCTATGAGACAGGTCGGCTTGAACTTGGCCACGGCACTTTCAAAGTTCTTCTCGGGCTCGCAGTCCTTACCATACACCTTCGATAGCTCAGGACACCCGCCCTCCCGCTTGTTGGAGAGAAGTCCGTCCACATCAAACATGTAGACTTTGGCTTGAGCCTCTTTTAACTGGACGCCCTCTTCCACCATTGCGTCGACTACTAGGTTTGCTATTCCCATAGATGCCTGGAAAATTGCACCTACATAATTTGGGTGTGGCAAAGAGTGGATATACACGCAAAAAATGGCGTTGGATAAAAGCAATGGAAACCTTTGAACCCGTGTTTCGTAAAAAAATAACACATTCATACAGTACCAAATATTAAAACAGATTTACTGGTTTAAGCGTAAAAGCAAAATACGTAAGCAAACATAATTTTATAAAAGCGGTCACCGCGGTCGAAACGCGCCATCGACGATGGAATTAAAAACAGACATAGGTGCTACATATTCCACCTTTTGAACCAAATTTAATGTAGTACAATGAAGATGAAATAAATGAATAAATAATACATTGGCGCATCCCCATGTCATGTCTTACTGGCCCGCAGAAAAGACGTAACATACGTTCTTCTACGCTAAAAAAGAATGACGCAAAAGAAGAATGACACTTACAGAGCCAGCTCCAACAAGAAACATGAACACGGATGTCGTCGTTGAACGTGCAGTACCACTCCTTGTACTTTTCGATCGAGCTAGTATAGCCTCTAGCTAGCGGAATGCAGCAGGCTGATCATGATCATGTAACGACTTACGGAGCCAGCTCCAAGGAACATGAACACGTTGTCCTTTAGCTTCGTCTTCGTGACCCTCATCGCGGCGAAGAGCCCCGCCACCGCCACGCTGGCCGTGCCCTGGATGTCGTCGTTGAACGTGCAGTACCGGTCCTGGTACTTCTCGAGGAGACGGGCCGCGTTCATAGATACAGCATAGCCTCTAGCTGATAATGACGATGTAATGACTTACGGAGCCAGCTCCAAGGAACATGAACACGTTGTCCTTGAGCTTGGTCTTTGTGACCCTCATCGCGGCGAAGAGCCCCGCCACCGCCACGCTGGCCGTGCCCTGGATGTCGTCGTTGAACGTGCAGTACCGGTCCTGGTACTTCTCGAGGAGACGGGCCGCGTTCATAGATACAGCATAGCCTCTAGCTGATAATGACGATGTAATGACTTACGGAGCCAGCTCCAAGGAACATGAACACGTTGTCCTTGAGCTTGGTCTTTGTGACCCTCATCGCGGCGAAGAGCCCCGCCACCGCCACGCTGGCCGTGCCCTGGATGTCGTCGTTGAACGTGCAGTACCGGTCCTGGTACTTCTCGAGGAGACGGGCCGCGTTCATAGATACAGCATAGCCTCTAGCTGATAATGACGATGTAATGACTTACGGAGCCAGCTCCAAGGAACATGAACACGTTGTCCTTGAGCTTGGTCTTTGTGACCCTCATCGCGGCGAAGAGCCCCGCCACCGCCACGCTGGCCGTGCCCTGGATGTCGTCGTTGAACGTGCAGTACCGGTCCTGGTACTCCTCAAAGAGGCACGCCGGCTGCCGCGTTCATAGAGATAACATAGCCTCTAACTGCTCATGACGATGTAATGACTTACGGAGCCAGCTCCGAGGAACATGAACACGTTGTCCTTGAGCTTCGTCTTCGTGACCCTCATCGCGGCGAAGAGCCCCGCCACCGCCACGCTGGCCGTGCCCTGGATGTCGTCGTTGAACGTGCAGTACCGGTCCTGGTACTCCTCAAAGAGGCACGCCGGCTGCCGCGTTCATAGAGATAACATAGCCTCTAACTGCTCATGACGATGTAATGACTTACGGAGCCAGCTCCGAGGAACATGAACACGTTGTCCTTGAGCTTCGTCTTCGTGACCCTCATCGCGGCGAAGAGCCCCGCCACCGCCACGCTGGCCGTGCCCTGGATGTCGTCGTTGAACGTGCAGTACCGGTCCTGGTACTTCTCGAGTAGACGGGCCGCGTTCATGTTTGCGAAGTCTTCAAACTTGACGGAAAATTAAAATGTCATAACATAGGTAACTTTAGAACCTATATTGTCCCTAAAAACGTAGTGTAGGACGCCCACAGGCCAGGCGGAGTGACGATTTGTGCAAGATGGCTGGCAGGAGCCAGATGCGAGTCGCCGAGGATGGGGCTAAATGGAGAGCCCCAAGAGGGGCTTATGTTCAGCAGTGGACTGCGATAATGATGATGATGAACTATAGAACATTCAGATTCACGTGTTACGATGATTTCGGTAATTTGAACCACCAGGTGACCTATCTAGAACTATTTAAGAGCATAAAAAGACATGGTCAACATTCTATGGAACGTTTGCCTAGACACCAAATTCATTTCCCACAAACATGTCGTACTGCATTAGACTCGTTACTATCAGAACATTCAATATCATTAACAACTAAAGTCCAAGAACTTGAGGTTATAATTATACAGACACACAAAGATTGCAAAAAACATTTCAATCCCTTACTGTAGCATTGTTTTGATTGATGACATGATACATTGGTTACTAAGGTTACTCAACGGTGTACCGTGAAAAAACTGTTGTCTCTTTTTCTCTTATCGTAATTTTGCTAACGCTTACTCTGTCACGCATTGTTCATTATTTCCATGGCAACGGATTTAAATATTTGACAATAACTGTCGAAATAATGACAATAATATTCATTCCTTTCTGCTTAAAGTAATATTCATTTTGGGAAAAATAATAAAATACTATGTTTAAAATAGTTTGTTGGTGATAAATAATACGTTAAAAGATACAATTTCAAATATTTTATATGGTTAAAGCTATATTTTTATAAATGTTACTGTTTTTCAGACAAGATTATATTGTGTCTATTGAGGACAAGAGCAGACTACCTGTATTTACGTTTAAAGGAACGCATTTTTTCAAACGCAGTGTTTAGCGGAAGTTAAATTACTAATTAATTTCTTTTAAATACTGACAAGTTCTACAAGATTGTAAAATATATGAAAATTCATATTTTAATTTAATATATTTTGTGCTTTTGTGCCATTCGTGGCCATCACTACTTCACTAGGCAGGAATTGGCCATGTCCTTTTAAGATTCAGCACAATGCCGCACAATGGGGGGTCGAAAGAGTGAGTATTCTCTCATTAATTACTGATGCAATCTTACCTGTAGAAGAACATTGGGTCCGAACCTCTGCGTGCACGCTTCCATAAATTCGTCTATGAAGTCATCATATTCTTTCCCACGAATCCGCTTGTGATGCAAGCCGATGTACAGGGGATCTTCTAGAAGTGACTATTGAACATTGTCATAGATTTACCAAAAAAAAATCCAAAAGCATTTATTTCTAAGTACATCAGTTAGCAAAGCAATGAGCCATTTTACAAAGCAAAATAGTTGATTGAATGGATCATAAGCTATCCTAGAAAATTAACTGAAGTAATTGATTGATCAATAATAAAAATGTGAAAAAAAAGAATAACTTTTGTTTTTATGAGGCATAGCTTAGGCAGTTCGGTATAAATGCTCATCATCTACCAACCTGATTGTCAGTCCCCACATCCAATATTATGGGCAGGCATTGATGCGGCTTTATCCCAGCCAATGCCGTGTATAATGCCAGCTTCCCAATTGGTATGCCCATGCCGTAAGCACCGAGGTCTCCCAAACCCAAGATCCTCTCTCCATCGGTGAAGACGATCGCACGAACGTCATGCTCTGGCCTGAAATCAAATCAAGAACGAGTTGGACATTATACCATCCTTAAACTTAAACCAAGTAAAGCTCGTCTGATAGCTACACACAATGTGAACTCGGGACTAGTAACATTAGTTCACTTAACTCTTGCCGTTTCTTTTCTACCCTAGAGAGAGACTAATACCTACTCTATATTCGGCGATTGGCCGGTCCCAAATGCGTTTGCATTATTAAGAAATTACTTTGCTGACACGTAACCAAATTCTCAGTTTTATTTAAAAGATCCAACAGTGCTAAAAGCTGGCAACATTCTAGGGTATATCAACCAACAAAACAATTTCCTGCGATACCGCCAGCACCAGAAAAAAAAACCCAGAATATTATCTACACATCCACAAATTACACAATATCTCCGACCGACTATTGACGGTTGCATTAGGGCACCATGCCAAGAACAAACAGCGGACAATGTAAACATAAATTACCTTATTGACGACAGTATGGTGATGTAAGAAACTAGATTACAGCAGTGTTGTCATTTATTTATGACTACCGTTCGATACGAAATCGATAGGGCGATGCACGTGGAGATTAGAATGAATAGTTGAAAATGTCATAGGTGAGGACTAGCAATCACCTACGTGGTGTTTTTGTTAAACTGGCATTTGGCAAAGCCATTTAAGGAGACAGAAAATGAGGCACAGGCTATTATAACGTTTACCTTCAGTTAATGCCTTTTAAATTAATCATGATGTGGTTAAGGGATCCACAGCATGCTTCGTTAAACTTTGGTTTTCAAAAAGATCATGATCATCATCAGAATAGCATCTTTTTTCATAATAATCTAGCGTCTGGTTTTATCAATTAATAGGTACCTATCAGTCGAGGAGCGTAAGGTGGTTTTAAAGGCAGGCAATCTGTGAGTTTTGTCGTTTAGAAGTCGCCCTCTCGCTTGCTAGGCTCCCTTTGACATAAACAAGAAACTGTAGCGTTACAGAGCCGACTTTCCCAATGGGCACAATGGACATGTTCCCAGGGCCCCTAATAGGTGAAAGACGGCCCTGAGAATATACGGCGCCTGTTGAATAATCTCTTCAAAATTCTAAATTACATACCAGTTATTTATGATCTTCAGGATATGCCCTCTATCGTGGATAGTGATGAAGAGACCTCTACTTCTTCTATACACGAGGCCAAACTTCTGGCACGCCAAGCCGACAGTCGGCGTATAAACTATTGGCAAGTACTTCTGAATGTCCCTCGATAGAACACTGAAGAATAACTTCTCGTTTCTGTCCTATAAATAGAAGAGAAGTTTTGTGACAAAACCTATTGAAATAGAAATTATTATTGAAGCCACTAAAGTTTCGGCTATTGAATAAAATCAAATTCCTTGCCGAATTCAGTTGCCGGTTTAAAACAACTAAAGTGTTTATATAATACAAAAGTTAGTTAGTTAAATAATATAAATCTTTTGATAGAGATCTCAGTCACATCAACTTAAATTCTATGTAAATTAAACTTTACTTGACCCGAAAATTTTGATCGAGATCACAGCTGTTCGCAAACCGCTAGATAAACTACATCATGAGCACGAACCTTAGTGGTTTACTATATGCTGCATTACCTGTTTTATATTTTGTGTTTGGGTTAATAAATAAAAAAATTAAAAGCATCTTTGTAGTTTTTAAAGATATTCGAAAATATCGGTTTCGTCGCGACTATTTCCATTCCGCTCACACTAACACTTCGTGGAGTTCGATGGAGATATAATTCGCGACGATAGCGATATTTCGCTAGCCCACCAGGGTCTAAAAACTCTGTTTTATTAGAAGGTTGATTAAATAAAGAGATAAAGAAATTACCTGCAAATCACTAAGATAAATGTATTTATTCAAATCACTCTCGTATCTGTCCACGCTGAGGGTCACCAGCGCTAATTGTTCCTCTTGGGATTTAAATTTTGCTGCCAACAGCCCGTGGAGGCCTAGCGCCTGTCGCTCTTCGAGAGTGAACGCGAGTCCCTAAAAGGATGAAATGATAAAACTTAATGTGTAAGTGTTATTGAGTTTCGGGAGAAAACATGAAGTTGTATATTAAATCAGGCATGATGACGTATTATCAAGTAGATAATTATTTAAATGACAAAATGCATAGACATATTAATCAGCCCAGGAGCACGTTATTTTTAAGTAACTTAATTTTACATAATTATAATTTTGAAATATTATAAAATAAAAACGACGTAACAGCTTCGTTTCTTCCAGCATCTCTTCTCAGCAGGCTAGTCACGTCTAGGCGCTGCGCTGGTAGGGCGAAAAAAGTGTTGACGTGCAAAATAATATATTAGAAATTCCTGATGGTAAGCAAAAGAGGAGCCCTAATTGCCATGACAGCGGATGCGGTACCAAAGTGGTATCCTATCCCGTATCCGCTGGCTAAAATGACAAAAGACGGACTTAGTGCCTCATGGCATTCTCTACCAGTCGACCTCAAAAGCAGCCCTCTTAATAAGTAAATAACTGACTGAGAAATACCTCAAAATTAACAAAATTTATTTCTAGGTATCAAATGTAAACATAAGTATTTAAGTTTTGGCTACTTAGGTGCACTAAATGATTCATAAGGAAAATAATTAAATACCTTGTTAAGTCGAGGGTCCTTCAAATAGTCTATACCTCTGACCAAGTTTTTGTAAACAACGGGAGACACCGTACCAGACGATCGTCGGCATGATATCACTATTGAATCAATTATTTTGGCGCAATTTAAAACTATTTTTAAACTATTTTTACAATCCACCGCATGTTTGTATCTGAAAGAAAGTAAACATTATATTTTGAGAGACACATTCCCATATATAAAGTATTAACATAAGAAAGTAGATGTTCAATGCCATGAAATACTTACATTAATAAACTAGAATTAGAAAACATTTCTAAAATATTCGCAAATTACAAACTCATTGACTTCAATCAAACCAACTATCAAACTTTAATATTTTTCTTCATTTGACGTGATACTACCGAGTTTTTATGTAAAATAAAATGTAGACTCTTCTAATAAAATAAACTATCATAAAGTCGCGGATGCATTCAAGAAAACGTTTCGAAAGATAATAATCTTATGTGAATGGCTCGTAACATCATTCGTTTTAGCTTTCAACATAATTAGGTTATTAATGTCCTATTGTGTAAAACACCATCAATCCAAGAATTTAATGATCCAACAAATCATTTCGGTAATCTACCGATGAGGGTAAAGCGCGAAACTAACGAATTTTCGTATTTCCAAAGGCATGGGCATTACAAAGATCAAATAACTATGTTCAACAAACTCGGAGTCGAACGCCGAGTCAGCCAAAAATGACTTTTAACTTATATATAAATACCTTGTTTTTTTTTCTAAGTGTCGATACACACTTGGCGGACAAAACGCAACCGAAGTTCGGCCGCAGTTAGTTTTCTAAACAATATCAGCATAGTACGTTATACATTGCAAGCGTCTTCCCGCCTAATTGAGTCGCGTTTATTCGGCCTAGCCTGTTTCAATACAGATGAATCAACACTCTCGAAATACCCTTTTCTCATAAAGCAGTAAAAATCAACGCAATTCCTTTTCCGTGTTACCGATACTAAAATAAAACAATAATAAATGTTTCGAACATGTTTAATTAGTAACATCTATACTTCTGTAACAATTGAACTAACTAAACATACATCAACGTTTTATATCCTAGAAGCTGCGTTATTTGCAAGAGGAAAACAAGTTAATTGACCTAACACATTTATTGTAAAAATAAATAAGACCCTCATACGTCATACATAATTGAGAACTTATTTTAAACAATTCCAACATACTTGGTAGTTTCCAGAAAGGCAAATAGATAAACAATAAATAATGTATTACATTTGTACAACTGTTTCAATTACCCATAATTTATAAAATATACATCGTCACAGCAACATAATCACTTAGTATCGACTGATACTCCACATTAATAAATAGACCAAATAAATGAATGACTTATAACGAACTTTTATTTCTTTTCGCACAGCGAAATTGTCTCACTACTAAATGTACATCAAAAAACTAAAAACTACAAATAACTTTCCAGTCAGTTTCAATGAATACGTTCAAACTGTTTATTCTAATGCGAATCGTGAAACGAATTAACTACATATTATTGTATTTTATATTAAGAAATTATTTTACTACAACGACCATTTCATGACAACCAGTAAAAGCAGTTTCAAAACTTTACAATTATTTAGTGATACTTTTTGCAAACAAGTATAAGTAAATGTAACACATGGTTTGCTCTTCAATTATTTTATTTTTAACACAAATTCAATGCATAAGTATAAATGCAGTGTTTTGGTGTTCGTTTACGAACCAACTCTGTTTCTGATCTATCTTGAACTTAAATTAATCAATACTGTAGTTAAAAATAATACTTCTCATCTAAAACGTAAAAAAATACTTTTGGAAGGTGATGTAGTAAATATTTTCTATTATTCTAAATCGTCAAATACTGAATCGATTTATGTTATAACTATCCCAAAAGTGGCACTACATTTTCGCATCGTAATTTTATCATAATTTTAAAACGATTTACCTTCTAAATGTCTTTATTTTCACTTCATTGGTTCATGTCTTAAAATATTCAACGGGAAAATGCAAGAATACATGACCTGTATTGACGTTTCATAAAGATATTTCATTATAATTTAATGCTGCAGTGACTAGAGTTTGATTGATATTAATTAAACATTCCATGTTCGTGTGTAAACCATACTGTCATTATCATAAAATAATACTCACAACATTAAGTATGATGTTTCCAAAAAACATTTCATTTTACCTTAAGAATAAATTTATAAAAAATAACATAAGATTCAACTATAAAAAATATGACGCAACAAAGATGTAAATGATCATTTCTATGTCGAAAAGTAATATACAATAAAATACAGTTAAAATTTGTTTTTATGCCAAACAATTGACGACTAAAGCGTGCAAATAAATACTAAATAAGATATTAAATATCACACAGTAATACCGTTGAGGCTAAAAGTAATATGCCTGTGCAGAAACATGATGTGAACAAAGCTAAATTAAGTGTTACAAAGGCCCCATGATTATTATTTATTATCAGCATTGAAGACATGCATTTTGAACTTTATTAACATTAAAATCGATCCACTACTCCCTACCCGAACGTGCACATACTATTACACGGGCAAAAACACTACACGTACGAATAACTCATGATTATATGCTTCTAACAGTACTCAATATTATTTAAACACTGCATTCCATTTTGTTTTATTATTTTTTACTAGTTACTTACGTTCATAATTTAAGTAGATACTTTGTAACATTTTTAGTAATGACAACAGTATGAAAGGTATTACGGTGTTGTTAAAAATAATACTACTACCGTAGGAGCTGTTATGGGTGTCCTAATCACATAGATTTTAAGATATTTCGTAAACGTTAAAATAATATAATAAAGTAAATATAAGATTAATACATAAATAACAGACAAATACTGAACATTCCAAATGTTATTTCTTTTCCTGGCCTTATGAAGTTCCTACGGAGACACTGACCATTTACGTGTTAACAAACTTAAGGAGAGGTCGCACCGCCCGTATCTTGATGCAAAACAAAATCGATTGTTCACAATCCACGTCGTTTTCTGAACTAATTGACAACGATACAATTTATTACTCAGATTTAAAAAATGTGATTAAATATCGCATATAGCAACACTGATCCCCATTCAGGGCCATTACGAGTTGACCTATTTTAAAGACGGAACCAAGGTTTTTTACCACCGTTGACTAAATATTAGTCATATTGCTTCGGGTGGAGCTCACAGGAAGAACGTTTTACGAGTGGTGCCTCTCATTAAGAAATAATGATGTACCATTATTATAGTCAAGGTGAACGCACAGACATCACTCAAACCGCACAATACACGAAAAATAAATTGTGACATAAATAGTGTAACTACTATATAATAGGACTTTATGAATACTTATTTCGTAATACGATGCTGCGTCCACCTTTATGAGAAATAAATTAGTATTTTGAATAATTAATACTGGTATTTAGATGTTCTTGGGTACTGGTTGGATGGGGCGAACGTCGAATTTCTCCTCTGGTTTCCAATCCCATACGACGGGCATAGAGCTATCGTAGTAGTAGCTGTACATTTGGTTCTGTACGTGTTTCGAAAGATCTTTCGGCTCAGGGTAGACCGAAGCGAGACCTGAAAATGATACGAAAACACAATGAATAATAATTCATACATCAAATTAATGTTAGTAGAGTAACATGGTTTGGTAGGATTTACCGTAGCTTTTGTTAAATTAACTGTTTAAGATCTATTTCTACTGAAATATATTGACTTGTGTTTTACAACCCAAGACCATATTCTACAATTGTACCTACTATAAATACTACATAAGTAAAGAATATCGTTTACCCTTAATATAATTTTCTACACTTACATGATAAGAAACTAACTAACGAAACTACTTACTGCTTAATTACTTTATGCACAATCTACTAATAGACCGATAGAAAACCCCAATAATCAATCAAAACATCTTCACTATCAACATAGATAAAATAACATGATTAATTACAAAAGTTTGTGAGCTATGTCAATTTATTATTGAGTCACCTCACTATTTCTCTTCTTCAATACACCACTTCATAATTTACAAATTAGAAGTCCATTGTTCATTCTTGTAGAAAATAATTATGATCATATAATTTCATGTGTAAGTAGGTTTCTCATCAATGATTTCATTTTGTCTTTTCTCATCGTTATTCGACCATGGATACATGTCTGGTAAATGACTTGTGTAGTGATAGTTGTACTGAAATCTTCTGATATGCTCTTCCAAGTCATTAGGTGTAGGATAAAAAGAACCAAGGCCTGATAAAAGAATAAAATTAAAAGGTGCTTTGTGGACTGGATGAAAACTTCATGGTATGCAGCGAAACATCATTCTGATGTTTCCACAAAACCATTGGGGTATTTTATTCTGGTTAATGGACAACTGAACTTACATATGTTGTAGTCATAGTCATTATGACTACTGTTATAATTGTCTTATTTCAAGGCCGAGCACTAAGTGCAAATTACGGTGTACAATATGTATGTCAATATTAACGACCAGCGGCCGCGACTCCGTCCGGGTGGATTTCTGTTTCCACACGCATAGTTTTATAGCTAAAAGCCTTCCTCGACAAATGGACTATCCAACACAAAAATAATGTTTTAATTCGAAACGAATAGTTCCTGAGATTAGCGCGTTTAAACAAACAGTTAATCAAACTCTTCGGCTTTAATATATTAGTATAGGTCAAACACTCTTACACGAGGGCTGGTTAATGGACATAGTTATAACGAAGTAGGTAAATGATCAACGTACCTTCATCATAAGCCATCTTGGCGACTTCGATGGCGATCGCGACGGAAACTTCGCGCACTTCAGAAAGGGAGGGATAAATGCGACCCATGGCCAAGTCTTCTTCGCTCACGTAATGGGCCAGAGTCTGAAAAATACGTATTTATTTATAAGAGACATTAACTACATAATTACTATTGTCTTCTTAATATGACATTTGTAGTGTCTCATATATTTCTAAAACTAAAATATGTTTAAAATTTCATAATATAAAAATTTCAATTGTAAAAATTCATTAAACTGAAAATGATTTAAAATCAACATGAACAAAATATTGTCTAATATGCCTTTGACTTGTCACGTGGACAAAATATGATATAGTAGAATCACTGTTATTTACAGATATCGATTTATTATTTCATTGATTATTTGTTCATTATTAAAGTACTTTTTGTTTCATTTGTTTATTGTATCATTGTTACTTAACAGGGAGGAAGGGAGAGCCTCTTTTAAAAGGCCGGTCAACGATGTCCATGGGCGGCGGTCATTGCTTACCATCGGGACCCGCTAGCTCGTATAGCTAGCCGTCTCTGCCATAAAAAAAAAGCAAAAGCAAATCAAAAAATTGGCCAAGTGCGAGTCGGACTCCCGCACTGAGGGTTCCGTACAAATTCTATTTTTGACGTATTAAAAAAACTACTGAATAGATTTCGTTCGAACTAATTTTCGTTGGTAGTTTTTACGGTAATGTACATTATATATTTATTACAGATTTATCATCCTCTTACTTTAGAAGTTAGAGGGGGGGGGGACACACTTTTTTCCACTTTGGAAGAGTCTGTGACGCAAAGTATGCACTTAAGAAAAAAATGAGCTTAGAAACCTCAATATAATTTTTAAAGACCTATCCATAGATACCCCACACGTATATGTTCAATGAAAAAAAATATTTTCAGGTTCAGTTCTAACTATGGGGACCCCCCATTTTTTTATTTTTTTTTCTGATTTCGTATGAAAACCTTGTTGCGGTTCACAGAATACATCTACTCACCAAGTTTTAATAGTATAGTACTTATAGTTTCGGAAAAAAGCGGCTGTGACAGACTGGCGGACAGACAGACAGACAGACATGACGAATCTATAAGGGTTCCGTTTTTTTGCCATTTTGGCTACGGAACCCTAAAAAGCAAATCATCATCAAACTCACCCTAGCAGCGGTCAAGAACATAGTCTCTGGTATGTGATGGGTGGCCGTCGCAATCACACCGAGCCCCACTCCGGGGAAGATGTACGCGTTGTTCCCCTGGCCGGGGTGGTACTCCTTGCCGTTGTACTTTACTGGGGGGAAGGGAGAGCCCGATGCGAAGACACAGCGACCCTGGAATTATAAATAAGGTGAATTTCGTTTATATAATGTCTAATACCCTAAGTAATAACTGTTTTAGACCTAGTACCTAGTAACCCTGCGGCCGTATTCGGCCATGGCGGCCGATCAGCCAGGTACGTGGGATATATTATAGTGCACAAGTGAGTGTGCAAGCACAGGTGCACTCCCTGTTCCTTCATTCTCATAATTTGGTGGGACAAGACAAGTCGAAGCACGAAGCTCGAGATGAAATTTTTTGGTCACCCATCCGATGACTGGCATCTGCGAACGTTGCTAAACTTTAGCAACCGCAGGCCGAGTGCGCTAACCACTGCGCCATCGAGCTCCTCAATCATATATAATGTCTACTAATGTTATTTAAAATGTGAGGGAAATGTCTTTAAAATAGGGGAAGTTACAAAGGAGCATTTCATTATAACCGTTGTTCGTGTTCAGTGACTTAATAATTCAGTTTAAAATGCCTGGATAAATAATGCCATAGTTGAGAGGATTCTGCCATAATTTTTATGTCGTGTCATTATTTGGAGGTTGTTTCATTCATTATTTGGAGCGTTGTATATTTTAAAAAGGTTGTATTTCAAAGAATTACCTACCATTCGACACTCAAGAGTGTGACACTCCGATTATTATATTTTTTTTTAATTTCATCAATCTGAGTGGTTTTATCCTCTTTAAATCTTTAAAAAACCACTTAAAATTTGTATACTTATTTATTTATTATTAATCAATACAAGTGAGATTAACTTAAACTAAAAGCCTCGCAAACCGCTTCCGTGGTAGACTGCGAGTGCTATCACGCAATTAGGCACATAGGTACACACATAACGAACTTAGGAACTAAATTATGCAACACAGTATCACAAGCTACTTATGTAATACTTACTTCAGTATGATCATACGCGTCCTGTGCGGTGCATTCCGCTTTACTGGTGGGGTTGGACAGGGCGAAGATGACGGGCCTCTCGGTATTCTGTGCCATTTGCTTCAGCACGTTGGGGGTGAAGGCACCGCCCACAGTTGAGCAACCTGAGAACAAATAAATTAATGTTATGAATGATTGCGTCGAAATGGTTACATCGATTAATATTTTAGTAAATAGGTATGAATTATCCCGGTTCATGTTATAGTATTGTAAATCAATAAATACAAAATATTTTTGCCGTTTTTAAGTCACAATTTTTACGAGGGTTTCAATAGTGATCGCAAATACAGTCTAATATACGCTTTAACTTTTAGTACCTAAACTGACAAAAATTTAATGAAAAATGTCCAGTCATTTCCGCGCCTCCGTTGATGTATTTCGGCTAAGACGACTGATAAATCCCTGCTCATTTAAATTCCGATATCCTTGCCGAAATCTTCGCGTGCTCTGGTACTCCGCCTTTGCGCCTCTTGGATAGGAATCTGGTGACGACTAAGTAATAGACGCCGTCGCGAGCTTGCCTCTTGGTTAGACCTTACATCCACATACAATACTTAACTGAACTTAAATACAAAAAAATACCAACTAACCAATCAAACAGCTCGGCTTAATCTTCGCAACGCACTTCTCAAAGTCCTTCTCTGGTTCGATATCCTTGCGGAAATTCTTCGCGTGCTCCGGGACTCCGCCTTCACGTCTCGTGGACAGAAGTCCATCGACGTCAAACATGTACACTCGTTCGCGAGCTTGCCTCTCGGATAAACCACACACCCACTTGGTATACTTCACAGAAATTAAATAAAAAAAAGTGACAACTAACCAATCAAACAGCTCGGCTTGATCTTCGCAACGCACTTCTCAAAGTTCTTCTCCGGTTCGATATCCTTGCCGAAGTTCTTGGCGTGCTCTGGGACTCCGCCCTCACGTCTCGAGGACAGGAGTCCGTCAACGTCGATAATGTATAATTGGTTACGAGCTTGCCTCTCGGATAAACCAAACATCAACATACAATATTTCACAGAAATTAAATACAAAAAAGTAACAACTAACCAATCAAACAGCTCGGCTTGATCTTCGCAACGCACTTTTCAAAGTCCTTCTCCGGTTCGATATCCTTGCCGAAGTTCTTCGCATGCTCTGGTACTCCGCCTTCACGTCTCGTGGACAGAAGTCCATCGACGTCGAACATGTACACTCGTTCGCGAGCTTGTCTCTCGGATAAGCCATCAGCCACCATCGCAGCAACGGTGAGGTTTGCGATGCCGTTTGCCGCCTGGAAATAGAATATCATTATTGAGAGGCTCGTATCATTATTTAAAGGATCGTTAAAAAATTGTTTTGAATACTTTCATGATATTGAATCACTCTTGGTAAAATTTTACATTGAGACAAATAAAAATTACTTTTTTCTCTTGAGCGGGTTGTCTAGTTAATTTAAATGATTATATCATTAATTGGAGTATCATATCAAAAATTAACGAGTTCGAATACCCAAGTTAAGTTTATTTTTGTTATTATTTACAAGGCCTGCCGTCACACCTCCGACACCAATGATTGGAGAGGCAAGTTAGTCCCAGGTGACCCATAAAGTTATTGGTATTAATTTAACCATTATCCATTAATTAATAGTCCAATAATAAACCAATTTCTACTTTAACCAAATCAATCAAATCCCCATTACGTACAGGATTGAATAATAATTAATTAATTAATTTAAAACATTCCGTGACAGTTTTTTTTTAGTATTTTACGAAAAGCACCGCCATATTCAAGCAAGATCGTGTTACGTACTAAACTCGGTCCACATCAATATCAATCAATATTTTACATACACGCCACTATATCGTTTTTCTATCGAACATTTTTATAATAAGTGTGAAGAAAAATTTGTGGAAAATAATAATGGAAACATTTTTGGATCACATTCAAAAATCTGCACAAATGTTTGTTTTGAGAAATGATGCCAGATTTGTGGAATACTCCATCATTTCAAATCATTAACAAAAACATTACGTCCAGTGTTTTCAGTGGTATAATTGCGAAGATTGTAACAATGCTTTTCCAGATTAAAGGCGAAATTAAGTGTTCAATTAGATGTTGCTGCTACTTTTACAACAGATATTAAATCTTTGTTTTTTGCTATAATCCAACTATATCAAAAAATGCTATATTCCAACCAACATTTCATCAATTTGGGGCATTTTGGTGTAAAAAAGTAAGTGCGTTATAAATTACTGACACTAACTAATCCAGCTCATTTTGTGGTGTCAAATTTAATCTCGCATCCAAAGTGCAAACCCGTACCATTCTATTAAATCTACGTCAAACAATATTGATGCGAACCGAGTGACAAAGTACAACACACGCCAACCAAACTATACTCACGGAGCCAGCACCAAGGAACAGATAAATATTCTCACTGAGCTTCCTCTTGGTCACCCTGACGGCGGCCATGAGACCCGCGACCGCCACGCTGGCCGTTCCCTGGATGTCGTCGTTGAACGTGCAGTACTTGTTCCTGTATTTGTTGAGGAGACGGCCCGCGTTGATCAGAGCGAAGTCTTCGAACTGTGGAGAGGTTGGTAAGTTTCATTATACAGGAACTACTGGTTCGAATACAAAAAATATTTTTAGTATTCGAACCAGTAGTTCCTGAGATTAACGCGTTAAAAAAACAACTCTTCAGTTTAATTATATTAGTGTAGATTTTAGTCAGTTATTTTGCCTGTTGAAACATACGCCTCTCTATGTAAATGGCAAATATTTATTTTATAACTTCTGCCCTTATTTGTATAAAATACAATATCAAAATTTTAGCATGTAATTATAGCAAATAACTGCGTAATGTAACACAATAATATCAAATCAGATGAGCGTTTTATCTTCGTAATATCCATTGCCATCACCAGGTAACTTGACATTATGATAACACATTCGTTATCACCTCTTATCGCCAAACATGATACACACAACATTACATAATGTACATAAATAAACTCTCAATATACATTAGCAACATAGTACTTACTTTATAGAGGCCATAGACCCCTATGTGTTGCATGCTATCACTACATAGTATAAAACAAAGTCGCTTTCTCTGTCCCTATGTCCCTTTGTATGCTTAAATCTTTAAAACTACGCAACGGATTTTGATGCGGTTTTTTTAAATAGATAGAGTGATTCAAGAGGAAGGTTTATATGTATAAAAACACAGAGATTTTCTGTGGTGTATTAAGTATCAGCATTGCACCCGTACGAAGCCGGGGCGGGTCGCTAGTTAGAAATAAAGTAATGGCGTCCTTAGCTTAATCGATAATTAATTAATTATAAAAGTATTTATGTATGTCTATCCGTTCCCTAGCATCCATAGTACAAGCTTCGAGCTTAGTTTGGGGCTAGGCAATTGGTGTGTCAGTCCAAGGCATTTATTTATTTAGGCATTTATTTAATTGGACTGGTTACATAAATCATTATTGACTAATAATGGACCGTCGGTTTTTTACTGAGAAGGAAACCTATTTTCCTGATATAGTTTCAAGCTAGATATACCATTTCTTAGGGCTCGGAAATACCATTACACGTGGTATTTATTTTCTGTACAGACATGAGCACCAACATGTATACACATCGTCATACACACTGACCCTTGTGTCAAAGCACTAAAGCTCATATTTGAATGTGTTAGTTAGTATTCATGTTGGGGCTCATGACGGTACCTACGTGTAACTGTACATGAAACTTCTATTTCCAATACTAATCATCATAGCGCTTATTCAATCCATGGTACCCTACTTCTATGATCCTGAATTGACCAGGCTGGATATAACAATAGAGCGACTGTCGTCTGATAACCCTTACAAGAAAAACCAGAGCAGACCATTTGGATCAAAGTCGGAATGAACGGCTTAACGTGCCTTCACTTCACGTTAAGCCGCTTCTCCTTTCAATAATAGCAAAATGTATCCCATTAGGTGTTAAGTGACAAAACCTTTAAGTCACGCGCCGCTGTAAGTACCTACACATTCGAAGGAAAGATTTGTTATCATCGGAAATCATATTACTTCACGTCACGCCAAAAGCAATCGACAATAATCGACATATCTAATCTTTAAATGATTCACTGGTGATCACAATGCCGTCTGATGATCACATTTATCAAAGAAATGACGTGCGTTTATTATGATTTAATAGCTCGTTCCTGCGAGTATACCTGAGTATGTTATGCAATTACTCAAAGAAAATCGATTGCTTATTTATAATCCTAAAGACATCGCCTTAGGTACAGTAATTAAACTTTTAATTACGTTAACCTAATCTAATATATCGTAATTAATGAAGCAGTAGTATTATTGATATTACCCACGATTAGATATGGATGAAGCTATCTAACCACACAGTAGATTTAAATCAATCAGCACTCAAGACTGTTGATGTTTTTATCACTTATATCGTTTGTTTGTTTGATAACCCGACAGCATGGGGAAACTGTTTGGTTCCCATTTTATCTGTTTATTTAATATTATATATAATTTATGACAGTATAACATAATATTTATATTAGCTATGTTCGATAAAACGTGAAATACTTCAGAAACTTTTCAATTGACAAATTGAAAATGAATCTATCAACGATAGGTATTCCGGTCACATAATACATACAAAAATGTACAAAGCTACATCTTCTTCTTCTTCCTAGCGTTTATCCCGTTTCTATACGGGGTCCGCTTTGACCATGATCCAGGATTTGGCAAGTCTGGTTATTACAGTGAAGCGACTGCCATCAGACCTTCGTAACCCATAGAGGGGAACCAGACAGATTGGAGCATGGTTACACATTCAGATCTAACTGAACTAAAGTCAGAAATCGCTGAATGTGCAGGTTTCCTCACGGTGTTTTCCCTCACCGCGCCGAGTTAATGGCACAAATCCACACATAGATTTCGAAAAATCCAGAGGTGTGGGCCCGGATTCGAACCGCGGACCTCACGTATGTGAGGCCCCGTCCGTACCACTAGGCCACCATCGCTCATGTACAAAATGGAAAATTCGGTAACCAGGACATTTTGTAAAACTTAAGATCAGAAGGGAAATATAGTTTAGCAGATCTTTGAACGTTGGTTTCTAATCTAACAACTTATTATGTTGTTCACCAGTAATTTTGAAATAATTTAAAAACCATGAATGGTTGTCACAATCAACAATTGGACCACACTGCTTGCGTTTGATTGACTTAAGCGCATCGCCGAGGATCGGGCTAAATGGAGAGCCCTAGGAGAGGCCTATGTCCAGCAGTGGACTGCGAGAGGCTGATGATGATGATGATGAAGCGCGCCAATATTTTGATCTGGCACTTTACTGACATTTCATGATGCCCGCGCTTTGGTTGGCGAGTCACGTTTACTCAAATGTGTTTATTAATTATAGCGGCCCGTCACGCGGTTTCACCCGCGTCCCGGGGGAACTACTTCCCAAACCGGGATAAAATATAGCCTATGTTACTCTGGGTGAATGTAGCTTTCCAACAGTGAAAGAATTTTTCAAATCTGCCAAGTAGTTTCGGAGCCTATTCAATTTATACAAACAAACAAACAAACAAAAAATCAAACCTTTCCTCTTTATAATACTTGTATAGACAAATGAGTATCGAATTCAAAACTCATTATCAATGAAATCATACCTGTAAGAGCGTATTCTGTCCGTATCTCTGCACACAGGCCTCCATAAATTCGTCAATGAACTCATCGTATTCCTTTCCGCGCGCTCGCTTCTGCCGCAAACCGATGTACAACGGATCCTCCAGGAGATCCTGCAAAAAACACACCATAACGTCAAACACATAAAGTCGATATTCAAACGACAGTGAACTGACACTGAATAACCGTGTTTATTATGCATTATGACCTAGAAGTGACAGGATAGACTAAATTATTTGCGTTACAAATAGATCCGAGTGCACAATACGGAAATGGAATTACCTGTAAACACGCAACGAAACGATAACATCAAATACTATGTCGAATGATTTCAAGCACTTATTGTAATCAGAACTTATTGGGTTGTTTAAGTGACTCAAACGCCGATACTGATACAAGTCGCGTTGCCATGGCAACGGACTATCCGATTTATTTGACCACTTCTGAAATATTTGTTCATTACATACTCTTTACTTCTCGTATGGATATCAATATGATTTATTTACCTTTCTGTCGCCTGATCTATCTACGGTCGTGTCAGACTGCTGTCCCACCGAATTATGGGAGTGAGGGAATAGGGAGTGCACCTGTGCTTGCGCATTCGCTTGTGCACTATAATATATCCCGCGTAAGTGGCTAATCGTAAGATTGGCCGCCGTGGCCGAATTCGGCTAGGAGGTTATTATTATTACCTTTTCTGTATCCTCGATTCTCAAGGAAGTAAATCTAGTAAATCTCATTCTCGACATTTGAAGAAACAAATCATAATGATTGATTGACCCATCGTTTATCCTTGAAAATGTATTTGTCCTTGTTTGAAAGTCAGCTGGTAATGATTTCCCATCAGTTATTGTTATCAGTCCAACAGATATATGTAAAGATTAGAGGATCATTATCAAAATGTACGTGATCTATTGTTTGCATTAGGCACGTGTTAAAGAGTTATCGCTTCATTTCGTCTTTATCTTCGACGCATTATTGGAGAGTTTGAGCCAGGTCATGGAGGCTAACATCATTTATATCATAGGCTTTAATTTTTGTCTGATCTGAGATTCAAAATTTAAACTCATGTTCCCCGCGTTTTAAGTTACCTATTAGCCACTACGCGACGTAAGTTTGCCAGAGCTCACTTGGGGTATGGGATCTAAAAGGCAGGCAACGCAACTGGGACCCTTGTGCGATTGTTGATGTCAATGGGCAGCGGTGATCACTTACCATCAGGTGACTCTCTTTTCCGTGTGCCTTCCTATTACATAAACAAATCGCGATACAATAAGTATAGAGATTTTGCCGAGAAGTGCCGGCGAAGAAATAACACTATCCTAATTTCTTCCTATCTGTTTCGTAAGCCGCTGCTTAGGGATATTTCTGGGAGGACGGGCAGCAGCGCTCATTGGTCACTACATCATGATCAAACTGCCTGTCCAGCGAAGTAGGTAAATATGGGCATGATCCCCTCCTCCCTGAAGCCTACGTCTATCTATGAACTCCTATAGGCTTATGGTAAGAAATACATACATACCTGGTTATCAGTGCCGACATCTAGCGTAATAGGCAGGCACTGGTGAGGCTTGATACCGGCCAACGCGGTGTAAAGGGACAGCTTTCCGACGGGAATGCCCATCCCGTACGCTCCCAAGTCTCCGAGACCGAGGATACGTTCACCGTCGGTGAAGACAATGACTCTTACGTCAGGTTCTGGCCTGTGGAGAAATGGGTCTGATGTAGTATTATTGACACTTGGAATGAGAGAATAAATACCAAATGATAACAAGATGATTTTTGTGGTAAATAAAAGCTAATGCAGGCTCAACCAAAGGACAAACTAGTTTTTTTTTTTCAAAAACCTTTACAGGCACTTAAGCTTACTACTATTGTAAGACGAGAAACATAATCAAACTCGCCGCTCCTGTCATCCCATTCTCCTCACCGACACGGAGTTATGACACAACAGTTGTGTAGAGAGCTATCTATAGTATCAGTATAGTCATCTGTAAGGTGGAGGCACTTCCCCAGACTAACAGCTCATTCGAGAATTGGGTATTTGACTGCATTTAAAATAAATTATGAAACTATTACATTGAAGACAAAATAATAACAAATCATTATGCCACAGTTAACAAATTATCATAGTTAATCGGAACTAAAAAAGTATTGTTTTGACAATACTAGCTTGTGACGTGACAGCCTAGTATTTCATACAGTTTTCCCTACAATGTTGCATTTTTAAGATTTAATAAAAGTGAGTATTTGACCTGTCATTAAAATACCGGATTCTGTACTACAATGATCTACCTCTCGTAAGATTAAACCGAATTGAAAGACTTACCAATTTTTAAGAATGTTGAAAACGTGACCCTTGTCATTGATGGTGATGAACAGACCTCGAGGTCTCCTGTAGATGAGGCCGAATCTCTGGCAAGCCAGTCCCACAGTTGGCGTGTACACAATGGGCAGGTACTTCTCAATGTTCTCCGATAGCAGTCGGAAGAATAACTTCTCATTTCTATCCTGGAATGGTTAATTAAAATAAGATGTTTGTTACTTTTAAGACGCACGGCAGGCCGCGCAAGGGGTTTAAAAGATGTAATCTACATTCAGATGATGATAATACTGGGTGCGAATTGAATATTGGGCTTAGTGGAGAGAAGGAATGGAAGGATGATGAATACATTCAACCTCTTTCTTGTGTTTACGATCGATGTTCGAAAACACTTTCTGGGCACAGAACGATGTTTCATAATAATGCAAATTAAACATCATGTTTATCAAGAAACCAGATAAATAGAAAAGATACTACATATATTCATTATTCATACAAATAGGGGTAAAAATTAATCCACAAAAAATCCAATATTTGCGAAGTCAACTGCAGTTGTTGTTTGCAAGTTTGTCATTTTAACTTCATACCGCATCGCGAAAAGTTACAAGAACTAATAATGCAGAAAGAAATAACAAGCAAAATTAAAGAAATTCACTCGTGCATCGAATTATCAATTTTTGGTTCTACGAGTAGAAACGAAATTGATTTTAATTAACAACTGCAATTTTCGTTTTGAACAGAGTTTTAAACTAGATTCAACTCTTGTTAACAAGTCTGTGACATTTGCAACGTAACCTTGAATTATTACAATTAGTATAATCAACTGTAACTACTAGGCTACTATTAAAGGAGATTACCAAGCTACATATAAAAGTAATTTTACTTCCTTGTTTCAAAAACAATGATATATACGATCGCCGACTATGGATGATCTGTCACATTCTTTATAGTTTTATCAATACACATCCTAACCAGAAAATTTGGATTAAAATTAAATTCGACAAGTAAACACTGCAATTTGAAATTGTATCCACTTATTTCTTTTAATATTACTAAACTTCACTATCGTTACGATGAGATTCATTAATAGCGTGAAAACAAGCGATCACACCGTATTAGAGCTAAGATTGAGAGGAAAGACACATGACCGATTTACTGGGACAAGAGGAAAACTTTAGTGTTTTTCTTCTTATGTAATGGTTTTTATACATTTTTAACATAACACGAAATAGGAAGAGGCAAAACAATAGTGAAGAATAAGCCCGTATACGTATGATCGTCGCATAGGAAATTTAACGCAAACAATTTTGTATCCTATGTCGTTTAGTACAAGGAATAGTCTGACTTGCAGTCATTTCTGGCACATTACGCGCTCGAGATTTTCTGAATACGGGCCTTAATTTGCGTCACCTCGAGTGCTAGATTAGTATTCAAACGCCTTTTTAACCTGAGCCAAACATCTCTCGTGTTTCTATACACTGCATTGTAGGCAAACAAGAAATAGATACAAATTCTTTGGAACACTTAACTTAATCCATAATTTAACATATGTTATCTTTTAATTACCATTATCATGTAAAAACGCGGGAACTTCATAAGAACATAAATGGCACAGATACCTAATATCAATATGTTGATAAAGGCAAAATCAATGTATGTGATTCTGTCCGCTATAATAGGGATGATGACACCACCAGTCATGTGACTTTCTTTTATTAACTGTCAAAACGATTTCTAACTATGAAGCTTGTATGAAAATACTCTATTATGACGTCACTATTTTTGTAGTCAATTGAGAAACTAATTACTGTTTTTATATGATTTAAAAATACAAATCTTATGAACATCAGAATACAAACCACTCATTAGATAACTAAAAGCATCTTCTTTTAGCAAAATAGTATTGTAAAATTAATAGTGATATGAGTCATCATCCCTATTAATCATTGTATAATAATATACACAATTAAATGTAATATCATCGTAATCAAACAGGCTGGTCAATTCAGGCTCATGGTGGTAGCGTTCCCTGGCCTCCGAGGCAATGGTCGAGGATGCAACCGGGAGAGGCGCCGCTAGGATGATGATTAACATATGCAAATATAATAATATTCACCTGCAATTCGACAAGGTATAGGTATTTGTTAAGGTTTTCTTCATATCTGTCCACTGATATTCTGCAAATTTCCAGCTGTTCCTCTTGAGTTTTGAATTTGGCTGCCAAAAGACCGTGGATGCCGAGGGCTTGGCGTTCTTCCAGCGTAAACGCGAGACCCTAGAACATGGAAAATAAATGTTTCAGCATTTAATTCCTACTATAGGATCTACAGAATAAAATCTTTTTTTTTTGTCTTTGAAATCCATTACGGTGATTGAAGTTACAGAATTGACACAAAAGCATTTTTAACTAAGAACAAGGCATTGCATGTTGATTTATTGATATCGAACAAAATATTCCCGTTCAAAAAAAAACATTTTAGATGTGCCAAGGTAAATGTAGTTATAATAAGGGGAAAATGCAATATTTTGTCCTTACTTACATTTCCGCTCTTAAATGTGAAAACCATTGCGCGTAATTTATTTGAATGAAACCACACCGCTATCATACGAAAGCAACCAATTTACCTTGTTCAATGAAGTACCTATGTAATAATAGTTTGCCTATCACTACATAGTATAAAACAAAGTCGCTTTTTCTGTCATGTTGTCCCTATGAACGCTTAAATCTTTATAACTACGCAACGGATTTTGATGCGGTTTTTTTTAATAGATAGAGTAACTCATGAGGAAGGTTTTTATGTATAAATAGTGGACAAGTACCACGGGCGAAGCCGGGGCGGGCCGCTAGTTATTTATAATTACAATTCGAAGATCAGATTAAGCATTAGAATTTAATCCATACGTTACTAACATGTATTAATTTGGTATAAAAGATGAAATCAACAACTCCACAAGGGTCGCAGATGCGTTGCTTGCATTTAAAACCCCTTTTCTTGCACTTACTCTGGAGATGTTACCCACCAGTAAGAACATAGCACAAAAGTTGCAAAGTGCTACTTCACTATAATCTTCTGTAAGGTGGAGGACCCTGCCCTAACAAACGGCTCGTTCAAGAGGAAGTTACATAGATCTACCTCTCTTAATAAGCGTATAGCCTACCTTATTTAACCTAGGATCTCTCAAATGGTCGATGCCTCGAACCACGTTCGGGCAGATGATGTTGCCGGTGACCTCGTGGTACTCCCGGCAGGGCACAGACGAGGACTCGAACGCCGGACATTTCGCTAGCGCCAATGCCACCGCCCGGTTTGGGACTATTGCATTGGTGCAACATCTGGAACAAAGAGAAAATATTTTTAACTGTTTGCTTCACTTTTTTGTTTATTACATACTAATTTATGCATTGGTATCCGAACCTACAGTTAAATAATTGTATAGTAATGACAGTAAGAATAAATTGTTCTGACCCCAAACTATGATTTTGTCTCTATAGAAAGCACCAGTGGTATTCAAAATTCTTAAGGACTATGCCAATGTCAGTATGGGCGGTTTGATAGGTTCGTGCAAAAATGAAAAGTATGTTACTCTTTGAGATAATCCTTCTTTATTCTTCGACATAAACTACTTATAGGCTTATACACGTAATTTAACGCTTTTCTAATTTTCTAATTCTTTCCGAATATAATGATTTGAAAAGGTCTAAAAAATAGGCAAATGTTTTCAGCCATCGCCTCCTTTTTTGATGAATATATATTTTTCTGCAAATATTATTTTTAAGTTAAGGGACAAATTATAGTAAAAGGGAGTCAATTCTGTAAACTAACAGGAAAAGAAAACAAATTAGAAGCCTATTTCTACTAATTTCGAGATCACTACTACAGGGGTATAAGCTGGATGGCACATTTCCACAGTAAAACATGACTTTTTCAGCTTTTTTGTGTTTGAATGTTGGTGAAAAATATTATGTACTCGTTGATTCGAGATGCCCATAGCACTAGTAATCTCATGCATTTTCACTCTTCTGTCATCTATTACTATGACCTAGATTTCAACCAACATTTCTGGAGTAGTACCGTTTGCAGGACGTCAAGATGGCTTAGAATCACTTGTACCCATAAGATCAGTTTTTTTAAAAAATTCAATAATGTAAGGTGCAGAATCCCCAAAATGTTTATAAATCATCACTTTAGTCTCCTGAGGTGTTTTGCTTTTCAGGCAATAATGTTAAATCACCACACGAAATTCTGTTTCACACAATTTGTTGAAAATCACTCGACTTCCTTAATGTGAAAAACTCAAAAAACTGGGCCGATTAAGCTGAGACTTGAGCTGAAGCTAAGAGATGCTACTAATCATAAACTCAAAACGAAGCAACAGCATAAATTGTCGGACTTTGCACGGATTTATCAAACACCCCTGGTAGGTACAGTATACCTTAGGTACAAAAAGAAAAAATAATAATGTATTTTACAATAACAGTGTTTGGGGAATCTCTTCGAATATTGATACAATAGAGGAAAACAATTTAACCTACGAGGAAAAGTCACCCTTTTCCGCAATTAAGGATCTCTTGTCACCCATAACACACACGTGTAGTTTCTCTTATTAAAAAATGCAAACGCTACTATTGCGTTTTAAGTTCCGCGATAGTAGATTATAGATAAGTGATATCTGATGTGATGTAAGTAGCACGACAATAATGCAGAAGTTTTATCAGTAGCGCGTGAGTGTAAAGTACCTACTAAAGTGTCGCATTTAAAGTTAATCGCATTGATCTATTCTTGATTGATACTTCAATTTAATTAAACTTTACGCACACTGACTAATCAATGGCGAGTAGGCAGAATGCATTTGTTAGAAGTTTACGCAAGCTATTTAATTGAATTGAGTATTTTTAAACCTATTTGCCGAAATCTTCAATAAAACGACGGGCTGAGGCTACCAAGCACTAAAGAACTTTGAAATGGAATTAGTTAAGTTTTTTTTTTAAGTGCAATTTACTTTATTCGAAATGCAATCATCGGCCATTTGATTTAAAATATCATTTCTAGCATATGATCGCCACAGCTGGCCAGGACGTAGATAAACTTATTTTTATTTAACTAAATTTAACTTGAGCCATTTGGATGTATAAAACAAAACAAAAGAATACGCTTTTCTTGTCTCTATGGAGCTTTTAGGACGATTTTCCGTAACAATTATTTCGAGGCCAAGTATGATGATAATGTGTTTCATGTGCCAAGAACCGATTCTTTACAATGCCAACGCGTAAACATTGACTGACCCACCTCATAACTAAATCAGGTTAGACCCTAAATAAGTAAATCAAACAGAAAAAAAATACTAACGTCAGGCAGAAAACACTATTAAGTATTTTATCGACCCATTACTCTATTAGATCTATAAATAGTCGTATTTGCCCAATTACCAATAGAGTTCAGAATTAGCCGGAACACATTATTTCTTCGCTTCTCTTTTTGAGAACTTCAACGAACTCCAACTGTTAACCGCAGCTGTTGTTTCGTGCATGAGAAAATCGTAAACCAAATTGAAAAAGAAATATTTTTATATGGATTTGTAATTTATTTGAGACTCACAAATCTTATTATTGATATGAAAATAACTCTGCACCTGGCTTCTGAACCATAAAACACATGTTGGTTAAAAATTGGTGATTTAACATAATTTTTAATTATGTTTGTAAGATCTGTTATTATTAGTGGTATCTATAATTGTGCATAGAGATGCGTCGATTATTCTATGTATATCTGTAGCGACAATATATTATCAAAATTAGGCTTAATATTCTATATCTGTAGCGACAATATATTAAAAAATTAGGCTTAATTAATTAGGCATTTTTATCAGATGATTCAAGCTTTTTTCCTGCATTATAGGATCTTAGAAAATTACCTACGAATAATTTATACGCTAATTAGATCACTCTAAAAAGCTGGGGGTATGTCTATGACGTCTATGTTACATAAATAAAAAAGGCTAGATAAAATGTTTACACACAATCTTATTAGCACAATTTACTATTCAACATTTTTGTTTGCAGGTGACGTAGGCGTTACGAAATCACATCTCCTAGTTTTTGTTTGTAGACAAACACTATTCTTAGGTACCGTTTAATAAAACAAAGGAATAAACATGCTGGCGTTCATAATAATGACATTACCTAACGACTAATTATAATGTTTAGGCCGGCCGGCCAGTCGGTAGTGAGTTTACGTCTGCCAATGCCATGGTCTATCGGCGGATCTTTGAAGCTATTACGAGTAGTTATACCTAGGCATACTAAACACAAAAATGATTTATCTGAAGATAAAGTCACTTATAACTATTACTCATTGGGTGAAGGACAGATGCTAATTTTACGATGAAAGTAACGAGTTTTCAAAAGCAGTCGAGGAAGTTCGACCATTACATAGAGTTTCATGTTAAGTAATTAAAGAACCTACTTGAAGTAGGTACTTAACATGAATGAAATTTCTCAAAACCTCGAGAGAAAGATAACCATCACTGGTTCTATCTTAGTATATTTAACAGGATCTCTACCCAACACCATAGAGACAATCGAAGTTAATCAAAAACAAACAATACATAACAACAAATGTCTATGCACATGCAAATTGGCAGAGGCGACAGAGGTAACGCGTCACGTCGCAGGAAAAAGTTGAGTAACCTTCAAGGGGTCGGGTGTCACGTCCGAGTCAGCTGTTCATCTTGTTACACGAAGTATTTGAGAAATACTTACAAACACAAATGCAATCTATAATGTGCATCGGAGTCCGATGCACATTATAGATCCGATGATCGAAGTATAATAAAACCACTATCGGAAAAGATCAGATCAACAACAGTGTCAATCAGGAACCATGCCTTCTTGAAACAAAACTCTACTACCTACCTAATTAGTTACTGTTAAGAGTTTTTACTAACCAGTAAGATAACTTTTACATTAGAATGATTGAAGTAGTATTTATAAATCTGTTTATTATCTTGTCTCTATGTGCGTTATTGCATATCAGCTGTACGGTGAAGGAAAACATCGTGAGGAAACCTGCACACTGAGTTACAAACCACTCCATTAAAATTGCCACGAGAGTCGTTGTGTGTTTCTTTTCATGCAATAATCACGACACTCAGTAATGAGGATTACGATTGAAGGAAGAATGTCCTGCCTGTTATCCAACACATCGTAAACTTTTCCCTGCTTGTTGGTAAATTCCCTGATTGTTGGCGAGAAGCATATGTTATTCCCTTGCCAAAAATTTCCTCTCCCAAGGAGCTTACAAACTTCAGACCTATTTCCATTCTTCCCTTCCTATCCAAAGTCCTTGAAGCTGTCGCACACAAGCAAGTCTCCTTTTTTATTTACTCCCATTCCCTTGTTACTCCTTATCAGTCAGGGTTCCGCCCGGGACATAGTACTTCAACAGCTCTACTCAAGGTCACTGAGGATATAAGGCTTGGCATGGAGAGTCAAATGGTCACCATATTGGTTCTTATCGACTTCTCCAATGCTTTTAATATGGTTGATCATGACATTTTACTTGCCATCCTTATGTCTTTGCAGTTCTCGTCATCGTCGCAGGATTGGTTTTCCTCTTATCTGCGTGGCCGCAGGCAGGCTGTTCGTGCTGGACACAATGTGTCACAGTGGAATGTTTTATCTGCTGGTGTTCCGCAGGGTGGAATCTTATCTCCACTACTATTTTCTATTTTTATTAATTACCTTTCTTTCTCGCTTAGTTGTTCTTACCATTTCTACGCAGATGATTTACAAATTTACACGCAGACGTCAGCTGGGAATGCTAATTCGGCTATAGCCTTGCTCAATCGTGATCTGCAGAGTATCAACGATTGGTCTACCAACTTTGGGATTCCTGTCAATCCTAATAAATGTCAAGCAATTGTTGTGGGTGGTGCTAAACAGATTTCCAAGATTGGGGTTGGTTCGATCTCACCTGTCATGTTTGGGAACTCTATTATCCCTTTTAGCCTAAGCGTTAAGAACCTTGGTCTCTTCATGGACTCGACTCTTAGTTGGACCTCACAGGTCGCTGAGGTCAGTCGTCGTGTAATATTCTCGTTGCGATTGTTAAATCGATTTAGGAATTTCTTGCCCACAAATACCAAAGTGTTACTTATCACTTCTCTTGTTTTTCCTCTCATTGATTATGCTGATGTCTGTTACCCCGATCTCAATGAAGACCTTTTGAATAAGTTGGACCGTCTCTTAAATAATTGTATCCGTTTCATTTTCTGTCTCCGTAAATTTGATCATGTTTCTTCCTACCGGTCTCAACTTAACTGGCTCACAATACGTCAGCGTAGACAGCTTAGGCTGCTCTGCACTCTCTTTTCCATTCTTTTTAATCCTAAATCTCCCGATTATTTAAAAAGTAAGTTTAAATTTCTTTGCGATTCTCATGACCGTCAACTTCGATCTACTAGCTCATTACTACTCTCTACTCCCCTCTTTCATACGGGCTTCATGTCCGACTCCTATACTCTCAATGCTATACGTCTCTGGAATAGTCTCCCTGACAGTATAAGAAAAGCACCAAATAAGTTTGCTTTTAAAAAGCAGGTTCGTGAATTTCTTTCAGAAGCCTGACGTGGAATTGATTTTTATTCCCCGTTTCTGATTCATTATACAGGACATCATCATCAATATTAAGTTTGTGTATGTATGTATGTATTTATTATATTAGATTGTATTTGTGTATGTTTATTATCTAAATATCTTCTGCTTTGTTAATTTAATTATCTTTAAAATTATGTTTTGATTTGCTCACTACCACATTCAAACATTTCGTTTTTCTAAAGGTTGACTGGTAGAGAATGCTTTTAGCGTTAAGTCCGCCTTTTGTACCTTTTGTGTGGTCAATAAAGTTTATATAAATAAATAAATAAGAATTCTTTTACAAACCTAATTCAGTAAGAATGTATGTAAAAAGCCCTTTAAATTATATCTGTGTCTTTTTTTAAGACAAGGCCAATCTCTAAAGTTAATTATCAGGTCAACGCACAGACGGTCTATTTTTAAGTGTAAATTGACAACAGTCGGGAATTTCTTTCGTATAAAATAACGTAAATACAAGAAACTTCAAGGATCTGAAACGACAATAGATGAGAATTCATCAAAAGGAGATAAATATACATATTCGTGTTTGTTCAGCATTTACATCTATGTATTTCACGTTTATTAATAGATGATAGGCGTGAATAACATTTTGTTCACCTCTAAATTACATGCTTTACGAGCTGCCACTATTATTATGGCTTTACTGGACAAAAATACGACGGTTAAATATTACTATGGACTCCTACTTTTACTAGATCAAAGACTTTTACCTGCCCACATCATATCATTTTTGTATGAATGTTGATCGTGATATTTTTAGTCGTAACGATCACGTCGTTGCTTATAAAAAGGCGACATTTTCAAAATATTATTTGCATCGAACGAGTAAAGTAACAAAATCGTTTATAAGTATCTGTTTACACTAATTTATTATTTTGACGAAAATTATAAGACGAAAATGTTGCTAGTGTTGAACGATTGACTAAATTCAATTGAGTTGCACCTCACTAGTGTGTCTATGCCTTGCGGCGGCACTATGGTGGAGCAAAAATGACAGTTTTGATGACGACAGCAGTTCAGTTAAAAATTAAATGCGGAGACGGGAAGTTACGGAGATTAAGAAAGAGAAAATAACGTGTCTTCAGTTGATATATCTAACAGATTTCAGAAGTGGGACCGTTTCTCGCGCCTGTATTAAATAGTGCGGATAAACTTTTCACAACGTTGTCAAAACGTAAAACAACGCTTACGCATAAGTACCGACCGCGTGGCATAGGGCGTGGTTGTCGAGTATATTTTTTTTCTCTCGCTTTAAAACTAATGCTTGGTGTTAAGGTGTGCACGAAATGAACAATTCTGATTAATATTAAGTATTATAAGTGCTCGGAACTGCTTTGAGTCAAGTTTCGGTGTGTAACAATTACTTGGGACTCTTGCGCACGCTTGACAAGTTTGGTGGTGTTGTGGGTGTTAGAATCTGCAAGTCGCTTATTTTTAAGTATTATAAGTGCT
This sequence comes from Nomophila noctuella, assembly GCA_958496325.1. Classification (NCBI taxonomy): domain Eukaryota; kingdom Metazoa; phylum Arthropoda; class Insecta; order Lepidoptera; family Crambidae; genus Nomophila; species Nomophila noctuella. The sequence goes on along the minus strand of OY292491.1, from coordinate 4,106,909 downwards.
GTGAACTGCTTTGAGTCAAGTTTCGGTGTGTAACAATTACTTGGAACTCTTGCGCACGCTTGACAAGTTTGGTGGTGTTGTGGGTGTTAAAATCAGCAAGTCGCTTATTTTGCCGACACGGCGAATGGGCCCACAGCATGCAGTGAGTCACAGAAAAAAGACTGGGTGAGATCAATCCATTATATTATCTGGCATTGTGGTGAAAACTAAAGACTATTAGTAGAACATTATTATTATAACCTCCTCTGGTGTTAAATTGGTATCATAAACTTTCGTGTATGTGCTGGTGAATAGTTCACGATTATAAACAAGTCTTATTAATCAAACAACAACTAACACAATGGGTAGACGCAAGAGGGACACTAGACCAGATACAAGTAGAAGTTCAAGTTCTGAAAGTGAAAGGAATACAATATTTAAAAGTAGATACAGGAAAAGAGTAAGGAATAATAATAATCGAATTGAAGCATTAGAGGGATTGGTTCGTGAGCTGCGGAAGAAAAATACTTACAATTCTGATAGGGGAAGCACCCTAGAACGTGCAACCAATCCCGGGCCATCTGTCCGTTATGTAGGTCGAAACGATTTCATACCGGAATTTGATCCACAGAATTCTTCAATTCCAATAGAAAGCTGGATTCGAAATTTGGAAGGTATCGCCCAAATGCAGGGGTGGGATGAAACTACATTAATTTGCAATTGTATATCAAAATTAGGTGGCTATGCAAAGCAATGGTATGAGTGTTTGACAGTGATTAACATCAGTTGGAATCAGTGGAAGGAAAAATTAATCCAAGCTTTCCCTTTTACTAAAAATAAGTTATCTCAAATTAGAGAACTAGTTAATAGAGTTAGACTACCTAATGAAAATCCTATTGAATTTTACTATAATAAACTCGCTATTGGAACGTCTTGTCAACTTAGCAATGATATCATTACTCAAGCTATTATTGGTACGCTGGGTGATAAGTTTATAGAAGTTGGGGCCTTATCTGCGGGGTGTCACGATACAACCTCATTGCTAAAGTATTTGGCAAGTTTTATGAATGCTCATAATAGTCCAGGATTTAGAGCTCCGATTAGAAGAAACATGATAGAAAAAACCAACACAGCTATCAAATGTTTTAAATGTGGAATGGATGGACACAAGGCATTTATCTGTGAGGAACAAGAGCATAGAAAAGTAGCATGCGCATTCTGTGGAAAACAAGGACATTCGGAAGTGAATTGTTATACAAAGAAAAATAAAGAGAAGGTTTGTACCTTTTGTAAAATAAATGGGCATGTGATAGAAGATTGCCGAGCGAAACGACGAGCATTACAAAATGTAAGAAAAGTAGAAACAGATGGAGCGGGTTCTGATAGCATTTATATAAAAACAGTTATTATTAATGACACCCCAGCCAAAGCATTTATCGATTTCGGTAGCTCTTGCAATATTGTGAAACAGAGTTTATCCGATAAATTGGGATTGGCAATCAATGTTGATGATATAGCCGTTATCAAAGGATATGGTAATGCCCTGACTGTACCAAAGGGAGTGGCAGAAGCTGACTTGACTGTGGACGGTGTTAAGAAGCGTACTAGATTTTACATCGTGGACGATGGGTTGCAAGATTTTGATATTTTAGTAGGTCAACCATATACCGAAGAACCCGATGTTGTAGTCATTAAAACTTCAAGTTGTCTCAATGTTTTTGATAAAGGAATGGCACTGGGGATTACAGAGTTGTGTGAAGAATTAGAGAAAATACGGCTGTACCCCGATTCTACGGTTACATTGAACCCGGGTGTAAATAAAGTTATAGCGAGAACTGAGCCAATGGTTAGTGGTGTGTTGCAAATTATATCAAGTGACCATCGAGAACCAAGGAATGAGAGGAACATTCTGGGTGGAAATGTAGACACTGGAGATGGCTTAGTGGTAATGAAAATTATAAGTATGTCTAGTGAACCGGTTCAATTGGATAACACTCAGTGTTTGGCACGAGCCAACTTGATTGATTGTTCTTTGAGGCTAGACAAACATCAGACTACAACGTTGACACTTGATCAGCAATCTGCGCTTGACGACCTTCTGGAACAATATCAGACGTGTTTTTCAGATGGTGGCATGGAGTTAGGGAACTGCCATATAGAGATGAAGATTCGACTAACTGCAGACAAAATTGTGAATTATAAACCTTACAGAATATCATTTCATGAACGAGAAATCGTTAGGCAAATAGTTGCAGATTTAATGAAAGCAGGAATAGTTGAAGTGTCAAATTCTCCTTATGCAAGCCCGGTGCTATTGGTCAAAAAGAAAAATGGAGACTATCGCATGTGTGTAGATTACAGGGCTCTCAACAAAATAACGGAAAAGGAAAGATACCCGTTACCAATTATTCAGGATTTACTTGATAGGCTGGTGGATAAATCGGTATTCTGTTCTTTAGATTTGGCAAATGGTTACCACCAGATTAGGATAGCAGAATCGTCAAGACCGCTCACAGGATTTGTAACACCAGATGGCCACTACCAGTATCGTATGATGAGTTTTGGTCTGTGTAATGCACCAGCAGTGTTTCAAAGGGCAATGAATGAGATCTTAGCACCTGTTATTCATCAATGCTGCGAAGTCTACATCGACGACATAATTGTTTGGGGAGATAGTGTAGAAAACTGTTTGGATAACCTAAGAGAAGTGTTAAAACTGATTGATGAGGCGGGCGTTAAGCTGAAACGTGAAAAATGTTCATTTTTGACAGATAACGTCGAATATCTGGGACATATGATTTCTGGAGGTGAAATTCGTCCGGCGCCACAAAAATTAAGCGCAGTGTCAGAGTTCAAAACACCCCTAAATGTTCACGAATTGAGGCAATTTTTAGGTCTGGCAAGTTATTTCCGCAAATTCATCAAAAACTTCGCATTAATTGCCAGACCCCTAACCATGCTGACTAAGAAAGAAGTTGACTGGAACTGGGGACCCGACCAACGTAACGCCTTAACGCAATTAAAGACTTTTCTTACATCCGATCCAGTCCTTACTATTTACAGTCCAAAACGCAAGACACAAATCCACACAGATGCATCCCAGATAGGATTGGGTGGTGTGCTTCTTCAATGCCAAGAAGGCGGCGAATGGAAAGTGATTGCATATACAAGCCGACAAACATCTATAACCGAGACTAAGTATCATAGTTTTGAACTCGAGGCGTTAGCAGTTGTGTTTAGCATCCAGAAGTTTAAGGTCTATGTTACTGGATTGAAATTCAGTGTAGTGACGGATTGCTCTGCATTAAGATTGGCTTGGTCTAAACGAGATTTATCCCCACGCATAGCGCGCTGGTGGCTAGATCTCCAAGAGTTCGACTTCGATGTAGAACATAGACCCGGGACATCGATGATTCATGTCGATGCACTAAGTCGAAATCCTATATCAGTTAATCATATTGAAGAAAAGGATTTGATAAATGCTTTACAAGACGGTGATGAAGGAATCCAAGCGATGATCGGAAACTTAGAGTCGGAAATTAAAAGTAATAATAAAAATGGATTAGCTAAAAGTTTTAAATATACGAATGGCGTACTATACCGCATGACAGAAAGTGGTACAAGGCCTGTGGTACCTAGGAGTGCGAGATGGCACATTATGAAAATTTATCATGATGACAACGGACATTTAGGTCCTGAAAAATGTATAGAAGCCATACGAGCTAAATATTGGTTTCCTAGAATGAGGAAAAGTGTGGTCAAGTACGTGGCCAGCTGTATTGGATGCCAATTTGCAAAGAAACCGACGGGAAAGCAGCCAGGTCTTCTACACCCTATTCCGAGAGTGGCCATGCCTTTTGACACATTACACATAGATCATCTGGGCCCTTTTTGTAAGAGCAACGGCAAGGCATATATTTTTGCAATAATAGACGGGTTTACTAAGTTAGTGTGGCTTGAGGCTGTTGCTAGTGCAAATGCTAAAGGAGCCATAAATGCTCTTAATAAGCTGAGTCATGTGTTCGGATTCCCGGTACGGATAGTAAGTGACAGAGGTACTGCTTTTACGGGAAAAGAATTCAAGGATTATTGTGAACAGCGAAGAATAAAACATGTGCTGAATGCAGTGGCTTCTCCAAGAGCAAATGGGCAAGTAGAGCGTTTGAATCGCACCATCCTTAATTCCCTTATTGCCTACGGACATGCTGATCAGAAAGGATGGGATACTGTCCTTCCCAAGGTACAGTTAGGAATAAACTCAACTCTCAGCAAAGGGACTGGAAAATCGCCTTTGGAATTATTATGTGGATTAAGGCCCAGACTGGCGGGGGAGATGAGAGGTCCGATTCATAGTACAGATGTAGAAAAATTGCGAGAGGAAGCGGCAAGGGCAATAGACGAAAATTCAACCCAAATGAAGGAGCGATTCAACAAAGGTCGAAGGGCATCAAAGCCTATTGCACTTGGTTCATTGGTCATGATGGAGAGAAGGATCTTAAGACCAGGTTTGACAAGTGGTAAATTAGTTCCGCGCTATGCAGGTCCCTACAAGATAACTGCTGTGTTACCCAATGATCGCTATGAGGTGACCTCAGCCGAAAGGGGAAAAAGGGCTTATAAAAATATCGTTGCGCGAGACAAATTGAAAATATGGCAAGATAGGTGTGATAATTCGTCGGAGGATGGGGACACTGATAGCGAAGACATGGAGGCTGGCAGACAGGAGGAAATGTCCGCCGAAGACTGAAGTATTAAATATAAAAAAAAAAAAAATAACAAAAAAAAAAATAAAAAAAAAATAATAAAAAAAAAAAATAATAATAAAAAGATAAAAACAAAAAAAAAAAAGACAAAAAAAAATGATAGAAAGATAAAAAGAAAAAAAAAAAAAAAAAAAAAAAAAACCCCTAAGGGTGTGTAGGGTTCACAACTTGCACTGCCGTGAGGGGCTCAAGTGATTCTTTTATAGAGCCGTGAGGGGCGTAGGATACACAACTTTCACTGCCGTGAGGGGCTCAGATGACTTATATTGCCGTGAGGGGCGTAGGGTTCACAACTTCACAACTTGCACTGCCGTGAGGGGCTCAATAATTCTTTTATATTGCCGTGAGGGGCTCATGTGACTCTTTCATATTGCCGTGAGGGGCGTAGGGTATATAACTTTCATTGCCGTGAGGGGCTCAAGTGATTCTTTTATAGTGCCGTGAGGGGCGTGAGATACACAACTTTCACTGCCGTGAGGGGCTCAGATGACTTATATTGCCGTGAGGGGCGTAGGGTTCACAACTTGCACTGCCGTGAGGGGCTCAAGTGATTCTTTTATAGTGCCGTGAGGGGCGTAAGATACACAACTTTCACTGCCGTGAGGGGCTCAGATGACTTATATTGCCGTGAGGGGCGTAGAGTTCACAACTTGCACTGCCGTGAGGGGCTCAAGTGATTCTTTTATAGTGCCGTGAGGGGCGTAAGATACACAACTTTCACTGCCGTGAGGGGCTCAGATGACTTATATTGCCGTGAGGGGCGTAGGGTTCACAACTTGCACTGCCGTGAGGGGCTCAAGTGATTCTTTTATAGTGCCGTGAGGGGCGTAGGATACACAACTTTCACTGCCGTGAGGGGCTCAGATGACTTATATTGCCGTGAGGGGTGTAGGGTATACAACTTACACTGCCGTGAGTGGCTCAAGTCATTATGTAGTCTTGCCGTGAGGGGCGTCGGGTTCACAACTTGTACTGCCGTGAGGGGCTCACAGTAATGTGTTTTTTTTTAGGAGTCCTTCGAGGGCGAAGGAATTTCAGGATGGCCGAACTGTTGAACGATTGACTAAATTCAATTGAGTTGCACCTCACTAGTGTGTCTATGCCTTGCGGCGGCACTATGGTGGAGCAAAAATGACAGTTTTGATGACGACAGCAGTTCAGTTAAAAATTAAATGCGGAGACGGGAAGTTACGGAGATTAAGAAAGAGAAAATAACGTGTCTTCAGTTGATATATCTAACACTAGTTACGTATCAATTACCTAATTCAAAAACGTTTTTTAGGTACATGATCTGTATCAATAGTTAAAATTACTTTAATTTAGAATATTTAACTAAATGTTAGACATCAGTAGGTGTTAATTTGAAGGTAACGCGTAATCTATTCTACGGCTGGTAACACTCACGTTATGTGACGTTTGTATTATCTTATGTGGGGTCTCTTTTCTCATCGGAATTCTCAGAAAATGTAATACCTAATACTTGATTTAAGCAAACATACAAAAACATACATCAATACTATTCCTATCCAAGACATTGTATCAATCATTGAACTGAACATATTAGGTGCTAGCAGTGACTTCTCAATGTAGGATCATAATGTCGATATGTGTACGTTAGTATATAAGAAAATGTAGGGAACTGCCAAAAAACTTCTTAATGGCCTTCCTTGTTACAAAGGATCATTATCCTTTTTATGGAATAGAACAAGCAAAAGTTGACTAAACGATAGTTGCAAGTTTACTATTGCTTCCGCAATGTTGCTTATAGAACTGAATCACTTAAAGATTTAATAGGGCTTCAATAGGGTTTCATCCACAATCTGATTCGACAAGTTTCGACTTAATCTAAAATATCATTTTTCCGATTCAAATAACAGCTTCTATCATTACGCTTGATCTGAAAAAGCGGCCGGAATGACAAATTGCAAGTTAAGTGGAGTTAAAGTTTGATCAAAGTGGAATTAACAAAGATTACGGGAATTAAACTGTTTTAGCGAGCTCACTGCGAGCACCAAGCGAGTTCAGTAACAGTTAGGACGAGATAAATTCAAGACTGAAATGATTCCAAACAATATTTTGTCCCGTCATTCAAATACATTAAAGCTCTGTATAAAACCAGCTCTTGCCTAGGGCGAGTCAAAGGTTTCCTCAAGGTTATATGGGGAGGGAATCTCGGCCCCACCCTTAATTAACATTCGCTGTACGTAAAAACAATTTAAATATCAAAACAGACCTTTAAACAGCTGGCACTGAAGCAATAAACGGCATTGCGGCCTTTCCTTTTACCGAAACGTATCGCTCAATAAGCTGTGATTTTAAAACTTTTAGAATGTTCTGATTTTAAGTGGCTGGGTGCCAAGGGTCTGGCCCGTGGTTCCGCCTCCTTCTAAGACTAGATACGCGAAGACAAGATAGATATAAGTATTTTTTTTATAGATTTACGTATAAAAATGCACATTTTATGAACGCGGGAAAACGCTTAAAGTATTTAATATAAATCTATGTTAGCTCCTTTACGAATAATGTGGAATCTCCTACATCGCATCATCACACATGAGGACTGAAAAGCGTGCGAGTTGGCGACAGATGTATTAGGTAAATAAGAAAGGTGCCAAGTCGCCCGATAGAGCCAGTTTTTTTCCGGTGAGATGATGAATAAGTCTTCTAGTCAGTCCGTCTCTCGCTAGATGAATCCTCCCATCGGCAGACTTAAGACGGGATTTGGACTTTAACCAGATTAATATGTTAAAATTTTACTGGCTCTATCACATATTTTAACAAGGTTACAAGGTAACCTAAGGTCAAACATAAAAATAGAATCAATTAATTATTCATCATCATACTATTACAATACTCGTAATTCGGACAGGTGAGTGTAACTTTATGTAACCGATAGGTATATCGAACCAAGTTCTGAATACGTTAGCATACGATGATACAAGGGACAACGGTCAACAGTAATCGATACCTGGCAAGATAGTTTTCAATGTCAGACGTTTCAAGTTACCATTGAGAACCACCTGTTTGTAGGACATTGAACATCACTCAGACATCCGTATAGGTATTATGACTATAGTTGGACTTAGCTCCGATAACGGGGAATAACTATTGACACCAGAAAAGTGGATGTGTTGACAATGTTGCAATATTTTCATCACATTCAAATTCCGGAAAAGATCCTAAAGCTAATCCAGATAATAGTTTGACGGATAACGTGTAATATTTGGCTTTTTATCTGAATTGAAACACCTAGATTGAGCATTCGTGTGCAAATTCGCAACTGATCGCATAATTACAATGCCACAGGTGCAACTCGGGTTATGGCGTACCGTAGTTTAATGGCATACGTTTGCGTTAATTACTGTATCCCGCCACAATGTTTCAGTTGTATGATTGGGATTTCTCTACACTAGCGGCCACAACTAATTTATTTTTATCATTGCCGACATACAAGGTTGATTATCTATGGAATGATATCCATGAAATGTATCAGCAGTCATCAAAGCATTGACTAAGTTAGTAAGAAAACTTTTATTTGACTATATTCTATTTTAGTCTTGTTTTGACCCGCGTAATCCTACCATACCCTGCCTGTTTACCAAATTTCATCAAAGTCCGTTCAGTTTCAGCGTGATTGACGGACAACATTTTCATTTTAACGTTTCGTCATCTGCCTTAAGTATAACTGAAAACGAAATGATTCTTTTCAAACCTCCAAGCGTATGGAAGTCCATCCAGCATAGCCAATTAAAACAATCATTCACAAAACATTATACTAACGGCATTCACGTTGTCTTACGGACATTTAAAAAGCCGAATGGAAATTCTCTGAATGCGCCCTTCTCATGGCGTGCCATTTATGCAGTGTCCTATTTTCCAATACTGCAACATCCATGACGTAAGTCGATGATATTAAGCTCGTAAAAAGGCTTGGCGTCGCCCACTGAATCATAGTTAACGCTATTGCTAGGGTTGCCAACATTTTTTCACCAAATTATAGTATATTTCAAAATAAGTTATAAAAAAAATATAGGACACTAAAGAAAAATATAGTACATTTTTTGAAAATCGAATAAAACACTAATTTGTTACTCAGTTATTTTTATTTTTGTAAAAATTGTACTTTTTCGCACTTTTTGCATCTTTTAAAAGTTTTTTATCTAATACTAGCGGCCCGTCACGCGGTTTCACCCGCGTCCCGGGGAACTACTTCCCGTACCGGGATAAAATATAGCCTATGTTACTCTGGGTGAATGTAGCTTTCCAACAGTGAAAGAATTTTTCAAATCTGCCAAGTAGTTTCGGAGCCTATTCAATTCATACAAACAAACAAACAAACAAACAAAAAATCAAACCTTTCCTCTTTATAATATTTGTATTAAATGCTTTTTCGCACTCTATGTTTAAGTTTATAAAAATAAAGAGCTCATTTTTTATTAGTTCGAGCTTTGCTCGATTCCTTTCTTCCCGCCACTTGATGTTCATAATAGAAAAAGTTTGGAAAATGACCCCGCGCATCGTTTTATTACTGTGAAAAGTGTACCTACTGAAATATAGTATTTTTGCGTACTATATTTTAGTTCAACAGTATATAGTACGAAGAGCCAAAATATAGTACAATACTATATAATATAGTACGGTTGGCAACCCTAGCTATTGCAGACTCCACGGAGTCTCCTTTAATATGCATTCGTCGAGAAAACACCTTGTAACATAGTGTTTGACGAGCCGTTTGGTGTAATGGTCGAGAAGTCGGCTACTACACCAAAGGCCGCGGGTTCGATCCAGGCACGGTACCTACAAACATTTGTGTGCATGAACATGTCTGTTTGTATCAGTCTGGGTGTTTCTATGCATAATATGTATGTATGTATTAACAAACAAAAAAAAATTATATAAGTAATGTTTATCCGTTGTCTAGCACCCATAGCACAAGCTAATGCTTAGTTTGGGGCTAGGTGGCGCTGGAGATATTTATTTATTTTATTTTATTTATTTATAATTTTATGTTCACAGTTTTAAGGATCGAGATTGAGAAACACTGCTACACATCTTTTTGACTGATAAGTGACTTACAGTTTATCAGGATACAAATTATTATTTCACGAAATGGGAGAACGAAGGAGGCGGTTATGGCGTGGATGGGGACCACACAGACTCAGGATGGCTGGTGCGTTTTAGGAGAGGCCTACATTCAGCAAAAGACTGAAATAGACTTTTTGTTGCAACAGAATTTATTTACCTAATTACAAAATAAAAAGTTTATTTCCATGGTGAAATAAACAAAGCCACAAAAATGTGTAGCTGGCAGCTGGCCATCAAGAACTCAAAAACTATGGTTATTATATCAGATAACAATCAATGTTATCATAATTATAACATAGGGATAGCATTATAACATAGCGACAATGCAAAATATTTACTGTATCTGCAAAGTATGTGTGTACAATGTTGATTGTATAATGTTGGCAAGCCTAGAAAGACTATAAATAGTCTGCATAAATTTAAATTTTTACTGGCATTGCCAGTGACATTCACAAATATTACGAATATGAATACTATTTAGATTCTAGACTGTATTTAAAAGTAATCTGCACAACCAGTTTTGTTAAAATAGTCATCACTCTGTATGCTTACATTGAAAGAAATATATTATTTGACCAAAGAATTATGATATTATAAGATGTATGCTATTAGTGTAAACAGCAACATGCAAAATTAATCATACTAATGTTAAAATGTGAAAGTTTGTTTGGATGTCAATCACGCTGGTACTACTGAACAGATTTTGATTAAATTTGGTCTACAGGCAGGGTTTGAGCTGACATAGGTATTGAATGGGACACTTTTTATTTTGATTAAATGCTCCCATGGGATAAAACAGGAATCTTGATAACTTCAGCAAAACTTAGAAGGAAATGATTGTTAAAAAAAATACAATTTTAGAAATATTATTCAATGATATCTTACTTACAAAAACAATGTTTTAAGACTTTATTACGTGATACAGTTAAAATGTTAATGTGTTATCAAGCTAAGAATCAGACAGGACCAATAATGACAACCAACACTTCTGTATCTAATCACTAAAAATTAAGATGTCAAATCATTTGTAAGTTTGCTTATGCTTTCATCTTCATAGAGGATGCAAAGCCATACAAAGCCATTGCCAACTGCAAGTGTTACCTATACATTGTTGACTAACAAGGGGATTCCCTCACAATTTCTAGGCATGCATATAGGTATTTTATTGAAACATTTATATAATAATAGGCCATGCCAAAACTTTGTCTGATTTAAAAATGATTTGATACAATTAATTTCTTTGAAAGAAATTGTCAGATAACTGTTTATTAATTTTTAATTCCAAGTCTAAGCTTAATAATAACAAGTAGCAATGCAGACTCAAACAAATAAAACAGAGTAATTCAAACTGACGAGTCCGCGCCCATTAACCAGAACTTCATTCATGGCGGTTTACAGCGCGAAAATCCAGTAATATTAATACGGAGTCAGACCTTGAAACGTGCTAACTAAACCGTTATAATACTTCCTAGAACTTTCAATAACAGCGTGACCGAATCTCGCTCGATACATCCCGCCAATGGTGCTTATTTTGAGCAGCATTGACGACTCGCGAATGATTTAACCGACTTCTCAAATAGGGTCTAATAATAGTATAACCCCTCAAGATTACACCGAGAAGTATTCATTAATAAAATTGCCTCAATTTGTTTATAGATCGGTTATAAAAAACAGCTGTCAAGTTATGTAAACTCCAAAAATAAATGAAAAGGTACTTACAATAAAGATCTGGGTACGGTGGAAAACATTTCAAAAAATACTTTTCATCTACAAAACCGAAATCCTTTATAAACACAGGTTATTACAGGCTATTCCAAATTTTATTTGAGTAAATTTTAGATCGCTAAAGTAACGCCCTCCATCCAGGTGGCAGTGATGTGACTGACAGCTTATTACATTTTCTGAAGTTTGAAGTTTCGATTCGCTTCGATCGCCTTCGTGCGTTCCACTTGTGTTCCGTGCGAGAATAACCACACTATTATTTTAAAATATTTCATAAAAATAAAAATATAATAATTATGTAACTTATCATATCTTGTAAACAAAACTTTCTTAAGAAGGATAGAACCGTAAAAATGGCATGTCATGTTAAAATTGCAAGCACCATGCATGTGGTTTCGTTTCGTTTGCAAAATAAGTTGCATGCGTGCGTTTTGCGTCCTAATCCTACCGTGCTTATAAGCCAAGAAATCACTCTGCACTACGCAACCTTTCCCTCAAGTTGCATGCCAGTGATGATTTTTTAGTAACAAACATTGATGTCCTTCTGTAATGTATGCATCGGTGAATATTAGGAATACTTTCACATCGCTTCATAATATCGCAAAAATGAGAAAAAGACAAGGAAATTAAAAAAAATCTAAATCAGCTGTAGGGGGAAAAAGACCAAAAAAAAGCAGTCAAAATATCACATGCTTAACTGCTGTCATCTTAGTATGACAGACAAACAATGACATTGACAGCTGAGACGGTGCGACATTCGTTCGGCTACAGAAATTATTAATTATATTGAAACCACCGAAGTCATAGGATTTTTTTGGAAAAGGACTAAATTAAAGGAAATGATACGAGAAGATGATCCCCAGTTCCGCATAACGCCATTCCAACAAATGGCATCAGCATGTTCCGGTGCTTTAATAACCTCGTTATTTAGTAAGTATTTTTATTCCAAACTGTAATGTTTCAATAAGTTTCAGACTGTTTTCTTGCTCTTAAGGTTTCTTATTGTGACTTCTTGTTCCAGTGACTCCGTTAGATGTTGTTAAAATAAGACTGCAAGCACAACAGAAGGCATTGCTCTCAAATAAATGTTATTTGTATTGCAATGGGCTGATGGAACATTTATGTCCTTGTGGTGAAACAGCATGGATACCTCGGAGAGTGCACTTCCACGGCACAATAGTATGTAGCAATATAATGAACTTATTTTAGTAAATATTTTGTGTGTTTTGTATGTGCTAAATTATTTTACCCAACTTATCTATACTAGCGGCCGCCCGCGACTTTGACCCCGTAGATTTCAGTTTCCGCCCGAGTAGTGTTATTTTATTTTAAAGCTAAATCCTTCCGGCAGATGGAGCATCTAAAACAAAAATATTTTTTAAATTCGAACCAGTCGTTCTTAAAATTGGGGCATTCAAATAAACAAACTCTTCAGCTTTATTTTATTAGTATAGATAAGATACAGTCATCGCAAAAATAGGTAAGGTTATAAAATATAAAAACATTTATCTTTGTTTTCAGGATGCCTTCTACAAAATAGCCAAACTAGAAGGTGTGCCAGCATTGTGGTCTGGTTTAAGTCCAACCCTGGTCTTAGCGCTTCCCTGTACTGTGATATACTTTGTCTCATATGAACAATTGAGATATAAAATGAAAACCTTCTATAATAAGATGTCAGGAGACAGTGAGTACTTCAATTGTTAACTTTTATATTATTGTTTTGCCTGCATCAGTCATCAGACAGCTTTTTTAGTCATCAGTGTTGAGTCACCCTGGTTTATTATATTTTTAGATTATACAATTGCCTTTCAAAATGACCTTTTGAATTTTTTAATATTGTTATAAAATGTTCATGGTAAAATAAATCTAATGAACATCAGACAAGACAATAAATACAGTATGGGAACACAATTAGATAGCTGGTTTCACTTCCCCAAGGCCGGTTCATTATTACCTTAACACTTTGTACAATTTGAACCTTAACATTATGGGTATAGTACCTATATAAGGTTTTGATAATAATGTTTTCATATCTAAGTTCAGTTATTTTAATATGCAGATTTATGCAACAACAGTTACATACTAAGTTTGTAACAATTTGTAATGAAAGTCTGGTATTGGAACAGAATGTTTAAAGTAATATAATAATTATACAGCTATAAGCAAACCATTTTTTAAATGACAGGCCCCTTGGTCGAGTGGCTAGAGACCCTGGCTACAAAACCAAAGGTCGCGGGTTCGAATCCCGCTAGGGGCAAATGTTTGTGTGATGAACATCGGCATTTGTACTCGAGTCATGGATGTTTATAAATGTATTTAAGTAAGTCTATCCGTTCCCTAACTTCCATAGTACAAGCTTCGAGCTTAGTTTGGGGCTAGGCAATTGGTGTGTCAGTCCAAGGCATTTATTTATTTATTTATTATTTATTTATTTTACTATGCAGATTTATGCAACAACAGTTACATACTAAGTTTTTAACAATTTGTAATGAAAGTCTGGTATTGGAACAGAATGTTTTAAGTAATATAATAATTATACAGCTATAAGCAAACCATGTTTTAAATCAGCTTCATGCAGCTAGTATTGTCTTTTTTGCTGCGTCATTCTAACTTTGTCACTCAAGATTGTAGTTATTGTCGGTTAAGTTGTCGGCAAAATGAGGCTTAAGGCCATTATTTGAAATCAATCATCATCATCATCCTAGCGCCTCTCCCGGTTGCATCCTCGGCCATTGCCTTGGAGCCCAGGGTACGCTGCGACTATGATCCTGAATTGACATGCCTGGTTATTACAATGGAGCGACTGTCGTCTGACCTCCGTAACCACAAGGGAAACCAGGCCAGTTGGATCATAGTCGGGACCAACGGCTTAACGTGCCTTCCGAAGCACGGAATCATCATTCTTATCGGACAATCAGGTGATTCAAGCCTGCAATGTCCTAACCAAACTGGGAAAACCAACACAAAGTGAAAGTGTTCCCCGCGGGATTCGAACCCACGACCTCCGAGTACGTAGTTTTTGAGCACAGCGCTCTAACCACTACACCACGGAGGCAGTTATTATTTGAAATCAATAGCGCCCAATATTATAGTACTTTTTTCACATTTTGCAACTTTTATCCCCTCTCCTGTAAAGTGTAGTGACGGAAAGCGCACTGAAATAATGCTTCCATTGAACTAAAAAGTTTTGTTTTGGAATTGTAAACATTCTGTGTACATAATATGTCACGTCATGACATGTTCTTAAAATATTACTTTTCAGTGAACCAACCCATGTGGATACCAATGATAGCTGGTGCAACTGCTCGAATGACGGCCGTGACGATTGTTAGTCCTTTGGAGTTGATAAGAACTAAAATGCAATCAAAGAAGTTAACATATTCAGGTAAATACTTTGCCTTACTTTTTGTGACCTTTCCTACCTTTGCTTTATGTGTAAGTTGGCTTCCCACACAACACTAAGCTCCATCTTTAGTTTGATAATGATTTTGTGTGTATTCAGAAGTTAACATGTTCAGGTATATACATAGCCTTGCCTTTGTTACTGACTTTGCTTTATGGATAAGTTTGATTCTCTCATAACACAAAGCAAAAACTTTAGTTTGATGATCATTTTTGTTGCTGTGTATTCACTTTTTGCCACTGATATTTAAAACACAAGTGCTTAAGGTTCTTATTGAAGATTTATTTCTATTTTTCTATTTATTAGTACAAATATTGTAATATTGTGAAACTTCCTGATTCCTATTTATTTATATTATGTAATATCGCACCCTCAGTGCAAAAAAGACGTAAGTCGAAAATGACGACTTTTCAGTACGGCGAAAAAACTGAACTTTTAGGTATATTTACTTTATTTTCAAACGTAGAACAATAAATCTTATATCAAAAAAAAAAAGAAAAAATTGTTGCAATGCGTGTTATATTCAAGTTAGTTCTAATGTTTATAGTTCATTTGGAATCGTAAAAATAAATTATTACGCTATTTTTCATTACGGAAATAAATAGCGGATTCTGAGTATCAAAACTTAGGCCAGTCTTTGCCAAAAAAGTCAAATGTACTTCAAAAAGTATGTGATATTAAAGCAGTTATGAACTCGTAAATACACACAATTGTGCTAGTATAAGTAAGATTACTGCCTTATTCCCTTTATTAAAATTATGTTTGAAGTGCATAAGTATCACTTACTCCATTTTTCAATTTGGGGACTAGTTAAGGTAACTGAAGTAAACAGTAATAATTACTTATTCCATAATATGTTTATGTAAAGCTAGCCGCATATTAACACATATTACTTTGAGTTATTATTTATGACTGTAAGGAAAATAGTTGTTTTTTGTTTTTGTGTTCC
Organism: Nomophila noctuella; assembly: GCA_958496325.1. NCBI lineage: Eukaryota > Metazoa > Arthropoda > Insecta > Lepidoptera > Crambidae > Nomophila > Nomophila noctuella. The sequence goes on along the minus strand of OY292491.1, from coordinate 4,091,008 downwards.
CTATTTATTAATACTGGAAAAATATTATTATAGTTTTGGTTATTATTAAAGTTCGTACTATCAACAATAAACTTGCACAGTAATACTTCAAATATGTGGAGTTTCGGTGAAGATCACTACCACATGATTTTTTTTTTCAATTCTGAAAAAAATAACAGATAAATTGATACGAATTATTGTAACAATTAATGAAATAAGTTTTACACGGCTTCGTACAGCAAAATATTATGTTCTATCAATAATAAAATTAAAATAACAAGCAAAAGTTATTTACAAATTGAGGTACTTTACACACATCAACTTTGTCTGAGTGTACGTACATACCTCTTGCCGAATCCTTCACAGAACTCCTAGTATAACATCAGGTGTATAATGTGATATGGCTGGGGTTTTTAGATGTAAGTATATTAATATATTAGACAATGATACCTAATAGACGCCTTTGAAAGTAGCATGTAAAATTAATATTTGTAGGTGAGTTAATAACTTTCTCCAAATACACATTTTTGGATATTACTTAAGTAATTATTAATGCTAGGCGTCCCGAGTGATGGCAATACTCTTCTACTATTATTTAGCAAGAGGAGGGCGCCAGCTACCGCTCGTTTTGCCCGTTCTGAATAACATCTATGGTATATCTTTAAAAAATAGAAATAAAATTACACGTTAGTAACAGGCATTCATCCCCCTAGCGTTAATCCCGTTTCTGTGCGGGGTCCCCTTAGACCATAATCCAGGATTTGGCGAGTCTGGTTATTACAGTGAAACGAATGCCGTCAGACCACAAATCCACTCATATATTTTTCAAAAAATCCAAAAGGAGGAGGAAGTTGGCCCGGAGTCGAACCAAGGACCTCATGTATGTGAGGCACGGTCCTTACAAATAACACCATCGTTAGTAACAGACATTAGTTTAATAACTCTAGTCTCTAGTACTTATATAACAGGGGTTCCCCTAGTTTGAAACCAGACCATTGTTGTGACTGTCTAGCGCACTTACTTACTTACTACTTGTACCACTACTAGCCCAACATTAAAGGAAAACATCGCGAGGAAACTGCACATTGATTCTTTCAGAATGTGTAACTATGATCTTATTGTTTTAGTTCGCCTTTCCGATTGCAAAGATCGGAAGACAGTCGCTTCAATGTAATGATCAGACTAGATAAACCCAGATAAATCATTGTTTATGCGGACCCTGGGCTCCCCAAGAGCAGACGAGAAAATACTAGGTGGATTAGACAGTAAACACATTGTGTCTCAATCTCTTTTTAACTTTTAAACTAAATTTACTCTCCTCTTAACTTAAAAATCATTCTCGCCCTACTGTGCTGCGTCCGATTATACATTTTCAGATCATCATCCTAGCGATTATCCCGGTCACATCCTCGGCCATTGCCGCCAAGTCCAGGCACCACCTTCCTGCTCCTTCTACTCCACTTCACACGGTCTTCGGCATCCTGTGTGGTCAGGCCATTGACACGCATGTCGTCTTTCTCGACGTCAACCCAGCATTTCCTGGCATGTCGAGACGTTTGTTTCCCATGCAACTGGCCGGTTTCCGTAAAACATGGCGCAGTTTATCAGCAATATCACGGAAATGAAGGCTACCCTGAATGCGCGAGTTCTTAACGCGGTCCTTCCGCGTCACTCCACACATCCAGCGCAGCATCTTCATCTCCGTGACTCGCAGCATCCGCTTGTTTTGCTCAAGTACAGACCCGTTTCACTGCCGTAAACAAAGACAGGCCTAATAATGGTCCCTTCAGCTTAACCGACATTTTGGGGCCGCAAATGACACCAGTCACTTCACGCCATTTTGCCGAAGCTGCTGCAATGCGGCCCTTGACGTCGTAATCGAAATCACCAGCCAGACGCGTGAAGTAAAGATCCCAAGTACTTAAACTAGTCCGTACGCTCAACCATGTCACCGTCTATGCATACGGATGGGGGATCTGTGTTGCAGGCCAGGTTCCGAGTGCCACGTTCCACCTATTTGCACGTCTCACCAATCGTTCCCTGTCCGAATCCGCCAGCGCGATCTCATCAGCATACAGGAGCAGCCACGGGGGTTGCTCATGTGCGTCTATGATGCTAGTTGACAATTCATCCAATATCACGCTTAACCGGAAGGGACTAAGGACGGATCCTTGGAGGACTCTGACGGAGATGGGAAAGGGGTTGGTGTCACCAACAACAGTCCTAACTAGAGAATCGGAATCGTGGTACATGTCTCGAATTACGTCAATATAATTTGCATGCACCCTCTTGGACCTCAGTGCCCACCTGATCATCATGCCAGGAACACAGTCGAAGGCCTTCTGCATGTCCAGGAACAGGAAATGCAGAAGCGTGTTCTTCGTTCTGTATTTCTCCATAATCATCCTTAATGAAGGCAAAAACAGGGTCCATGATACCAAGACCAGGTCGAAACCCGTACTTAGAGCTCTTCGCCATCGGCAGTCGGTGCCGATGGAGTCCCTATCGAACCCTGGAAGACGATTGGTTCTCGTGGTGTGGGTATCTTAAACGACCTTTATAACCGCATACTCTACACCGGGCAGGTCCCTTAATAGTGGAGGCGGAGTATCGTAACTCCAGTCTTCAAAGAAAAGGGATCGCTGCAAGAGTGCGGAAGCTATCGCGGTATAAAGTAATGTCCACACTATGAAGCTATTTGAGCGGACAGTTGTCTCTCGGCTACGACAGGAGTGTACTGTCTCGGAGTGTCAGCACGGGTTTTGACCTGGTCTTGGTCCAATGGACCCTGTTTTTGCCTTAAAGATGATTATGGAGAAATACAGAACGTAGAACACGCCTCTGCATTTCGTGTTCATGGACATGCAGAAGGCCTTCGACTGTGTTCCTGGCATGATGATCAGGTGAGCACTGAAGTCCAAGAGGGTGCCTGAAAGTTATATTGACGTAATTCGAGACATGTACCACGATTCCGATTCTCCAGTTAGGACTGCTGGCAGCATACAGTGCTGATGATATCGCGCTGGCGGATTCGGACAAGGTACGATTGGTGAGACGTGCAAATAGGTGGAACGTGGCACTCGAGAACCTGGCCTGCAAAACAGATCCCTCATCCGTATGGATGGGGGATTATGCATACGCATAGACGGTGACGTGGTCGAGCGTACGGACTTGTTTAAGTACTTGGGATCTTTACTTCACGCGTCTGGTGATATCGATGACGACGTCATGGCCCGCATTGCAGCAGCCTCGGCAAAATGGCGTGAGGTGACTGGTGTCATTTGCGACCCCAAAATGCCGGTTAAGCTGAAGGGGTAAGTCTATAAGACCATTGTTAGGCCTGTCCTTTTGTACGGCAGTGAAACGTGCCCTGTACTTGAGCAAAACAAGTGGATGCTGCGAGTCACGGAGATGAAGATGCTGCGCTGGATGTGTGGAGTGACCCACTCCCCACATCCAGCGCGCCCCCTGCATCGACGTATTCACACTTATGTACCTGATGGCTACCCCCGCGCCGCTGTATCAAATCTTACGTCTCGGTGCAATGAAAATATTCTAGTGGAAGAAAGAAGTAATTGTTCTTATTGTGATTTATTTTAACTTCATAAGAAGTAAACAGTCATATTGCTGTTCTTATTTTTTAAGTTTATTAAAAAAAAAACGCAATAAAGTCATAATATTGGTTACTTTTTATTTTCTACATAAAATTTTAGGGAAAAAGGTAATATTAAGTAATACGTCATATTTTTCAATGTGTTCTTTGCGTTATATCACATAAGCTATTTTTCCTTAAAAAAAAAGTGATGGAATAAAAAGTCTCAAAACTCATTTTCTTATATTAATTCGTCAATTTTAACAAGAAAAATATGAAAAAAATTGAGCATATGTGTCTTTGAACGTACTTTTTAAATATGATAAAATCGATGATTCGACGTAACCTCGCTTACGTCTTTTTTGCACTGGGGGTGCGATATGTTGTATGCTGTGCAAACAATATAAATATCATTTACAAAATAGTAAAAGCATTTCTTTTTAGAAATCACCGTTGCTCTACGCCAAGTCATCAAATATGAAGGCTATCGAGGATTATTCCGTGGATTGGGGTCAACACTCTTGAGAGATGTGCCATTTTCAGGTAAGCACCTGCAAGTAATGTATTAATGTAATGTTACTGCCTTTTACCAATAATGATCATAGTAAAATAATGCATTGATATTTACAGGTTTATATTGGACAACATTTGAGAGTACGAAGAGACTATTTAACAGGCCAGACTCAGAAAAAAATACATTTTTATTTAATTTCTTTTGTGGATCAGTTGCTGGCAGTGTAAGTTTATTTTGATACATAACTTTTTTTAAATATATTTAATATTTATTACATCCAACTAATGGTAACACTTGCTTTTAGATTGCAGCATTTGTGACGTTACCATTTGATGTGGTAAAAACACACCAGCAAATTGAGCTGGGTGAAAAAGAAATTTATACAGGTTAGTACCAAAACAAAAACATTAACACTTGATTTTCATTGTTAAATTCTAGGCAGTACTGATTTAATTTTTCTATCACATTGGTAACTTTAATTGTTAATTTTTGTTCATAGATGGAAAAGTTCAACAACGAGCATCAAATATGAAAGATATTGCTAAAAACATTTATCACAATCATGGTGTAAAGGGCCTGTTCACTGGACTACTGCCGCGAATATTCAAAGTCGCACCAGCCTGTGCAATTATGATAGCCACTTTTGAATATGGAAAACAATTCTTCCAAAAGTACAATACCCAAAAGTATAAGGAGAAAATGCAAAGGTACCTATAGCAAAGCTTTCCTATTCAATACACTTATTTGCCTCAAATTGTCACTTTAGTTAGCATGAATTTTTATAGTTATTTAACATCCTGATTTCTTTTTCAGTTCTCGCTAACATCTGTTGTTTTTGTTTTTTTTTTTTGCTTTAAACATTATTCCTTTTCAGGCAAGGAATAGAAATAGACATAATAAAAAGTGAATAGTTGTATTCCTTGCATTATTAAGGTACTTCCTTCAAGTTCATATTTTGCAACAACAGTAAATATTTGTACATACATTATTAATATACCTAATATTAATTTATGGCATTAAACCAAATTGCACGCAGGCATTCCAGTTTTTGTGAATTTGTTTTCTTAATTTATTTGAAAGGTCTTTATCAATTTATTTTTGGTGCCAGCATTTTATATCTTGATTTTCCCTAGTGGGCGGATAAGATTGGGATATTGATGCAGATTACAGAATAGAAGCTGAAAACTGGAATGTTACTACACAGCATATTTTTCTAATATTTTAATCAATATTTTGATGTTGTCTCGAGATTAAATTAAATTTAAAACCATTATTGAATGATACTTCATAACAAAAGGGTCATTCTGTTTGTTTAATCTAATGTGTTTTTTTCTTTTCAGGCCTCAGGAAATTGTATTGATAGGCAAGACCAATACAAGTGACTATTCATGATTGCCTACTTTAAACAAAACAAAGGAACCAAACCAATAAAAGTAGAGTTTCATGAATAATAGCTATTGAAGATAGAGTTCTTCAGACACAACAAATATAATTATCATATGATTATAATTATAATGCAATATTATTTTATGAATTATAATTATTATTTACTTGTTGGTTTTACCTCATAGTACCTAGGTAAAAAACACAAATGTGTTTGTTGAAAACGTGATATAGATTTTAGTTAATTCTATTTGACGAAGTTGTTGATCAATAGGCAAATAGGTATTACACAAATAACAAACTTAAATATGATTGTCACATTTTATTAAGAATGCTTATTTTGACATGCTAATAAATTTATTTAGCTGGTTACATTGGTGGTCTGCATCCTCAACTAAAATTCACCTCACATTGTCATCTATATTTAAAAGTTGTTAACACTTTAATGACATTGTAAGCTTTTTACACAATGTAAAGAAAGTACCTATTTATTTTTAATTATTTACCTCAATCGGTTTGATCCTTACTATAATGATGATAATCTACTATGATGGGAAAAGTACATTTTGTAGTATATTGTTTTTATGGTTGTGTATTATTTTGGAGCGAGTGTAAGTGAAACATCTTATTTTGTAAATATTTTTGTTTACACTGGTTGACATGGCTGTTTGCTTGCTTGAGAAAGTAGGCTTTAGTTTAAATTGTTGTTTGTAAATATTGCACCTGAACCTGATTAGTTTGTAAATATAATGAAATAAATATTGTTCCTGTGACATTTTTATTTTCTTTGGATTTTAACCCTTCGACCAAATTTTAATCTATGGCCATGGGTATTGAGACCAGACTCTAACCACTAGACCAGAGGTTCTTAACCTTTTGAAAGAAAGAGAGAAAGGCATGAAGGACAAATTTATCGAAATTTCAGACTTTACAGAGACTACCGAATTGGTTTATTGGTAATATCTGGCAGTTAAAAGTAAATAAGAGTATTAAGCCATCTCATATCTGCAATTTCTTTGCAGGCCACATAGAATGGCTCCAGGGACCACCAGTGGTCCACAGACCATAGGTTAGGAACTACTGCACTAGACCAATGACCCCGCCAAGAAAAGAGATTACTCAAGTAACAAGTTATGTACTTAGGGAGAACATTAGCAGTCTCTTTCAAACTGTCTTCTACACTTACTACTATCTAAAGAAACGGAAAGTTATGATAAGTAAATGGATAGGTAAGTTGTATCAAAACACGACAGATAATAAAATACTTATTTATTAAAATATTCTTACACTAATATCAATGTACAATGGGTCCTAGTGGTTCTGCTTTTATGTTTCCAAGATCCAACCTGCTGTCTATCGATTCATCTATTTGACCGACTACAGCGATGTTATCACCACGAATTATGTGAAGTCCAAGCACCACTTGAGCTACTCCAGTTGACGAAGAGAACACTCGTTCATGAGATTCGTCTAAAATTATGTTTATCGTTTGGTCGAAACCCTTCAATGTCCCAATAAAATTTCGGCCATCTGATGTTATCACTGATACAGTCTGATTCACATAGTTTTCTAGCCCTGAAGCCATTTTAACTTGAAATTCTATTCACGTTGTTTAGTTAACAGAATATTTGGTTATTTTTATGTAAAGTTCAAATGTCCGGCGTTTTTCATGCAAACAAAATTGTCAGTCAACCTCTAAACTAAACGTCAACATTGCTTCGTCTATGGCGTTACAACTTTTTCATAAAAAAAAACAAGTAAGACAATGTTCAATATGGCAATCAACAAGCGGAATACATCAATAATGTAAAAAATGTTATGAAATTATTTTGTTAAATATCTCGAAAATATAATTACGTTAGAATTTTAATTGCATATTTGACTTACAATCTGTCTGTCTGTCTGTTGTGACAAAACAAGAAAAAAGAATTACTTGCCATGACAATTGGAACGACTTATGGAATGGATGAGCCTTTGCTTTGCGACTGAGCCGGGATGAGCGGAGATTTGACGTTAGAATTTTTGACAAAGTAAAGTAACCTTAAAATTGTAAAAGATGTTTACGTTTTGTAATAAGCTTTGTATGGTAATAAGATTAAAACATTAAATTAATCATAGAGATATTACCAATTAGAACTTTATGGGATAGACTAACGTCAGATATATACAGGGCCGATAAAATTTATTAAATCAATTTTAAATATTTATTAAAATGTCTAACGCAATAGTTCAATATGTTTTGCTTCGTAGTGATCTTCTTAAGGAATTAGGATGGTCAATTGGTGCCCTAGTGGCTCAAGCGTGTCATGCTTCATCAGCTGTTCTCCATTTGTACAGGGATGATGATCATACTGTTCAATACCTTAATGATTTAGACAATATGCATAAAGTGGTATTGGAAGTAAGTAACAGCTGTTATTCCATTTGTAATCATTAATAAATAGATTTTACTTGATTTGTTTAATCATTAAATGGTTATGATGTATTATAATATATAACCCAATTATACTTGGTGTGTTTCTACACTTATTTTGTACTAGCGACCTGGACTGGCATTGCACGGGTGCAATTAAAATTATGTTGTGTTTCTCTACTATAATATGCATGTATTATACCATATTTAAAATTCAAAAGACACATGAAACAGGAAGAAGAAGGTGGGTTTTGTTTTATACCATGCAGAGACCTAATTTGAAATTTTGCAGGTACCAAATGAAGAAGCATTGAAGAAAGTTGCAGCAAAGCTAGAAGAAAATTCTATAGCACACAAGTTATGGATTGAACAGCCGGAGAATATTCCAACTTGCTTAGCTATAAAACCATACCCTAAGGAAGAAGTGAAAAAGTTTGTAGGCAAATTTAAATTGTATAAGGCTACAATGGGTAGTTAATTATTGTAAAATAAGAATTCAATTACACGTTTTTAAATCAAAATGTACCAGTATATTTAATTTTAATACTTTATTCTGATGTAAAAAATAAATCCTCATATTGCTACTTAACAACTGAACTGATCTGAACTGATATCCAAATTAAAGCTTAGTTTCTATTAAAACACCACATAATAATATCCATGTAGTATTAGAAAGAGGCTAGAAGTTTAGTAGATTTCAGTATACAAGGCAAATGCATGCATACCTTGCTTAAATACAGAAAATACCAAAAGTAGGTATTTAATTTATATTCTGAAGTTAAAACACAGTCATGTTTCTAGTTCCTATTTATTTAACAGATAAAAATTTAGTGGTAAGAAATGTAACATTTTCATAAAAAAAATGTAACTTATCCAGTGAACTAATTTATAGTTATTTAGTGGTGAGGGTACTTTAGACTAAACACCATTTGCATGAATGCGGCCCCATGCCACAATAGGAACACAATACACAAAATTACGCGATGTTATCTCGGACTCGGCATAGTGTCACTATAATATTGCAGGCGTAATCACGCCGAATTTCGGTCGCGTTTGTGCCGCGTACTGTGTTTGTATGATAAAGATAAACAAGACTGTGCGAAATATTACTCGCTTCTAGCAACGGATAGGTAGTTTACGGCGCCTTCTCAAGTAGGAATACTGGGAAATATAAACATGAAATTTCGACTACTTGTCTCCAGCAGGGTCAAGCTCTTTGGGGACAAGTGGGAATAACCCAATTACCGTGGTATAACATAGGTTTTCATTGGGCACTCACTACCCACCCACTGGGTATCTATATCCCCGACTACGATCCAAATGATCTGGTTTCCCTTGTAAGTTTAACTGAAGTCAGACGACAGTAGCTCCATTGTAATAACCAGGCTGATCAATCCTGAGCTCGGTCGGAGGCAATGGCCGAGGATGCAACGGAGATGCGCTTAGAATGATGTTAACCCACTGAGTATTACCCTTCCCTCTTTTTAATTCGAAAATTGTATCTGTACGTTTTATTTTATTTATCCTATAAAATCTTTGGTATGTAATAATATTATTCATGTGTCCTACCCTGAGGTACATTTTGCTTACCAGGATTGTGTTGAGAAATTTGACGTAGTGCAACAAGGACCGTGTGGCCTAATGGATAAGGCGTCGGACTTCGGATCCGAAGATTGCAGGTTCGAGTCCTGTCACGGTCGCATGACATGTTAGAAGCATTAAATTTTTATCGCTATAAAAACCGTGTGTTTTTGGTGTTGACGTAAGCGAGAAATACGTATTGTTGTCGTAGGTCACTTATAATTAATTTTAATCGAAATATTAAAATTAAGTACCTACTCAAAAATTATTGTGCTATGTATTTATGTAATTTTGAATTTAATATTTGTATTAGTTTGTAAGTTTAATTTACAAAATGTTTTAATTATTGTTGTCGCACATTATTCTTGTTAAATCAATGTTTTTTGTTAACAGTGCAGCAGCCGTAGGTACTAATAAGATTTTAACTTGAAACGTAAATTATATCCGCCATAGAATTACTAAAACCATTATATAACGTGTAGTGGTTAAAGTCAGGTTTAATTGCACTCGTGGGCCAAGACCTTTTTACATTGAGGCCGCAAACCGGTCTACAACTTGGTTGATAATCGCAATTAAACCTCGATTAAACCTTCCATGACTGATATGAAGCAGGTAGGTTCTATTATCATATTTCCTAAGTCTCATGTTTCTTGACGCAGCCTCATATCCTCGTCTTTAGTAATAGCATAAGTTAGGTAGGTACATCTCTATCTCTGCTTAGCTCTTAAAACTACGTAACGGATTTTGATGCGGACGGTGATTTTGGTGCGGTTTTTTGGAGACATGAAAGATAGAGCCTACGAACCTTTTGTTAATTGTTTTCTAAATTGTAGGTAAGATTTTGCGTGAAAATGTTAGTAGGTTGCTACTTATATGAAGTGTAGCAATGTAGGTAGGTAGGTATGTACGAAACCTTATTTGTTTTCAAACGTGTAAGTAAGGCGGTCCTACTATTGCGGCTATTTTGAAGTCATCTGCATACAGAACATTTATGTAAATTCGTTGTGCTTGCTTAAAATATTGGTAACTAACTATTAGCTAGTACTCATCACTAGCAAATACTGCTTAAATATTCCTACCCGAATCAAATGACATTGGTAAATATTTTTATACGGACTGCTCTAATTCGTTGCATCATTGAAACCAATGTTCTTCTCAAACCGAGAAAGATGTAAATTTTTGTGTCAAGAAATACTCCTTTCTTATTCAAACGACCTCGGGTTTGAACATAAAAGTGTATCTATGTCAAACATAGGTAGTAGGTATTTCAAGCCATTGTTTGTAAATATAGAAGGCGAACGCCCCTTATGCATACTAAGTACTTAATAAGTTATTATATGTAACATCCATAGGCGTTTATTTAATGGTATATACGAAGCGTACCCTGGGTTCAAGGCAATGGCTGAGGTTGCAACCGGGAGAAGCACTGAAAAGATGATGAGCATTCGCACAATATAAGTAGTAGAAAATTACATTGCCAAAAGTTGAAACGATAAAAGTACATAAATAAGTAGAAAAAAACATCGCACATCCGTGTGACTTCTAACACAATATAAATTACCTCATAAAAATGCGCTTGTGATTAGCATCAATCAGCGATACCTACCTACTTACGTAGGTAGTAGGTACCGTTGAAACGGATAACCGATGTATGGAGTAGATAACTGTGGATATGTTATTAGCGACAATTTTCGTGAAAAGTGAGCGAAAAAAACGTGAGATATTGCATATCGGTTCGCGCCTTGATTTTCCGCCCGGCACGTATGGTTTTATTTCTTTAAACAAGCCCCACTACCGTAACAAGGCTTGTTGTTGTTTTTCTACATGCCAACAGTATCAATTAGTGCGTCATTCAAGCAGTCGATCGCTTGAAGACGGTCCACAATGACCGCTGTTGATAAGTTGGACTTAATCGTACTCGGTGCGACAGGATTCACGGGGAAGTTTACAGTGAAGAATTTAGTGAAATTAGTTAATGGAACGGAAAATGATAAGGTCACATGGGGGATATCGGGACGGTCGAAGGAGAAAATGGAAAATCTCTTATCCGAGTTGGAAGAGATCGGTTAGTATTTTTTTCTTGGGATGGTTTTGATATTTAAATACCTTTAAGTTTTGCTACGATAAAAAAAAATTGAGAAATATTTATTTGTCATTCATAAAATAAACCTACACGCCCACAGAGCTGATACATTTGTTCTTTTATTCGGGGTAGGGAACAAACGCGAAAATAATGTTTAAGATTATTAATTTATCTCTTTTAAAATTAAATAAATCCTACAACATTAGCAACATGATGTTTGTTGTAAATTAAAGCGAATGCTACCTACTTATGTTAGCTTAAATGAATACTGTTTACTATTTTACGCATGATTGAATTGACGTGCTATGCTGAAAAAGAGAAATTGTGCACGGTTAAAATGAATGCGGTTATCATTAATGTAGATTCCTATGTAGAGGTATCAAAGGCATAATGCAGATAAAATTGTTCGTTTAAAAAAAAACTCTGTATCATACAATGTTATATCAACAGTTTCATGTTCTGTGATTGAACAGTTGGATTTTAGAGTAATATTTTTGGTTTGTAGTACATATTGGAATGTGATACTTACCAGTTTTCGATGTTTGTCTCTGTTTGAACCGAGCTAGAAAAATATGAATTTTTTTATTTTGTTGTAGGAGGTACCTACCTACTTGAAAAAAATAATATTATTATTTAAATTAGAACGCAGGGACGAGCCGTAATTAGTATAGGTACCTATGCAATTTATGTAATTGCAATGCTTTATGTTCTCAGTAATTACCTACACACTATGACCCAATCTACTTAGGTAATTTCCCTTACCTAGCTCTATTATCATCATTCTTCTTACGACACATCATAATGATATAATTTATTTAAAAAAACATATTTATTTTTCAATGTTAGACAGGAAATATCTAGTCTCCATTCTGGCTAAAGTTTGAAAAACAAGCGTTTGTCGAATGTCATCCAAATCCAATAATATCCAAGATCAAGTTTCAAACCTGTTGTCTTATTTTAGATCCTTTATAGCAAGATCTTAGTTAAGTTCCTAGCCGTATCTATAAGTATTTATAATGCAACCGATTTCGCTAAGATTTATTAGCATATACCTATACCTACTAGCTGGCATCCGCGACTTCATCCGCGTGGATTTCGTTTTCTGCTCACATAGTGTTATTTTATGGCTTGAAGTCTTCCTCGGCTATTAATGGATTATATCCACCACAATTCTTTTTCAATTCAAACCAGTAGTTCCTGAGATTAGCGTGTTCACGCAAACAAACAAACACTTCAGCATTATTACCTATATTAGTACACATAACGAACTCAACGTAACGTGTTATGAATCGACCTCTAGTTTTGATATTACCCAATGGCTACCTTCAAGCCCTTGTGCCCTTTCTCCGATGTGTTGGCCTGTGAAGGTAACGTTTTAATGATGAGGCTACAGTCAAACGCCTTGTGGAACACGCACATCGCATTGGTAACATTACGTTACTGGAATCCCAACTTATATTAATATTATAAATGCGAAAGTAACTCTGTCTGTCTGTCTGTCTGTCTGTCTGTCTGTCTGTCTGTCTGTCTGTCTGTCTGTCTGTCTGCCTGTCTGTCTGTCTGTCTGTCTGTCTGTTACGCTTTCCCGCTTAAACCTCGCAACCGATTTTGATGAAATTTGGTACAGACAATCTTTAGACCCTAAGACAGAACATAGGCTACTTTTTGACCCATTTCAACCCCCCACTTCCCCGAAATGAGGGGGTGGAAGTTTGTATGGAAAATCTAAACTACTTGAGTTAGACGCTTGAAATTTGGCATGCAGGTCTCTTAGTAAACTTGATGCTTAGTTGCAAAAGGATATTGCAAAATTCCCACGGGAACGGGAGTTAGCGGGAAAAAACATTCGTATAATGAAAACCGACATCCACGCGGACGAAGTCGCGGGCGGCCGCTAGTTAATGTAATATTTCCATAATCCCTATCTATAGGTACCTAGTTAGGGACTAAATAAATAAAGCTGAAGAGTGTGAAAGCGCTCATCTCGTGCACTCTGGTTCGAGTTGAAAAAATATTTTTGTGTTGGATAGTCCATTTGTCGAGGAAGGCTTTAAGCTTGGTATACTTAGTATTTATAACATTATGTGTGCGGAAACCGTATTCCATGCAGACGGAGTCGCGGGCGGCCGCTAGTCTAGTATTTTATCTAGTATTAACGCTTCCTAGTTTAGACATTCAAATAGAGGTAGGTTTGCAGACGAAGTTCGGGTAGAATAGTATCGACTGGAATGGCAAATAAATATTTCAATAATGGAAAGTGCAGCTCGATTTCATTAACACAATTTATCTTGAACCTGATTACGAAACGTTAGAAAGTAAAGAATGCAGACTTTATTTATATTCACTTAATTTCGCATTATTATTTTATGAACTTCCGTCGTTAAGTAATTGACACTCGAAATAGAATTTTATTGCCGTTTTGAATTTAATTATTTTTTATAATTATTGCCAACATCCTTAAGTTTAGCACATTCGTATACATCACAATAATGCAGCAGACTGTACCTACGACAACAATTACCAAATTTGAAGAGCCGTTTAAAAGGCCGACAAAAGCCTGTGCAAATAAAAAAATATAATTAAATAAGGCGTCTCTTTCAGGTGAAGAGAAAAATAAAATTACTGTGATAGAATGCGACATTTCAAAGGATGATATCAGGAATGTAACTCGAAGAGCGAAGGTGCTGATAAACTGCACGGGACCCAACACAATACTCAGCGAACCTATCGTTAAGGCGTGCATTGAAACTGAGACGCATTACGTTGACATATCTGCTGAATTATACGTGAGTTTTTTTAGTATCTTTAGTAGAGAGGGAAGAACTGTCCACCGGAGGATTTAGATGACAACCATGGCGAGAATACGGACTTGAATTGCCCTGTGTGCGGGAAAATCTACAAGAGACGAGCCTGGTACCTCAAGCATTTGAAAACGCATGATGGTGTTGAAGAACGACGGTCGTCGGTAAGTATAAACTCTTCAGCTTCCACTACGGATAGAGTTGACCCTCACATATCTCATGGTGGGCCTTCATGGGTTAGTTACCAGGAGCCCATAAACATCCGGGCACGTCTTAGCATCCCCAGTTTGAAAACATCTACTTGGAAATACCATAGTGACAACTTGGCAGTGCTGTTAGAATATCCAGGTACCAACGCGGATTTAAATACCCAAGTTGAAATCATGCAGGACAAGATACATTCATACTTTAGTGAGCATTATCCACCGCCTAATAGGCATGCTCATAAACAAAGAGATAATATGTTTAAAGCTAAAATGCGGAGGAAGAAAAGGGAATTGGTCAAGCAACTTCGTGTAGCGAAGTCCATGGGAGACAACCACCTCAGCCACCAATTATCAAGGGCACTCAGATCTATCTTGAAATTGATTCAAGGAGTGTCTTTACAAATCACTAAAAACCAGGCGAACCTTATGAGAGCTAGGCATGAAGGTGACTTTGATAGGAACCCCTTCTTGTACTCCAAAAATATTTTCAAACAACCGCCCGGAAGACTGCAACTGACACATGAACAAATATATGACCATTTTAGGCGCACATATGAAGTGCCGAAGCAACAGAAGATTTACAATGACCCGAGCTCTAAGAGACCTTGCAATCCCGTATCGGAGTTTCAGGGTACGGCTCCTACCCTAGAAGAACTAACCCGACAGATAAAAAGGAAAGCATCAAGTTCATCTCCGGGGCCCGATGGTATTCCTTACATTGTATATAAAAAGTGCCCATCAGTATGTAGACATCTTTTAAATATATTTGGTAAGATTTGGTCGAAAAAGCAGATTCCGGAAGTATTTGGTAAAGCTGTTTTCGTGCTTATTCCTAAAAAGGAGACAGTCACTGATCCAAAAGATGCTAGGCCGATAGCTCTTACAAACACGATATCGAAAATATTTTTCTCGATCTTGCAAGATAGAATGTCAAAATTTATGTTAAACAACGAATACTTTACGCCAAAGCACCAGAAGGGGTTTTTACCAGGAGTTTCTGGTTGCTTAGAACATAACACTTTGTTGGCGGAAAGTTTAAAGGATGCCAGGAAACACGAAAGACAAATAGCGGTATGCTGGATTGACCTAGAGAATGCATTTGGCTCAGTTCAGCACGAGCTGATGTTTTTCGCGTTGGAATGGTATAACTTCCCCCCTTTGGTTTTAGATTTAATTAAGTCATATTATTCTAATTTATCTTTTGTAATAAGCTGTAAAGATGGATACTCAAAACCTTTAAATTATAATATTGGTCTTTTTCAGGGATGCTGTTTATCTCCTATAGTATTTAATGTAGTTATAAATATTTTAATTGACACTTTGATTTTACAGGAAAAGAAATGGGGCTATCGGTTTAAAATAAATAATCAGTACACAGAATCAATCCTAGCCTTTGCTGACGATCTTGCAATCTTGACACGAAACCCAAAGCAGTGTCAAGTGTTATTAAAAAAGGTGGATGAGTTCTGTGCTTGGACTGACGGCATGAAGGTGAAACCAAGTAAATGCTATTGCTTATGTCTGGGTAGACGAGATACGAAATTTACATCTTATGACCCTGGACTCACGATTAGCGGTCAGAATGTTGCCACAATTTCTGAAGCGCTCCCGTTCAAATTTCTAGGCAGAAAGATAGACTATAGAGGCCGCACACCATCTTTGGAGGGAATTGTTGAGGATTTCATTGATTCCATTAATAGGGTTGAGAACCAACCCATAGGGAACATTAAGAAGCTATGGATCTACAACAACTACCTGTCATCGCGCTTGTCTTGGCCTTTCCTCTTGTACGACTTCGGAAAAACCCTTTTATCGCGACTGGATGCCGTTGTTGTGAAATCGTTGAAGTCTTGGACTGGATTAGCCCACTCGGCGGACCCCTCTACTCTATTTAGGGGCAAAAATAGTTTTGGGATGAACCTAAATAAGCCATCGGAGCTCTACAAACATCTTAGAGTTACCAAGATGCATATTCTGGGAAAATCGAAAGACAATGCAGTGGCAACACTCCCAAAAGATAAGAATATGAGTGAGTTAGAGTCTAGACTACGTTTCCATAAGCAGTTTATGGTGGGAGCGCAAACAAACAGGGTAGGATTGGGATGTCGAGGAAGAGAGGATGACCGGAACATCATTAAGTCTTTTCTGCGAATGGATGAAGATAACGAGTATAGAGTACATGCGCTTAATCTTGAAATGCAAAACGAGTGGGTGTCCCTTGGTGAGTTTTGTATCCCTTTAGCATTGAAGTGGCGGTCGATACTGTACGATTGGTCTCCAGCGTTGCTTAAATTCTATCTGAACGCTTTTCAGTTGACCCTACCCGATCAGAGCAACCTTGTAAGGTGGGGAATGGCGGTAGACAAAACCTGTTTACTCTGTGGTGAGGCCGTAGGTACCGCGAGGCATTTGTTGGTGGGATGCAGAGTACTCCTAGACAGAGGGCATTACTCTCGCCGCCATGACGGAGTGTTGCAGATTATACGTGAAGCGGTGAGTCTTTCAATAGCAAGAGCAGCAAAAGGTTTGACGACGAATACAAAGAACATCAACTTCGTCAAGGAAGGATCTAACAAGAAGTCCAAAGTCAAACCTTACTCAATCGTTAGTGTAGCTCCGGATTGGAAGATCATGATGGACACGTATGAGAAGCACTACGCTATTCCAGAAGACATTGCGGTATCGTCGTCTAGACCAGACCTTTTCGTTTATTCGAGAAAACTTAAGCGCGTACTGTTGGTAGAACTTACTGTTCCATGGGAGACAAACATTCCCAAAGATCACGCGTTTAAAACAAATAAGTATTATGATCTAACCAACGAGATGACTAGAAATGGTTATGCAACACGGTTGTATGCTGTGGAAGTGGGTGCGAGAGGTATACCAGCGAAATCTCTCTACAACCTGCTGAAGGACTTAGGATTACCAAGATCTAATATTAGCTCCTTACTGGAAAGAGCAACTAAAGCCGCTTTACTCGGCTCGTACCAAATATGGTTGGGAAGGGAGAGGAATGTCATCGGTGAAGGTGATCGTTAGTATACTATAAAGGGGCCCCTTAAACCTACACGCTGGGTCGCAAGTCCCAGGCGCCGACTGACATTCCTCTCTGTTCCACGCGATGGACCCGGCACCCGCACGGAGAATCCATGGATAGCTAAGAAGTTCGTCTCATATTCTATTTTGTGTTGATACCATTATAAATACCTTCACAATTAAGTACGATATTCCGTATTAAAAGTAAACTATGAACGCATCTTGCGATCTTGAGGCTGCAAGGCGGCACAGCTTGTGCCTCTTATCCTCAGCCCTCACAAAATAGTTTTATCGAAGGCTTAGGTTAGAAGAAGAATTCAAAATAAGTATAAGTCATTACTTCTTCTGAAAAAGTAAGGAATTGAATTTATAACTAAACCTTTCTTGGCTGTATGCTGTTCATTTCCCTTTGCTTGTCCTGTCAAGGACAAAAGCAAGACCATAAATAAAAATGACATTTTGAGTGAGATTGCTAGGGCGGGAAATCTATACTTCACAGTAACTTCAACTAACTTCACATAAAATGATGAGATGAAGTTTTTTAAATGGCTGGATCTATTTAATTTGTCTGGATTTTCTGTTATTTGTCTGTTTAGTTTTTATGGATTGACTGTGCATTGTGTATTTAAAAGTGATGTCCTTCCTATAGACTTATTTATGTGCAAAATAAAGGAAATGAATAATTAAAAGGACATTTTCTTTTCCAGCACATGATCAACTTGTACAGAAAATTCCACAAAAGTGCTGAGGAGGCTAATACCTTGGTGGTCCCGGCTTGCGGATTTGCCGTGGTACCGATTCATAGTGGTTTGATACTTTTAGAAAATAATTACAAAGGTAAGCTAAATAATTTTAAAATTTGCTACGATGAACGAATGACGATACATAACGATATCATGATTGAGTAGATAAACTTTATCAGAGGAGTACAAAGTTATTTTAGACGGAAAAATATTTTTAAATTAAATTATTAAAATATGGCTCATGGATGAAGATTTTTTCGATGTTTTGCAGATGAAAATTAAGAATGACTACAACAAAATAATATTTTAATTGCAGTTTATTGCCTGTTTTAGCTCCAGTCGTGACGCATAAATTTTAGCTTTATTTACAAAAGTCGGTTTGAAATAATTTGTACTCTGGGGAAGTGGATTTTTAATAACTGTATAAATTTTTACCTAGTTAAATTAATTGACCCTGAAGATTTCATACGTGTTGCGTACTTAGCACATCACATATTTAAACGTTTCAAAAACCTTTTCACGCATTATTAAAATTCACTAAATAATTCATTACCTAAGTTTCTAAATTGTATCGCACGTAGTTTATTTATCGTAATCAATGTATGCATAATTTGTCTATTTGAGTGGTTATGATATGCATTTTGTAGCTCTATTTTAAGACCTTGTAATTTATGATCTGCTAACGTATTTATGTGTAAAGCTTTTGATTATTTATTTCACTATTGCGCAAAGACTGAATATTTATTTCCTCTTATGCTGGACATTAATAAAAAAAACAAAAACACTAGCATTCATTTTATTCATTAATTTCATTGAAATTAATAATTTAATTATATTAAATAAACATAAATCTATCTTACATAATGGAAGTTTTGCCGATTGATTTATATTCTAAAAGCGATTTTTGGAGATAGCTACTTTTACACTTTCATAAATTTGCGTAAATAGCCTCAAAGATTTATGTTGTTTAAATAATGTGAATGAATGATGGTTCCAGGGAACCGCACTCAAATGGTAGAAACGAGGTCCTCTAGTTATTATTAGGTATTAATCTGTTTCCCATTCATAAGTGCACACAGTAACAACTCATTTGTTTACTACATATATGTGTTGACATAGAACTAGGCAAATAAACGTTATTGGCATTGCATAATCTTCATAAATCAATTTAACATCCATTTTCCTTCCAATGCTTCGATGGTCTGGTGGTTTAAGTACTGGGCCGTGGTATCGAGGTCCTGGGTTCGAATCCCGGGTGCGTAAAAAATTGTGTTTATTTTCCTGAACACAACCCGGGTTTTTGATTGCAAATCTGCATTCGGCAAGCGTGGTGATTAAGCCAAAACGTTTATTTGTAACGAAAACATGATTTCAAATGATGGAGGCCTCTGCCTTGCAGTGGGACAGTAATAGGCTGATACTTCCTTCCAGGTACATTAAAGTCAGTGGAGTGCTACATAGAAGTGCATTTACCAAAGAAAGCCTATATGCCCGGACCGAGTAAATGCCTAGTACACTATGGAACTTGGGCGTCGTTGGTTCACGAGTTGCAGAACATGGAAGAATTCAGACGATTGAAAGCTGAGACTTATCCAGAAGATATACACGAACCAATACCGCGAGATGTTAAGAAGTAAGTTTCATAATTGTCTCGGGAAGGCAAACGGAGATAGTCATGCTAATAAGCCATTTAAAGTATCAAATTAGAAAGGTTTTTATTTTGCGAATATACCATTTAAGTCTACCAGTATTGACAAAATATCTTGTGTAACAAAAGTAGCGATCAGGTTTTGAAAAGCCGCGACCCTTGGTGTTGTAGCAGACTCTGACCACTAGAACGGGCCCGTCCGAAAACGATAATTTTATGTTTTTCTTGAAAATTTTTACTAAACCATTTAGAAAAGAAGCCTTAGCTCTTGCGAGCAGAGTGCAGATAACCATAGACCAAATATACTGCGTTGAACTCATGTTTAACTTCAGTCATTCTAACATTTCGTTCATCGACTGCATATAAAACATTTCAAGGTATTAAGCGATGTCATAACAATTTTCGAGCTATTTTTAAATTCGCTTGCGTATCTATAAATATTTACAAAAATGGAAGAAGTTTTAAATGCATTAAAAAATATTCAAAAGGAGCTCGACGAACAAAAAAATACAATCCTAAAAAACGGAGAAAGGGTTACAGAGCAAGTGACCCAAAATATAAATGTTATTTTAGAAGAAAAATTCAAGATATTAGACGATAAATACGAAAACCTTAAAGAAAAAGTAGAAAATCAAGAAAAACGATTATATTACATAGAAAAACAGATGAGAAAGAATAATGTTGTCTTTTTCGGGTTGGAAGAAACAGAATTATCCTATGCAAACCTAGAAAATATAATGATCACCTTTATAAAGGAACACTTCTCTTTGGACGTAGATCAAAGAGACATACAAGAAATAAAGAGAATAGGAAAAAAAAGGGGACAGGCCTAGACCAATTGTAGTCACATTTTCCACACTCGGTCAAAAAATCAACATATTTCAAAGATGCAGTGCATTGAAAAATACAGCATTTTACATATCAGAAGATTATCCCCAAAATGTACTCGAAAAAAGAAAAGAGCTACGAGAGCAGGCACGGATTGAGAAAGAGAAAGGAAATTTGGTAAAAATAAAATATGATAAACTAATAATAAGAGAAAACACGAACACAACAGCCAAAAACAAACGAATGCTCTCGACGTCACCAGAAACAACATCGACCTTGAGCGACGTTAGCAGAACGCAGGCCAGCAAGAAGAACAAAACCCAAAATACCCAGGCGACACGTAAAAAATCGTCAAGTTTCTCAGAAGAGATAGTTAAACCAGGAATCAGGAATTACCTGACTATCAAAAATACAAATAACGGACCTGAAAAATATGACAACAGGGAAAAGATTTAGCAACTACAGCACCCCTCTTACACGAATAACATAAAAAAAATATCAAACAATAATTTAAATCTTCCAAGCCGGCTGGTCACCGTGGAAGATTATGACCAAAACCCTCCAAAGCCTGAAAGAAAATTAATAACAGAGCCAGCGGGAGAAAAATCTAATAACACTTTTAAGCCAACGCCATCAAGGTTCCACATAATAACATACAATGTTAAAACACTCTCAACATACGAACGCCTTATAGAATTAAATGAATCACTATCGGACATTAAATACGATATAATAGGATTGGCTGAAATGAGACGAATGGGAAACAAAATTGAAGAGTATGATGATTTTATATTATGCCATACTGGACAAACACCTGGCTTATATGGCGTAGGTTTTATGATAAAAAAATGTCATAAAAACAAAATAGAAAGCTACATTGGTCTTACAGAAAGAGTCGCTATCTTAAATTTGAAAGCCGAAGATACGCGGTTATCTTTAATACAAGTTTATGCCCCTACGGAAAAAGCAAATCAAGAGGAAATTGACCACTTTTATTGTACAGTCAACAAAGCAATAGAAATGTCATACGAAGATTTTATACTGATGGGCGATTGGAATGCGAAAATTGGTAAACCAAAAATCGAGGAATATCAAATCATGAAACCGAACGGTTACGGAGAAAGAAATGAGAGGGGTCAGAGATTGATTGATTTTGCTAATGAAAACAAATTGTCAATTTTAAACACATTTTATAAGAAAAAATCAAAAAACAGGTGGACATGGCACTCTCCTGATAAAAAATACAAAAACGAAATCGATTTCTTTCTATCAAATCGTTCCTATCTATTTCAAAATATAGAAGTACTGAATATAAACTACCCTTCAGATCACAGGCCAGTTAGGGCAACAATTAAATATAAACAAAATAAGAAAAGTCGGGCAAACTACAATAACCATCTAAAGAAAACAATTACAAGGGCAGATGATATTTGCAAATTTAACGAACACGTAAAAGAATCAATGATCCCAACCTCAAATAATTCAGTACAAAATCGTTACGACAACATTGTCAAAACAATTACCAGAAGTCTGCAAGCAATCCTAGAGAAGAATAAAGAGCAAAGACCTAATAAAATTTTGTCAGAGAGCACATTACGTCTCATGGAAAGACGGAGGGAACTCAAAAAGACAAGAAACAAATCCAGAGCAATGAAAAATGAGCTCTCTGCCCTTTATAAGCTCATAACTAAATATATTAAGAAAGACTATATTAACCATAGACACAACACCATTGAAAAACACATAGTTCAAACAGGAGGCACAAAAAAAGCTTACAAAGACTTACGAACAAGCAAAACATGGATCGAAGGATTGCAGAATAACGAAAGAATACTGAAGAATCGTAATGACATTATCACCGTTGCAACTCAATTTTATAGGAACCTATATAGCGCTAGAGAAATTGCAACAACTACGAGTGCTAGAGAGCAACATAGCCCAAGCCCCAAGAGCAAAAACTCATCTATACCTCAAATCGATATAAGCGAAGTAATAGCAGCAACTAAAGTTCTTAAGCTAGAAAAAAGCCCGGGTTCTGATGGGATCACAAACGAGATACTTAAATGTGGATCGGCGACACTTACTCTCCACCTCACTGAAATGTTCAACCTCATTATCGAAACTGGAGTGACACCAACCCAATGGCCTGAATCTGACATTATCCTCATCTATAAAAAAGGCGATCCAAATGACATAGGAAACTACAGACCTATAAGTCTGCTACCGACCATCTACAAGTTGTTCTCTTCAATAATAAGCAAACGAATAAACATAACACTTGATGCACGACAACCTATAGAACAAGCTGGATTTAGAAAAGGATACTCAACGATCAACCACATTCATACAATGGAACTACTCATTGAAAAATACCGAGAGAGAAATAGGACACTATACGTTGCTTTTATTGATTACCAAAAAGCATTTGACTGCGTATCTCACAAAAGTATATGGGAAAGCTTAACAAAACAAGGAGTAGAAAAAGAGTACATTCGTGTGATCAAGAGTCTTTACAATAACAGTAAGAGTAGAGTTAAGCTAGAGACAGCTGGACCCTGGTTTCCGATAAAAAGAGGCGTAAGACAGGGGGACCCTCTCTCTCCATTACTGTTTATTGCCACACTAGAACAGATCATCGGTCAACTTAATTGGAAAGGTCGAGGTATCAAGGTCGAAGACGCCTACCTAAGTCACCTTAGATTTGCCGATGACTTGATTCTGGTATCTGAAAATGGTACAGAAATTCAGTACATGATTGAATCACTGAATAATGCTAGTAAACTAGTTGGCTTGGAAATGAACCTATCCAAAACAATGCTGATGACAAACAGCATAAAAAGACCAGTGTTTGTTGACGGAGAGCTTCTCAAGTATACAGACAACTACATTTACCTGGGTAAACAAATTAGCTTTCATCCGAATAGTAACGAACTAGAAGTGGAGCGCAGGGCACAGTTGACGTGGAATAAATACTGGGCAATGAAGGAGATATTTAAGAGCAATATGCCTATAAAAATAAAAACAAAGGTTCTAGACTCATGCCTTATACCGTGCCTAACGTATGCTTGCCAAACCTGGAAATTCAGCAAAAGAACAAAAGACAAAATAATTTCGTCCCAACGAGCAATGGAACGCAGTATGCTGAACATAAAGAAGAGACAGAAAATAAGGCACACAAAAATTCGACATCTCACAAAAGCAAAAGATGGTTTGGTTCACGCAGAATCACTTAAATGGAAGTGGGCCGGACATGTGGCTCGCCTTCGAGACCAGAGATGGACAAAAAGGCTGACTACTTGGAAAGGACCACCGGGTAAAAGAAATGTAGGCAGACCTGTAGCAAGGTGGGAAGATGAGCTCAAAAAAACAGCCGGCTCCAATTGGGTTCAAGTAGCTCAATCCAGAGAAGACTGGCAAGCTTTGGAGGAGGCCTTCACCTACAGAGGGGTTCTTGCAGAAAATTAGAAACCTTAAATTAAATTATAGTTAGTGTAGATTAGAAATTAGATCACTGTTAGAAGTAAGAGCATATATATTTGTAATTTTTTTATCTGTAAGAAATAAAAGGCTTTTTTATTTTTTTTATTTTTTATTATCTATAAATAGCCTACTTACACTTACATTGGCATACGCATAAATTTAACAATTGCTCTACTTGCCATTCAAGTTTCTTTCACTGCGTAATGATAATTATTTAAACTAGTGTAAGGCTAAATAAACAGGGTTAGCTTTTTTTGCGACATTACGTGACTATTTATAATTAATATTTATATATTACGTTTCAATTTCGCAAGGGTCTGATTTTGGTTTCGATCTAATTGGATTCGTAGATGTTACCTATATACCTACATTTTGTACGGAAATGAGGTCAGGAAATGTTTTTTTTTATACAGAGGCAAACGAATAAGATAGAATATACTTTCTCCTTTTTTTAGTTACATAGTGGATTTTAAATATGTTACACTTGATGTGTATAAAGTGTAAAATCGACAAATATCGTAGTAACAAACATTTATTAATGTGCTCCATTGAATTATAAACGTTTATTAATTTGAGTGATCTCGACTTGACTTTGCCATGCGGATAATCATTTGACTCTGACCTTCTAGACCGGTTTCAATTCTAAAATATATCTTTTGCCTTCTTTACTATATTTTTTTTGAAAACATTTCCGTCATTTTTACTCACTAAAGTTTACTAGTTTAAAGCAGTATTCATGCAAAGTATATTTTATTTAAATAAATTGTTTCACAAAACAAAACGTTTCAAAAAACATAGTTTCTTACATATTGATAAAGATAACATCAAATCTTTTTGCACTTTTTTCTATACCAGCACTTCGACATCAGGTCGCAATAAACTCAACAGTTAGCTATATGTGCTACGTCATCTGTTTATATGTAGTAACCCACTGCTTGATAATAAACCTCCCAAGATGGAAGGTAATGCCCATCCATAATCACAACTTCTATTATGTTATCTGTGACCGCAGAATGGTAAACTGAACTGAAAGAAGAATGGGCGTAATAAACGGATGTACTTTCACAGTGGCTCATTTGAAAACCAACTGCGCGCCTAAACTCACTTCGTTTAAAAACGTTTTGTTATTATGTATATGCGAAATCGTATAAGATAGACTACACGGTACCTACGTGTCTTGAATGTTGGGTGTGGCAAATACGAGACTTGATTATGCTATTGAGTGAAACGTTTAAATTTAATTTACATACAGACTTATTTAGATTAGTTATACTACTACTATTCAACTTCGAACACGTATGAGACTCATCATGAGATTCATGAGTTATTTAAATTTACTAGGTACACTTTTATATGCAACTAAATATACCTATATATGTACATATGTCTATTCATATCCTTGTACGTTATTTTTCCATACGTTGGAGAATAAATTGATAGTTTGCATATAATCAGTGGATGACCTCCACTTAATTATAAACAAACTAGTTTTAACCCGCGGCTTTTCCCGCGTTATCAAGATACCTCTTTTATCTCATGGAAGCATTTAATCGAGATAAAAAGTGTTATACATAGGTATAACCTAAGTCAGCTCATACTCTGCCCGTATACTAAATTTCATCAAAATTCGATCAGTAGTTACGCGTAATTGACGGACAAACATCCAAACACACTTTTCACATTTATAATATTAGTACCTAGGTATAATAATGATTGTTAGTCATTTCAAACTTTGTGTGTCAAATAGTCTTAGTAGCAATAGATATTCTCTTATTTTAAAGGCTATTTAAAAAAATATTCTTTTTACAGATCATTTTTCCATAGGAATAATGGAAGATTGTGGTTCCCATACCCTGGGCCTGATGAACAAGTAGTCGACATGTCGCAAAGATATCTTTACGAGAAGGAACGCAAAAAGCCTTACCACTGCAAGATATACCTCACAGTACTATGGTTCCAATTCATAGTGGTCCCTTGTATTATAATGTACTACTACTTGTGCAAGCTCAAATGCTTCAGGCATCTACTATGGAAGTACCCAAGATTGTTTACCCTAGGTTATATATCACATAAAGGCCCGTCTGAAGAATTGGCAAGAGATACAAAATACGACATGATACTTAAAGGAAAAGGTGTGGATGAGCAATCAAAGGAAAAATCACTGTCCGTTAAGGTACACTAATGTTTTTGGTATTTTGGACTTAGAAAAAGTGCGTAGGTAACTGAGTACCTAGGTACATAATGTATTAAAAACATTTTTAATTACAATTGTATTTTTTTAGGTTTCTGGATCTGACCCTGGTTATGAAACAACTGCTATAACAGTAATAGCGGCCGCTCTTACTATTCTAACTGAACCCACTAAGGTTCCTAAGTAAGTACCTACATAATAAGTAATACCTAGGTGCATATTGAACAACCCAGCCACTTAGCAAAAACCTATAATACTCAAGTTGTTTTATGTTATACCTACCTACCGAGGTACTACGATGTTTTTTCCACGATGAAACTTCCTTTAACTAAAAAGACAATGCCGATTTTGTTAGGGGAGTTGGCGTCTTTTTTTTTTCGAGCGTCCACCAACCAAACTTGGTAATCTATATTCTTGAGGGCATTACAAACAATATTTGCTATGGCAGTATAGCTGTAAACTCAGTCCGAACTGAGTAAATCAGGTTTGAACTTTTTTTCGCTTCATACATTTTTCTATGGGAAATTGATTTTTTTTGTTTCTTGCGTCCATCGACGAAACTTGAAAATATATATTCTTGAGGTCATCACAAACAATATTTGCTATGGTAGTATAGCTGTAAACTCAGTCCGAACTGAGTAAATCAGGTTTGAACTTTTTTTCGGTTCATACATTTTTCTATGGGAAATTGAATTTTTTTGTTTCTTGCGTCTATCGATGAAACGTAAAAATATATATTCTTGAGGTCATCACAAACAATATTTGCTATGGCAGTAAAGCTGTAAACTCAGTCCGAACTGAGTGAGACAGCCAAAAAAATTCAATTTCATACATCTTTCTATGGAAAATAGATTTCATAGACGAAACGTGAAAATATATATTCTTGAGGTCATCACAAACAACATTTGCTATGGCAGTGAAGCTGTAAACTCAGTCCGAACTTAGTAAATCAGGTTTGAACTTTTTCACTCTAGGCGTTCGCTCCTGCATTTTTGTATGGGAGAAATTGCAGTTTTTTTTTTCTCGCGTCCATCGAGCAAACATGTAAACATATATTCTTGAGGTCATCACAAATCATATTTGCTATGACAGTATAGCTGTTAACTCAGTCCGAACTGAGTCAGACAGCCTAGAACGATTTCACTCCAGGCGATCATTCCTGCATTTTTGTATTGGAAGTGCAACTTCTTTTTTTCTCACCAAACATGTAAATAATTTACATGAAAAATATATATTCTTGAGGTCATCACAAACGTTATTTGCTATGGCAGTTTAGCTGTAACTCAGTCCGAACTGACTTACACTCAGATGACAGGCCAGAACTATTAAAATGGCTAAAGTAAGGTAAAGAATTGAGACCAGATAATATTTCCATGTGTTTATTTACAGAAATAAAAAAATATGTTAGGTTGAATATTCAAGCACAGGTCACAGGTAAGCAGGAAATATCAAAGTCCAATATTCAAGCACAGGTCACAGGTAAGCAGGAAATATCATAGTCCGTAAAGCAAGCGAAGTCTAATTATTAATAATTTGTTTTATAAAATTCAAATTGAAATAAGTTCAATCAGATCTAGGCGATGTCAATGAGAAGACTCGGACAGAATAAAAATAAGAGAAAAACTAATTACGCGCGCCATTTGAATTTTGAACTGTGTTCGCGCGCTTTTTATTTTTAAAAGTTGTTCGTCTGCGGAGTTTGAAAATATAAATACCAAAAGAGCACGCTTGTTGTATATTTAAAAAAAATAGTGTAATAATAACCTTATAATTTTTAATATTGTAGAATTTTAATCACATTGTCGGTAATAGGCGACGAATACAAGCTACAAGTACAAGAGGAAAAGAAAACTGGGAACTTGTTCCCATATTATGGCAATACAATGGATTAATATTTAGGATGGGGAAGGCACTAGGACAGCATAAGTCCTCCTGCTCTTTTTTGGAAAGCATTATAATTCGGCTAAATCAAGAAGAAGTCGTGGAGTCAAGTGATGCTGAACAACGTTGATATTTTTTTAATAATGGTTTTCAATAGTTCCTTGTCGTCATTTATGTACTGTTTAATGACATGAATGATTAATGATATTACGAACGCGGTATAACCTCAGATTTTTTTAGTTATGTCAATAAATCAACTGGCCTCAATTCCTTACCTTACTGTACATTTAAATAGTTCTAGCCAGTCTCACTCAGTTTGGACTGAGTATACGCCTATACTGCCATAGCAAATATCGTTTGTGATGACCTCAAGAATATATATTTTCATGTTTGGTCGAAAAAAAAGTTGTAATTTCCCATACAAAAATGCAGGAGCGAACGCCTAGAGTGAAAAAGTTCAAACCTGATTTACTCAGTTCGGACTGAGTTTACAGCTTCACTGCCATAGCAAATGTTGTTTGTGATGACCTCAAGAATATATATTTTCACGTTTCGTCGATGAAATCTATTTTCCATAGAAAAATGTATGAAATTGAATTTTTTTGGCTGTCTCACTCAGTTCGGACTGAGTTTACAGCTTTACTGCCATAGCAAATATTGTTTGTGATGACCTCAAGAATATATATTTTCACGTTTCGTCGATGGACGCAAGAAACAAAAAAATTCAACTTCCCATAGAAAAATGTATGAACCGAAAAAAAGTTCAAACCTGATTTACTCAGTTCGGACTGAGTTTACAGCTATACTGCCTTAGCAAATATTGTTTGAGATGACCTCAAGAATATATATTTTCACGTTTCGTCGATGGACGCAAGAAACAAAAAAAATCAATTTCCCATAGAAAAATGTATGAAGCGAACAAAGGTTCAAACCTAATTTACTCAGTTCGGACTGAGTTTACAGCTATACAGCCATAGCAAATATTGTTTGTGATGACCTCAAGAATATAGATTACCAAGTTTGGTTGGTGGACGCTCGAAAAAAAAAGACGCCAATTTTACGCATTGTCTTTTGTTATCCTTATAATGAAGAAGGTCAGTACGGTAATTTTTTTTTTAATTTTTTTCACGATTTGATTTTCGATGTAATTAGGTATTTGGCACGATCTTAGTCATCATCATCATCAGCCTATCAGCCTATCACAGTACCGCCCGATTTCACCCAAAAGTCACAAAAAAATGAGCACGCGGGTTGATTGTGACTGTACTAGGAACAATAAAATACAGGGGATCGCGGCCCATCCACCTAGAATAATCTTAGGTCCTTTCGATACCTACAAGAAGATTTGTGATGATAGGAACTATAATAGGCCGGTACTAGAAGTTACTAGAAGCCCGGTAATCTTCATTCGTCATACGTGAAAAATCCAAAAATGTTTTTTTTTTATTTCAGAGGTGGCGTTGTTCCCGTTGGAGCGGCTTTTCGAAACACGCAAATAGTTGAAAATATAGCAAAAACTAATGTTATTACATACGAAGTTATAAAAGATTAATTAGATCTTAAATTGTGTTGGTACATGATAAGTTTTAGTTATAGGTTTTTATATTTTGTACAGTTTCAAGTATTTTATATCATGCGGTATTTACCTACCCTAAGTGATTATATTATTGTAATCTAAAAAAGGTGTTTTATTAATCCCTAATTAGGTATTTCGACCCTTTCTTAATCAAAAATAATAATGTTTTCTGTCAACGTTATAATAGGTACTGAAACCTCGACTGAAATGAAACCATGGAGTACCTACCTAACTACCTATCTATACCAATATAATAAAGCTAAAGAGTTTGTTTGTTTGTTTGAACGCGCTAATCTCAGAGACCACTGGTCCGATTTGAAAAAATATTTTTTGTTGGATAGTCCATAATTTGATCTGGAAGGCTTTAGGCTATAGTACATACCAATGTATCTGTGCGGTAACCGATTACTACGCGAATGGAGTCGCAGGCGACCGCTAGTAGTAAACTAGTAGACTACCCTAATAAACCAAGATATGTACCG
This sequence comes from Nomophila noctuella, assembly GCA_958496325.1. NCBI lineage: Eukaryota > Metazoa > Arthropoda > Insecta > Lepidoptera > Crambidae > Nomophila > Nomophila noctuella. The sequence continues at coordinate 4,060,591 of OY292491.1, read as the reverse complement.
GTCAGGGTTGTTGCTGATGCAGGTTTTTACTATATCAGCGGATGCTGATGCTGATGCTGATTTTTTCAAGTCAATATCAGCGGATGCTGATGCTGATATGAATAAATTACTTATATTAAACTTTTCCTACTATAAAATATTAGCAAATGTGATATATTATTTTGAATAAAACACAAGTTATCTATACAAATATTATAAAGAGGAAAGGTTTGATTTTTTGTTTGTTTGTTTGTATGAATTGAATAGGCTCCGAAACTACTTGGCAGATTTGAAAAATTCTTTCACTGTTGGAAAGCTACATCATTCCTGAGTGACATAGGCTATATTTCATTTTCAAAAAAAATAGGCATCCTTTACTAAAATTACGATAACGTAATCCAAGGTGTGAAAAAAATATCAAAAAACTACCTTACATCGCGTGCGCTGCGAAAACTATTGATGATAGAACAAAATGATATACTACATTTTTTTAGAACACACCATTATCTACAAAAAATCAGAGGCAGCATATCTCTAACTATTACAGTCAATCAGTCATGACAGACAACCTACTTTCTTTAGGGGACTTAGTAGAAGCTTCTTGGTTTTCGATATCACAATTTAAAAAATTGGCCAAGTGCGAGTCGGACTCCCGCACTGAGTTTTCCGTACAAATTCTATTTTTGACGTATTAAAAAAACTACTGAATAGATTTCGTTCGAACCAATTTTCGTTGGTAGATTTCATGGTAATGTACATTATATATTTATTTCAGATTTATCATCCTCTTACTTTAGAAGTTAGAGGGGGGGGGGGACACTTTTTTCCACTTTGGAAGAGTCTGTCACGCAAAGTATTCACTTAAGAAAAAAATGAGCTTAGAAACCTCAATATATTTTTTAAAGACCTACCCATAGATACCCCACACGTATATGTTCAATGAAAAAAAATATTTTCAGTTTCAGTTGTAACTATGGGGACCCCCCATTTTTTTTATTTTTTTTCTATTTTCGTGTGAAAACCTTGTTGCGGTTCACAGAATACAACTACTCACCAAGTTTCAATAGTATAGTACTTATAATTTCGGAAAAAAGTGGCTGTGACAGACTGGCGGACAGACAGACAGACATGACGAATCTATAAGGGTTCCGTTTTTTGCCATTTTGGCTACGGAACCCTAAAAACAAGTATACTCTTCTGGATGCTTACACTTTAAGTTTAAGTTTTTAATTATGTATTTGTACGTCCTTTACGAGAATAGTCTTTTTTACAAATACTACACCATACACCATATTGCACTTTTCATTGGAGGAAGCATTTTGAATTAGAATATGGTTTATTTCTAATTACATTACGCAGTACGCACGCACGTCACACAATCAATAGCTAACGTAATATTTATGTTGTCAAAATAATCGAATGAGGGAACAAGTGACAGTTTTTTGTATAGGTAACTATCTATGATTGGTTAAAACTCTATGTGGCTTGCCGCCGACTCCGCCTTCAACGAACACGTTACGACTTGAATATCAGCATTAAAAATCAGCAACGTTTGTTGCGGATGCTGATGCTGATGCTGATATTAAAAACGATGCTGATAATCCGCGGATGCTGATGCTGATGCTGATATTCGCAACAACCCTGGTACCGGTAATTACCAAAACTGAGTGTCCAATGATAGATAATTTAATTTGTTTCATGAATGGCAAACATTTATTAAAGTTATATGTTATTTTATAATAAGTTGTTACCTACATAATATTACTGCAGAAAAGATCAAACTTTTTATTTTAATTTAAAGCGATATTGCAAAACTACTAAAATTCAAATTGAACTCCATAAAGATTTCCGAACTTATTATCTTGCTACGTTATATGTGGAACTTATCGGCCATTGTGTCATTGTGATCACCAAGTGGATTTCATTTCGATTATTCGAAAAATAATCTTCAACCTCAGAGACGAGGCGCAAAGACGACGTATAAAATCTTTCGATAGTAGAAATCAGATATTTGCCATATTCCTATTTTATTTACGACGGCAGGCAAATTTTGATGATATTCGCCATATTCCTATTATTATCTTTTACGATTTTGATGCTGCAACTTTGCAAGAAGGAAGGGCGGCAACACCATCTGTTTGATGTCACTGGATGACAAATAACGTTTGGGCTAAAATTATTTAATAATTGGAAAAGGTTTATGTTTTGCTGCGAAATTAAGCAATAAACAACAATCATTTGTTTACTCGGTCAAGTTTTCATGGTAAGTTTCTTAAGATTCAATTATAGTTGCAAGAAACATTGTTTTTGACGCGATAAAAAAATTTCGCTAGTGATCGCGATGGGTTGTTCTGTACATATTTGTCAATCATGGGCAAGATTTGAATAAAACATGGATTGCATAGTAATAAGAAGAGTTTGCGAGTGATCAGTTACACTCTTTGGTCTTCTGGTGTAATATTTCGGTATTAGTTTCACGAATCAATGGCCAGATACTTTATAGTTGTTTTTTTTGGCTGTGACAAGGTAATCGTGTTTACGTGACTCATTTTCCTCTTTACATCGGATCACTTAACTTTAAACCTGATGGATTGAATCCTAGAAGCTTAATTAAACCTATTTAAGAATGTGGATCTGGATTTTTGTGCACTCAGTTTTGAGTGATGATGTCATAATATTATGCCATGTCCCTCATTTCTGTGTATATTAGCTTTATTTTATGGGCTCTTTAAATGATATAGAACTGTATTGAAATATATTTAAATGAAACTAGCAACAGTATCTATTGACTTCATAAGTTAAGATGAGGATTGTAGCTAATGTTGAAATTATTAACTTGTATGAAGATGATAAATACATTAAGGAATAAAGATGCAATATCCATAATTCTTAACACATTACTTAGGGCACACAACTAAGAGTCGTAACAATGATCTGTGATTATATAAAAATTACATTCTTTATGAAGTTTCTAATTCAATTTAACATATTCAAGCCTTTCATATAGATAGAAATCTTATAGTAATCAAAATGTGTATTAATCATATTTTATATTAATTTCCAGATAACTTGATTATAAGATGACATCATCCAATACCCTGCAAAAGGCTATTGACCTAGTCACAAAAGCAACTGAGGAGGATAAGAATAAGAACTATGAGGAAGCTTTACGACTGTACGAACATGGTGTGGAGTACTTCCTTCATGCTGTAAAGTACGAAGCTCAAGGAGAAAGGGCCAAGGAAAGCATCAGAGCTAAGTGTCTACAGTACCTTGACCGAGCAGAGAAACTGAAGGAGTATCTCAAGAAAGATAAGAAGAAGAAACCAGTCAAAGACGGAGAATCCAACTCCAAGAGTGAAGACAAAAAGAGTGAGAGTGACAGTGATTCTGATGACCCTGAAAAGAAGAAGCTTCAGGGCAAATTGGAGGGGGCTATCGTTGTTGAGAAACCACATGTTAAGTGGAGCGACGTTGCTGGATTGGAAGCTGCTAAGGAAGCTTTAAAAGAAGCTGTTATTTTACCAATTAAGTTTCCTCATCTATTCACTGGCAAGAGAATACCTTGGAAGGGCATATTGCTCTTTGGGCCCCCTGGTACAGGTAAATCATACTTGGCAAAAGCTGTTGCTACTGAAGCCAACAATTCCACATTCTTCTCTGTATCATCATCAGACCTTGTCTCCAAATGGCTTGGTGAATCTGAGAAATTAGTGAAAAATTTATTTGACCTGGCTCGTCAACACAAGCCAAGCATCATCTTTATTGATGAAATTGATTCTTTATGCTCGTCTCGATCTGATAATGAGTCTGAATCTGCTAGGAGGATTAAAACCGAATTTCTGGTTCAAATGCAGGGAGTAGGTAATGACATGGATGGAGTTTTGGTCCTTGGAGCTACAAACATTCCTTGGGTCCTTGACTCTGCTATTAGGAGGCGTTTTGAGAAGCGTATTTACATTGCACTACCAGAGGAGCATGCCCGTTTGGATATGTTTAAATTACATTTAGGTAACACTCGTCACATGCTGACTGAGCAGGATTTGAAGGTCTTAGCTAGCAAAACTGAAGGGTATTCTGGAGCTGACATAAGTATTGTAGTCCGAGATGCTTTGATGCAGCCAGTCCGTAAAGTTCAATCAGCAACTCACTTCAAGAGGATTTCCGGACCAAGCCCGATTAACCCTGATGAGATTGTAAATGATCTGTTGACTCCTTGCTCACCAGGGGATCCGGGAGCCTTAGAAATGACTTGGATGGAGGTACCTAGTGATAAGCTTGGTGAACCTCCAGTTACTATGTCTGACATGCTACGATCTTTGGCAACGTCCAAGCCTACTGTAAATGACGATGACATGGTTAAACTGCGAAAGTTCATGGAAGATTTCGGTCAGGAGGGTTGAAGTACATTTATGTGCTTTCATTATGATTTTAATAGATTTCGACATATTAGAACTGTTGCACAGTGCCTATGTAATCTATGTTGCGAATGCAGTGGAGTTTTTATTTTTATAAGATGTATTTTGAATGGTAAATAATTACCTTATTATAAACACACCTTATTATAAAGGATATGATTTGATTTTCATGAAACACATGTTAGGCTTGTTAAAACTTTTTGCATCCTATTGTGATTGTATGATACTTATTTATGTGAACTTGGCTTCTTACCAATTAAGAAAGAATGAAAAATGTAAATTTCTTTGCTAGTTTCACCATTCTATTGTGAAAGTAACACCAATTTGCCTTTAATTATTAAGAATATAGTTAACATCTTAATGTTTACTCTGAAACCCAATAATGTACCTTTTAGTGAAATTATATTTAAATAATGTGGATTATATAGGTAGGTATTTGATGTCATGTTCAAATAAAGTAATATTATGAAAGTTATCTTTGGCCTATTTTTTGGATTATTGAAATTGTCTTCACATGTATACTTCAATTTTAAATATTAGAACAATACTACTCGTAAAAAGGAAAGTGTTTCAAACTATGTTTAGGTGACAGGGTTTGTATATAACGGTAATCAAATTGATGTGCAGTCTACCTACCTAATTAAAATAGAATACAGTTAATCAACTATCTGCTTTGAATTGATAACAGTTGAGATTAATGTTTATTTGTGATTTTGTTGTGATATGCTTGTCTGATTTAAGGTATTTCTTTCAATATGCATTTGGATTTTGGTAAATATTTAAGTAATTTGATTGGTAATTAAAGAAGCCTTGGAAGATTGCGTTATCAAATAAATTTCTTACATAAAATTCTTTATCCTTAGGTTTTAGATTAGTGTAAAACGTACATATTTTTGTCTATTTGTTTTATATATTGTTATATTAAGCGATTAAATATAATGTTAAAATTAATCGCGTTTGATTTTAAAATGGATCAATAAATTAATTATAAATTAACTACGTCTTTCAATAGGCACCTAGGACTTAATCTTTTTGGGTTTGCCTATAGCCTATGTTCCGTGTCCTGTGGTCTACTGTATGGAGTTGGCTGTTTTCGAAGATATGACATAGGAGATGTTATGGCTTACATATCGTTGATTTTAGTAGCACTAGTCATTTAAGTAAGTAGAACGATTTCAGTGTTTTTCTATGTAGAAAATTATAATTGTTTGCTGTTATTTTGCTTTCAACTTTTCGCCGACTGGGAAATTTCTATGATTAAAAATCCATTTGAAAGTATTCAGTATAAGTAATTTAAGATTTCTTGTAAAATCCTTTACCTATACAATTTACCATTCCTATTTTTTTGTTATATTTATTTCTGGTTACCTAAAACCTCATGGTGCTTACTACAGGTGAAAGAAAACATGAGAAACAAAATGACGATTTATTTACACTTTGGCATGTGGTACCTAGTAATTAAAATTTTAATAAACACTTAATATAACATTAGTTATCACAGTATCTTGTCGTACATTCTGACGGCGACATTTATCATCATCATTGTGAATATGGTGAATGCGTTTTTCAAACTTGTCGCGTTCGTGTCTGTAACAGAAAAGACAAAAGAACTTAATGTAATTAAGTAAATAAAGTTTTCATAGCTGATTCTACTATAAAGGTAACATTGGCCTATGTTTCCAAGTCAAAGTCTATTTTGGTAAGTTTTAGAGTTTTATGATTGTGAAAAGAGTAAGATCATAGTTGCACAAAGTAACCAACCCAAAAATAGTGGCAGCAGATAGGTCTTTGTTACTTTACAGAGTACCTACATCCCTATGTGTTGCATAATAGCTTTTCATGGATTTTAAAATAAATTTGGTTATATATCTATCTACATGCTAAACTTCCATTGCATACAAAAAATATACCTATCATAACAGTTCTTTCCCGGCGATGCGTGCCCAGTACAGCGATGCAGCTTAGTTGCATCATAGGCTTTGCCGGCGCCTTCAGGCCTAGAGTCGATACCAGTAGGCCTTGCGGAGTCTGCCTGGCTCCGTAGGCTATCAGCATGGAACGGTCTGTCACCTGAAATTTAAAGAAAATACTTTTGTTTGAATTCGACCGAACTGTTTTTAGGTTAGGTATAATTTTAGTTCAGCGTTGTCACGCCATTTCCTGAGAGAATACAAAAAAAAAGATATTAATCTCTGAATTAACAATTTATCTACCTTATTAGATAACAGTGTTCATAGTTTTCTTGTATTTTTATGTTCAATCATCTTTCCAACCTTCTCAAGATTGTAGGTAGGTACCTACCTAAGCATTAAACCAAAAACAGTATTCATAAAAATAATCATAGCTATTTCGCACGACATAGTTAATCTAAAATCAACCAACGTTTAAAATTCGTATTAATTTAAAAAATACGAATTTAGATCGGTAGAATTCAATCGAAATTCTCAATTCTCTATTATTGGTTTTGTCTTTAAATGCGGGTAGGTAGGTTACTTAAGAAGTCATTTGCTGTCAAGCGTCAGTGTCGTCGCGCAGCTCATAACGTATGGTCGCGTTGCTCGTATTTCTTGAGCTGATTTTGTGAAATATTTTGACTTTATGTGCAATCGTGTGTGTGTGTGTAGTACATAATGTGTTTCTCGTAATTTAGTAAAATAAAAATAATTATCCATTATGTAGTTCGGTGGGAAAGTAAATCTAGTAATGTTCAAATGTTTGGCAAATCTAATAATGTAGGTAGGTAAATTTGTAATGTGAACTGTGTTATTTTTTAAGTGATTCGTGGATTGAGTGTAATTAGTGATTGAGGAAAATCTATCTTCGGGAGGCTGGTGCATATGCAGGCGACAGTGAAGGAGAAGTCAGGTGAGTTGGCCTTATCTTTTATCTACTAATATTTAAGAGCGCCAGTAGCACTTTAGAGCAAAATAAACATGTACCTAATTTCCTTACTGTTCAGAGCCAGGGCTAAACCTGGCTACGCCCGTGTACTTATATATCCTACTACTAGGTATTATAAAGGCGAAAGTTTGTATGTATGGATGTAGGTATGGATGTTTGTTACTCTTTCACGTAAAAACTACGGGATGGATTTGAATGAAACTTTACCACAATATTGCTTATACATCATAGGATATTGGAAATCTAAATCCACGCGGACGGAGTCGCGGGCGGCCGCTAGTTGTGTATAAGTATATGGAATTCAGTCGGAATGCCCCTTAGTCGCTTCTCACGACACCCACTGGAAAGAAATACGGTAGGCGGTAGGCCGGCCCTAAAAAGTATAACACACTTCTTGAATTTCGGGTAGGAACTGATGGGCTTCATAACATAAGCTAGTTTTATTCCTCTACTCGGCGTAGGCGTCACCCAGTCTAAGTCGCTTTTCACGACACGGAAAGAAACTGTAGCACTATTCTAGGGCGTCACACAGAATACTGCGCTGGATATTTCTAGAATCTACACGCAATAATAACACGGGGAACGACGGCATGGACGAGCAATTTACTTTGAGCTCCTGCTCCGCCACGCGGAGACTCTCTTTTGAGAAGACTCAGCTTGCTGCAAACCTAAGCAGGACGTAGGTCTCCCAGATTAAGATAAGTTTTGCCCATAGTAACCACGCTAGGCAGGCGGGTTGATAACCACAGTATTTTGACCGATACTTGAACTTCTTGTCGTACGCTGCTGCCTGTACCTCCAAAATTATAGTTGCTTCTCTCGACACCCATGGGGATAAATGGGGTGCTACTATACTAGGCCTACACGGCACAATATTTTCTAAAATCTATTTTAAACATACTCTGTGTCCGTCGATGTGCCACTGCAGCTCGGGCGCCGGGAACGACGGCGCGGACGAGCAATTCACTTGGAGCGGCTCGCGGCGGTGCTCCTGCCCCGACACGCGGGGACTCTCGCGCGGGAAGACTGGAATTAAACGATAACAATATTGATATTTAATTATCAATCAATACTTTACACTACTCGTAAAGTATTGAATGAAAGTGTTGAACGAATGCGAAGAAATCCAAATTTTGTCTGAACTTCTAAAATTGCACCAAGCCTTGGCAGCACCTCGGATATCGATGAAGTGATCTGTTATATTTTGTGAGGGCTTATAATGGGGGCGTTTGGGCGAAAAAAGCGTTTGCAAGCGTTTGTAAACAAAATGGCGATTGTTAGCGCAAAATGGCGATTGTTTAGCGGTAACACAGTAAACTGACAGTTAGCAAACACGTCCTGGCCGAAAACAGTACAGTTAGCGCTAACAATCGCCATTTTGTTTACAAACGCTTGCAAACGCTTTTTTCGCCCAAACGCCCCCATTGATTTACCTACATTTGCTTCTACTTGTCAGTGTCTAAAGCACTAAATTATTGTGGTTAACACAATTATAACAGCGATACAGAACATTGATTTTTAATATTCAACAACGTTTAAACATTTTAGATCAAAGTGAGATAGTTCGATCTCAATCAATTATTATTCAACTAAATCATTCTGCTAACTGAATTGAATTTAATCCATTATACTGAACTGTGCACACACGGACGTGTCGTTACAAAATTAATGTGCATTGTAATTATTATCCAGAGCATAGAAAAAAATATTCTGCTGTAAGTATTCTCGTGTCGAGCTACATTCAATTTTTTTTTCAAACATTGCCTTCCAATATTTAACAGAGAGACCGGGTAAAATAGTTTTTCTAAATAAAATCAAAGGGCCAAACAAGACTTTGGGTCGCAGTGTAAATCTAGTAAGTAAATTAAAATAAAATGCATTGGACAATGTTAGGGAACCGACTAAAATAAAACAATTTCCTTGTCCACGCCATCTTATAAAAAAAAAGATAAGTTGGTCAAGTTGTATAAAAATAACTATGTATGATACAGAGTTCGCTATAGCTTTCGTTGAAAGTACTTACTTGGAGGTATACACGACATTTTTTTCAAAATTATTGTAATAGTATTTCAAAAGTTAAGGGGGGGGGGACGCTCTAATTTTAACTTTGTATTAATATATCTCGAGACTGGGGTGTTTGATCCACATGGTTTCAAGGCAAGTTTTATTGTATTTAAAAATACCTTTTTAAAGATACCCCACACGATGGGGTAAGTCGAAGTTTTTTTTTCGAATTTACTTTTCGTTGTATGGGAGGGGGGTAAAAATAATTATTTTTCGATTATTTTAAAAACCAATTCTTGAATTATCACTATACATCTCTCCACCAATTTTCGTGGCAATCGGTTCAGAAACGGCGGAGAACGAGCCAGGACAGACAGACAGACAGACAGACAGACAGACAGACAGACAGACAGACAGACAGACAGACAGACAGACAGACAGACAGACAGACAGACATGACGAAACTATAAGGGTTCCGTTTTTTGCCATTTGGCTACGGAACCCTAAAAAAAGAAGAAAAAAAAGAAAAAGAAAACCAGACAATCGAAATTTGAACGGCGCCGCGGCGCGCGAGCTCTTCCGGCAAAAATATCAAATTATTAAAATAATTATTTTACTCATAACAACGCGTGTGAAGTTTTGTGTGTGTAAAATATGACTCCAGCTCCAGAATAGTGCCCCGGGGACAGAAGATACAAGATCCAGAGACATTCCCTGTGAGTCTTCCATTATTTTCTTTAGTTGGCATTTTTTTGGGTTCAATCATAAAAGTCAACATCGTTTATGCAACAGTCAACACCAATTGCCCAGCCTCAAACAAAGCTCGAAGCTTGTACTATGGATTCATTATGAATCATTTTAGGTTACATTGTACCCAAGCTAGTTAGCTAGCTAGCGTGGGTTACGAAGGTCTGATGGCAGTCGTTTCACTGTAATAACCAGACTTGTCAAATCCTGGATCTAAGTCAAAGCGGACCCGATAATTACGGGACTGTATGTATGTACTCACAGTAAACTTCCATGAACGCCTCCGCTTGTCCCGAGTGGAAGGAGGGTCCCTCCTTCGACACCTCACAGCGGTACAGTCCTCGAGTTCTAAGGCTGAGCTCCTTAAGGTGCACACGACGGGCGTTGGATTTCTCCAACTGGGAATCAAAACAAATAATAATTACTGTTACTCCCATGGCTCAGCGACCCGAAGTGTGTCTTGGTCCCCAGAATAATAACACAGGCCAACAACCATTTTGGTGCCGGGGATCTGAGACCTGATTTTAAGTATAACTTATATGGCGATGTCAAAAATGTAACCGGTTTTTTCCTATCAGCTCTAGTTTCCAAGATAAGGAAAAATCTGTTTTTACCAAGAAAATCACATTTAATTAGCTTTAAACATCAAGAAATTGTTTTTTGAGCGATTCTCTAGAATGAATTTGACTTGGACAAGCTCGTATGATTCCCCAGCAATAGTCGGCCATCATTTATGAGAGTCCCACCTTCCTTGGTATCTATTTTCCATCACTTTTATGTTATGGTGGAAACCTTCCCCTTGTTCTTCGCTTAGATTTCCTAAATTGTGTTGAAAGTGGTCTAGATGACTACTGAGATAGTGTAATTTGATACTTATATTACAGCCTAAATCCTTCAAACGCACCAGCTGTTCCTCCACTAATTCCACATTGTTTATAGCTTTGTGATTTCCGAAGAAATTTTGTGTAACTGCTACCAAAGATTTCCAAGCAATTCTTTCCAAATCATTCATAGGATTTCTCCAAATTTGGTGTCTTTCATTGATTGACAAATTCGTGATCCACCAAAGATCACAGTATTCAATGTCATCATCTCCATGGGCAGAAAATGGTATTTCAGCTTGATCCTTCTCAGATTACTGGACTCCCTGGTGAAAGTTGGGTACTGAAACATTTTTTGAATGGGGAACAGGTATTTTTACCGAAGGAATATTAGGGAACTTCCATTTATGGCGATTGTTTTTGTTAATGCCCACTATATTAGTCATACAAAAGTAACAGTCGTCATAATGTTTTTTTTGTTTTCGCCATATCATAGGTACTCCAAACTTCAAAGACTTACGTGTCTCTATCTCCCATGGTCGTAAATGTTTAACACATATTTTCCATGCACTGTGAGGCACCCACAGTTTATCTTGGTGTAGAATTTCAATGTTGAAGTAAGAAAAATACAGCCCACGCACCGTGTTTGTAATCAATTTGCGCTGATCTTTCAATATTTAATCACCAAAATATATCTAAATCTAATAGGATCGTTAGCACATAATCTGGACGTACTAGCCAGAATGAAATATTAACATAAACTTTATCGATGTTATTGTTATATTGATTTTTTATGAACAAGACGGAGAAAAAATAAAAATGATGGTAGTAAGTAAACTAGAGCTGATAAGATAAAATGAAGTATATCAATATACTGTACATTATATACCTAACAAACGACGGAACAAAAAAAAGCTGCACCAAAAAAAATTTTTTTTTTTGCAGGCCTGTGTAATTATTGAATTATTTTTCGATCCTATATTTCGTTTTCGTTTCCGTTCGTTCCTATCTGTTATTTGATAAAATGGGTAGTAGCCTCTTCAATCTAATAAAATGAAGGCTCGTTCGTGATAATGATATTTGAAGAACTACTTACTACCTTTTTGTTAAGCATAGAGAAAGCATATTTTTGATAGTAATGCTTCTATCACATATTTATTACGAGTGTAGGATAGAAATGTTAGGGTAGAAATGGTACATATAATTATTTTGAATGTGTTTAAAGTGTGTGACATGCACGTCAATTCTAACATAGTATTTGCGTTATCAATTTTGATATGAGAGTTGAAGAGCTTATTTATATCATTCGTGTCTGCATATCGCTGTTTCGTCTTTGATATTCAACTAAACATATTCAAACCGATGTTTCCCCAAGAAACTTACATATTATAGGTAAGCTAATAACAGTTTCTACCGTAGAGGTTTACGCTTGAATTATAAATTATTTAATTAGGACCTAACAAGTTCGAAGCAACTAGATCTAAAGACGCGTCGCGAATTTCATGTAACGTATCCAAAGATGCATAATATAGCAGGTACATGTTATGGGATCCTAACTTCACCATAATGGCTATCATACATATTAAAAGAACCTTGGGGACGTACTAATGTCATTATCCGCCCCTTCTACTATTTTCTCATGTCCTAACAAAATTATAAACATAAAAATTGATGATCAGTAAAGGGAAAAGGGGCTGATCGGATCCCAGAGTGGTCGTTTTATGGCAGCCATTAAAAGACACGGGATACAAAAATGTTATGTATTAACGTAACAAGTTAATACATAACGTTCATAATATATTGATATATAACGTTACAGTTTAAAGTTACTTTTGTATAAATAAATATAAATTTATTCTAAGCTCGGATTTTCTAGTTTGGGATTTGCCGCTCTAAATATAGCCTAGTAAAAGAACGGAACATCATTGGATCTGCCTGATTCCTCTACGAATCTTTACAATTTGCTTTTCCACTGAACTATTTTTTGGCCCCACACCAGAAAATTGTGCCATTATTTTTTGTCATGACGTACAACAAGCTGTCACAATCACTTTAAATTGTAGTGCCTATTTCAGAGCGATTTGAATTATGGTGACGGCCTAACTAAGGATTTAAATCTATTTTAGGAGAAGTGATGTTGTCAGATACATACTTATTTACTTACGTCAACTTGCACCCCAGAGTGGAGAGCCTTATGTCCAGCAGTGGACTGCGATAGGCTGATGATGAATGAATGAATGACTTATTTACTCACATCAACTTGCACTCCATCGACATTGTGCGCGTGCTGCGGCGGCCTCAGCTTCGGTATGAACCGGTAGAACTCCTCGTTGTCCCGGTACCACTTCACTGAGTACAGCTTGCCTCCTTCTAAGTCATAGTCGCAGGTCAGAGTGGCAGACTCCCCACGCTGTTTGAATGGGGGTATCGAGACGCCGACCACGCGAAGACATATTGAAACTGGGAACAAGACGTTTGAGTTTTTTGGTCATGGATGTATATGGAAATATTTTGAGTACATGTTTTGCCTCCGTTGAAGCAGGGCTCAGCTGAATGTTGTAAATGGAGGCTATATACACCATTGCAAATGGGCCAGTTTAATCATGAGTTGGCCAACGGTCCCTTCTCTGAGAGGAATTTAGTGGGTAGTGTAAATTTGCCAAAGTCCTACACAGCTGCTGATCCCACTAGCCTGTAGCTAAGTCCAAGTCTGGTTAGCTTTACACTTATAGCTAGCTCTTTTTGCTTTGACGTATTACAATATTATTAAACTTATCTTTTATATAATCTGGGTAACAGCTCAAAATTCTACCGCTACGAGTATACCGGTCAGTTTATTTTTCTTTTCATCCATATAAACTAAAAGTAACTGAAGTAGAAAGACAAAATTAGAATTTTTAAATTCAATTACGTATCACTAGAAAAACCTAGCACTTTTTCATCTTACAGCGTAATATTTTGTCACAAACTCACTCAGGGGTTCGGAGAATAGTGGCTTAGTTGTCCCCAAAGTGCTTATGCTAAGTACGAGTATCATATCGCGTTAGCATACTGAGTGGTTGGTTTGCTAAAAGGGCGCAAATATATGCATTTTGTAAAATATTATGTAGATGTAAGTGCATAAGTATCTCACCATTATACATAATAGGTATAAAGACGTATGAACGTGAAAGTACGTCTTATACTAAAATTATACTTAATTGGTTATCACTTGTTTTTTTTATAAGCATAAGTTTAACGTGAAACATAAATAATATCAATTATGTGCTTTGTGATAATTAACCAGATAATACGAATATTCTAGGTATGTTATGATGATAATGTGAAATAATGAGGTTAAACTTCCAAAAGTGATTGAAATTTACCACCATAATTTTCAAATAATTTAAACTGATATGCAGTTTAAAACAGTTTGCATATAAAATATTGAAAAAGCAAACCCGTTAAAACTCAGCGTCGTCATTAAATCCACAAGCGACATCAATTAAAACATACCTCTGAAATAACTCAAAAAATAAACGAGAACAGTCCGCTTCATTTTAAGTTTCATCATTCACACACGGCCGAAGTTATAATCCGCTTTAGACATCGTTACTGTAAAACCGGTCGCTTTACAAAACAACAAAACGTGAAGTTTGGCGACAACGATAACGAGGCAAGTTTCGTAGCGCCAGCTTCGTAGCGAGTACAGGCGGGCGTAGCGCGTCGCGTTTCGGTTGCAACTGTTGCTACGGATGCTACGAGTGGCTACGCGTACCGAGATACTCATCATTAAGGATAAATTTCTACTTACGACCTAGTTGATAGTTATTATTGTGAACCACAAAGTTCAATTTATACGTATTATCTTAAGATACAAGAAAATATGTATTACTAATCATTAGAGATAATGAACATTGGTACTTATGTCCTAGTTGACAGTTTGTAAACCACAAAGTTCAATTTACATAACACGAGAATATGTGTGTTTATGGATACTATATAATTTATAGCACTCACTTTTCTCTTATAGTGTTAAGTGAAGTGAATTGAGGGCGTTCTTTTTAACTATAGTGGCAAAATAACGGGGCTGCAACTCTTAATGAAATACACGGAATTTTTGTTCATTAAAGCTTTTAGCTGCAGTATTAATGCCACCGATATATTTGCTGAGTCCAACAACAGATAATGTTCTCGTACATAAAATAATTAGTTGGAATTTTTCACGCATATTACGTCTGTGTTGGCTTTTGTTTTTAATTCTCCATTTTATTTTTAATGCCTACTTACTTATTATCTGCATTCATGTACAATTTGTACGATGTTACAATTAATTGCACATTGTGTTATAAATAATATTAAACATGAATGGAAATGTAATTGCAAAAGTACCTTTATATAAAGGCTGTTGAAGGTATACAATGAACGTAACTTTATTTCATTTTTAAATTTTAAATAAAGTTACGTTCATTATATACTTTGCAAATCTGCCAGACTCTCATCAAATAAAACCATTAATTGTTTTTTTTGTTGTTTAAATATAGCTTTTAATAATAATAACTGCCATGTGAATACGAGAGATTCACGTAAATTTCTTAGGAATTCAACAACAGAATACTATGTAACTACATACTGCGTAATTGTTTAATGGAATTTAATTAAAGCAAGCCAGGTGGCCGAGTTAGTGTTATTAAAACCGTAAAACCGGTAGTGTGTGAAAGTTAGCATGCATTTGCTAAGTTGCAAATGTGGGAGGTGTGGAGGAAATTCTCTCGTCGTTTTTATATTAATATCTCAATTAAATAAATATAACCACAGTCGTTTTAACGCACCTGAAACGTCAAGCCGTTATCTATACTAATATTATAAAGAGGAAAGGTTTGATTTTTTGTTTGTTTGTATGAATTGAATAGGCTCCGAAACTACTTGGCAGATTTGAAAAATTCTTTCACTGTTGGAAAGCTACATTCACCCAGAGTAACATAGGCTATATTTTATCCCGGTACGGGAAGTAGTTCCCCCGGGACGCGGGTGAAACCGCGTGACGGGCCGCTAGTTAGTAATATAAGGTGTAACAAAATTTACTGCAAATATTTTAAGGGCGAATCGTTTAGTGGAAATGTAATACATTTGTCTAGTAAATTTTTTTTGTTAATTCCTTAGTTTCCGAGAAAATCAACAAAATAAATTGAGTGAATAATTGGTAAAAGTACAAAATTTATCATATGCAAGACAGCTGGTCGTGTCTTATCAGTGTAATACAATTACTACACTTGTCCTGCCCCAAAAGCAAAGAGGTGGAGAGGGGGCGAAGCTTACAGGACGAAAAGAGCAAATTGGCCAATGCAGAAAATGCAAAATTTGGTAGGATATATTTGACTTTTTAGGGTTCCGTAGCCAAAATGGCAAAAAACGGAACCCTTATAGATTCGTCATGTCTGTCTGTCTGTCTGTCTGTCTGTCTGTCCGCCAGTCTGTCACAGCCACTTTTTTCCGAAACTATAAGTACTATACTATTGAAACTTGGTGAGTAGATGTATTCTGTGAACCGCAACAAGGTTTTCACACGAAAATAGAAAAAAAAATAAAAAAATGGGGGGTCCCCATAGTTAGAACTGAAACTGAAAATATATTTTTTTCATTGAACATATACGTGTGGGGTAACTATGGATAGGTCTTTAAAAATTATATTGAGGTTTCTAAGCTCATTTTTTTCTTCAGTGAATACTTTGCGTGACAGTCTCTTCCAAAGTGGAAAAAAGTGTGTCCCCCCCCTCTAACTTCTAAAGTAAGAGGATGATAAATCTGAAATAAATATATAATGTACACTACCATAAAAACTACCAACGAAAATTATATATATATTCAGTAGTTTTTTTAATACGTCAAAAAATAGAATTTGTACGGAACCCTCAGTGCGGGAGTCCGACTCGCACTTGGCCAATTTTTAATATCTGATATTGATTACATTGCCACTAAAGAATTCGCCCATAAAATATTTGCAGTATATTTTGTTACACCCTATATGTACAAAATGTATATCGCGTTTAGTCCCGATATATATATCCCGATAGATATCAGAATTATCAGTGGTATTAAAAAACATATACTTAAATAGATACATACTCGTATAATACCCAGATCAGGACAAACAGACATGTTTGTCCTGGTCGGGAATCGAACCAAATTGATGGTATTATTTCTCGAATACTCTAAATAGTTAGCATACCCTGGGCCCCAAGATAATTGGCGAGGATGCAACCGGTAGAGGCGCTAGGATGGCGATGATGACTAAAATGGTGAAGAAATAAGCACTATTTAGCACATGATCATTATCAGCTTCTTTCCGATTGAATTCATGGATTCGGCACTCCAGTAGTACGTATTTGTTGACGTTATTTTGTTTTCTTTTTTCGTGTCGATAGCAAAAAAAACAAAGATTAAAAGACAATGCGTAAAATTGGCGTCTTTTTTTTTTCGAGCGTCCACCAACCAAACTTGGTAATATATATTCTTGAGGTCATCACAAACAATATTTGCTACGGCAGTATAGCTGTAAACTCAGTCCGAACTGAGTAAATCAGGTTTGAACTTTTTTCGCTTCATACATTTTTCTATGGGAAAAATTGAATTTTTTTTATTTCTTGCGTCCATCGACGAAACGTGAAAATATATATTCTTGAGGTCATCTCAAACAATATTTGCTATGGCAGTATAGCTGTAAACTCAGTCCGAACTGAGTAAATCAGGTTTGAACTTTTTTTCGCTTCATACATTTTTCTATGGGAAATTGATTTTTTTTTGTTTCTTGCGTCCATCGATGAAACGTAAAA
Organism: Nomophila noctuella; assembly: GCA_958496325.1. Classification (NCBI taxonomy): domain Eukaryota; kingdom Metazoa; phylum Arthropoda; class Insecta; order Lepidoptera; family Crambidae; genus Nomophila; species Nomophila noctuella. The sequence goes on along the minus strand of OY292491.1, from coordinate 4,042,909 downwards.
ATATATATTCTTGAGGTCATCACAAACAATATTTGCTATGGCAGTAAAGCTGTAAACTCAGTCCGAACTGAGTGAGACAGCCAAAAAAAATCAATTTCATTCATTTTTCTATGGAAAATAGATTTCATCGACGAAACGTGAAAAAATATATTCTTGAGTCATCACAAACAACATTTGCTATGGCAGTGAAGCTGTAAACTCAGTCCGAACTGAGTAAATCAGGTTTGAACTTTTTCACTCTAGGGCGTTCGCTCCTGCATTTTTGTATGGGAACAATAGAGCCCTAGGCCATGTATTCGTTGAAATCAAAATAGCAGGTGCTCTTTTAAATGCGTTTGGGCGACCGTTAACAGACCATCGATTGGTCAATGATATAATAGGACAAGAACATGAAAAATTGGGTTTAGAAAATAATCTGGCCGATTATATAATTGCTAAAAATATGAATGCACGCACAGCTGCTTTTCGAGCAATAACAGCTTAAAACTTTGATAACCTGGAAGATTTTCCTGTATTATCCATGGACGAGCTAATCGTATACGCTCTTGGTACATGTACAATCCATTGTTTACATTATACAATCATATGACAGCAGGTCGCCATCTTGCATTAAGCAAAGAATTATTAGTTCTGTTTTTCACCGGTAGATGACACTATGCCGAGTTATCCACCGGTGGCGTTGTGTTTTTCCGAACCTATATAGGTCCAACTGGTTGATTATTAAATGCGCTCATACTTGTACTGAAATCTTTGTGTTTAATTTACGCAATCACTCGGCCCCAGGATTTATTTAGTCTTGAGCGTCGCGGGGCGTCAGGGGATTGTTCATTGGTCCTTCGAGCCGGATATTAGCGGCAGGACACCAGTCAGCACTTGGTGAATGTGCTTTTTTGAGGAGTTTGCTCTTCGCGGATAGTGGATCGCTATCGTAAACGCGTCGAGGGTTGGTGGCTGAACAAAGCGTCAGCCACTCAGCGTGCAGTTGGCGCTGAAGGAAGAGGAGGAGCCGCCGGTGCAGTTCGGTGGCGCTGTGGTGGAGTTGCAGCCAGGTGCAGTGCGGAGGTACCTGCAGAGGACGAGTCGCAGCTGGGTGCAGTACGGATGCGAAGGTGGAGCCATCTGGTGGATGGACTTGAAAACATCACGTCGAGGTCGTGAGTGGTTGAACTTTTATTTGAATAATTTTGAACTCTAGTATTTTGTGAACATTTAAAAGTGCAGTGATTTAATTTAAGAAAATTTGCCAAGCTAATTTGAGCTTTATTTCATTAGGGACATTAACTTTAAAATTTAAGCTTAGTTGTAGAATTAGTTTGTATTAGAATTTAGGACTTAGAATAGTTTTCATAAAAACGACGGAACGGGGAACTTATGCCCGATTTTCCTCAGGATTTAAAGTGTAAAACACTTAGAAAATTTCAGCTCAATTTTAAATTTTATTTTTGTGAATAATTTCAACTTGTGTTTTCATGAATAATTTAAATTGTTTTTCTGTGGGTATTGTGTAGAATAGTTACTTGTAAATTTATAGCTTGTGCGATTTTATATTGATGTTAATTGTTTATTTGATTGTTTGTATAATTAATTTGTTAGATTTAAAGTAAAATGGAATCACTATTTGCTTTGCAGTTAGATATTTATTCTCGCATTGATAGGGCTAAAGTAAATTTTGATAAGATTTCTAAAGATCAATTAATAAAGGAATTTCTCGAGGTCAAACTAGAACTGTTGGAAAACTTATGGTTAGATTTTTCTGCCGGGCATCGTGAGATATTGCGTTCCGGACTTAGTTTTGAACAGTTAGCAGACACTAAATATTTTAAAGACGAGATTTATGATAGAGCAGAAAATGATTATTTTGAATATAAATTAGTAATAAAAAGTATTTTAAAATCTTTTAATATAGAGTCGAGTCATTGTAAATGTAGTACTGTACAAATTGATAATTTAAAATTGCCCAAAATAAATATTCCAACATTTTCTGGAAAATATTCCGAATGGAATACTTTTAGGGATTTGTTTACATCTTTAATTCATTTTAATACTGCGTTAGATAATGTACAAAGAATGTTATATTTAAAGGGATATTTAAGTGGGGAGGCCGCACAATTATTATCTAGCATACCTATCACTGACGTAAATTATATGCGATGCTGGAAATTGTTAGAGGAACGTTACGATAATAAGCGGTATATTAGTCATCACATTTTAAATCGATTATTTAACCAGAAAAATATTGTACATGAGTCGGCCAGTAGTTTGAAAGAATTAATCAATACGACAAATGATTGTTTGGAGTCGTTATCTAACATTGGAATTAATATCGATAGTTTGGACTTAATTATTATACATATTTTAACTCACAAATTGGACCCGGAGTCGAGGAGACAATGGGAGTTCTCCGCGGTAAATTGCAACTCATCTGACGAGTTGCCTTCGTATATCGAATTTCAACATTTTTTGACGAAACGGTATCGAGCATTGGAGTTTATCGATTCCGAGTCCAACCAAGTACATAGGGATAACATTTATGTCAATGAAACAAGGTCAATGCATGTTACAATTGTAAAGTGTCCATATTGTTCGCAAGCACATAAACTAAATTATTGTAAAAAGTTTGTAAATGATTCCACTGAATCAAGGCGTAGTTTTGTGCAAACGAACAATATTTGTTTTTGTTGTTTGGGGAGCAACCACTCCGCCCGGAACTGCCACAGTAATGGTAGATGTCGCGTTTGCAAGAAACGACATCATACGTTGTTACATCCAAGGGCCCAAAGTGTGCGGGATGTAAATAATATAAGTAGGAAAAATTCTAAATCTAAAGGTCTAGAAACATCGTCTAGTGTCCAATATAGTAATCAGATGGTTTCTCTTGTTTCCTCGGGTAAATGTAAAATCCAGTCTAGTATACCTGAAAAAGTAAATTCATTACATAGTTATGTTCAAATGCCTACAGTTAAGAAAGATAAGTTAAATAATAAAAAGTCTAAATATTTACTTCATTCCCCAATGGTGGGCGATGTTAGAGGTACTCATAAAGTTAAGTTTAAATATTATAAAGATACATAATTTTAGATCAGATTGAAATATTAAAGCAATAGGAAAATAAATTATACTCATCTGGTACAAAGCGATTTCTCTTTCAGCCACATCATGCTCACTTTCTACAAACCTGAAATAGAAAAGATAAATTATATTTTAATATTTTTATTTTTGTTAAATTGTGTAGTAAGGAAAATAATCCCATTAAAGGGAAGGAACTAGAATTATTTATTTTTGAATAATAGATTATTTTTATTGAGTTTATCAGTTTACTAACCGTGAAGAATTAATAAATTATACTTACCTAAGTAATAATAAGATTTTACCTTCTTAGATAGATAGTTATGTTATATTAGTTTTCTAGTTTGAATGGTCGTCCAGTGGCCACTCAAATCAATCACTGGAAGGTTTTAGTGACAAATTGTGCACCTAAAAATATTTATTTAGTTAAAGGTTATTAGATTTATTATTTCTAAATAATATTCAACTTTTTAATAGACGATTATTTCTATGAGGTACATAGAAATAAGTAGGAACTTACCTGATTTGTGACAACTTCTTTGAGTTTTAGTGGTACACTCAGATGATGTTTCATGATTTTGGCTTAATTTTCTGGGCAGTATTTACACAGATTAAAGGATAGCGGTACTCGAAAACACATTCCAAAGTGTATTGTGTCGGGTTTTAAGTGGCAATAACTTTCTGGTCGTTTTTCGGCAGGGTGGTTGCTACTCATCCAGGGTATGATAGCATATTAACATCAGGGTGTCACTTTTAACGTTTTTAAATAGTTATTTTAAGAGACCGATTTTTGTATTCTGTGTGTATTTATTGCCCTTTATCTGATTGTAATTTGTTTTGTTGTTATATAGTTTGTTTTAGTTGCTGATTGTATTCCTATTTGTTCTGTTTTTAAATGTTTACCAGTTGTGTTTTATTTTATGTTCATATTTGTATAATTTGTATATTGTCTGTCCTTGCTGTCATATCGTCAAACCAGGTTTGCCCACGGTGGGCGATATTTTGTAAAGAACTAAACGGAGTTAGTTCTTGGTGGGCGATATGTACAATCCATTGTTTACATTATACAATCATATGACAGCAGGTCGCCATCTTGCATTAAGCAAAGAATTATTAGTTCTGTTTTTCACCGGTAGATGACACTATGCCGAGTTATCCACCGGTGGCGTTGTGTTTTTCCGAACCTATATAGGTCCAACTGGTTGATTATTAAATGCGCTCATACTTGTACTGAAATCTTTGTGTTTAATTTACGCAATCACTCGGCCCCAGGATTTATTTAGTCTTGAGCGTCGCGGGGCGTCAGGGGATTGTTCAGTACATACCAATTAAAGCAGGCTAGAAGCTATTATGGGGAACATATAAAAGAAAATGGATACTATAAAATAGAAGTGTGCAGGGAAATGAACACAAGAGATCTGGAGCATTATAACATCAATGTTTCTAGTCCATTGCTATTCAGGGGCAGAATACAGTCCCGACACCGGCATGCTAAAAAATACTTCTGCTATATTTTAGTTGCAAGAAATCGGCGAGGAATACAAGCCATTAAAACAAATTATTGTAGCTGCATTGTTGGGAAAAGAACACTGGGGACTTGTTCCCATATAATGGCAATAATATGGTATTTAGGATGGGGTAGGCATCAGGACAGCATAAGTCCTCCTGCTCTTTTTTTGGAAAGCATTATAATTCGACAAGATCTAGAAGAAGAAGCCGTGGAGTCAAGTTATGAGGAACAACGGTGACAATATTATTAACTGAGTAATAATGCTACTCAAAAGTTCCTTATCTGTATCATTTCTCAACTGTTTTATGTAATAATTAATTCCATGAACGCGGTATAACCTAACATATTTTTTTATTTCTGTAAATAAACACATGGAAATATTATCTGGTCTCAATTCTTTACCTTACTTTAGCCATTTTAATAGTTCTGGCCTGTCATCTGAGTGTGAGTCAGTTCGGACTGAGTTACAGCTAAACTGCCATAGCAAATATCGTTTGTGATGACCTCAAGAATATATATTTTTCATGTAAATTATTTACATGTTTGGTGAGAAAAAAAGAAGTTGCACTTCCCACACAAAAATGCAGGAATGATCGCCTGGAGTGAAATCGTTCTAGGCTGTCTGACTCAGTTCGGACTGATTTAACAGCTATACTGTCATAGCAAATATGATTTGTGATGACCTCAAGAATATATGTTTACATGTCTGCTCGATGGACGCGAGAAAAAAAAACTGCAATTTCCCATACAAAAATGCAGGAGCGAACGCGTAGAGTGAAAAAGTTCAAACCTGATTTACTCAGTTCGGACTGAGTTTACAGCTTCACTGCCATAGCAAATATTGTTTGTGATGACCTCAAGAATATATATTTTCACGTTTCGTCGATGAAATCTATTTTCCATAGAAAAATGAATGAAATTGAATTTTTTTGGCTGTCTCACTCAGTTCGGACTGAGTTTACAGCTTTACTGCCATAGCAAATATTGTTTGTGATGACCTCAAGAATATATATTTTTACGTTTCGTCGATGGACGCAAGAAACAAAAAAATTCAATTTCCCATAGAAAAATGTATGAAGTGAAAAAAAGTTCAAACCTGATTTACTCAGTTCGGACTGAGTTTACAGCTTCACTGCCATAGCAAATGTTGTTTGTGATGACCTCAAGAATATATATTTTCACGTTTCGTCGATGAAATCTATTTTCCATAGAAAAATGAATGAAATTGAATTTTTTTGGCTGTCTCACTCAGTTCGGACTGAGTTTACTGCTTTACTGCCATAGCAAATATTGTTTGTGATGACCTCAAGAATATATATTTTTACGTTTCGTCGATGGACGCAAGAAACAAAAAAATTCAATTTCCCATAGAAAAATGTATGAAGTGAAAAAAAGTTCAAACCTGATTTACTCAGTTCGGACTGAGTTTACAGCTTTACTGCCATAGCAAATATTGTTTGTGATGACCTCAAGAATATATATTTTTACGTTTCGTCGATGGACGCAAGAAACAAAAAAATTCAATTTCCCATAGAAAAATGTATGAAGTGAAAAAAAGTTCAAACCTGATTTACTCAGTTCGGACTGAGTTTACAGCTTCACTGCCATAGCAAATGTTGTTTGTGATGACCTCAAGAATATATATTTTCACGTTTCGACGATGAAATCTATTTTCCATAGAAAAATGAATGAAATTGAATTTTTTTGGCTGTCTCACTCAGTTCGGACTGAGTTTACAGCTTTACTGCCATAGCAAATATTGTTTGTGATGACCTCAAGAATATATATTTTTACGTTTCGTCGATGGACGCAAGAAACAAAAAAATTCAATTTCCCATAGAAAAATGTATGAAGTGAAAAAAAGTTCAAACCTGATTTACTCAGTTCGGACTGAGTTTACAGCTATACTGCCATAGCAAATATCGTTTGTAATGCCCTCAAGAATATAGATTACCAAGTTTGGTTGGTGGACGCTCGAAAAAAAAAAGACGCCAACTCCCCTAACAAAATCGGCAATGGTAAATCCAAATCTTACGTTAATTTGTAACAGAACATAATATTTAAGGAGGCATTTAAAACTGCCGTGGCCCTGTATAGAGGATATTTTTTAAATAAAATATTTACACAAGTAAATGAGTAATCTACAAGCATAAGCAAAGGCTGTTTGTAGCTAATGCGTTATATGGTTCACCTTTGATGTACCAGTCACAGTTTTCAACATTTCAGGAAATAAGCCATTATTTTTTCCGCACAACATCGCTTTTGCGCGCCATAGCGTTCAAGCTAAGCGCCTAAAGCCCTACAGCCGTGTGTGGGGCTAGGAATTGAAATAGAGACGTTCTTCCCACTACCCACTAAACTCCTGCGGTTTCCTGTCACCCTAGCAGGGATGAACCGGTGTCCGACACGTTAGGCGCTAGACCGATCCGTTCCTGGCTACATCCTGGCCTAATTAGATCAGGCCAGGGAGCGCCTAAGGAGGATCACACAGGAAACAAGGTGATTCACAGATATGGCTCGGACAGCCTATGCAATGCCCCCGGGAACTACTCCGCATACAGGCTTCACGAAATTACCCCAGAGCAGAACTACGCAGATAAAGAATTTCAAAAGAATAACTAATGCCACGATCTATTCCACTAATAAAACGTATAATGCATTGAGATAAGCACTCAGGTCGTTAACACAGAGTTCAAAGGAAATTCTCGACGTCAATAAATTCAAGATGAAGTTCTTTTTCCACTATGCGGGACTTTTCCATTTGCATCGACATAACTTTGGGATGCTAAAGGAATAATGTTTTAAAGCTATTATCGCAACCGCGGAGTATTAATGAGCCTTTGTTAAACTAGGGATTGTGTCTCTGTTTCGTTTATTGCGTTAGCGAGAACTAATAAGAGAAATACGGATACAAAATAACAAAAAAAATTGTTAATGTTGTTCTGAACCTTTTGTTTATTTATTTTTAAACTTTTTCCATTTTAGTAAAATAATTAACTGAACTGTTTCCACTAAAGAGTCTCGTTAGTTCGGTGGGTCCTTAAAAACGCGCTACTGACACTTAGACGTTGCAATAGTTCGGCCAATTGGACTAATAACCGAACTTCTGCCACTAAAGGTGAAATAGTATCTCAAATTTTCTTTCGGGTTTTGATTATTTGTAAAAATTCTAGTGAACTAGACAACTTACATGTATACAAACAGTGGCGATCAGCGTTGAATAATAATAATTTAGTGTATACTAAAATTGTTTTAAAGAGAGATTCTCTTACATCCATAGTCCGATAAAATCATGGCGGGGCATTATCATTGTTCACAATTTATTGGTGAATAGACAGCGATGAATTACAGTTTTATTATAAAAAATAAAAGTTTCTTCGTTAATTATCTTAATGATTCTTTATTAGCTACTAGCGGCCGCCCGTTACTCCATCCGCGTGGATTCCGATTTCCAATAGCCTAAAGCCTTCCTCGTCAAATAGACTATCCAACACAAAAATATATTTTCAAATCGGACCAGTAGTTCCTGAGATTAGCGCGTTCAAACAAACATACAAACAAACTCTTCAGCTTTATATATTAAGTATAGATAGTACAAGTATATTTTCGCATTCCGAAAAATAATAAATCTTCCTTATTTATTTCTTCGCGTCTGTCAATTGAGCGCTCAATGAGTGATTCCACGGACTCGGTAATAGAATTAGAAAACGCAATGAGGTCGGTAACCATTAGTAAATTAACTATTAATCAATGAGCTATTTGGACCGCGCTAGCCGTCACTCAATTCATCCGGGAATGGTGGTAGTATTTTAGTATTTTTATTATATATTAGCAAATTGGTAGAAATGGATTTAGCCCACACCTTTAGTAAAGTGTAAAATATAAGTAAGATAGTTGTTCTGAGTACCGCAGTAACAAAGTTATGTACTTGACTTTAGAACAGAAAAGATGCTTCATTTTTTAACATCCAATTAGGTTATGTGGTAGTTAGCATAAGATACCATTTATACTCAAGTTCCACATAACAGTAGTCACCCAGGCTGCAGGCTATGCTTAAAAATAAAATTAATTTACTTCATAAAAAGATAACATCGGATTAATGAATTTCTACCCATCATCTTTTGCTTGTATCAAAAAGATAATCTATGAACACAGTCGCTTTCATTAACGTAATGGCTCCAAAAATAATAACAAAGAGTAATAATAATTAACACGGACTTTAATTGTCAATGAATTTTAATAATCATCTATCCTACAATTTGGGAGGGTTGGGCTCGCCACCTTTTAATTAAGTTTCCTTTATAAAATAAGTTTAATAATGCCTTTTTAAAGCCGTGTCAGGCTGGTAACATGGCTGAGAAAATATAATCTTTCCGCTGGTAATCCTTAATTCGAAGCTATAAATAAGCCGACTTTATTGACGAGGCTGTAGCTAAATTATTTGTTTAAGGTCAGTTTTCATAGTATTTTTTCTTTTGGAAAAGATAGGTATATGATATACCTATCTTTACATTACTAAACAGAATAAGATATACCGTATATCTTATTCTGTTTAGTCATGTTATAGTGACTATGTGCCAAAAACTTAATAATGGATAGTGGACCTCAGTCATCATCATGGATAGTTAAGTGGCCACCTTCAATGATCATGATTAAATGCATGGAAAAACTTTTTTTAAACCTTCTCGTCTCATCATCTTGAATGGGCTCTTAGCAGCTGAAAGGCGCCGCAAGAAACTTAACAGATGTGATTTAAAAATTGAATTATCATTATTTAAAATCATTTTTTCTCAATGACATATTAACCTTTGTTAATAAAACTTATATTGTTCAACATAATGTAAAGCTACCTATTAATAATGATCGATGTTTGAACCGGGACGTGCGTCAAATGGAGCGCTGCATACGTTTCCGTTATTAGTTGCTGATTACATTATATATTCATCGGGAGCGAGATTTACGTAAACAGCCTTATTATGCACTGTAGGGTGACCAAGATGTCCGTATTAGTAATAAGACGAGTTAACTTTGGGACCGCAACACTTCCATCAAGACTTATTATCAGCATCATCCTCATAGCTTTACAAAAGTTTGCAGAAGCCAGAGGCGAAAAAATGTCCAAATCTGATTTCTGGCCCGGTTATGTTGTCCAAGAGTTATTATACATCCAATTTCTTTGTCGCGGTACGTCGCAAGAACCGACTAAGAGGTTTTTTTGAGGGGATGGGCAGCAGTATACCCCGTGGCTATAACATTGAATATAGCGATCACCAAGTTGCCAGGCAGCTTGGTGATTATTTTGGGTAAGCGGTGGATTACGACAGGCTAATGAGTGAGTTGAACAGCTCGGTAGAGCCCTAGTGAAAATAGCGCCGCTTCACATGCGTGAGGCCGGTAGTTCAAATCCGGTCAGGCACGCACCCACGCATTATCAAAAATTGAATGTGAGTCATTTCGTACTAACTGTTCGGTGAAGGAAAACGTCATGAGGAAACTTACACACTACGAGTAAGTGTGTAAAATGGAGAAGTCAGTGGCAAACCACTCCAATTAAAAGAGTTTGCCAAATTTGTTCTGTGTTGCATTTCATACAATGATCACGCACGACCCTCGTAATGAGGAATACGACTCAAGGATGAGGAATGAAGTGACGATGATTACATGTAAAGCATTATTGGGACTTCATGGAGAAAAATAAATAAAAAAAAGAAGTATTCCTGCACCTGACCTAAATCCTGGCGGCCCCAGCGCTCCTCGTGTGCAGCTTCATTCAAATGCGCGGCCCCTGCACCAATTCACGGCGCAATTTACGCCGGTGCAACTTCCTAGTTTTTACCGTTCCCCGCCACTGTTCCGCGGAGCCTGTGTTCTTAATTTACAAATGATACTCCTTTATGCACTCCGCCTCCGGTGTCGGTGCTACTCTTAAGATGGTGATGTTGTGAAATATTAAAAAAAAATATGAAAATATTTTTAGCTTCCTATCTACCTAAATAATAAACGTAGGTAAGAAAACTTTATTTTATTAGCACTACCTACCTACTATTAACATTCTGATTAGCCCTAAAGATGACTGATAGACAATGCCACGAGGCATAAGGTCCACATTTTGCATTTTTTTTATGTTGTGCAATAAAGCCTTAAGAGCGTGCGACAGGCAATTAAAAATCTCGTGGAATGTGAGTTTTTGATACACACAATAATAAAATACGTCTGTGTTTCTTATCGCAAAGCATCAAGTATGAAGGACCAAACAGTTTTGACACTTTGATATACTGATGGATAAAACTGGGATCAACTTTGAGGGGAAAATTAACTAGTCCTGCACCTGACCTAAATCCTGGCGGCCCCAGCGTTCCTCGTGTGCAGCTTCATTCAAATGCGCGGCCCCTGCACCAATTCACGGCGCAATTTACGCCGGTGCAACTTCCTAGTTTTTATCGTTCCCCGCCACTGTTCCGCGGAGCCTGTGTTCTTAATTTACAAATGATACTCCTCTATGCACTCCGCCTCCGGTGTCGGTGCTACTTTGAAACTATATAAAAATGTTTTGAGTAGCATATTCTAAGTTACTCTCTCATATTTTACTGAATCCATAGTTTGCTGAAAGTGCGAGTATATAAAAATGTTTTTAGCTTCGTATCTACATAAATAATAATCGTGTGCATGAACATGTCTGTTTATCCTGGTCTGGCTGTTTTATATTATTTTATTTTTGCACAAAATCCACAGATCTGAGAAATACATGTATACAAGAAACTTTTTTTCTACAAGAAAATTCTAAGCTTGCAGCTAATAATGGAATTTAAATAAATATTTATTAATATTTATTATATTACATAAAAATTGTTAAACATAAAATATGTATCTTTTTAAGTATATGTTTTGTATATCACTGTTCATTCTGATATCTGTAACAAACTTGCTTAAGCTACATAACACGGTACAGTGTATTATGTGATGGTGTGACATATTTATATATATATTTATATTTAATATGCGTAAATATAAGTATATTTGCTATTATTTATATTTCAATTACACAACCTAATTTCTAATAACTTTCTGATAAACTGTTTAGTGATGTACCCATAAAGAGAAATGAAAATATCATACGTGATACAATTGAAATAAAATTGAGCTCAGCCGTGAAGCAATTTTGAACTCAATCTAAGTCATATTGCAGCGTAGTCGTGTGCATGTTGCTAGTGATATGAGCAGACTTTTGATGCAGAATAGAAAACGTGAGTATTTACAGTAGTCTCAACCAAAATGGGGTCTTGCAATAGTCCAAAATACACACATACTTTGATAGTAGGTACTAAATATTTGTGTAACAGAACTGACAGAGTGCGCCAACTTACTAATTTTCAAAACTAATTTTGGTAATGTTTTTAAGCAAACACAATAGAACACCTACTTTAGTGAGTAACGACTTTTATTTTATTAAAGTTGAGTTGAGTTGTATAAGAATTTATAATCGTAACTTGGGTTACAAAGCCGTAAATAATCAGATTCGTTACAGTAGAAATTGTTAATTAATTTAATATTTAAAATACAGTATAGGCTATTATTCTTACGGTTTAATAATTTAATTATAATAATTCTTATGAAAGTTATATATAAGAGCTTTATTACAAACTCAGGAAATTCTTGAACAAAATTCAAGTTTATGACAGCCAATTAGCATTGGATAAGTAAGACCACCGTTCCGTGGTTAGAACAACCTTGACAGGATAATTAAACACAACATTAATTAAAAAGGTTAAGTAGTTAAATTAACGAAGCAATTAACCAAACGCCTTCCGTGAAAACTGAAATACACATACGTGTAAAAACCGCATTTCACTTGCAACTACATTCACCGGAAAAATCACCGAGGAACACACTAGTTAGTAATGTTTCGTGTCAACCTTATGCCGTGGACTTAAGAGTTACTTTTGCGTAAACGTGACATCTGTCCGAAACACCATTGAGTTAGTAATGTTTCGTGACTTCTCTATGCCGTGGATTTAAGGGTCATTTTCGCACAAACGGGACATCTGACCGAAACAGCATTGAAGCGCAACGCTCGCATTCTCTTCAGCTGTGCGATCCGTGAACAAAGAGCCCGACAAAAGTCGCGTTCTTTTCAAATATTCCAGTATAAAATGGGGAATACGGCCTTAGTGAACTAAGGAAGGAAGAAATAGAAAAATGTTTTATATAGGTACTAGCGGCCCGCCCCGGCTTCGCCCGTGGTACTTGTTCACTATTCAATGGATGATATTATACATAAAAACCTTCCTCATGAGTTACTCTATCTATTAAAAAAAACCGCATCAAAATCCGTGGCGTAGTTTTAAAGATTTAAGCGTTCATAGGGACATACAACAGACAACATGACAGAAAAAGCGACTTTGTTTTATACTATGTAGTGATGAGTAGTTCGTTATTTGTTTGAACCACAATTATAAAAAAAAAACCGACCAAGAGCGTGTCGGACACGCCCATGAAAGGGTTCCGTAGCTAAAAGATGGCCCGACCGCTTAAGACACCATTTGGAAAGGGCAACTGCACGTCATAAGTTGGTCGAGTTGTATAAAAATAACTATGTATGATACAGAGTTCGCTATAGTTTTCGTTGAAAGTACTTACTTGGAGGTATACAGGACATTTTTTTCAGAATTATTGTAATAGTATTTCAAAAGTTAAGGGGGGGGGGACGCTATTATTTTAACTTTGTATTAATATATCTCGAGACTGGGGTGTTTGATCCACATGGTTTCAAGGCAATTTTTGTTGTATTTAAAAATACCTTTTTAACGATACCCCACACGATGGGATTAGTCGAATTTTTTTTTTCGAATTTACTTTTCGATGTATGGGAGGGGGGGTAAAAAATAATTATTTTTCGATTATTTTAAAAACCAATTCTTGAATTATCACTATGCATCTCTCCACCAATTTTCGCGGCAATCGGTTTAGAAACGGCGGAGAACGAGCCAGGACAGACAGACAGACAGACAGACAGACATGACGAAACTATAAGGGTTCCGTTTTTTGCCATTTGGCTACGGAACCCTAAAAATCGAATGATAGAAGTATAAAATAATCTTATTAGTATGCTGTTAAAGACAAAATACTAATACGGTCGATCAATGTTCTGTTATGTTTATTGATATTCTGTCATTAAAAAGTAACTTTTTAAGAGATTCCCAACTTCTGCAAAAAGCACCAAAGATTACAGTTAATTAAGATCACATGTAAAATATACAGAGTTTTATATTGCTGGTTCAGGTCAAACTGTCGTGTCTTGACTGGTAAGTACTGGTTAGTTTATGTGACTAGCGAATTTTGGAAACCGCCAGTATCAAGTGCTCACGCTCCGCTTTAAATCCAGACAGCAATCTGAACGTCTGATAAGTCATCATCATCATCTTAGTGTAGAATGTCCCGGTCGCTTCCTCGGCCATTATCTCGGATTTCAGGGACCACTTTCACTCGCAAATCCTCCCATATGATTTGGTGAGTTTTGGCTTTTATGCTGGAGACTGCCGTCTGAACCGCGAGAGGAATTCAAAATTCAAAATTCAAAATTGTTTATTTGCGTATAAATAGGGTTTACAGAGATGGAGACCCATTGCCAGAGCCTCAAAAGATAAGCGGAGCCACTTACATCCCCTTATCGTCCTGAAAACTAAGAATATCAAAAGATTATCATCCACTAAAGCCGTGTGTCCCGTACGTCCATTGCGGGCGCCGGCCACAGACTCCGCCGCCAATTTGTTACAACACCTCACAAAGCACCTCTTTTAATATTATTCCAGGGCCCTCTCAAATTAAACGCTACAATATTATATTTGCGCCGTTATGAAAAGCTTGCGGACGTTCTTTCTTCTTTTTATTCATTTTGACAAAGAACGGAATGCCGGCTTCAATGAGTTCGAGCTTTGTTCGAGTGCGTGATGTGTAACAGCTGACGAATGTCGGAAGAAAGTCGGACGTTTTCTGCAGGTGTCTTTTAAGTAATTTTCAACGAGATTTAAGTTTTGAGGAAACAAACAGTTTTAATGAAAACAACTTTTTACTTACGTTTAGAAAATAAAACAAGTATATCTTATAAGTCAGAACGTTTTCTGAGGTTTCACCAAAACAGGTTTTTTTACTTCAGCAAAGTAAAACGTTTCTCGATTAAGTATGGTTTAATAATTTTGGCACCCAACGTGGTGTTTTGATTTGTTTCCTACTTTTTGCTCTTTTACTGTTATTTTGAGTTACATTACATTTATTTTAATTGCACCCACCGTGTTGTTTTGAGAAACTGTAAGATAGAACTGTTGGTCAATAAAGAAGCGCAAGATGTCCAACAAGCCATGCGAATCAGGAAATCGGCTGCGCCTGTTATGGCACTTGCTTATGTCCTACAAGTTGAATAGGGAGTTCATTGGTATCAACCGCTATACGAAGTTATGGCGTAATTTGGCTATGAAATGGCCAAAATTAGTTCTTAGATAATGGCCGATTTTTGTAGGGGAGGAACGCCTTTTTGGGGTTCCGTAGCCAAATGGCAAAAAAACGGAACCCTTATAGATTCGTCATGTCTGTCTGTCTGTCTGTCTGTCCGCCAGTCTGTCACAGCCACTTTTTTCGGAAACTATAAGTACTATACTATTGAAACTTGGTGAGTGGATGTATTCTGTTAACCGCAACAAAATTTTCACACGAAAATAGAAAAAAAAAAATGGGGGTCCCCATAATTAGAACTGAAACTGAATTTTTTTTTTTTTGAACATTTTTTTTATTCTGAAATAAATATAATAATGTACATTACTTTAAAAACTACCAACGAAAATTGGTTTGAACGAAATCCAGTCAGTAGTTTTTTTAATACGTCCAAATTATTACAGAACCCTTAGTGCGCGAGTCCGAATCGCACTTGGCCGATTTTTTCTCGCATCCATCGATCAAAAATGGTAATACTATATTCTTGAGGGTATTTCAAACGATATTTGCGATGGCAGTTTTACTGCAAACACGTTCAGAATTAAGTGCTACAGACTAGAACTGTTGCCAATTTTAGGCAATGACTTAGCTATGAGTGTTGTAATTATATAGTACCCTGTAAAATCCTCTTACCTGAACTATTTAACAGCCAACATTCGCACTTCACCTACAAACCTAAGGTATTGTTCGCACCAAGTCCGAGGCAACAAGTGTCCCTCTGCGTGGTTATTAAGTCCTCCACGACCTCTTGTGTCCGTCGACAGGGCAAATAGACCTCTTCGCCCACTTTGCCCTCTTTTGCAGTCCATTTCAAATGCGGTTATGGCACCTTGCAAGCCAATTATTTTTCTAATTGTTGTGAATATTTATCTACGACTTGTTGACCTATTGGGGTCAGTATTTGGTGAGAGTTAGTAAGTTTTTTTTAATCTATTTCAATGTTTGTTTCACTATTTCGGTTGATGCACTTTTTTCAAGAAATCTAGAAATGCGCTGGTAGTTGGAGGGGAGTATCTTTGTGCTAGATAAGTTTATTCAAGTTGAACACAAAGATGCCGTTGTTTTTGCAGTTAAGATAAAACCACACTTACATTATTAGAATACTAATGTTTACATGGCTTTTATAATTTTTATCATGCGGTTCTCATGTCTGTAATATGTAATCTGATTGTGGAAAACAAAGTTCACGTGAAGGAAACCAACTTTAGTGTCCCAACCCGAGTTCATAAAACTATAAATATAAATTTTGTTTGTTTTAATTAAATCTTTTCAATTGATGAACAAATTGGTCAACTCTAGTTAAACTGAAACAGTCAAACCGTACCATTTGTCTGGAACGTTTGCACAGGAGGGTGGTATAATATTTGGCTTCAATAACACTTGCACCATTAACTCTCCTGCGTCCGCAATAGACATCAGACTGGCTCTCCACAATTCCACACACTAATTTATACCCTAACCTAGATACGAAAAGTTCAATTTACCTCAAACATATATTCGGTAGTGCACATTTTGGGAAGTGAATAAAGTCGTAACTGCCTTACTTTTTTCAATGTGATTTGTGACGTATTTTTAAAGGTCAAAGTTTGTTTTTTGTTTAGACTTAGTAGTCTAGATTTATTCTATTTCATGTGAGTCCAAATTGCCGACAGTTAGGTTAACTGTTGCTCACAGTGCTTTCTATCTGTGCCATTGTGCTGCTCGTGATATATTGCTATACAGATTAAGGCAAAAAGCTCCTGTAACAAATGTTGGCAGATCTGTGAACATGCTATGAGGTATTGTATAGCCCATGCTGCTTCATATTATACGAGATTACCTGGATTGACGACATGTATGATCGTAGAGATAGTTTGGTTTCAACCATTGAGGTATTATTATGGTTTCAACCTACTCATGTTACGCTTAATTGTGAAAGTCATATCGCAAAGTTATTGATGATAAACGTGAACTATTTTCGTAATTCGAATCAAATGTTTACCAAGTTGGTAATTTAACTCAAGACCTCGACTTTCGTGCCAATAAAACTCTAAGACCAACTAAGGATTGCAAAAAAAGCTACACGGGTGACAGATGCAACGTAAAAATTGGGATATAATAAAATAAACATGTACTTTCCATCTAAAGTTTTCACTCATATATAACTTAATTATTCTGTCAAGAACAAAAAGTAGTGTTTTGGTCTTTATTCGCCTACAAACAGTTTTAGTTCTAAACGCCAAAATTTACCTTCTAAAGTCGTTTAGATTTTAACTCGCACTAACAATATACTGAGGGTATAAAATGTGGACATTGAACTGCGCTCGCGTACTGTCCATAGATATCTCCTAGTTATTACCAAGACAGTATTATCCAGAAGTATCAATTCACATAAATTTACGGGACGATATGGCGTTTATAGCATCGCTAGCCGACGGTCTACAATAAAACGCCTTGTTTTATGTTAAACTTTATGAGCTATATTTTATAAAAATAAAATACCTGAGGAAAAGAAAAATAGCGATTTTACACTCCCAAGGGATGCTTTTATCTTATAACAAGATATATTAAGGGTACCCTTTCGAATGGCAGTATATTGTTTAATATGAAAGTTATATTGGTACTTACTATTTTACAATGCAGCAATAAAATTCAAGTTCTAACAGCATTGTGCATTGGGCGTTACTATAATGGTGTGTGCAGTAATTTTTAAAAGAGAAGAATAGTTTATGGTAACTGCTCTACACATTTTGCAAAGCATGTTAACTAAGCCAGTACTCAACTGTGTTAAAATATTAAAATATGATTATAACATTGTAATTAATAATCTTCTTGGTAAACCAAGAAACTCTATGGAAAGACAAGTAGATCATAGTAGAAACTTTGCTCGAAATCGAATGAGCCGCTCTTCCAAGCAAATCCACCCCCCGACTTACAGAAGGCCACAGTGAAGTTGCGCTTCATAACCGATATGTTTTTGTTGCTGAGTCAAGTCTCCAGATCTCAGTGGGGCTCAAAATTAAGTAGTTTTATTGTTTTACCAAATATTAACATATTCTTATTACACGTTTAAATAAGAAACTTAAACAGTTTACGTCACAGCTAGTTCAATATTGTGTTAGCAAACTAGCGGCGACGCAGCCCCGTGTATTATGCACACGCCACGTGGGTCCGGCGAATGGACCAAGTTTAATTGAAGCCGCTGCGTGCCAGTTACGACTTCCTGCTTGTAGTGTGTCGTGTGTTGGTATTATATGTGGGAGAAATTCGTGGAAATAGTAAGAGACTTTTGGAAAAGTATGTTCGCTTGTTGACCGGTCAATCTCCAAAAATGCTCTTTCAGTGATCTGTTCCATGACCCATGTGTCTCATTACATCACCGAATGCAAAATGTATATTTTGTGTAAACTAATACTAGATCCAAAAAAGTGAAAATAGTACGACAAAGCAAATATTTGTGTGCATGAACATGTCTGATTGTCTTGGTATATGTATCTATTTCATTATGTTTGTAATACTACTGTTGATTTTGATATCTGTAACACAAGTGCTTCAGCTACTTAACACAGAGTCAAATAAATGTACGTATACATATATTATTATTATGTGTTGTTGTAAAATATTTATTTTATTTATTTACATAAATAACTAGAGGTATATCACGCACGGCTAAACTGTGATATGGCTGATATAAGCCGCGGAACAGCAGCGTTATTGCATGTGAAATATTCACGTGAGCCCAGCAAATAGCCTAAGTTTAATTGAAGTGGCAGATGCGACCTTATGCACGGAGCGAGTTCTAGCGTTTACCTGAGTGGACGTTATTATGGGTGATTTCATAGAATACACAAATATATTATTTCTGTTATAAATACTGAATGTTTATCTTATTTACTGTTGACAAAAGTCAAGTCACAAAAGGATATGGATCGTCTTTATCTCATGGAATAATAAGGCAGAAGTGTACGATTTCACTTAGGTTTCGGAATATTCGGACGTACCCTAGTTCTGCACTTTCAATAGTATTTTGAGCTGCTGATTATGAAGAACATAATTGTGCACATATTGAACGGCTCGACGGTCTAGTGGTTTAAGCACCACGCCGCCGTAGGCTCGAGGTCCTAGGTTCGATTCCTAGGTCGGGAAAAAGTATGTCGATTTTTCCGACGTTGGAGGCCTTTGGCCTGCAAGGAGACATTAATAGGCTGTTACTTGATACTTATGTTCATACAAATTATATTTTATTATTTCATATCATAATAATCATCAACAGCCTATCGAAGTCCACTGCAGGATTGGTAATTGAGGAATAGAAACTTGCATGTAAAGAACTAAAATATAACCTAAAATTTTAATTAATTCATATGTTAACGTCGTGTGAAAATGTATACTAGGCGTAAGAGCTTAAATAAATTGCCCACCGCGCCGAGTTCACGGCTAATAAGCGCCTGCCGTACATTTGCACCTGCCTTTGCGTCAATGTAATCCGCAGTGCAAACACAGCTTAAATGAACATGCATTATATAAGGTACATACCTCGTTTTGGCATATAACAAGTTGGATTCTTTAAGATAATACCACTTTTTTCACTTTTTTTCTGTGCGCGGTAGTCACCAACCAAAGGAAAAAATATCACTTCTAGGCAAATTTTTAATCTAGTTGCACTTTGAATTGAATGTAAGAAGATACGAAATTAAATGAGAAGTCTTAAAAACCGCGCGAAATCATATGAACAAACGTGGTGTAATGAAACCAAGTTCCATTAGCGTTAAGTTGTGCCCTAAGTTGAAACAAAATCCATCATTTCATCTCGAAATGAATGAAGCGTACGTTAAAATTAACATGTGTTTAACATTGCCATGTGTTTGCATACTTAATTTTTCTTCCTATCTATACAGTTATACATTATGTATGAGCAAACGTTCTTACTGAAGTACAGTAAGAAGAGAACCCTTTCTTGAACACTCCACCAAGCGGCTCGTCAGACAATGTTTTTTCAACAGTGTATAGTTTCTAGTCAACTGCACCTCGGCATTGAATTATGCACGTCAAAGAGGTCCATCAGAGGTCCAGTGCAGGCGCAGTAATAGACCCAATCCATTCTACCGCGCCCGACTTGAACGTAGCAAATTGAGACCACGTATCTGCATACGGAATTCAGTTTAAGCATTTGGGATAGCATTACATTTATTTAGTGCTAGCTCTTAGATCTTCGGCGTCAATTCGGCCATGATTGATACAACACGGTACCGAAATTTATTGAAACGGGGAAATTGTATATATGCAAGTGTCACATAGCTAATTCACCGTAAGTCTAAGTTCTTAAAATGTTTCCAGAAGTGCACTGCAGTCAAGTCGTAGTACCTAACTACCTTATTACCAGCAGTATTTTGACATAATCTGTTTGATTTATCTGTACTTACTTACTAATGTTATAAAGCTGAACAGTTTGTTTTGTATTTGAAAAAATACTTTTGTCCATTTGTCAAGGAAGGATAAGCTATATCACGATGTGTGCTCAGACCGAAATCCACGCGGACGGAGTCGCTGGTGGCTGCTAGTTTTTTTTTTCATTCACCCGTATTGTCCCACTGCTGAGAAAGGCCTTATTTACATTAGATCGTTCATTCCAAATGTCAGTCCTCGTTTATCACTTGCACAAGTTGGTACCATTTGTGTCTCATTTCGAGGGAGCGAAAATTACTTAAACTACTTCTTCCACTACTTACACGGGTGTATTTCAGGTTCCACGCCCGAGGCGCGGGGCTGACGATTTTAGTCAATCGCCCAGACAAAGAGAAGGGTGAATATTAAAGGGCGCAGCGACACTCGAGCGGGTTTTCATCAGGCGACGAGACACCGGTGGGTCCTTTCAGACCGTCCTTTTGAGATCCCGCGCAAGATTAGGCACTAGTTCTTGTGGTGTGTAGCTAGGGAGGTGGAAGGTAGGCTGTTTATCGAAGGGGAATTCTCGTAGTTTTTGTTTTATTAATTAGGCTGCTTAAGTATATATAACTTACGCAATTGGGATTATATTTTGTCACATTTTTGCAGCTAGGAAGAACTAAGAGAGGTGAAGCTAAGTGGAATCTCCTACTCAAGTGAGCCGCTTGTCTGGGAAAGTATGTACCTCCACCTTTCGTTGATATATCTCGCATCACTCGCGATCTGTCTCATTCGTGCATTTATCTATTGACACACATATCACTCCACCAAAATTCGAGAGTAAGAAACGTATACCGTAAAAAATACTTACAAGTACGTCCTGACATACACCACAGCACAGGCAAGATTCGTTAATGTATTTCGTTGATATCCACCAAAATTCGAGGGCAAGAAATGTACACCTAAATACCCGTACAGTCACGAGCAATATAACATGCATACATCTTGACTCTTATGTCAAAGCCGTAAAGTTCATATTTCAATGTGTTTGTATATATGTTGGAGCTCATGACTGTTCATCCTACGACAAAATTCGTCGAAATTTATTTCCCATCGACATCACCCCGCGCCGTCAGTTCGTTATTGCGCGTCATCAGTAGTGCGACTCGACGCCGCGATGATTCAGCATTCTCAATCCGAAAGCCTTTCACAATTCCACTCTTTCATTCTCCACATTCGAGCCTTTGCAGCCCACGCAGCTTAAACGTCACGCGGGACTTTGATCAACTGCCGAATGGATCGGCCGGGGATGGAAATGAAAAGTGGGGTTTTGGTGGAAGCCAGAAATAATTGGACCATTTACCTAGATCTCAAAAACTTCCAGAAAAGGTGGGAGATAACAATTACTTTTTCGATTGCTGCTGCTTACTTTTTTTGAGAAAAACTGTGTTTTACTATGTGTTTCTACTTTTTGCATGCAGGGTTGGATAGTTAATTTGACAAGGAAGGCTTTAAGCTATAGTATAACACTATATGCAGAAACCAAAATCCACGAGGACGGAGTCGCGGTCGGCCGCTATAATAACATAATAACTAATAAGTAATTTGGGGGATTCACGGACATCTTTTAAAAATTAAACTTTACTGATATGAAGAAAGATACTAGTTGGAAGATCCTGAAAAGTATAACACGGACCGTATTGCGTGATTTCACTCGCTCATTCATTGCCCGCGAGAATTACCCGCGCTCAGCTTTTTGACGCGAAACGATTTGTTCCTTGGATACGTTTGGTGATTTACTTTCAACTCAAAAGACACGTCTCACGACTTTTGACTTTTTGCTGATTCTTTAGAGGTACGATCTAGTGTTAGTATTTGTATAACAAGAGGGGTATACTGAGTGAGGGCAAGAAACGCAAACACACCAATTGCCTAGCCCCAAGCTAAGCTCGACGCTTGTACTACGGATGCTAGGGAACGGAAAGACATTCTTAAATACTTTTATCCATGACTCCATCGCAAATACTGATTTTCATCACACAAGCATTTGCCTATCTATATAAACTTAGCGGGATTCGAACCCGCGTCCCTTGGTTGTGTGGCCAGTGTCTCTGAACACTAGACCAACGGGCCCGTCATTTCACCTACGTTTATTCTAAACAAAAACATTTTTTTTGTATTCGAAATGACCTTTACGAGTCACAAGCGAGCTTTTACTTAGTTACATAATGTACGAAATTTTCCCATAACATTTATGTCATTGAACGTAGTACCTACTCTTTTAAAGGCCGTGAAAGGTGTTTTTCGGGTTTCGCCTATTCACTGTAACATTAAATGCGGGCTATTCTGAGCCCAGACGGTGATTTACGGCACAGATACATTGATGATATACTCGGGCTTTCAAGATGAATAGAGAAAGGAACATGGCAAACAAGATTCTTAAATAAAAGCGGTACGTTGATAAAATGTTATGGATGAATTGAATGTAAGCAAAAATAAACATAAATAACACGATATATAAATGCCATCTTACGTGGGTAATACAATACTCAGCCAAATACTGCATTTCTAATGGTCTTTGAATTTCTAGAAATATTTATAGGTAACTACAAATATTTCTTGCTTGTTTGTTTACATTGTGACAGAATGAGCAATAAGTAATTGTTAAAATGTGTGGGTTCCTATGAAAATTGAATAACACTCATCACTTCGGTTTACGTACAAATCACTCAATTTATTGCTCCTGGCTTTATAATAAGCATGTTAAATAATTTTTCGTTTTCATAGCCATGATCAACTATGTATGAAGGCCTCCTTTATGTTATGCCCTGCCAAACACGTGAAATAATTATTTTGGACGAAACACTACAATCAGTGAATCATTTAACATAAGACCATGAATCTTGACATCCAAAGGGAAACTTACCAACTTTCAGCTAACTCGTTCATGTTTAAAACTCTAATATCCCTTTTCAAGTGCCTATGCATACGATTGACAGGGTTTTACGCAGTCAAACAGCCATTTCCCTACAAGGGAATGAAGTAAAGTATACGGAACTGGGGAATATGCACGTGACTTAAATATGGACAAAATAATTTTTTTTGTAACATTTATTGCTACTGAAAACACACTGTACAATTATTTTTAGAATTTATTTTAATTTAATAATGAAAATTAATCATCAAAAAGTGGCTGTTTTGAAATTACCGCGCAAATTTTCGAAACGCAACACTATTGGTGCAACAAGATTTGACGTCAGTTTTACACGAGACGTCTGCTGTCAACAAGCTATTTGTATGGTTTCTTTTTTGAGGAATAATTGTTATTGTATAGTGTCGCTGTTTTTATCTTAAGTTAATAGTTTTATGTGTTCAAAGTATTAATTAATTGTGAAGAAGGACTAAGATAACGACTGAAACCGGTTTCGTAAAAGCGTAGTCGGATAATCTTCCGAAAATCGACGTGTTTATGATGGCCAAGTATTTCGCTTCAAATCCAGATTCTGCTGAACTCAGAGGAGTAAAGGCTGCGAGGTAAATTAGTTATAGTATGTATATATTTATTTGATAAATGATCGTTTTCATGGTTTTGTAAATATATATTTGTACTAGCGGCCGCCCTTGACTCCGTCCGCGTGGATTTCAATTTCCGTAATAATTTTTTTTACGACCTCACATTAGAGACCTCAAAAATTGTAGCCTATGTGTTATTCTGATGTATAAGTAATAGCCTATGTCTTATCTGATGTATAAGCTATATTGTGGTAAAGTTTCATTCAAATCCATTCAGTAGTTTTTACGTGAAAGAGTAACAAACATCCATACTTACAAACTTTCGCCTTTATAATAGTACCTAGCAGGATATGTATTTTACTTTTTTAATATCCTTACGTACATTGAAATGATCTTCACAACAGTAATCAATATAATAATACCATCCGGCCGTATTCGGCCATGGCGGCCGATCTTACGATCAGCCAGGTACGCAGGATATATTACAGTACAGTGCACAAGTAAGTGCGCAAGCACAGGTGAACTCCCTATTCCTTCACTCTCATAATTCGGTGGGACAGCAATCCGACACGACCGTAGAGAGATCAGGCGCAGAACCAACGGCTAAACGTGCCTTCCGAAGCACGGAGGAGCTCGAGATGATATTTTTCGGTCACCCATCCGATGTCTGGCATCTGCGAACGTTGCTTAACTTTAGCAACCGCAGGCCGAGTGCGCTAACCACTTTGCCATCGAGCGCACCAGGATAAACAGCTCAAACACGATACATTTGTCTCTTCTCTCGCCTTGCACCACTTTTTCCTTAGATTTTCACCTTTCGGCATAAGGAAATACACTTTGTCAGGTGCAGTGTTGATGTTATTTGGACACATAGGAACGACACAATGTTTATAGTATGTTTTTTGTACTTTTCCATGGTAATTAATTCGATATTCACTAACTTTATTTATTTTTGGTAATTTTGTAAACCAAACACTTTGCTGTTGACATCGAACTCGTGTAATGGTGACGTCACGCACAAGCGCGCCAAA
The DNA here is from genome assembly GCA_958496325.1 of Nomophila noctuella. NCBI lineage: Eukaryota > Metazoa > Arthropoda > Insecta > Lepidoptera > Crambidae > Nomophila > Nomophila noctuella. The sequence continues at coordinate 4,017,940 of OY292491.1, read as the reverse complement.
ATGGCCGCGTTTAAATTGGTCGCGATTTTAATTATTTTTAATATTTAATTTTTTGAATAATAGTTTATATTTTGGACGTGATATTTTTATGTTTGGTAATGTAATAACTAGTAGAAACATATAAACGATTAAAAAAAAATCATGCATATTCCCCATTGCAATCGGTATTGTTCGAGTGAAAAAGCAAATTATCTGAATAGAGCTATTTTGTAGTGTTAACTGAACTTTGTAACATTACAAAAGTTCTCTCTGGGCGTTCAATTTAAGTTCAGACCACGTTTAACATCGGCCGAGGAATGAAAGAGTTTCGCTGGAATGCTTTGAGATGTGCCGACTTAAGTCTAGATTGCTTCGAGTCTGAACAAGTATACTCAATGATAAATTGTAAGTTATGGCACCAAAAATCATGTTAATATTATAAATGTTAAAGTTTGTTTGTTTGGATGTTTGTCCCTTAATCACACGTAAAATTACTACTGAACGGAGGTTGATGTTTGGTATACAGGAGGAGTATGGGCTGACTGGATATATAGGTGATAAGATATCTACTTCTTATCCAAATTAAATGCTTTCATGCGTTATAACAGAAATCCTGATAACGCAGGCAAAGCTTACTCGAGTAAAAACGAGTGCCTATAGTTCTACTTAAGTACTATAGGATACTAGTAGTTAGCAAGTATGTGATTTTCACAATGTTAATAAGTCACATAAGCAATTGTTTTTTTACCGGATTACCTAAACTTTTATGTAACTTTGTTTCTAATATATACATATCTACTACGGTTTAGACGAAAGCAGAAAGCGTTACGGAACCAGATAAAATAAATATAAATAATGGTAATAAAATCCTTCAAGTGATTGATGCAAACAAGTGAAACCTTCATTTGGAGGTAGCGAAGCCTCGTACCTAGGAAGCACAACTTCACTTTTTAATGGCGTCGACGAACGATTTTCATTCTGAAATATGATTGATGCGGGATTTTATTAAGATTTTTGCACACGAAATGAGTTTTATTTGGATTATTTGTTGACATTTGAGATGTTAATGATATACGTTTTGCGAGGAAATCAGGACTTATATTATCCGAAAAAGATTGAGAAAAAAGTTTGCATTTTAATTTTAATTTTAACTACGAATTAATGTGTATTATTGGTACTGTGTTTTAAACTAAACAAAGAATTTCCGTGTGAGCCAACAAAAAACACTTCAACTTTATCAAAGAAAACACGAAAATGTTCGTGTTAGAAATATTAAATGAAAAAAAAAAACACCATTTAAATAGATTTTGAACTAGCAACGCCATCTCAACATAATTTTCAGTGCTTGGGACGTTTCACAAACTGCCATCTAGCGTGGGGCGCAAGAAACATGTTTTATGTAAGACGAAAAGAGGGATGCGATGAGTGCCGAGTGCGGCCGATGGAAAACTAGCACCAACATGGCTATGGATGTAAAAATTATAATCTGTTCGTAGAGATGGCGTTGTTTTAAAAATAGGAAAATAACAATTGCAAAATAAAGAAATAATACGCAGTATACTTTGTTCGTTTTGAATAAAGTCAATACTAATATAATAAAGCTGAAGAGTGTGTTTGTTTGTTTGTTTAAACGCGCTTATCTCAGGATCTACTGGTTCGAATTGAAAAAATATTTTTGTGGAAAGTCAACGTGACGAGGAAAGCTTAAGGCTGTATGCACGCGGACGGAGTGGCGTGTGTCTGCTAGTATTCTAATATTTTTTTTGATGTTATTCCGTTAAATTAAACATTTGTTATTGGGTGCGGTCGGCGGATCGCAAATTCATCCGAATAATGTTCACCTCAGATCAATAAAATGTTAACCCAATACCAAAAAGTATTAATTCTTATTCATTCAATTCATTTATTAGTTGCCTACGTTAGCGACGCTTATATTAGGGATTTGAAAACGGTTATAAAATATTTCTGTGTTTAACTACCCCGTAATGAAACTTAAGCAAGAACTCAAAAGATTTATTACTTTGCGAAACTCTAAAACGCGTTATTAAAGTAAAAAAAGAGATAAAGTCCTAGAAATCCTTCTTAATTTTGATAGAAGTTTAATAACGAGAGCGTTATAATTACGTCAAATTAACGCAGAGTTTTATCTTTAGGGTTCTTGAAGGGTGAAATTGGGTAGTATAATGGTCAATTTTATTCGCTTAGTTAATTTTCATAAAAACGCTATGTTATGAAAGCTGTTGGTTTTACAAAGTTTATTCAAGAAATTTGACCGTGGCACGATGCCAATTAGTTTAAGAATTATTGGTTGATTTTGATTAATGGTCATTAGGACTGAGAATTTTAGAGCCTATGCGAAGTAGTGGGTAATTCACGCTGGCATTTTATCTGAATGTAGCTACTGAAGGCTTCTTTCTAAACATGCCATTATCTTTTAGTGACTTTATTTTATTTTTAAAGTATGTCTATACTTATTAGTTTCTATTAGCACTTACCATTTAAAAGTGTTTTTATAGTTACTTTCATTGGGTTCCTATTTTGAGATACTTTATTTCAGTTAAACATAAGCTAGCTTCAAAGTAAAAGCCATCACTTAAGGAAAATGATTATTTATGTCCACCAAACAACAAAAGTGTTTTTATAAATTAAGGTCTTAAAAATTATGAACTATTGCAAACCAAGATAAGAACGATGAACGATGACTAAGAGGAATAAAAGTGCTGTCATAAATTTATTAGGGTACTTTTTCACAGCAGGCTTTAAACGCTGAACCGAAAATTGGCAGGGTACATTTTGCCAGTTAAACTTCCCAAGTTTTTTTAGATCTATAACTTTGGAAGTATGGTAATAGGACAATGAATCCCTTATATACTTTTTGGGCTTAAAGGTTTTCGGTTTTAAAGGCGGCCCCGTACCAGGCCAATTAATGACAAATATTGCACCATTGAGACGTTTATTACTCATAATAAAGCTTCTTAATCCAAGATTGTGATGCAGAAAAATGAACTCTTTCAAAAAAATAATTATCAAAAATGTGATACTTGTATTGAGAACAAAATGATTGGTTCAAGTGTACAAAAAGGATTTAGCTTTTTGACTCCAGAGTACTCTGACTAATTGTTGCACTGAACGTGGGTTATTATGAGATCCATTCATTCAGGTTCAGTGCAACAATTACTCAGGAAACTCTCAAGGAACCCACTTACCAGAGAAGAGTCGTTCTTGCCGCTTCTTTCATCTCACAACCGCCTAAATGAGGGCTGAAAATTAAGGCAGCAATTATTTCACGGGTCGAATATTTTATTTAAAAAGCGCCAAAAGTCCTGAGACAAAGAAAAATAATAAAAAAACACATCGGGGGCTTACACAAAGGCCTCTATCATAATTTTCCCTTTGAAAAGGCGCGATTTTTTCCCGTCGCTCAAGCTTCGCGTTTATAACAATTTCTGTCATTATTTCTGAGGGTCTTTCTTGAAGTGTTGTTGGTTTAATGGTCACTTGGGGCGCTTTGATCACGAGAGATCCTTATTGATATGGCCTTGAGTGGCCATTATGGCAATGTTGTTATTATTCAGAAGTGGACCCTCGTAATTTGCTTTTGCATCCGGACTACCTATTGGCTGAGTATTTCGTGTAATATTTACATATCTAAGTGCTTTTTCGGCAGAAATAGTCGTTACCTTTAATTTAATTCGAATACGAAATTTCAAATTAATTTTCCAAAAAGTCTTTGTATTATTTACATTTTGTATTGATATTTTAGTCGCACTATAAACTTTTAGTTCCTTTATGCGTAAAATTCAGCCGCTTTGGAGTAGCTTAAATGGACGATTGGTCTTCTTAGTTTCGAGTTTGCTACAGTTACGTTATTTCGATGTAAAAACTTCATCGAATATATTTATGAATATGACGTTAGTTTCTTGAAATATCCATAATATCCTTATTAGTATGCCTATATAACAATAATATTATCTTTCTTTAAGTGTATTTGTTTACCATCTATCCCCAATCTAGAACAAAGACAATTGTACAAACTAGCACCGTTTTTGGGTTCTTTTTATTGCTTCTCTCTTTATTTCTAACAGTATTTGTTCGAGTGTTGTCGCCTTAACGGTCACTTAAAGGCTTTGATCGCCAGGATCCTTATTGATATGTCTCAGAACTGTTATTACGCCTACAATACTTTCTGTGACATTATTGTTAATATTGGGGTTTATTTGACTGCGTCAGTCATAGTATCCTTACGTTTCATTGTTATCTTCCGCTAGCCTAATTTGCTATGAATTTTGTTGATTTTGTTAAAGACGCCTTTTTATTATTCATGGTTGAGGGCCGAGGTTATAGCGTACTTTCTGCCCTAACTACTCTCCAGTTTGCCCAGTTTTGTGCCACAAACGCAAGTACCTACTTCTCATTAAAATAAGTCAAGTTTTTGAAGTCGGCTAAAACAATGGTTAGTGCAAGAACATTTGCCGTTTCTATTGGTTTTGAAATAAAACAAATAAAAATTAAGATATATGTATATCAGAAATGACAATATAGGTTATAATGTCATATTAGCGACAAGAATGCAAGACTCTTTTTTGTTAAAGGCTGAATGGTGATTACGTTTCCAAATCTGCACGTTGGCAATGATAATAAACAAAAGCATCCAATTCCAATATTACCGGAAATGTTTTTGAGTGAAATTCAAACGTTCCGATCCAAACTTCAATAATATTAATGTGCTCCATTAAGTCCGTTTCTCCGTACTGATAGATCAGAGGAATTCCTCTGGCTTGTTTAATTATTTGTTTCGTCTGGGATTAATATCACTTTGTTTAATTTAACTTTATGTTAATCTATTTTACTTGGCAGTCTCGAATGACTATAAAAGATCGTTTGATTGGAAACAATACTTTTGTTTAAGGAATTAAATTATGTCGAACAGGTCGATGTTTCAAAACTTTAATGCTTGAGTGACTTTTATTAAAAAATATATTATAATTATCTTTGTATTGCAAAGTGGTGTATTAGTAAAAAATATTGTTTAAATGGATGATTTAAACAATATTGTAATAATATAAACATTGTGTTTATAAGCAATAAAATATATTATGAATCAGAACAAAGAACTTGCATGTACTATTTAATAATTAATAGAATAAATACTATTTCATTCATAAAAAATCAGTAATAATTAAAATAATGGAAAATAATTTGGAATTCGTAAAGTAAAGCATCAGCCTCATAATATCCCACTGCAGGACAAAGGTCTCCATCATTTGAAATCATGTTTTCGTTGTGTAACGAAACGAAAACGTGGTTTTCGTGGTTTATTAAAATTGAGAACCAACACAAAAATAATGCAGTTTAATAACAATAGTCTTTCATAATCTTTCATCAGCCATGCAGCCGACTTTACTTCAAGCAAGCCAGAGAAATTCCTAAAATTAGATTGTTTCAGATAGAGTGCTTTGCCAAGACGTCGTTATGTTGTATTTCTGAGGATTGTACCTGGCATGTGTGTTTTGGCGAGTACTTTAAGAGCAGGAAGCCTAACGAACTCAAATATTATTAGAATAGCGGCCGCCCGCGACTCCGTCTGCATGGAATTCGGTTTCCGCACACATTGTTGTAATACGATGCATAAAGCCTTCCTCAACTGATAGACTATCCAAAGCAAATTATTTTTTCAATTCGGTAGCCTCGGACCAGTAGGGGCTGAGATAAGCGCGTTCAAACAACAAACAAACAAACAAATTCTTCAGCTTTATTATATAAGAATAGATTCAGTGCAAAGTTAAGTTTCTCTTGTGCATACCTAATCTTTATTGAGCACTGTAGGTACTAAGTGTGTTTTCAGCTATTCTTTGTCGCAGAATATTCTTTTTTAAAAAGAGATAATGTTGAAAATTACGTGATTCCAATTTTACCAAGAAAACTCTCAGGGCCTTGTACTCGATTACTTTCTAAGAAATGTGATTCTATCTATTTCCTCCGCACATTCGTATGTTGCTTTGTTTATCTAATAATTAATATTGTATGTTGTTATCTTCGCTTTTTCCTTCCTCCAGGCTTCTTGTATCTACAAAAACAAAGGAAAAGTAAACACATTTAAAATACCTTTATCCTATTTACCCTCATTGTTTGTTACCATACTTAACGAGCGTAAGACACCCTTGTACCCGAACTATATTATCAAGATACGGTAGAAGTTACAACTAATGAGATGTCCCCTTTGTGGGGTTTTCTGTGAAATTGCACTACTGGTTGACTTTGAGATCATAATATTTGTTTTGTCATGGGTGCACTTTACGAGATATTAGTGGGTCCGGCCGTTACGCTCCCAGTACTCGAGGACACTGGACGGTAGGCTCCCGATTTCCAAAATTTGTTTGTCCAGGACCCTCTTGGCTCTTTTTCTTCTCAAAATTTGAAGGAGGTCTGTTGTGAATATGCGGGCGGTATGGCGATGTCAAAGTTTAGGATACTTACTACTTTGGTACCGCATTTATTGTCGTGGGAATCAGGGCTCTTCTTTTGCTTATCATCAGGCAGAGTGGCCCAATACAACGAACCAATATAATTATAAAAAAAACTAACAATGGAAAATATATAGGTAGTTAAGTAATAACGTAAGTATTTTTTTTATATTTTTTTTTTATGTCAGAGGCGGCAAACGAGCTAGCGGGTCACCACCGCCCATGGACATCCGCGACACCAGAGGTATCGTTGATGTGTTGCCCGGCCTTGACCCCGTACCCTCCCCAACTGAGCTCTGGCAACCTTACTCACCAGCAGAAACATAGCACAACAGTTACGAAGTGCTACTTCTCTGTGGTCTTCTGTAAGGTGGAGGTACTTCCCCAGACGAGCAGCTCATTCGAGTGGAATTTCCACAAAGCTCTACCTCTCTTAAATTTTTCAATCTGTTGTTTTTTGCAATTTAAAACTTATATAATTACCGGTCAAAACTATTCCTTTAATAATATTAAAGACACACATATAAAAAATACGAGGTATTAAACTTTATTGGTTTACTAAAATGCAACCTTGTACTCGCCCAAACGATGTTATCAAGACACGGTAGAAGTTACAACTAATGAGATGTCGCTAACCCTTTGTGGGGTTTCCTCGGAAGTTGCACCAGTGTTAGCTTTAAGTTAATGATACTCGCGTTATCGTGAGTGAACCACGTTCGAGCTGTTGCGTGAATGTTGCTCCGCTTGGAGAGATACTATGGCTTTAAAAGTCATAGCATCTGTTGTAATTAAAGAAAAGAAAGTATTTACTAAACAAAACGTAGTTTTTATCCGAGAGATTTCTTAGCAATGACACAGAGTAACAGACGTGGCAAACTATGGTCAGTTAGAACTGAATCGTCAAATAAGGTTCAATATTTCATATTTTAACAGCATCCCTCAAAACGTCTTCAAAAAGCCTGGTGTGGAATATTTGTGGTCAATTTGGCCGTGGAATTAATAAAATATAACGTTCGACACGAAAGTAGTGAAAATTCGTCACACTTTAGAGAAAAGACTGAGACAGCTCCAGACTTTGAACCTTATTGTGTTTTAATTAAAGTTTGAACTGATAGTTGTGATTGTAGCACATTGTGGATCTCAACTTATTCACCAGATAACATGCTAGAGACTCAATTAACGAGGTAAATTGTTATCGAATAGAATGTAACTCATAAGAAAATACATATTTCCTGCTTTAGCTGTAGCATGACTGTTGTTTAACACATACTCCATACTCTATCTTAAAAATCTCAAGCAAAAATGTCAGATGTCAGATAAGTCAATTAGAGAGGCAAGCGACATCATGGCACAATCCGTTCTCTGCGGGAGGCCTACATTCACCAGTGGTCTACAATAGTGACTTCATATTTTTTAGCCTCAAACTTCGTACCCGTTTTAAAATAACAGACTACATACGAATATTAGCACGCACTAGTTCCATATACAGTACGTCACGACTACCGAAATACATCTAGATAATGCAAAAGTTACAAGTAATGAGAGTGGGTGGGTCCTTTATGGGGTCGCTTCCGTCGTACTTGTGCGTCCTTTGGTGCAGAGGTCGTCAACATGTCGCTTAAATTAGAGATATTAAATAAATTGTTTTCTTTTGGTTATTATTTTTGACAGTTAATTTCATTGTTAATTTGTTGAGCCTCGGTGTAAATACAATTTTACGCCGCTAAAACTTTGGTCGTTCAAATATTCATTGAGGTCGTTATCGATCGAGATTGGTAAATATGAAAAGTCATGCTTTACCATATGTTTAAAGATACTTGTTTATTTTTTTTAAAGAAAAAAAGCAATCTGAAATTGTTTTTCTTACTATTTTCATATAGACCAGCCGGCAGAGTGATTGGTATTTATAGCAAGCATAACTTATAATATCGTTGACATGTTTCGATTACATTTGCCTGCATTCCCCAAAAGCACAATCTTTTTTCCAATCTCCAATCGTAGGTTTGCTACTTACTACCCCGCATACTACTATCGTTGTAATATTCAATCAAATGATCCGGATCAATCCGGATAGCTTCTAACCCTTAATCGCCTATCTGTTACTAAGGAACCCACTAACTTACTCGGTATCATTGACAACGCCCCAATACAGTCTTGACAATGGTGTGTAATATGCCCACGTCTCATCATATTGATAGCTTCAGACACAAAAGGATGAACGGCAAATACATATATCTGATCCCCCGTATCTCGTTAGTGATTAAATTCCGTGTAGTACTCGAACAATAGATAAAGTTATTTTGATAGATATTAGGTAATACAAAATACATGAGAAACACGCCTATATACATTATCTCCACTGTACGAGAATAATGATATTTGTTTTTATCATAAAATCCCTTGTGCACTTAGAAAATCAATGACGCTTTCAAATTACGCTTACATTTTTTTTTGGCAGATATCCATATCAATTTGGCTAGGATCCGTCTGTAAAAATACCTTGAATTTAAAACAATTATTTCATTTCATTCGAGATGGTCTGTTCAATTCATATGATGAATATACCTACATATATATATATTCATTTGTATGGGTTTATCCCATCTGGCTGGGGATAAATGTAGTAAGTTGGTTGTCATCATTAGATTTCGCTGAATTCTACTCGTAAAGATACGAATTCAATTTGCTGTTTTAAAAATATAAGACTTTTAGACTAATAATAAAGCATCTTCAAAGCTTTTGCGAGGAAAATGTTTGCAACCTCTGATCCAGATACTTACCGCGATAAGAGGGATGGTCTTATCTTTCAACTATCAAGAAAGCTTGTTTACTGTAACTTGTGTTTCAGTTGATTTAGTAACGCGCAGAAACAATAGATAAAGTTGGGATTCCGACTTAGTTCTGACCACGTAACTGTTACTTACAGATATTACTAAGTTTTAAAACTACGCGTTGGTTTCCAGTTTTATGTTCACGAACTTTCTGGTGAAAATGAAATGGAACGTTTCTTTTGTTCACAGATGGTTTTGAAGTTGGAAGATGGTATTTTAAATTCAGTATTTTTCAGTTTACCATTTCATCAACTGGAAAGCACACTGAATTTATATTTAACTTAATATTGCAGTAGGCTCATATAACAAAAGACATGTTCTCTTAAAATATTGAAAGAAAAAAAAACAGTTTGTCTTGATTCAAAAGGCTCGTTATCTCATTAGCTCCATCAACGTGTGGTGGTAGCACATTAAGTGTCACTCTTCAATATAATATTACTATTAAGTGGCGGAATCGAACAAGAAAAAAACATCAGATACATTTATTATCTTCCTACGCATTTAACATAAAACGATTTATTCCTAGAAGTCTACATAAACAACGAATTCAATCGCGTTAATAATGTGGCTAGCGGAACTATTTCCGAAACATTAAATGTTCACGCTCGAAATACAGGGCATTTGAGGAAATCAGAGAAAGGGTTGTCCGGTCTTTTTGGGTTAAATTATTGCAATGGCATTGAAACGTTCAGGTGAAACCAAACATGGGTACGTTCTTGTGAAATTCGCAGTTACACTAGCGCAGTTTTTTATTCGACCCAAATAGAAAGGTCACGGTTGTGTCATCAATAAACATTTCATAGAAAATAGTTTATGAACTAGAAGTTATTTAGAGGTATTCTTGTACGACTTGCGAAAAATGTTAAGAATAATGAGTTATAGAAATTTATGATACTACGCATATTATTGTTGAATACGTCAACATCGCGGTATCACGTAAATCCGGTTAGAAAAAATAAGGTTGAAATAATTTGGTTTGGATCTAGTTAAGCTGTTTTTTTTTTCTTTCAAACTGAAGATCCGTGTAATACTCGTACAAAACTCTTTCTTGAGCGGCAACTTACAACTAGTTACAACCTCAAAGCGATATTACAAATTGTCAGACAGCGTTTCATGCGTAGCGGCATGGAAAACAGAATACGCGATCCTTTTGAGCTCAATTTTCCTTTCAAAGTGAAGCTGTGTTAGTAGACATGTTTCGTAAGTTCGAGACATATTGTGTTCCCTCATTTTGATCGGGTCCTTTGTTCCAAAAGCCATCAACCGGTCCAATCAAGTAAGAAATTGGCGATCCAATGGCTGGCCTTTACAGGGCCTGTTTTCGTAGATAAGCTTCTTAGTGAACACTCAAAATATTTCCAGGGGTAGAGAATTTAGGGGCAACCAGATTAACGTTTAGTGAATCAAGATATACGGTTGCGGGCGCCTGCGTATTTGAGGATCTGTTTGTCGTAGAAAACAGACGTTGTAATTAATCTTCTTTTGAATATTCTTTCGGAAATTCGTTTGGCAGCAGTAATCAATTTACGGATTAGAAACTTTTGTGTTAGAACTTGTAGGTTCTTATTTGATTGATTGATCGGGGAATGAATATTAGTTTCAATAGCGCTTTGGTTGGCTTTTAAGTAAAAGACAAAATGGCTTTTTTCAACCCATCGCTTTCATTCTTGTTTTAATCTGTACTTATATAATAAAGCTGAAGAGTTTGTTTGTTTGTTTGAAGGCGCTACTGTCAGGAATTACTGGTTTGAACTGAAAAAAATAATGTGTTGGATAGTCCATTTGACCAGGAAGGCTTTCAGATATGTTAATTCACTATGTGTGTGGAAACCGAATTCTACGGAGTAGTGGGCGGCCGCTAGACGTTTTATAAGGATAAAAAAAAACTCTCTATGGTAATTTATGACAAGTTTAGTCTTCCTTTGACATAACTTCTTAGTATCTTCTGATGTTCAACGTATAAATATCAAACTCGTTTGAGTATCAGGCACGCACGTAACTCCATTTCCATATTTACATACATTATACGCGATTGATTTTTGTTTTCAGTAATAACGATACATTTCCATCCCCTCGTATTCCAGGGAGAAAAAAACACAATGACTATACGTTTCCCTCGGAATATTTGCATGGGGGTTCCCCATGACTAAACGAGCTGACGAAGCATAAATCCCCCTCAATATTTGAAAGGAAGCGGCTATTCTTTATAAAAGCATTTATTTTAGTTGTCTTTTATTGTTTGGATTAATGAGCGATGAAGACCTTTTGCGGGTAATGGTCTAACTAGAAAGTTTGTTCTGTTGAATGAGGCATGTGTAGTTCCGAAGTTTTGCGAACTGTAATTTAATAGTTTAACAACTCTCAAACGCTTTTCAGTTTTCTGTTTTTGCAATAATAAGCAAAAAATATTGTTTTTTAGGTACACAAAGATTGAGATGATTAAGCCATCTCACAAAAAAAAATTCACATTAAATAAATTTAATACATAGTAGCTATATCGCGTAAAAAATCTTAAAGACGAAATGAAAGAGTAGAACTGTAAATCTTATGTAAGCAAAGATGCCTTCTTTTTTAGGCATCTTTTCTCAAGAGAACTCTTACGACTCCGAGTTTTTTTTCTCGTATATAGCTTTAAAAATATATCAAAACCTCTGGAGCTTTAAAGTGGGCAAAAAACAGCTCCCTCGTAACTTCAGTCAGTAATTTCCAGTTCATAAAGGTGGTCGAACATTAGTTGCGAGCTTGTTGTAAGGTCGGATGCGGTCGCTGCAGTTCGCTCGACGACGGCGCATAGTTCCCGGCGCAGTAAAGTGGGCACTAGACGTGTAGAGTGCTGGCGAGGCGCCAGACACTGCGGCCTTAGGAACGGTGCACAACACAAGCATGCGTTTGTGCGTTTTATTACAATTTTTTATTAAGGATATTCAAGCCTTGATTCTTTTAATAAGGTTGAGAAGTATGCATTTAAATAAGAACCATAAAATTTTAAAAGATTTGGAAAAACCAAAATGTTAAAAAATTGTGAAGGGCAATATTTCAATCAGTAGATGGCGTTGGATGTCGTTTAAACCGCGCGCGTAAAATTTATTTACGTATGATTAGTTTTGGAGACCTAGAAGTTGTATGATCATTACAATTAACTACAAGAAAATGTCTTTTACGAAATTGGGGGTCTATTGGTGGTTTCACCTAATACACCACTCACTGGTAGTTAGTTGCGAGCTTGTTGTAAGGTCGGATGCGGTCGCTGCAGTTCGCTCGACGACGGCGCATAGTTCCCGGCGCAGTAAAGTGGGCACTAGATGTGTAGAGTGCTGGCGAGGCGCCAGACACTGCGGCCTTAGGACCGGTGCACAATACGGCATCTCGCATGCGTATATTCCTTTTAAAATTTCCTTGACATCTCACAAGTCTGAAACTTCTGTTAATGACGACTAATTATGTAAATAGAGACATTAAATGTAAAGTAACGTCAACAAGAACGCAAATATTTTAGTCAACAGACTGCAGTTGGCGCTGGTTCCCGTTTATATCACGTAGGTATGTGTAATTTCTTGCTCACGATCAGCTCAGCTCATTAATATAAAAAAAAAGCATCATAATACAATACTATTAACGTTTGCAAGAAAATGTGTTTATCATGGGATGTCTGGTGTGGTTTTGATCTAATATATCATCACTGGTAGTTAGTTGCAAGTGAGTGTTGTAAGGTCGTATGCGGTCGCTGCAGTTCGCTCAGTTATTTGCGTGCGTTTTTTTTGTATTTATGATAAGTATTATCATAGAAATAATGGGATGATGGTCTTGCCTTTTCGCACCTATAAACTTTCTTCGCGCCTCATGGCTACAAGACATTCTTGTACTTTTCTAATTTGGGATCAAATTGTTAAAATTCTCAATCATTAATATTTCACTCACATGTAAATAGCCTAACGGGTATTATTACAAAGTCACGAGTAATGTGCGCCGGGCCTAACGCCTGCCCCGCTGATTCAGCTAAACACTAACGATAATAACGTGTTCGGGCGAGCATCGCACAACGCTGCATGGCTTGCGACTACTTACTGCGAGTATTTATCGTGCATAACCCGCCGTAGTCATACTGGCAAGTTAACTGCTACAGTCAACAGATGGCGCTGACTGTCGTTTGAATCCCGTGTGTACAATTATGTATTTATGATGAGTTTTATCATGAAAATGATGGTGTTATTAATGCGGGTGAAAACTATTAAGATTTTGGCGTCTCATGTCTTGTTTAAAACTCTTGTGCTATGCTAATTTGGGGTCAGCTTGTTGACCTCGACATTTGACATAATGTACAAATAGCTTAAGGTGTGTTATTACAAAGACACGAGTAATGTGCGCCGGGCCTAACAGCTGCCCCGCTGATTCAGCTAAACACTAACGATAATAACGTGTTCGGGCGAGCATCGCACAACGCTGCATGGCTTGCGACTACTTACTGCGAGTATTTATCGTGCATAACCCGCCATAGTCATACCGGAAAGTTAACTGTTACAGTCAACAGATGGCGCTGGCTGTCGTTTGATTCTTGGGTATTTGATAAATATGAAGTTATTGGGAATATACAAGTTTGGTTTAAAATGAACAAATTTATAGTCGAAACTAAATCATTGATGTCATACTCGTAGAAGCCAGATAGAGGTAAAAATATTTTGAATGATGCCTCCTTCCCTGTGTCGTATTCATCGTTACTGAGGGTCGAGACCATTGCAAGAAATGAAACACACAACAACTCTTTTGCCATGTTGAATGTAGTGGTTTTCCGTTGCTTTTGACATCCATTTCGCACAAAAACTGTAGTACCATACAGATGGTATGAAAATTACGCATGCAGATTTTTGATAATCCAGAGCTGGGTGGCTTGTTGAAGTTTGAACGGCCAACCTCACGCATGTGAAGCGTCGCTTTTACCAGTAACATGGGTATATTCAAATTCTGGCTAGAGTTTAGAGCACCAGCTTCTCTTTTTAGGACCTAAGCCAAATATTTATAAACATGATGTATTGTATTGCCCTTACCCTTATAATATAAAATAAATAATTTCGAAATATCACAAAACAAAATTATAGAATGTCAAAATGTTGAACAAAAGGTAGCGAAGAACCCTTTGCTCAATATCCCTGCTCAAACTAGGTCGGCGTTATAGAAAAACTCAATATGTAAGGAACATATTTCCACAATGCTTTCTTTGCTGAGTACTCACAATCGCTTTCGGAATATCTTTGGAATACTTTGAAACGTGTTCTCCTGTAAATAGGATGTCGCATTAATGCTATTTCCAATAGGCACGCATCTGTAAGTGATGTTTCTGCTGAGATCTATTCGGCGTTTCTGGGAATAAGATACAGTATTGTAATAAAATACTGCTGAATATTGCTGCGAAGACGTTTTTTGAGATTGTATTACGAATGCCATATCTTATTTAATACATCAGACAATAATGTATCGTCAATTGAACTGATTAGTTTTCAAACATCTGGGCTGACTCGTTCATTAAAATTTATTTATTTGATTAATCTAGACATATAGGTTTTATGATTCACAAATGAAGATAAAGCTACAATTGTTTAGAAGGAGAGTTGAGCTCAAAATAAAAACGAAAATTTTAAATTAGGAATATTATCATTAATTTGGTTGATGCCTCTTGTGTTATTGGTCTATTTGGATTATGTAACCCGCGCAGAAATAATAGTCAAAATAAATAATCAAAAAAATGCTTTTAGAAAAACATTCTAGTAAAAGTTTTGACGAAGCAAATCGCCTGGAGTTATTTACTAACTCCTGTATTTCCAATTAGTGTTTCTTAGACGCTTTACTTTACACAGCTTTTGAATTAGAAGCCTTTAAGATGGCGATAAAACAATCCCAGATTAAGTTCCCGAAATAAGAGTAGGATTGTTCGCAGACAGCTCAACTGATTACCTTACCTGATGCGGAAAATAAAGTTTCGCCAACTCTGTAATAGAATATCCGTCGAATAGGTTGTTCGGGGCGCTTTCTAAATAATGTTAAAGGCCTCGATGGAGGTGTCAAAAGTTGCCAAAGTATATTCGATAGGGCTAGGGCTGGCTTCAGGGATTTTGGGAAATGTTAAAATTGTGCGTAGCTGGGATAAGACGTTACCGCTTCTTAACGACGGATTATCGAGAAGTGACGTTATAGGTGTGCTTTTATTAATTAAATTATATAAAGCTACGGGAAAAACAAAGTTAATTATTAATTATTAGTAATTAGTGACGTCTTAATATATGCTTTTTTGTACAAGTAATATTAATTTGTATCACAAATTTAATTGGCTGCTTTAAGGTACATATTATACAAAAAATACAACATTAAAGACTTATTCTTGGAATCGAAATATTAAGCTTTTATCAGGCCTTATCGCAATAACGATAAGAGATTTCGCTTATTCCAAAATATATCTTCACAGAAAAAATAAACGGATTTACTATCAGTTTAATGTTAACAATGTCCTTTTATCGTTGGACGGTGAAATAGATAAAAAGTGTTTAGTAAGTTACGTTTTGAGGAATAGGAAGAGTTGGGAGGACTGTAACTTTTTAAAGATTTGGAAGTGGTGGGAAGATTGTAACTTTCAAAAGAATAGAAAGTGTTGGAAAGATTGTAACATTTAAAATAATAGGAAGTGTTGGGAAGATCTAACCTTTCCTCGGGGCAAAGCCAAGTTAAATGAACGCAGCCCTGCCTGAAATCCAAGTTGCTGAGAGCATCTAAAACTTGAAGACCTCTCTAAATCTGGGGTATTCGTTAGCCTACCCCGCAAGGCACTGGACCCGCGGGGTCAGTCGCGCACGGCGTTTTTTGAATTGGCCGACTGAC
Source organism: Nomophila noctuella (assembly GCA_958496325.1). NCBI lineage: Eukaryota > Metazoa > Arthropoda > Insecta > Lepidoptera > Crambidae > Nomophila > Nomophila noctuella. Next base: position 4,001,802 of record OY292491.1, on the reverse strand, counting down.
CCCGTTACTCGTACCACGGGGTCAGTTGGGGTATAACTATTTTCGACTACGTCGACTGACCCCGGTCAATAAATAAATTTCCAAAGAACCAATTATTTTTATTTTTGTTTACAGTTCCGAACTAAAGTGCTTCAAAAAGGTATTTAACATATTTTTATTTAAACAAGAGCTATGGTTTTATAATACGGGAATCATTTGATTTGATATATTTACGCGTATGTTTGACTAATTTATAGAACACTGTGATTTAAAATACATTATCGTAATGTCTTAGTGTATGCAAAATGCGCACACAAATTGTACTATAATACAGGGTGATAGGGAATGCGATATATTCCTTGAAAGTAGAGCTTATTTGCAATCTTTTAAGACTTAAAAGTCATAAAACACTGTGTCCGAATTTGGCTCCTTACTGAGTAATGCAAGATATTATTATATAAGTGTGTCTTGACAATAATTCTCCAGTTTTTGAGTTACAATGTTATCTAGTGATAATAGTAGTATCTAGAATACACCATGTTAGTTTTTGTCTTGTATTCGTGTAGCTAAATAATAATTTTGATAATATATTAAATTAAAATGTGCAAGAAAGAATCGTCATTTATTAAGTAAAAGCTAAAAATACTATGAATTTATTATACACAAATCACTCTGCAAACATGGGGAACATATCAATCTGATATAGGAACTGTTTTCTTAGGTTTACTAAAAAATAGTTTTATTGCACTGATAAGCTTAGTTAAGATTATCTGCAAATTATTCTAAATCTGTTTAAATTATTTCACTCGCAACGTGATTTTATTTAATTGTTTAGTTATTTACTCTTATTACATGTATGTATATATGATTTGAGCATAAGAGCTCTTAGAATTATAGTGATAAACCTCTAACAGTTTTCTACTGACCTGTACGTTTCATTTTGTTCCTATCAGTAGATGAAGTCTTAAAAAATATTTTGCGGGGTCAGTCGACGTAGTCGAAAATAGTTATACCCCAACTGACCCCGTGGTACGAGTAACGGGGTCAGTCGGCCAATTCAAAAAACGCCATGCGCGACTGACCCCGCGGGTCCAGTGCCTTGCGGGGTAGGCTAACGAATACCCCCTAAATCTAAACTTTTCTCTCGTTGACAGCGCTTGAGACATTACTTTTCAAGTTATTGTAGCCTTTGGAAACGTGTTCGGGATGAACGTTCTAACATACATCGTGGATGCTCGGAACAGTATAAATCCTAAGAATTTTCCAGCCCCTTTCATGCTTGGTTACATAGTTCTTTAGGGTTCTCTGTTACAATAGGAAGATCCCGACTCTTTTTAATAGTATTTTGTTGCAACTTATACTTGATTGGATATTGGGCCAAACTTTATAGGGAAAAAACCCGTGAAAAATTATCATATTTTTGAAAATTGTAACTATTGTAAATAATCTTAAGATTATAATGACAGTAATAACGCAGAACTACTTTGGTTTTAACAAAAAAAATAAGAAATAGAAATTTAATTGGCTTTTTGTAATACTTTATGTTTTACTGTAGATACTCTAGTCTGTATATAATCCATGCGGGTAAACAAACTAAATTAAAAGTTTTTTTCAAAGTGAAACAACGGAAATTCTTTAATGTCTCCTGATTCAGTTGAATTTGAAAGCCTCATCAATTTTTACGCTTTAGGTAACAACCCTGCAAATTACTCGTTAAAATAAAACAGATTCTACAACGTGGATCGAAAGTTCATAAAAATAAATTCAACTTCCAGAGGTCGTATATTCTTAAGTCAATTTGAACTGAAAGTCATAAAGGTAAGTTTATAGCTGAGATTGAAGTCTTCAGGCCGAGTATCTTAAAATAAAGCAAATCGTGATTACCATGGCGGGGAATAAATACATTTTACTGATAAAACTTCAGAAGCAGAATCTTATTCTGTTTTTTTAACCAGATTTGTTTTTTTTTAGTTATGATTTGGGAGAAAATTCAAGATTAGCAGACTATTTCTCCTTGAGGCTATAATTTGGATAACAAACATTCATGTAACATTATTATCTGTAATAATATACAAGCGGTCGCCCGCGAAGTTGTCCCCACGCATTTCGGTTTCCGCACACATAGTGTTATATTATAGCTTAAAGAATTCCACGACAAATGGATCATCCAACACAAAAATATATTTTCAATTCGAACCAGTAGTTTCTGAGATAAGTGCGTTCAAACAAACAAAGAAACAAACTCTTCAGCTTGATTAAATCATTCAAGATTATTATACTAACAATATGTGTACTAATAAATAGGTACGTAGTACGAGTATATTAGTGTCCATAATACAAATAATACGATTGATATAAAACAATTTCACATTAGCGCAGTTAAACGTATTACGCGAACGCATTAATGCAATAGCTAAGTAATGATAAACATTAGGTACCTACGGTATTATTAGAGCCTTAATAATTATGTTCGTATATTATGCACAGTATATTTTGACAGGTAATGCGTACGTTAATTTTATGTATTTTGTTTTGTATATTAAATGAGGGATTCATTTAGTTTCACTTACGTCTGAATTCAAATTTCACAAACCAGGAGTAGCTAATCTTATATCTTTATTTGTGAAACTGTCTTTTGATTGATGATATGATACAAAATAATAACAAATGCGTTATTTAGCGTGTCTATACAAAATTAGTTATATAATTACGGTTATAATGTTGTACCTAAAAATCTTCTGGGTAACAACAACTATAATTTAATAATAAATGTTATTTTAGAAACAGATATTCGATACTTGCTGCTCACTTAAGTGATAACTTTATAAGTATCCAATTAAATGATCATTTTCACAGCAACGTAATAAAATCCTTACGAAATAATAAATACAAGGCGAAAACACTTGGTGAGAGCGGCGTCTAGCATTTATTAATATTTCGCCGAAAAAACCCTGGCCACAGACATTATTGAGGGCAATTCATATAACGAGTACATACTTAAGTACCAAACCGCTGGACAACGGGCGGTAATTCATAGGGTAAAACGGTTATAGTAGATAAACGACTTTATTGCAAGAGACTTAGAGAACATTATCGACTGAGTGGCTAAAACGTTTTAGTTCCAAAGTGAAAGATATGACCAAGCTTTTTGGCTTCACATGGAGGCCGTGGTTTCAACCGATTTGCTTCTGCATAAATATTGCTAAATGAAATTCACCTTAACTTTTACAGTAAATTTTTTAGTAAAGAATTTATTGTAAAAGTTAAGGTGAAGTCCACTTTAGTCCTGTGGTTAATGGCACTTATCCCTGCTCTAGTTGCTGGATTTAACGCAAGGAAACCTAGCCTAATTTATCAACATTCAGACATAGATGGTCCAAAGCGTTGATTTGACTCACGGATATGACTAAATTTTTTTGTTCCATGATTTGTAGCTTGTGCATATGATTATACGCGAAAGTCAATTGAAGATTGGAATGCAAAATTTTATAAATCTTTAAATTTTGTTCTCTTCTTAAATAAAAGAATTCAGGAGGCATTACATTAGTAGGAACTCGAAAACAACTCGTAGTCTCTTTAAGTACCTGTAATTTGGTATGATAGAGGTAATGCGAGGTCAATAACCAGTTTTGCTTAATACAAAATGAATGTGAAGCTACTTACAAATGTTATTAATGAACCGGCAGAGAAGAAACGTTAATTAAATTTTAATTGGAACTTCGCGATATTAAATTCTTAGATGAGTTCCGTATAAAACCTCTTGAGTTTATAATGAAATTTCGTGTAATCTACATTTATTTGCATGATTTTATCTTCAAATTAGATTGTTGGCCCTTGACATTTCGCAATGTTACTTTATTACTTTCTTGAATATATTTAATTTTGCTCCAAAGGTCTCTAGATAATCAACACGCCAAATTAATCCATTTAAGATTAAATTTTTAATCTAAATTAAAGTTTATAACTTTCGTACAGACATCAATATTATTTATTAAAAAAAACAGATGTTAAATAAATAGTAGGTACTCAATACTATTATTGGTTGGATTTTTTTTATAAATGAAAATAATGCTGAGCTTGAAAACATTTATAAACCAGCAAAATAAAAAATACACTAGAGCAAGAATAAAAACTAAGGGAAGAAATAATATGGAGCCTTTTCCAAGTAATCCACAAACGTTAACGGCAGAAAAACTAAACACGGAAATAAATAAGAAAAATGTTCCCGACACAAATGCAAGTGACATCGTATAAAAATTAGTCGCAAATTCATTTCAACACAGGTCTCACGGAACGCTAAGCACCAGAAAATAATCCTGAATGCGTTCCCGGAAATTTTACCAGCATTTTCGTCAAAATTTTCCCTTTGTATCGAACCCTCGTGTTGAAAATATTGTTTGCCTCTCCTGAGCCCATACAAAAGAAAGTTACACGTAAGTTGCTTAAAAATTCGCGTCATGGCCTGAATTTCCCGTGGTTACAATTTATTGGCATCCTCGAAGAACCAACAAGCAATATGATCGATAAGGCCAAACATGACCGAAAGTTTTCTTCAGCCGAGTGAGGAATACGTGACCAATTTAAGTTGGTCCCTTGCCGTTATAGGAAGGGACAGGACGGGATATAATCAGGACTTTGGTACACAGTTGGAATGTTGCGATTAATTTGTGAATTCTCTGAAGATTAACAACCTAACTATCTATTGATTCAGACAGGAAAACAATTGTGATTCCGTCGTGCCGTGTTTTGTATACAGCAAAATATTTATAGGTACTAAACCAAGAGTAGTAGAGTAGCCAAGCGTAATGACATTTCCTATTTCCTCACCATCACCATTTCTAAGTAAAAAAACTCAGTTGGTTTGGGGTTTTTAAAAGCAGGCAACGCATCTGCGTCTCTTGGATGATTTCCATGGGCAGCGTTGATCACTTACTATACACTCTCGTTCGTTTGCCTCCCTTTCAGATATTAAAAAAACGAACTGATGAATATATCTAAATGTATATACCTAACTGACCGACTGACTGACTGACATAGTGATCTATCAAGCGCTAACCACTGGACGGATCTGATTGAAATTTGCTATGATGGAGGCATCCAAGAAAGGATATTAACCAATTCCACCCCTAAGGGGATAAAATAGGTGTTGAAAGTTTGTATGAAACCGAAAACTACGCAGACGAAATCGCGGGCGGTCTTTTTATTTCTGTGGGTTTCTGTAACAAATTTTGTTTGTTTACAGTTTGACAGTCACTTTTTGCAGCAACCCGCATAACAAAGTTTTCTTTCACCAAGACGCAGAGCAATATACTTAAGTGGCTGAATCTAAAGAGAGATCCGTATATTCTGGTCACTTCATGCCCTTCGTTTATATTGTATATCACCAACTAGCCCCGGGGAAATCATATGTGGATGTGGGATCAATGAAATAATGTTGTCCTACGCTGTCCCTTGTAATATTTGAGCGTTATTTAGTTTACATTCCAAAATTGTATTTCGCCCGATTGTTTATTTATGTTTTCATGTGATATTTTCGCGCGGTTATCCCTCAACTTTGTTTGAACATAGATTTTGTATTTGTTTTCGAAATGGTATATTCATATTTGACTGCGTGTATTATTTTTCCTGCGGGTATGACGGGTTGTGACTATGTTGTGCTTGCCTATATCATTAGATTTCCTATTGGGTTGCATCGGACTACGCTAGACTAGGAAAAGGCGTTCGGAAAATGAAGAGGTACACACATACATATTATACTTTACTATGTACAGATATAAACAACTATGTTAATTAACTAATTAATTTTTGATTAATATGAACCAATACTATTCCACGGTAGAGCAAATTCCTCCCTTATATTCCTCACCGAAATAAGTGGTAAGAGAGTTATTTCGGTCTTGTGGCAAAGTGCTTCAGTCTTCTGGTCTTCTAGGTCTGCCACGCGAAAGCTTTCTATTCTCGGGTAGTCATTCGGTAAAGTCTTTTGGTATACGACACACGTATACACGACAACCCATATAACAATACATCTAGGTGCAAAATTGTAACTTTCATTAGCGTCATTAATATGAGTATGTGGTTTCAAGGAAATTAACGTTATCAAGCCAGTTAGTTTATGAGTATGTTTGGCTTTGGTATTTACACAACATAAAATCTAGTCAACGCGGCAACGTCTTGAGTTATCTTAGCAAATTGAGACATCTAGAGTAGCTAAGCTCGTTAGCTTGAACTACTAATGATGATGGAGCGTCGTAAGAGTATTTATCTCGTATTATTCAATAAACATCATAAGACATATGTTCCAACATTTGTTTCTTCTCTCACCAAACTGTTATAATAATCAAAATGCAAAGTTTAGCTAACCATTCAATTTATTTAGATCATAATGAAAAGTCAAAGAGCACTTTGAGGCTTCTTCCTTGTAATATTATAAAGAGTTTAGATTTGTATATAATGGAAAAGAATAATCAGATATTTTAAGACCCCACTTTCGATCGACTCTTATAAATAATAAATAATAAATATAAATATTTCACAACATCACATACATTGATCTGACTCCATTTTAAGTAGCTTAAGCACTTGTGTTACAGACATCAGAATCAACAGTGGTATTACAAATATACTTAAATAGATACATATATATATATATCTTATACTTAAGTTAAACTATGGTGCTAATTTGCTATGCGCCATAATCTCTCAATGATATCACAAGTTTCTTTTTCATGTTATAGGGAGGCAAAAGAACAGGATTATCCAATGGTAAGCGATCACCGCTGCCTATGGACATCAAAAACCGCACAAGGGTCGCAGATGCGTTGCCTGCCCTTAAAACCACATACATACCCAACCCAACTTAGCTACTATGCTCCTTTCCGACTATGCACAATAATAAAACAAAAGAATAGAATAAAATATGTTCCATGTGCTTGAGTTCAGGAATGCGGCTTTGTGGTTGAAATGGTTAAGACATTGAATTTAGAAGTAGGGTCACGAATTCCGGAGCCGTTTCTTACCCGGAATATTTTGAGGACTCGGAATAACGTAGACGTAGAGGACTTGTGGTCCTGACGTCGAGATTTAAACGACTTACGCATTGCCTAGAATGGGGACGTTGTTATCTTACAGAGACCCTGTTTGATATAATATGAGACTACGAGTATATTAGTCGACCAGTAATATTTTTTAAGAGTACTAACTTGGTAGTGATATGATAGTTTTACTTTAGAATGTATTTTAAAATATATTGTAGGTACTTGCATTCATCATTAATTACTTTTCAATTTAAATTAAGTCCTTTTTCATCACAAGACTAAGATAGCAGATCTGTTAACAGTACCAAAGTGTCCACGGGTAATGATTAAATGACTTCAGAATAGACGTATCTTTGTATATGTATATATATGTATTTTTCCCTGCTAAAATAATAATACTTTCCATTTCGCTAAATCTTACTTTTGGAGACACAGCAAGATAGTATTTTTCCATTGGTCCTAAATCAATCTAAATGACTACAAATTTCCATGTAAAAACTCGTGGCCCTTTATGCTACGCTCGCTGGTTACTAGGAATCTAAACATAAATGTTTTCAAAAGTGGAATAAGTTTTGAATACGCTGTCAGAAAGCATGTATCGTGTGGTGCCTTTATGGTAAAGAGTTTTAAACTGGGGTTTTAGTTATCTGCCTGTGTGTGCATTTATTTATTCGTGAAAAGCCATGCTGTTTTTTTAATGTTGTATGGCTTGTCGTAAAAGATATTTCAAGTTCATCAATGACCGATATAAAATCAAAGTTGAAAAATAATTACTAATTGGATTGTTTAAACATGTGATTTCTAAAAAAAGTTTTAACGGAACTCTTTTATTCTAGATTAAATACAAATTATTCACATATCTTTTTTTAAATCATATCTGTAGAATTTTTAAGGCATCACTCCTCTAAAAGCTAGAGCATGTTTAACATATCTTAAGTAATTAATGAACAGTAATTTAATAAACACAACTCACGTTTAATAATTCCATCTCGTGATTCTGCTAAGGACTCAGTTAGACGTCGTTTGCAGCAAAAGGTCGATAATTGAAACGTCAGTGGGCATCTAAAAATGTTCCTTCACTTGACAGCAACAAAACGGGGAAAAAGTCAGATTGAAATCCCTGATTTCTCGCTTTGTCGGTATAAGCTTGAGTCTAAATCAAAAGACAAGTGAGGTTATGATATTGCTGAGTCTATGTAGCCTTTTCGTTATATTTAGAGCTTGAATAGTGTGACAAAATGTACACCTTCCACATATGAAGGAGAAGATTAACTGGTACGTGGGGATTGATTGATTTATTTACTATTTTCTTAGGTTTACGCAACTGTTACTCATGAAATAAAACTACTTTAAAACCATTTTTTTTTAAAAAGGTGCTGAAACTTTGGCTTATCCTGTAAATATGTAGTTTAAAATTGTACCACGATTATGTCCTTTTAAAATCTTAATCTCAAAAATTTTATAAAACATGCTTTTTCGTAAATTAAACAGTCTGTTATTGAAACGATGGAGACCTTTTTTCTGTAGTGGGACATAAATAGCCTGATACTTTTTTTACCTCAAAACAAGAACTTATTTAACAATTCTGTATAAGTACGCACACAAACATTGTCTGTAGAAAGCGATACGTCCATTCCCGACAAAAGGACACGCTCAGCTGCTCACGTGGAACCACTACAATTTGTATCCAAAATTGAAATGGTAAGGAAGGCTTTAGCAACCCACTCGAAAGGGCTGAAAAAGTCCATTCCATTGTATTTGCTCAGGACAAAGGTTTATTTGTAGATCGCTTTGACGACAAGCAGAGTGCTGTTTGTTTAGATTACCCCCGTTGTTTCTTCTATTAAGTGCTACTGGATATAAAAGGGTAAACAAATTGGTACAAACAAATTCATCGACGTTCTAGTAAAAGACAAAGTACTAAGCGGTTAAGTGGAAAATTAAACACTTTTATCGCGTTACGAGGGCTTGCAAAGCTTTTGATGCTAAGAACGAGTTTGATTCACAAAAAAAAACAGCTTTGAAATTGTTTTCTTTGCTGTGATAAAAATAATTATCTTTTATTTCTTCGTGAGTTTACTAAAAATGTTCAAGTAGTAGTTTACTACTTTAAGCACAGTAATTTCGTCATCGTTATTAGTCAATGATAACGATGATAACGATGACTTGATGATAATTAAATCGTTTTTTTGATATTTTTAGCACCTCTAAATTCTAAAGGGCCTGCAGTCCGCACAAATTTAAAAAATTAAGATAATGTTACGCTCTGTAGTGCACTGAAGAAGAACATTTATAATTCTTTGAAATCTACTTTAAATACTTTTCTAACGTAAAGATAGCCATAATCTAAAGTAATGCTAAAATATTTTAGATTGTGATTTGTGTCATTATTTCTCTTAGTGATTTGGCTTACTATTTTTATCGTATTAAACTTGAAGTTAAATACTCGTGGTGGTAGAATTTTCATAACCATTATTTTACTTCAAAGCTAGAGTTTACCGACATGACGTATTAAAGGTCGTCTCTCAGCTTAGTGCAGAGCTTACATAATAAATTCTATTGCAAAGACACGAGAAGTGAGGTAAAAGCCACTTGCTCACGGCACCGTAACAAAAGCAAACTTGCACAGCATTTTAATCTATTTGAATAGACGCTTAAATTTCCCTAAATTATGGAATTTGTTGTAACGTTGACTTTGAAATTAAATTATGAAGTTCTCAAAACAATTAGGTGGAAACAAGAAACCTTTAGACGTAATGAATGTTTTGATGAGGGTTTCCAGTGAAAGTTCTGGCGAACTGTTTTGATGGCAGAACATTTTTGCGAAGGTAAGCTAAAGTAAGTAGAAAGCGGTTTGCTTTTTGCTGGTCCTTTTGTAAAGCTCGCTATTGCTCAACCTGCCTTCGCTTTTACACTAATTTGAGCTGCTTCTTAGGACTAATTCATGGAAGTTTGGATGAAAAGGAAATCTTTATTTTCGGCTCTTTTTAACCGAACGGGAGGAAGTCACTAATACTGTTTTCTCATTTTACCTGTAGATATTCACACATCTGAGTATTCCAAGCTTTCTTTTCATAATGTAGGCGTCGGTGAAGGTCTGAATATTGTTCGGTATCTATGATAGGAAATAATAATTTAGGTAAAATATACTTGTAGTAAAATGGACAAGTGACTGATTAAGTTGATTGCTCTAAATGTCACATACCTATTGTTATTTCATGCCCTAACATTTTGCGTGCGGTGTAGAAATTAAGTATTTAGAGTAACCAAAAAATCCTTACAAATCATTCAAAAATTTCATCCCTTGTAAACTCTCAAGTACGACAGCAATTCATTTCGGTTCGCCATTGTTCTCCACCACGCGTTCCCACGTGCAACTTAGCAAACTCTTTAAAATTCCGCGATTTTTTCCCGCCCCGCATAACAGTTCGGGCCCACATTAAAAGTTGTCGACTGTTTTCGCAAATTTAAATTCAAAAGCAAACATTTTCACAATTTAAAATCGCGCTAACTCGACAAAAAGTTGACTTACGTCTGAAATTTTGCACAAATTGTAAACAAAATAAACGAAGCGACAGTAACAAAAGAGAAAGAATTTAATATCCACCGCGGTATGCGGTATGCTTGTAACAATTTGTTTTCTTCTAGCGAAACATTCTTTTTAGGGTTCCACATACTTCAGTTTTTTCCTCATTTGTTTATCTGTCAAGGATCGGTTGTCGACGCTCGCGTTTCATGGCTTGGTTAACTCGCTCATGAATATATCTTTATTGCTTCTCGTGTTTATTAAATTTCCTTTTTCACTGGGAATAAATGCGTTCCGCGCCTCCCTTGCTGTTTGTGGAAGAAGAATTGTTTTGTAAAACCTGTCTTCTCTGACTTTGAAATTATCGACTTAATTATTAATTGTAGTCTTTGTAAAAGCAACCGGGTGTTTATGGGTGGTGGGATCCGAGGCTAAGCTAACAATTGTTATAAGGCTTGCGTTTCAAGAAAAGATACCCTAATACTGGACTTATTATCCTGAGCGTGAGATTGGTCCCAAGGAAAACTAAAACATGCATATTTCTCTATTTATCCTCGAATTGCAAGTGCAAACAATATTTTTTTGCTGATTTGATGATGAAGCCATACATTATGTACCTACTAAGCTACTGCCTTAATCATATTTTACATATTTCCTTATATTGTTTTTATTTTATTTAGAAAAATATTCGAAAACTTATAGATTTCAATCGTTGGATTTGCTCTCGCGATACTTCGAAATTGGTACTAAAATGAGAGCGACAGTCACTTCTAAGAGCGAGACAGCATGTTGACAGTCACCCGTTTAAATCTTTGGGCATCGTGCTGTCTCGATCTCATTTTGGTGCCAATTTCGTAGTAGGCGAGGGCAAATGTATCGATTTTAAACTACGCGAAAACTTCTATTTTGAAAAGTAGGTTTAAATACCGCTTTACCGATTAATATCCAGCGTTTCTAGAGGTTAGAATCACTTTCGTTTTTCCGACCACAGTTAACGAGTTCGCCGCTTGTTTTTGATCCGGAAATTCTATCTCGAAATCGTGATTAGTGCAAAGAACATTCGAAATATTTGAGAATTGAATCCGATCGATTCCTAGACCGGATTCTCAATTCTAATCCACTGTCTAGTCAGCCGTAGTTATTGCGTTTCGGGAATTTCATTACTGATGTCATTTTGTGTACATTGAACCGGATTATTACGAGTGTTTATGTTCTGACTAGCGGTCGCCCGCGATTCCACCCGCGGGGTTTTCGGCTTTTCACACTCATAGTGTTGTAGAACACAAAAATATTTTTCAATTCGATTCAGTAGTTTCAGGGTATAGCGCGTTCAAACAAACAAACAAACAAACAAACAAACAAACTCATGACCTTAACTACATTACATATTAGTGTAGAAGTATAGATGATTTAGGGTGAGGGCAAAATTATAATATTTTTTTTCAGAGCATTATCCTGGTAACCATGTCATTATTTCAATGATGTATTTATGATATCTCGAAAACTTACCACGCTCACCAATTGTGTTCCCTTGGTAAGAGAAGCTGCTTGTGTGTTAAAATTTTTTGACACAAAATTAAACTCGAGAGTTAAGAAAACATGATTGGAATATTATGAGCTCTTAAGAGCTGAGTTAAGCAGAGTAGATCATGTAGTATAAAATAATTGAAATTACGTACAGTTACAAAATAAAATTGTTTTAAATCGTTCTTCAATCAACTCATTGATCCGCGATGGATATAGCTGGATTTTGGCGGTTTTAGTTAGAATTTATAAGATTTAGTACACAGTTTGGCTAATGGTCGCGATCCAGTAAATTGAATTTGATGGTGATTTATTCACGTTGTTGACGTGATTCGCATTCTATTTTTAACATCGACCGTGGCTATTAAATGAATTAAAGTGGTTTGGCCTTTGATATTCAAAAAAAGATAACCTAAACGGCTTCGTTTACATGTTTCGCAGAGGTGGCAATTATTTATTGGCAAATCTTTATTACAGTGTCTTTCTGATATAATTTGTACAGGGCAATTATATATTGCATTGTAATTGTAATATAATATAGCAGAAGAGTTTGTTTGTTTGAACGCGCTAATCTCAGGAACCACTGGTTTGAATTGAAAAAATATTTTTGTGTTAGATAGTCCATTTATCGTATAACACTATGTGTGTGGAAAACAAAATCCACGCGAACGGAGTCGCGGACGGCCGCTAGTTCACAATAAGTTACGGTTTTTAATTATAGTTTAGCCCATACCAGAAATATATTTTATTCCGCAATCAAAGGTAAATCAACAAATACTGATAAGGGGGGGGGGGGGGGGGGGAGCCCCGAGACATACGTTAAACTCTTTTCACTCTTCCCTCAATCTGATAAAAGTAGGCACGCCTCATCTGTTCTTGGAAAGGATTATACATAATAGCAGTGCTGTCTGAGTCCATCGCGGATCAAAGAGGGCTAGTCCGCGCGGGTCTTGCCTCCATTAGTGCGACGACGATTGTATTGGTATCGGAAACGTATTGGACTGTTCTCATTGGGTTCAGTAACGGCTAAGCTGGCGGATCAGCTTATCATAGATTTGCAGGGCAGCCATTATGATATTGGCAGTGATTAAATTCCTATTCACAAGGTCGACAGTTGTGCTTTGCTTGGCACATGCCCTTCTAAGTAACCAGGGTTCTAACTTTTGATAAGTCAATATTGTCAACGTTTCCCGAAATCTATATACTACTAATATATAAAGCTGAAGAGTTTGTTTGTATGTTTGTTTGTTTGAACGCGCTAATCAAGAACTACTGGTCCGATTTGAAAAAATATTTTTGTGTTGGATAGTCCATTTGACGAGGAAGGCTTTAGGCTATTGGAAATCGAAATCCACGCGGACGGAGTCGCGGGCGGCCGCTAGTTATACTATAACAGTCTAATCTTTAAGTCAATTCGTTTGATAAAAGTATTGTTTACAATGTTTGTCAATACTTAATATTATAGTTTTGTGCCCCTTCATTAAACGCACAGAACATCAAAGGTTTTAAAAACCTAGCCTAGCCTTTATCAGTCAGGAAACTGCTTTTGTAATTAAGTGTCTTAAAAACTCGGAATCTATTAACATCCGAATTCTGGTAAACAAAGCCATTTGTCAATTACTTGTTATGGATACAAATCTGGTATCGGAAACGTATTGGACTGTTCGCATTGGGTCGAGTGACGGCTAAGCTAGCGGATCAGCTTATCATACATTTGCAGGGCAGGGATTGTGGTATTGATGGTGGAATGACCGTGGCTTTTAAATGATTGAATTCCTAGTCGACCGTTAGGGAGATCATTGACTCTGCTTGGGACGTGGAACTGGTTGAAGCGAGTGAAGAGAGAAATAATAAAATGGTGTGTCGTACATAGTTATTTTAATAAGAGGCGTCAAGCTTTCCAAAAATTCATTGGAACACAAATATTAAATAACAAGGCCTATTTTAATAAACGTTATAAACATTGATTTACAAAAACCATAGATGCACAGTCTCGAACAAAAGTAACAGTCAAAACTGTCACCAAAAACACAATGTCAAACTATGAACATTATTATTTGCAAATTAAACCTTATGCAGATTAGTTACTTTGTTTTCACAAAGGAGTGTTCAAAATTGCGATGACACGGGTGACGCAAGACTGTTTGAAATAAGTGCTTTCGGCACTTATTTTTTGGGGCCGTTTTTGAGACGCTAATTGTGTATCTTGAGTTTTTGTACATCAATGGTTATAAAATATGTTTTTAAAACGAAATAAATTACTTACTTGGAATTCGGAGACCTACATGAAAATTCGAAGCCTAGTACTCTGACTCAACTTTTAATACTCGTATATTTGATGAGAATTTGTAACAGGCGTAATTCAAAACAAACGCTTTTAAGGAATATTGGATTTTAAATACACAAATTCAAACGAAATGTAAAAGCGTAATAAAAATTCTAACAATTCTAATTTTATTTGTTAGAAAACTGTTTTCCAATTTTTGTAAGGGATAAATTGTATTTGTGCTCTAGCTCTTTCACCGAGTGGAATGTATTTTTCGAAATTTGATAAAAGCATAGGTAATTATTTGGCATTATTGGGCATTTATAATTGAGCTTTTCATAAATAGTGATCATTATTTTTTTGACAATCATTTTGGATTTGTTCATAAACCTATTTTTTTTCCTATAACAAATGGTTGATGATGCTTTTTAAAGTGTCCCCAGGTTTATCTTCTTGGAAACTCCGAGACTCCCAAGGGTTTGGAAAGACTGGCACTTAGTAATTTTTCCATTTCGTTTTAAAAATATTCCAGTATATAGACTAGAAATAAGGAGGTACATCTCTTGGGACGCTCTAAGACTTATATTTCAAAAGATAAATCTATCTACTTAAGTGGATATATACCAATCCTTTCTTTCTACCGGTGAAAAAGTTAGTGCAAGTTAATTAAAAGTTGAGATATTATATTAAAATCAGTTAGGTGGGCAATACTCGAAGATATGCGGACATACAATGTACGTTTGTAGCATACTGATCTGGGAGTATATATCTATTTTTTTTAAATAATTTTATTAATAAGATAGTTTTTTGCTTAGCCCAATTCAGATCAATGCACATATCGATGCGTTTATGTAATGTTATCAGATATTTGTTTGTTTAATGTCCTAATGCCGAGTATATACCTCATTGTCAGGCATGCCATCATTTAGAACAAGCATTAACACAAACAGAGCTATCAAAAACATCAAGCTGACAGTATAACATTTGATGTAGGTACAGATCGAATAACGAGACCTCAAAATTAATTCAATTCTCACCGCGAAAACATATGTCAAACATCAGGCACATATTTTTGAATGAAAATAAGCGATAATTGTGTTTTCATCATATATAATGCTCAATGAATCATGTGGCTGTATTTTGTTTATTTATGAGTTTTCCGAAATTAGACATATTATTGTTTATAGGTCACCAATCATTCTGGTCCAATGATTGTGTACTGCATGGAAATCAGTGAAATATAAAGGAATTTAACCAATACGGTCGAAATGGTTAGCGCAGCTTGGAAACACAATATGATCGATATAACTTGTTAACTGCTAACTAATCCGGCGCTGTACCACATGAATAAACCCGTGTGTTTATTGCGCGGAAACTTACCGATATGGGTTAGTGTTGCCAGGTTTGATGCTCGCAGAATTATTTATGTTTATCGCATTTGTTAAATTTTAAAGATTTGTTACAGTATTACTAAATAAATTAATAATAAATATCTCACAACATCACACACACTGATCAGTCTCCGTGTTAAGTAGCTTAAGCACTTGTGCTACATAATCAGAATCAACATGGTATCAACAGCGGTATATTAAATAGATTGTGTATGTACAATGTGGTATACACGTATAACACCCAGACAAGGACAAACAGACATGTTCATGCACACTTTTTTGTACTAAGGGTGCTGTTCTCAGTTTCAACGAGAGCTATTAAAAAAGGAGAGTAAAGGAATCGGACCAATTTATATTCGTGAGTACAGCTATCGACTCGATTACACATTTTTTCGTCTGGTAAACCTAAATTCCTAGCTTTTATTTATTTCTAGTTGGCAACTTCGATTAAGGTAACTGCCCTAGTTCACACCACGTATTGACACCGGAGTTTAGTGTATCGCCGCAATTTCGGTAAGGTAACTGCGTCGCCCATGTTATATTTACGTATTACGTACCGTAGGTACAGGCTTTACTTTTATAGCCTTTTTACTACCGCTAGTGCTGGTTTATCGTCTACAATCTACACTTAGAATCAAAGCTAATTACGCAGAAATGATTAATGAAGCCAGTAATGGACTTTATTAAACAACTTCTGAGGGCTGTATGGAGGCGTTAATTAGTTCACACAGGCTTGACATCTCAACTTGGTTTATGTTATGATAAACTTGATTTAAAGTGTTTATTAGGTAAACTACGTTTTTAAACAACGTTAACGTTTCAAATTTACCAATTTTACCATTTTACAAATCGTAAATAACAAGCAAATATTTTTGTAATTCTTATAACCTTGACATTAGCATTTCACATTTATGTATTAACAGAAACTTTAGCTCTGATCTCCAAGCTTTTTATTTTATCCTCAACTAGCGGCCCGCCCCGGCTTCGCCCGTGGTACTTGTCCACTATTTAATGGATGATATTATACATAAAAACCTTCCTCATGAGTTACTCTATCTATTAAAAAAAACCGCATCAAAATCCGTTGCGTAGTTTTAAAGATTTAAGCGTTCATAGGGACATACAACACACATAGGGACAGAAAAAGCGACTTTGTTTTATACTATGTAGTGATTCTCTTGGATAACTACAAGCAAGCCAAGCGCAAAAGTTTTATGTGGCGGTGTAATTTTTTTCTCGAGGCTACATGTTTAATGTTACAATTTGAGAACCAAAATTATTATTAATGCTTCTTCAAGTTCACATAATTTCTTATGCATATCCAACACGCCCCAATATCCGTAACAGTACATAGTTACCTATGCTTCATAAAACGTATTTCGTAAGCTAAATTGCACCCTATTGTTTACAATATCCCAAAAAAGGTTCATTTAGAGAAATAATGGCTGATCACGTATAACTTTATCAAATTCAACCATTAATGTGAATGATAAATCTTTATAACGACTCTTTTAAACAATATTCGCGGCTATAATGGCATACAATCACCGGCACGCATTCTCCATGAGCGGAGTAATAGGACCCTAATGTTTGTTTCTTTTCGTGAAATTAAAATCGGGGCACGCGAGAACTACGTGAATTCACTGCCGACAATTGGGACTGTTACCCTTTAATGGCGGTGATATTGCATAATGGTTTTTTTTTGGTTTACAAATTTATTTTGAGGTACGGTAGCTTGTTACAAAAATAACTCCTTTTTTGTATTGTATTGTATTGTATTGTATTGTATGGTATTGAATGGTATTGAATGGTTTAGTTATATGGTTTTGATTATACCTACCTCACCATTATACCTACCTACCAATTGGAGATAAATTAGAAGGTAAAAAGTGTTTACTTCCGTTAATGGCGGTGATATTGCATAATGTTTATTTTTGGTTTGTAAAAATATTTTGAGGTACAGTAGCTTGTTACAAAAATAGCTCCTTTTGTTTATTGTATAGTATTTAATGGTTAGGAGTTTTTATGGGCGTTGTAGCGTACGTAAATAATATGATTATACCTACCTCAGAGCATTTCAATAGGAGTTAATTTAGAAGGTAAAAAGTGTTTACTTTATAACTAAAAGGGTTTTAAAAATAGTCGAAAGAGTCACGCGTAATTTATTTTGAAACTAATCTTGAAAGGTCGGTGTTTATTTCCAGCTGTAATGACGATAATAGAAACTATTTTCGTTGATCATTAATTAATAAATTATAAACGTCGACACGATTCTACCTGTGGCAATTGAATAGTAGCCCTTCTCGTATAAAGGTTCGTGTAATTGACGCGTGTTTAGTTTTGTCCAAACTAAAAATAGTCTAACCTTGTTTAACCCTCGTATCGTCGTAAAGGATAGTTGTGCTTAGCGCAGTAAAAGTAAAATACTAGGGCTATTTTTTTGTCTCTACAATGGCTGATAGTAAACCGATATTTTTGAGAGTGTAATGCTAAAGTTGCCTCCGTCTTTTCAGAACTAAAAATAGTCTAACCTAATTAACATTAACCCTTCTATCGTTGTAGTTGTGCTTGAGCTCTTGAGAGCGCAGTATACCTACGTTTAATTCTAGGGCTATGTTTATGTACCAACAACGGCCGTTGATAGTTTTTGAGGATAAGGTATATTTGCTCGCGTTGGTTCACGTGAAAGCCTTCCAGTTTGTTGCCGAAGGCGCCATCATGTTTTCGAAACTAAAAATAATCTAACCTTATTCAACCTTTGCATTGTCGTATAAAGTGGGACAGTTGTGCTCAAGAGTGCAGTAAACGTAAAATTCTAGGGTTGTATTTATGTGGGCACAACAACGGCTATTGACAGTACAGAAGTCTTTAAGGGTTAGGTACGTTTTTCGGTGCACGCGACTGGGGTCAAGTTTGCTGTTAAAGTTTCCTTCGTGTTTTCGGAACTAAAAATAGTCTAACCTTTTTAATATTTAACCCTTGTATCGTCGTATTTATGTTTAAGTTTAATTTTAAGGAAGTTTTTATGTACCAAGATCGGCTGTTGATAGTACAGTCATGAGCACCAACATGTTTAAAAACACACACAATATGAACTTTACTGCTTTGACGATAGAGTCGATGTGTATCACGATATGTATATGCCGTGGCCATATCGTTGAAATGAACATTTCATGAAATGGCCAAGTCTTAACTTACTACTTATCTTTGACCGGATCATGAAATCATCTACATTCCAGAATAAAAATTATGGCGTCCACCCAATAAAGTGAAAGAGGAAGTTTTAAGGGTTTACAAAAATAAATAGCCTTAACATAAGACAATAAAGCAAGTTTTCCGTCCCAAAGAAATGCAGACGATTCCACGATATGATCAAACTGATAAGGCCATTTCATAAAATGTTCAATTAAACGATGCCACGACTTGTACATGTTGGTGCTCATAACTGTACAGGTCTTTAAGGGTTAGGTACCTTTCCCGCCTTCAGCGCACGTGAAGGCTTCTAGTTTACTAATGAAGGTACCATCATATCATGTTTTCGGAACTAAATATAGTCTATCCTTGTATAGTCGTAGTTGTGATCAAGAGCGCAATAATCATCACCTTATAGTATATTATACTAGCGGCCGCCCGCGACTCCGTCCGCGTGGTTTCCGGTTTCCGCAAACGTAGGTATATACTATACCTATAAAGTTCCATACAAACATTAATCCCCTTTTTCATCCCCTTGGGGTGGAACATATAAAAATCCTTTCTAAAGGGATCTTTATGTCATAGTAGCTTCATGCATGCCAAGTCCTAGCCCGATCGGTTTAAAATTGACAAAGTTTCATACAAATATTAATCCCCTTTTTCATCCCCTTGGGGTGAAACATATAAAAATCCTTTCTAAGGGGATATTTATGTCATAGTAGCTTCATGCATGCCAAGTCCCAGCTCTATCGGTTTAAAATTGACAAAGTTTCATACAAACATTAATCCCCTTTTTCATCCCCTTGGGGTAGAACATATAAAAATCCTTTCTAAGGGGATCTTTATGTCATAGTAGCTTCATGCATGCCAAGTCCTAGCCCGATCGGTTTAAAATTGACAAAGTTTCATACAAATATTAATCCCCTTTTTCATCCCCTTGGGGTGGAACACATAAAAATCCTTTCTAAGGGTATCTTTATGTTAGTAGCTTCATACATGCCAAGTCCCAGCCCAATCGGTTTAAAATTGACAAAGTTTCATACAAACATTAATCCCCTTTTTCATCCCCTTGGGGTGGAACACATAAAAATTCTTTCTAAGGGGATCTTTATGTCATAGTAGCTTTATGCATGCTAAGTCCCAGCCCGATCGGTTTAAAATTGACAAAGTTTCATACAAACATTAATCCCCTTTTTCATCCCCTTGGGGTGGAATATATAAAAATCCTTTCTAAGGGGATCTTTATGTCATAGTAGCTTAATGCTTGCAAAGTCCCAGCCCGATCGGTTTAAAATTGACAAAGTTTCATACAAACATTAATCTCCTTTTTCATCCCCTTGGGGTGGAATATATAAAAATCCTTTCTAAGGGGATCTTTATGACATAGTACAAAGGCTGCCTTTTAAGTTCTGTCGTTTAAATATTTCCTGCCGATTTTGAATTTCGAACTATTGAATATTTAAAATTGCTTTATTTAAGAACGTGAAAACAATTTAAAGTGTAAGGATGAATGCTTTTCTTTAGTTGCAACATCGTTCTAAACCTGGCAGGTCGCGTACAAGAATGCTTCTTACTAAGAAAAATAGTAAGGCTACCTGTGCAATAATTTTCAACAACTTTCGAAGTGACCTGACACGACTTTAGTATTTTGAAGTACTATGATTTGTATACCACAAGAAAGCTCCATGTCTGCAGACTATCAAAAACTGGTATTTAGAATTCCAGCGTGGAAACTCTAGTCTCAGTGACAAATCCCGTGAAGAACGTCCAAAATTTGCCTTCACTGAAGTTAACATCGTTGCTGTGAGGCGACTAATTCTCAAAGACCGTTATGTAACATATCGAGAGAAAGAGCCTTTATTAGGCATCTCAGGGAAACCATTCGTAAGATTTTTCATTAAGAGTTTGGTGTGAGAATGCTAGTTTCCCATTTGATGTCCCATTTGCTTTCCCATGATCAAAAGGTGGGTCGCGGCAAATGGTGTAAGAAAATTCTTCCAAGGTAAGATTGGGGAGAGTCAAATCTCGTCTACGATATCATCAGTGATGAAGAATCATGGGTCTATGCTTACAATCCTGATTCCAAACAACATTCAAGAATATTTATCTTTCAAAACAAGGTGAAGCTGACCGAAGTTGTTCGCTCTTAAAGCATTTCAAAGGAGACGCTGGCCGCGATCGTCGCAAAAAACTCGCCACGTTGCGACGATTGAACTTGGTGTTCGTGGCACGGTTAATGAAGAATAGTATACAACAGTTTGTTTACCAGAAGTCATCTCCGAACTTAGGAAATCTCACCCTGAGCGACGCGTCATCTAACACTATGACAATGCGAGCTCACAAAGCGTTCGACATACGATTCAGCAATTGAAGCATAAAAACATTAAATAAATTGACCTAACCCGGTACAGACCTGACCTAAACCCTAAAGAATCCGTTACAATAAATAAAATTGAAAAAAAACTTTGTGGTCAAAGATTCTAGTCCGGTGAAGAAGCAGTTGATGCTTCAAGTTAGTCTAAATAAACACCCTCACTTTGGAGTGATATTAATACTTAAAAAACTAATTCGAGCAAATGGAAAACTGCATTAATCTACGTAATAAATACTCCTTAAAAAAATAACACCGACAAAAATGTTGCAGGTTTGCTTTTTTCTTTAAACGACAAAACTTAAAAGGCAGCCCTCGTAGCTTTATGCATGCAAAGTCCCAGCCCAATCGGTTTAATATTGACAAAGTTTCATACAAACATTAATCCCCTTTTTCATCCCCTTGGGATAAAATAATAGATATATACTATAGCCTATAACCTTCCTCGCCAAATACACTATCCAACACAAAAAAATTTTTTTAAATCGGACCAGTAGTTCCTGAGATTAGCGCGTTCAAACAAACAAACAAACAAACAAACTCTTCAGCTTTATATATTAGTATAGATATAGATTTATTAGGTTATATTTATATCCCAACTACAGCTATTGATATTATATACCGGTCTTTAAGGGTTAGGCGCGTTTTCCCGCCTTCGGTTCACGTGAAAGGCTTCCAGTTTGCTGCTAAAGTTGCCTTCGATCGGGTCACTTCCGCATTGCGGCTGATTGCATTGGCATCCGCCTTCTGCTGTCTGCGAATAGTGATGTGCTTAGTCGATAAACGGCTGGTAAACATTTCACTCACCTTTTGGATATAGTACAAGAGTTTAGGTAGTATATTCCATTGTGGTTTTCTGTTAAACATTTCAATGTGGTACGTTTTGTTGAAAGGCTTATTCTAGTAGAAATATCATGTAAGTAAATGATCATTGATCATGCTTTACCTCTTTTTAAATATTATGCAAAGTACATTCACGTTATGTCTGCTTCAATAAGAAGGGAGGGATTTATTACACGCATTTTATTTGTCCCGATGAAGCATTATCAAGTAAACCGACACGACGAGCTCGAAAAACAAATTGGATAAGTTACATCATAATAATTTAAAGCGATCAAGGACCGTAGATACAGGTTCCAGTAATTATATTCGTGTCATAGATCTTTCTTTGTTAATTTCATTATTACTCGTCTTTATAATGTGAGTGTATGATTCAGTCTTACGGGGTGGACGTTTCATGTTATAATTATTAAATTTTTAAACCTTTTCCAATGTATTAAACCTAATCTAAATCAGAGACGAACTTCTTAGCTATCAATGGATTCTCCGTGCGGGTGCCGGGTCCATCGAGTGGAACAGAGAGGAATGTCAGTCGGCGCCTGGGACTTTCGACCCAGCAAGCGTGTTGCTTAGGTTAGTTAGGTTAGGTTAATTCATTTCTCGGTTAAAATTGTATAAGATTAAAATCGACATATATACACCTTCCCACTAGGGATGTAACGGAGGTGTCATATCGGAATCGAAGGCGGAGTCGGAGTTTTTTGATTTTATTTTTCGGAGTCGGAGTCGGAGTCGGAGTTGGAACCGGAGTCGGAGTCGGAACCGGAGCCGGAGGCAATGTCAGAAGTGGTGGCAGGAGAGAGATATTTTATTTAAGGAATTAGTCCTTAAAACATAACCTTTTTTCATTTACCTCTCTTAATAATTAAACGCAAGGAAATGAAATATGAAATAAAATAGTGAAATTATAAAATGAAACAAATGAAAAACAAAATTACTTGCATGTTTCCAAATAATTAATAAATTGAATCGAATTAATCGACTCCAAAAGAAGTGTATTATACTTCACGAACAAAAGTCTTGAAGCTTTGTCTCCGTCCAATCGATTTCTTAACGAGTTGTAGATTAGACCAGCTCCACTAAAAAGTTGTTCACTCGCCACGGAGCCTGGTGGACACGATAAATATTGGCGGGCAATTGCTTGAAGGGGCTGGAATTTTGCAGTACACCATTAGTGATTCTTCAGCAAAGTTTCTTTTAAAGTTATATGTTTTTGGCATCCTGGATCGTCGTCGAAGTCGAAGGTTGAACTGTATTTTTCTTCTCAGTTTTTCAGTTCCCTTTCTTGAATTCGTCTTACTACATAGTGTACACTTTGCTAAGTCTGAACTATCTTGAATGAAATAGTTCCAAATACAATTTGATTTTGGTTTCATTGTCGAACACAAATATGATCACTTTTATCAAAACAAATGTCTTTAACCTTGAGAACGTAATAGTGTTAATAGTGTAAATAAGTGAAAAAATAATAGACGATAGAACGCACGAGCGGGAGTCGGGTGAAGGTGTCCGCGCGACCTGTAATATACCTGTTCAAAACGGTCGACCCAGGCGGTCGCCGATATTTGTTATGCTTCGACCTCCGATTCAACCTCCGATTCAAAAGTGTCGGAACCGAAGTCGGAACCGAAGGTGTAATATTAATCGGAAGTTCCGACTTATCGGAGTCGGAGTCGAAGCTCCGTAACATCCCTGCTTCCCACTTCACTAGAGGGGAATGTTGGGATACATTCATAGCAGACCAGCCATCTCGGTGTTAACAGGTTGAATGGATATTTCGTAGCGTCCTTTCAAAGGCCTCTTGGAAATATAATAATAAAATACTCGTACTTGAATAATCAATGCTGACTATAAAGTTCTTCCGTAAAGTTAAATTTTTCAATGTATAAAATCTTAAAGCTACTGCTAAGTTTATATTTTTATAGTCGAGTCGAGCGATTCGCAATCGTCTTGTAAGTTTTGGTCTTATTCAATTATGAAATTAAAAACACTTAAATGGAATGCGAAAGTAAGATTTTAACTAAAAACCGGTAAAACTATAGATAGGTACAAACCCGTTCGATCAACTGTACGAAAATCTGTAGTGCAAAGTAAATTATTGGTGACTTCACCAGTAAACATTGTAAATACCGCATCGTTCGATTGCAATGTAATTTTACACATAAACTGAACGTTAAATATTAGTATAAAACACCCTATTGTTCAGAATTCAATTGGTTAGGTGCATTGTAAACATTTTGTATTGACACGTTCCCTATTATAACCTAAAATAATAGTTCCACATTGTAATCTAAATTTTGCATTATGGACGTTCGCGTACGTTGATTTTGCGAATGTATGGAAATTTATTTCCGGGCATATAAAGTTTTATTGCCGGGTTATAGCTGGTTTTATTCACAGAGCAGATTTATTAGTACCCACCTCGACCCGAAATCGTAATCTGGATAACGTTAATTCAAATGTGACTGCGTGTCACTTTATGACGTACACGACGAACGGTGAAATGAGATGGGTTTTCTTTCGAAGTCACCTTTATGTCGTGGCAGTAAAGACGATATTTGCACCTCGCAAGATGTGTGCGAGTTGGCGAATGTTTATTTGAACGGAGACAATGAAATCCCAGATAAAGCGAGGGCAGCCAGGCGCAACTTAAATTTAGCTTTGATACATCATCAAACACGTTATTAAACCTCCGAGTTTTAATAATCTCGCCATCTAAGTGATGGAAAGAAAGGAATGTTTAAATTAACTCCTTTTGTAGACAGATATTATTTTTAGTCTGCAAACAATGAATGAAACCTTCTGAATATTGTCTTCATGAAGCTACTTACTAGCTCTAAATAAGTACAAAAAAGCGGTGTATTTAAAAACAATCATTTGGTCTGATAGCTATTAACCTTTAGAACGCCACGGTCGGCACTGGACGACAAATGAAAAAGTGCCCAACACGCCACCGTCGTGTATGGCCGACGAGAAAACGACATTTTTAAAACACAAAATAAACATACTAAATCAACTTTTCTGTGTTTCTTTTTCCTATTATTTAAAAGTACTTTAATGATGTATTGTAAAATGGCACGAAGATATATCCATCAGTTACATTTCACTAGCAAAAATTATCACTAAATATTGCTAACCGAAATGGTGTTCTCCTCACGCCACAGTCGGCAAGACACGACAGCTAGTGATGGGTAAGTTAGGTAAATTAAATGTTGAATTTATGAAATATTTTATTGAAAGCAGCTTACTACTACATCGATAATTATTTTTTAATAGCAACTATTTGTATCTGAATATTCTTAATGCGTAATATTTATGAAATTATTGAAAAATGATTACTATTTATATCTATCGATCGATAGTTAACTGTTCACTCTCGCGCATCCCTACGGAACAGCGCATAGACAGTTACCTGTACGCCACAGTCG
Organism: Nomophila noctuella; assembly: GCA_958496325.1. Taxonomy (NCBI): domain Eukaryota; kingdom Metazoa; phylum Arthropoda; class Insecta; order Lepidoptera; family Crambidae; genus Nomophila; species Nomophila noctuella. The sequence continues at coordinate 3,976,248 of OY292491.1, read as the reverse complement.
GGAAGACACGTCAAGCGGTGACGTCATTAGCGCTACGGGAGACTGCTAGTGATGTCCTATCCTATTATAATTTATAACGGGGAGTATAATATGAATAAAAATGGATAGCAGTCAAATGACTACCGAAGAACTCCTTCGTGTGTTAGGAAGTGTAGAAGAGGATGATGAATAAAGGCACTTTTGAGCTCCTAGATTGAACTACTGTTCTAAACAAATGAAATTAAAAAAAATAGAATGTTATCTCTTAAATAGTCGAATAGTTCGTAACGGCCTCTGATTTTTTAGATGTCATTGATTTTACTTAGAAATTATTCTAAACCAAAAAACGTCGAAAATCGCTTTAAGATCGCTGTGAATCTCACCTATACGATAATATTATTGAACAAAATTTATACCAGAATAATTGTTACTTCATAATATTTTATAATGAATTTATTATCTTATTTCGATAAAAACTATAAATACAACTGCAAAATTACTACAAAATATGTGCCGGCCGTCCGAACTCAGCTTTTTCTCGCAGAGTGAAAATTTGTTATACTAAGCATGAATTTATTATCCTATTTCCATAAAAACGATAAATACAACTGGAAAATTAATATAAAATGTGAAAAGGGGCATTTTACGAAAAAATCATGATCGAGATGTAACAGGCCTCTTTAAGTAAAAACGGAGAAAATCAACTAAAGCTAAGTAATTAATTAGTAATCTAATAGACAACCCTTTCTTTACCTTGTTGTTTATAATTTATAATAATAATTATAAGTTTACTTGAAATGTCACATCATTACCTCGCACGCAAGAAAGCTGTCAAAGGTCGTGCCAACCACGCCAGAGTCGGGTCTTCCCGACAGCGAATGCCTACACGAACGAGATTAGTGATGTATCTTATTATTACCTGATTTATTCGTTTGTAGTTCTAATGTCTACTTTTACTTTGTATAGAATTTTGTAACTGCTGTTAAATAATACGAAATCAAAAAAATATATTTTATTTTAAAAATATGTGACGAATAGCAGAGATTAAATCGGTTATTGACAACTTATCGATAACATCGTTGGCATTCCTATTTTATTTGTAGGTATTTGCTCTGAATTTATGGCTTGGCGTGGGAAGGGCGCCGATGCGTTTGAGTACTGGCGTTCAAAAGGTTAAGTAAAGTATTTTTTTTGTTTCGCATTATGATTATCTACAGTAGTTTCTTGTTGATAGGCACGCACTCTTTGTGGTACTTAAATGAAACAATATCGGCGCTTCGTTATAAATGAACTCTTACTAAACAACAACAGTGCTCTCATAATTGCCCTTGCTTGCCTACAATCTCGAAATGAGACACAGAAACTACACATATTCAATTATGAATAACAAATGACTACAGAGGCGAATTGCCTTGGTAAGGGAATCAAAACACAGAATACATTAGGCAAGGCATTGAATGTGTAAATGAACATTGTGATTTTTACCACGATTCACCACATCCTTTGAGTTGTTTAAGTTTAGTTTGAGAAGTTTTCATTGAACAATATTTAAGAACCGTAATATTTTGTTAATGTTCTAGAAATACATATATCTATTTCGATTTTTTTTAATATTTTTTAAGTCTTGTGCTTAAATTATGTCGAATGTCGAAGTACTTTGAAGTGAAAAAAGATATGACGTGCGAAAGAATTTGCTAAGTAAATCACTTTGACTTTGACTATGATTACTAACCTTTGGTACTATATTTCCAAATCAACGAAATGACATTCAGAAGTAAATCCCTAGGCAATATTTATTGTTGTTAATGAAACCCAACAAAACCGATACAACAACAGTGACCCCATTTCTTTAGCGAAACCCTATAGCCGACGCAAACAGTAAAAAAATAGAATAAATTCCCTCACATGCCAGTTCAGTCTTTATTTATACCCGCCTCATGGTTGATGGACTGTATCGAAATATATTGACGTCCGTATCTTGATACTTTCGATGTTTTTCTTGTCTGAACAAATATTTGTGACCTGTTTTTGTGTGGGCAATTGACGCCTAGATCTGTTCTTGGGAGGGAAAATGAAATGTATAACATAAACAAAATAACTTATTTATATTGGATAGAAATTGAAGTGGGAAACTAATTCATTAATAATAATTTGATTGTAATTAAACATCTATACTTACTAATATAATGAAGCTAAAGAGCTCGTTTGTTTGAACGCGCTTATCTCAGGAACTACTGGACTGAATTGAAAAATATAGGATAGTCCGATTATCTTAATAAGAAGGATTTAAGCTATAATTAGCATTGCGTGTGCGGAAACCGAAATCCACTTGGCCAAAGTCGTGGGCGGCCGCTAGTTACAATATACTTAGTCTGTGAGCAGCGAGACTGAAAGGGAATCACTATGGAACAATTGGTTTCGTATAAGGACAGGATGTTAATGACCTGTCCTTAACCTTAACACACGAGTAATAATAAAAACACTTAAACGCGAAAAAAAATAAGATACTCATATTTATGCTTTAAAATAGAAGAGCTATTAGTTCAGTATCAAATTGCAGACTTGGAATGGAATCCCTTAATACTAATATCAGTTAGAATTTGAAATGCATGTATGTCCACTTTACTTACAGAGCGAGCAATTTTGTACAAATGTTTAAGGAAAATAGTTATACTCTAAAATATTTTTTTTGGCTTAAAATATACTGTATACAGTGGACTTAATTTTATTTTAAACGTCGTGTAAATACACGGAGCATTGTATATACAGCATTGTTCATTGGTAGTTTATCCAGTCCCAAAGTATTTGAACTAAGCGCACATAGAGTTACTGGTATACTCCCGCCCGCGGGCTTTATTTACAGGAAAACTCCGCTCGTTAAATTCGATTGTAAATTTCTCACTTTATTAGATTTAGCTCTAAACGATGCTTTGTTAGTGAGGGTTGTAAAATAAAATAATAATAACAAAGCGTGTTTAAAGCGCATTTTACGATTGAACCCAAAAGGTTTTTTAAAGATTGACTTTTAAGCTACTTCATCATCATCCTCCTGCCCTTATCCCACACTAGGTGGGGTCGGCGCAACATGTCTTCTCCTTCCACTTACTCCTATCAGCCGTCAACTCTACATTCACTCCTTTCACGTCCATATCATACTTCACTACTTATCACTTCAAAAAATTAAAAATGAACCGACTTGTCCTATTCTTGTACTTTAAACTTAATTACTGCGAGTAAGTTTTGGTAATGATTTCTTATTAGAAACACTATTTTTCATCACCTAGATTAACATAAAAAACATTATAAATAACAACCCCGTTCTTGAAACGGTAGCCCAAGTCAACAAGTTTTAAGAGACTACGTAAAACTTTTTGATTTGTATTTCTGGCTGGTATCAGCCTAAACTTTTTAAAACATCAATGCCAAATCTATGGAATGATATTAAAAATGAAACAAAACAATCCAAATCCGAATCAGTTTTTACTATCTATTCCGAATTGCAAACGAGGAATTTAAAGCGTGCGCCATAAAAACATTGATAAAAATCTCGTTGAAACTCGCCATATGACGTTTGCAAATTTATGTTTTGGAATACGTATCTGATTAAATCGTTTATTTAGCTCAGGGATGGAGTTACTAGTACAAACTCTAGCAGCTCATCGAAACTTTGATGAGGCGAAAGTTGAAGTTCAAAATAATCCATTTCACACGTTTGTATGAGTGTTTAGTGTTCAGGTGAAACTGTCGTTGGGAGGTATTTTGATGTTTTTCAATGTTCTATGTATGTACGTTACTAATGTAGGTACACCATTCGAAATAATAATCATACTTTAACAAATTCCTTTCTTCTTTTACAGTTAATGGCTGGGCGATGTGACAACACTTCGACTAATGGTGAGTGATTACCAATAAGTATAAATAATACTCGTTAACCAAATAAACAAATAACAAACAGCCAATAACACACACCTGATTATACGCGGAAAAAACTGCACGTCATAAGTTGGTCGAGTTGTATAAAAATAACTATGTATGATACAGAGTTCGCTATAGTTTTCGTTGAAAGTACTTACTTGGAGGTATACAGGACATTTTTTTCAGAATTATTTTAACAGTATTTCAAAAGTTAAGGGGGGGGGGACGCTCTAATTTTAACTTTGTATTAATATATCTCGAGACTGGGTTGTTTGATCCACATGGTTTCAAGGCAAGTTTTATTGTATTTAAAAATACCTTTTTAACGATACCCCACACGATGGGGTAAGTCGAATTTTTTTTTCGAATTTACTTTTCGATGTATGGTAGGGGGGGTAAAAAATAATTATTTTTCGATTATTTTAAAAACCAATTCTTGAATTATCACTATGCATCTCTCCACCAATTTTCGTGGCAATCGGTTCAGAAACGGCGGAGAACGAGCCAGGACAGACAGACAGACAGACAGACAGACAGACAGACATGACGAAACTATAAGGGTTCCGTTTTTGCCATTTGGCTACGGAACCCTAAAAAGAGAAATCAATACTATAGGATTTATCTCATAGGACTTGGGATGGGCTACAATACCGCCGTGTGATGAACTTCGGAACTTCTACGCAAGTTATGGATGGTCAAGGTCATAATAACAAAAGTATTTAACTGTGCCTTTCCGTTCGAGATACGCTTCGAGCTTGGTTTGAGGCTAGGCAATTGGTGTGTTTGCCCAATTAATCTACATTATTTATATATTATTTATTACATATGTTGCCTTTGAATAGGCTAGTTGCCTCATATCACCATTTATAAAATCACTTTTAATTCGAATATTATTCCGTACAAGGGTCCAAAATATGTAAACTTCATTAAATATAAATATGGGATTGCTGCAAAAATTCAACTTAAACCCGATACATTTTTACTTTTTTTTCTCTTGATTGAAAACACCGTCCGCCATGATTCTACGTCACCAATATTGTAAACAACACAAATTCAAACGACATTTTCGACAGGTTATTCGTGGTCTTTTATTTAAACGCGTTGATTGTTGTTTATTTCACTATTAAAATATTATACACTTCACATTTATTGAAAACAAACCTGCCCAAAATAGATACTTTGATGGTTGCAAAATGTTTTGCTTCAAATTCTGATTCGCAAATTCTCATCACTGGGTACTTTAATCCACAACTTCTTATTGATGTATTCTTACATTCACGCACGATACAATAGTGGTAATTCATAAATGTATCATGTAATCTCTACGAAGACATGGTTTTAATTCCGATAAACACTTTTTGGTTATGTCACGCCTATTGTTGACAAGAACAGTGACGCCACGGCACAGACCATCATGGCGGACGGCGTTTACGGTAGTATAGTGAAATTAATAATTTAAAATTCAAAATACAGTGGGATAGGTGCTTCAAAAAATTTTCATATTTTTTTTATGTTGTAATATAATCGTAATGAACCGTTCTATCAAATAATAAAAATAGTGGCAACTAGCCTATTAGTCCTATAACCTTAATAACACGACCAAACGCAGCATGAGGTGTAACATTTCTCCAATTTCCTGCTAGGCCGCGGTAACTATCCGGTCGGACTAGCGCATTCACGCTATAGCGAACACGGCAGCGTGGCTCTTCCACGATAAATAATGTGTAGAAACCTAACAAAAGCCTTAAAATGTGACTCAAATAAAATATTACCATTTCTCTTCGGTACGTGAAATTCTTAGTAACGTGAAACATAGAGAATTGTTACGTCTTTGAAATTCTCGAGTATCCGACTTGAATTCTAAGTTCCAAACATCATAATCCGTGGAATCGCCGATGCTTTCGTCTGCAATATTTTATCTAGTCCGCGTCTGTAGGTCGGTGCTTAGAATGCAACTAAGTTTGATTCGAAGTTGAGCGTCCAAGTAGTTCGAGACATGGGTGCAGTGAGCACTTGTGCAGAGGGAAAATGCCGGTCACGCGTAAAACTTTGCGCCAAGTATCTTTGGAGCGTTCTATCTTCGCGTCAAGAGTGCCATTTAGTTACCAGTTTGGTTCGCAACGTCTGCTAGTTTATCACTTGCCAAGTGTCATTTGAAATAAGTATTGTTTTCAGCGACTATTGTTTGCATTGTTTATAAAAGATAATCTTATAACATTTCCATTACTGCTAAGTACATATAACTAAGTATATAATTTAATATGCCAATAAATATTTTTTTTATGTTAATCAACTACAATATGTCTTTATTTATTAATTTAGAGATATACAATTAAACTACATGAAAAAATTACCTAAATTGAATGAATATAAATTTAATATTATAATTTATTATACTAAGCAGTACCTACTGATGGGTACAGCTCAAAATTTTCAAAACAAATGTAATACAAAACATTTACCACTTCGATAATTAAAGAAAGTAAGAAGATCTTTACAACAATGAAATGTTAAGAGATTTTTATTTATATCTTCCGCATTTTGTCAATCACTAAATAGCGGCCCAACCCAAATTCTACATACATTCCACGAGAACATTTCCTGTTCCTCTGCAAATGACGTCTGATTAAGACGACATGGGGATCATTCAGAGTTCCCTTGGAGGAAATAAATTCATGGAAGACGAAACTGTGTAGTTCCAGCGTCTCGAATGTCATGCATCGGACACTTGTTTATTTATAGCGGGTTGTGAAGGCGGACCCTCCATTCAACCGAGTGAGGTCAAGTAGCAAGGGTCAGTATTTCTTAAGGGAATTTTCTGCGGTAATGATCGATGTGACAACATCCCTCAGATGGTTGGATGAGCAAGGCAGGCATGCCTTGAGGGTATTTCCTGTGTGTGTTGAGTCGGAATACTTGTGTCGTAATGTAACCAATGGAATTTTTAAGACGCTGATATACGAGAATGACAACGTTCCAATATATTCGTAAGTTAATTAATAAAAAAATATGTGTAATAGTCGTCTTCTCATACATCATATTTCGTAATAATGTATGCATAAACTAAACATCAAAAATTACGAGTAGATAAAATGGAATATTTTTTCAAGTTACATCATTTATTTTCGTCTATGTAAATGGTATTCGAAGAAGCCAGCCTTAATGTCAATCTACATTATTATTATTTCACTTGAAAAGGTATCGTATGGTATATCTTTGAATTAAGCCAAATTTGTCAAACCACGAGCCTTTTCAACGAGCAAAAGTCTCAGAATTATCCTCGAAAACATTTTAAGTAGAGCATCATCGTCCACTTATTTCCCACGACTTATTCATGCATTGGACACTTCTTTATTTATAACGCTGTGGGCAGTTTCAAGCCGGGTCAAGTGGGAACGGCCGATGGGAATATTCCTCAGCAATGTTTGCGCTAATTTCAAATGAGACTTTTGACTAGCTTCGATGCGGAAAATATGGAGTGGTCTTGTTAATGCCTGGATGGTTCTCTGATGATTACTTTAGGAGGATATCAAACTTGGATATAGGAAGTATGAAAATGTAAAGTTACTTAAAATACATCTTAAGTGGATATTGAAGCCTTCACCGCAACAGAACAGTGGTTTGAAACTGCTAACGCCCCGAATATTCCAGGTCTAGAAATGCACATTATAAATTGTCTGTTGACTGTTCTGACTAGCTGCTGTCCCTACACCTGGAACCTATTTTAGGATTGTAGGAGTCATCATATTATGTATTTGAAAATAAGACAGAACATTTGTCTCTAGAAATAGTAGTATGCGAGTACTATGGAATGGTTAAAAAAGTATCGTGCAGTTTTCCTTGGAATGTTTATACATCAACTAGTTAATTTTATTAAAAAGTTAAAAATAAACAGGTATCGAGCCAATAAAAATAAACGAAGCAGTGACTTGAAACGGCGTTCGGAAAATAAACACTCTAAATTCACATGAGGCTAATATGAAGTAGTAATACGATGCGGCCTTTCGATAAATATTTTCTGAAGTATTCAGACGTTAGTAAATATACTCAGTACTTAATTTGAGTAATGGCAAATAAATCATTAGCGCTCCCCATCAAACAAACTAGACATGAAAATGTATTTATTTATTATTTTCCATGATTGATTGGTTTGTTAATGTAGGCACACTTATGTATTATTGGTAGGTTTAACTTTACGATCGATTTAGTTATAAGTTGAAGCTAATAAGTGTGTTATAATATCTTTGTAATTATGAGACTTGTTAGTAGTCTCCTCTCGAGTACACGGTAATTTTTCCGTTGTTAAACCGATCAGACCAAATGCGAAGACGTTTAATTCCCAGCAAAAGGCAGTGGCTGAAGATAACATAACAGAAGGGTCTTAACAAGAATCGTTTAGTAGTATTAGCATTATGCAGGAGCGCATATCATGCATAACACCGTCCTTCTAAAGCAACTAGACTGCGGTATAAGAGCTTTATAACCGCTTTTAAAGACGCAAAGGACTCGCACCGGCTTTGCATCCTTTTGAAAGAGTATTATGATATTATTATAATTCTAATCACATAGGAAAGAGTTGCGTAGATACTAATTCATATAGATCTGTACGGTACACAGTGATTGTACTCAGCTGCAGACACATGCATTTAAAAATTGTCAAGCTATTTCGATCATTATTTGTATTTTAATTTCTTGTTATTTGTTTACGGCAAAAGAACAAGAGGGTCACCAGATGGGTAGTGATCACCGCTGCCCACGGACATCAACAACCGCACAAGGGTCACAAATGCGTTGCCTGCCTTCCCGTGCCTGAATCGCGTACCCTCCACAACTGAGCTTTTTTTTTTGTTGCAGACGTTGCCTAATGTAAAGTACTGATGTTTATAATTTCAGATACCAACATACTTATAAATATCGTGTGTTCTGGTTAAACATCTAGCACATATTAAATTACTGTCTCAAAACATACCCCTGCTGTAAATTGCGAAGCAAAGCATAATTATATTAAGCTGTCCCGTGTGTTTTCATATAATGTGGGTCAAAGGAGATCAAAGAACGGGTTATAAGTAAACCAAAACACGGGGTCCACTTCCGTATGGTCAAGCAAATATCATAGTGGGAGAGCCAGGGATAAGAAAGTATTAGCTTTTAAAACGAAAGTTAAGTGGGCTATATAATGCGTTACTTTAAATACACGAGCACCATTGTTTTTTTCACAAAATCACATATAAATTACAAAGTGACTCGCTTGATATAGCGATCAAGAAGTTGACTCTTAGACCAAGAGATTAGAGAGTTTGATTGGGGACCCGCACAGGACAGTATATAATTATTTACGTATATTTCATATACCACTGTTGATTCTAAAACCTATAACAGAAGTTCTTAAGCTAAGCTATTTAACACGGATGCAGATCAATGTGTGTGATGTTGTGGTTTATTTATTTATTGTTTATATTATGATTTTCAGACACGCGAGATTTTGTATGTTATTCGATAGCAGACAACATATCCTCTTTGGCTCCCCTACTATGTATCAGATGTTCCCCAACTTTGAAACTGTAGACGTTTTTGATTCCCACTGCTGCCTCGTATTTATTCATGAAACATAATTATTCGTGTGAGGTCAAGCGTGGATCCACGTGTAATAACATATGTGCAACCCTATCGCATACGAAAAGTTTGCCCGCAGGAACAATTTGTTGGGCGAAACTGTTGTTTTGTAGTTTCTGATGCATATTATGTGAAATGTGAATATTGGGGTATGTGGTTTAGAACAAACAAAATGAGTGTTGTACAGTTTGTTGTCTATTATAAAACATTGATGATATTCTATTAGACGAACTTCGCCTCATAGTAAGAAAGTAGATACCACTGCCTACATAAATGAATTTATGTAGTTCTATCATGTCTGAAAGCGTACCTAACCCATGGCGAAATTCAATAAAAAGAATGACTGTTCTCACAAGTGTCGTAACAAATGTTTTTTTTAAAATATAATGTAGGATTCTTAGGTAATATCGAGTACCTACTTAGCTACATTGCATAATATTATTTCAATATTAACAGCAGTGCTACAGCTTAAGCTCCCAAAACCTACCAGAATGTATTTGATGTTTTTGGATAAATAAATAACTTATCACGAACATATTTTTTCTCATGACTAAGACCGCACGTACCAATAATAACTGGCTGAAAATAGAACAAAAGTAAACTTTCCGAAGTTTTTCTTTCATTTCATCTTGACGTAAATTGAATCCATATCGGACGTATTCTATGCGTCGAACCAACACTTGGCTATATCGATATGTTGACGATAAAGAAACTAACATAGGGTTGATGTAAAAGGACGTTGTAGAAGGTATAGCATAGGCAGTGCTCAGGATTTTTTATTGTTTCCATCCATCTTATGCCAATCAAAATAGCAAAATATTATACACAGTTTATCTTTCATCAGTAGAATAGTGAAAGATTACATACATAGCTTAACATGTTTATGCAATAAAAAATATTATTATTATAGTGAATTTAGGATGCGACAAAAAATCACTCATTAATTCTTTGAATATTGATTTTAATTTTACTAAAATTTTATTTCGTTCATCAAACTAAAATTTGTTATTATATTATTTTAAACACATGTTATTTGAACATTTGTTACGAGAATATTATATACCGTTCTACCTCTTTAGGATGACACGTTTATAAACTTTACGTGCCAAATCATTTTGCAGACAAAACCTTTTCTAACGGTGATTATGGACGCAAGATAAAACAGAACCTAAACTTCTTCCTCTCATCTCTTTGAGAGAAATTGTATACTTACAAAATAAAACGTATCATAAAGATACAATAACTCCTAATTACTCCAACTCATCTATGTTTGGCATACGCAAGTGAGACAGTGTAACACGGGAAGGACATCAAAGAGCCGCGGGCGAGGCGGACCGCGGGCTGTGGTCAAGCTTTGTTGAGGATACGGTAGAGTATATAATTATGTACTATTGCATGATTAAATTGGAGTTGATACGATGAGCTATAATCTATAAAAATGTTCGTCTATTGGAGCCAGTAAGTCTAGACACCATATAAATGGAAATCCTGAGCCCATATTATTATTCCGCGATGGCACATAAGGATGGAAAATGGGAATGATAGACAACATTATGATTGATATAATAAATGCGACATTATTTCGTTTTGGTTAGTATTGCAACTGTCAACGGCCAAACATGGTGACATAATGACCAATTTAATTTCCCCATTACTTCAGCATTTTCATCAGACTGCAAGTCTTTGGGGGACTTATTATATGACATCAAATTTACCTTAAACAAAACCTTTTTACATTTTTTAAGCATTTTTTACATGCTAAATATATATATACCTTTACAAATAATTTTTAAAAACAAAGAAAAAATGTATCCGATCTCAGTTGGCTCAGACGAGAATCGAAACCAGCGCCTTTTGCAATCCGGGTAAGATCTTGCCCTAATCTAATATTATTTTTAATATAAAACATTTTTTATTTACACAACATCTAATACGCACGAAACTATACACTCGTAAATACATATGTACTTACTTATGTATGTAGGTGAGTTCGACAGAGGCTCATCGGGAGATCGTGTCTCGCTAGGAAATGGACATGACTGACCGCAGTCCGACCCGACCCTTTGATGTCCGCCCTCGCCGCAGCCTATTGCTGACCTATTTACATTTGCCAGACGGCAACACCTTTGTGGAATCGTATGCTGACTTGCAGGAAAAGTGAGGTTGTTACTGGTAATATCCTGTTATACTACAAGTTTCTACCTGTTTAAGGCCATCCGTAGAAAGGCGAAAAAGTTTATGGAATATTTGAGAGGCCAAAACCTAAAGTTTTGCGTATGGATCTTTCTTGTCAATTTTATTTGTTTTTTTTCTTTAAAACTTTAAAAGCGGTGTTCAACTATCATAATAATTGATTAACATAGTTACCAGTATCAATGTATTACATCTTAAGATCTCGTTTATCAAGTGTGCCGTGTTGTTTTATACCATTAACTTAATTATGTACCTAATTAGAATTACAAAATAAATTCAAACACTCTTTGACAGTTATTATTTTAATACAGATGTATGGTAGGTACGTGAGTTTGACAGAGGCTTATCGAGAGCTCGTGTCCCGCTAGGAAATGGGCATGACTGACCGCAGTCCAACCCGGCCCTTTGATGTCCGCCCTCGCTGCAGCCTATTGCTGACCTATTTACACTTGCCAGTCCGGCAACACCTTTGTGGAATCGTATGCTGACTTGCAGGAAAAGTAGGGTTGTTTTTGGGAAATATCTTCACTTTACTACATGGATACATCTGTTTACGGGCTTCCGTACTAAGGCAAAGAAGTTTATAGAATATAAGAGAGGACAAAACATAGTTTTTCGTATTGAAACTTTGTTGTAAGTGTAATTTTTTTTCCTTAAAACCTTAGAAGCGGTGTTTAGCTAAATAAGATTTTTTAACATAGTAACCAGTCTCAATGATTTACCTGTATCTTAAGTAAGATCTCGTTTATCAAGTGTGCTGCGTTGTTATCGACCATCAAAATAGTTTTGTACTTATTTGAATTACAAAATTCAAACATTCGTTGACAGTTATTATTTTAATTACTTTTACGACTAATTGTTCTCATAACTCTTTATGACTGGAATCGTCTGTGACATTTGATCAAAACAACATATTAATAATTATTTACTAAAATTCTCCATTTTAAGGGATCAAATGCGGATAAAACCGTGCAAAACTACAACCACATTCAAAGCGGCGGACTTGGCTCGCGGAAGCATTTTGCGTCCAGCCTTTTATCTTGCGGCCTTTATAACCAATGCATATAGAATGATTCATGTTCTCAACATGCGCTCGCAATGCGCTTAGCGGAGCGCATTAATTACGTGGATGTATTCCAGTTTGAGCACCCAATTTTTGACCATCATCAAGTTGAGCATCTTGGAAAGTCTACATTGAGCACCGATTGATGTTAAGGCAGGCCTGTGATAATGATTATGGATTGGGCATTCGGTGCCCGCCAGGTTTGAGTTCCAGGGGTGTTTCACAAACGGTTGATAAGGAAACCGCAGGGATTAACAAGGAAGCACACGGCTGCAGGTTTGCTAGCTTGTAATTAGGCACTTTTATGTGTTTTCCTGTGAGAAAGAAAAGGCTTATTAATAGTACGTGCTGTAAGTGAACAAGGCCAGGTGCTCGAACTTGCGGGTGTACAAAAATTTGAAGCTAAAAGTGGAATACCTCATTCAGGACGTAAAGTTGATATTACGCGACTCCTGAGGTTTTGTGCGGTGCACTGTGAAATTTTGTTGCATGCTAATGCATTAGTGATGTTTTGTTTCTGTTTTTGTTCAAGACTTTTTAGGTAATGTCACATTTGTGTTGCTACGAGAAGATAACTTTATGTTCTTTAATTTTTGCCTTTCTTTAACAAAATGTATAATTAAACAATAAAGTGGAAGAGTTTGTTTGAACGCTCTTATCTCAGAAACAACTGGTTCAAATTGAATTTTAATTTTTGTGTGGGATAGTCCACTTGTCCAGAAAATCTTTAAGCTAAGGTATGATACTATGGGTGCGGAAACCGAATTCCAGGCGGACAGAGTCGCGGCCGGCCGTTAGTAACACATATGTAATATTTATGTATTCAGCTCATTGGGGCCGTGTGGTGCGACTTACTGATGACGATCTGATTGGCAATGTCTAAAAATATTGTAGACAAGCAATGCAACGCAAGGACCAAAAGGTTCATTGAGAGGATTAAATTAATATTATGTTAGCAATCGTCTAATTGTGAAATTGTTAATACTAAGTAGATGTTTCCAAGTTTGCGTATAGAATACAGGTGACCACAACAAATTATGTAGTTCATTTAGTAGTGAACGAATGTATAGGTAGTCATTACTTGTTTTATCATCATCATTCAGCAGTTTTGTACCCAGCGTTCTAACCACTACACCACGGAGGCAGTCGTTACTTGTTTTCTTTAGTAATTGTTGCAAGAACAAAATTGATTCAGCACAACACTATCTATTTATTATGCGATCCTAGTTAGGTATAGCTACTCTGTTTGTTATCGGTGTTCTCTTGTTACAAAGTTTGTCGTGTTTTCTTTTGAAACTTCTTTTACAGCAAGGTCACATTACGATGGAAATTAATTCTAAAACTTTGAAATGTTCAGGTAAACTTCGAATCTTTTTGATTGATGGTTATAAAAATTACAAAAAGACGGAATTCGAAATCCCAACTAATCCCAACTAATATTATAAATGCGAAAGTAACTCTGTCTGTCTGTCTGTCTGTTACGCTTTCCCGCTTAAACCTCGCAACCGATTTTGATGAAATTTGGTACAGACAATCTTTAGACCCTGAGACAGAACATAGGCTACTTTTTATTTCGAAAAAAAGAAATCCACGCGGACGGAGTCACGGGCGGCCGCTAGTTACAAATAAACAGGCAAATTAGATATTATATATCTACTGCAAGAAATATTACAAGATCGTGCCACTTTCTAATTTAATAATGAGTACTCATAATAAAATTATTATATTTAACGATCAAATAAGTAACGTTGATAACACTAAATAAATAAAAGATTATGGTTGATTGAGTCATACAACTAAATTGTACGTATTTTTACACAAACGATACGGCGAACATTTCGACAAAACAACGCGGGCCTTATTTCACATCGAACCCTTAAGTATATTACAATCCTTGTTATTAAAAACAGTTAACATATCCAAAAGCACTTGAGGACCCTAAATATTCTATTTGGTATCCTATTTATTTGACGGAATGGGACCCCGAGCGCTTCGCTCATACATGTTTTCTCATTTCCTCGCGGTACTAAAAAATCAGTGCCCATACATTGGACGATAAAAAATGAACCAGTCCAATTTTCCCCATGTGCGTTCCAATAAAAACATTTGTGATCAGGGGAGCGTGAAATTTTGCGAAACGTTCAACTTGATTCGTTCCGTAATGCAAAACAAATAGCAGCTTAAAACAAAATTGTTTTTTAAACACGGAGGAAACATGTTGGTCAAATTATAGGACCTATTTCATTGGGATACCATGGTTTTACAAACACATACGCAATTGTAGTGCTACCACGCAGCACAAGGTTTGCTATTTTCAAAATGGAAATTAAAAAGTTTAGTCTCTAAAAGAAAGAAAGATGATTTCTTTCATTATAAAGGAAAATTCATGGCATTTGCAACTTCGTCCTGCCACGAAATTTTAACTTGTGAAGATATAGTAAAATTAATTGAAATGAAAACATAAGGTTAGTAGGGCCTTAAGAAATAACTGTTTAACTTTGCAAATCAGTAACAATATCATGGGCGTCCCAATGAAAAAGTGCCCTTAGAATTTTCCAATACTCCAAAGGGTACACAGGTCGATGCAAACCTTATTGTGTTGGTTTAAGAATCAAAATGTTTAGATCTGTTTGAAGAGTCAGGTCCAAACTCGAGTCCAATCAGGTGGATTCGTAATTCATTTTATCTGTTGATTCGGGATCAATTTGTAGATTCAAACGAATGCGATATTTTAGGAGCACATTGGAAAAACAGCGTTGAATTACGAAACGTGAAATTATTTCGTTTGAATTTTACAAAGCAACCGATCTGTATTATAAAACGTACCGACGTTGTGTATCGGTTTCAGTGACGTGACTCATTGTTATTCTATTTGTAACGATTTATATGGGCTTGATGTAGTGTTAGTGATCAGATCGTGATTCTGCTATTATTTCTGACGAATTATCGAATAAATTTGATTAGGCACTAGAGCTCGCGGCTACCATTGTAATTAAATACATAATGCGATGGTTTGCAGAGAAACCCTTCCATTTGATCTTGGTCATTCCCCTATGAAGCGTTACGGTCATTTTACAGAGAAAAATGTCTGCCTATCGAAACTTAATTTCCCCTTGTCGCTTCAATCGACACTCATGGAACGAAATGAGGTATTTTAATGCATATTGCTTTGTTTAACCATCTGTTAATTCATATTTAAATGAAGATAATCAGATTACATTTTACAAATTATATTTCCCATAAATATTATTATACAACATTTAAAATAACCGTCACGCCTGTCCAGAAAGCTTATTTCATTAAAACGGAATCGATTCCAGCAAATTGGAATTTGATTGAATTCGGTCGGCGCGGTCGCAGAAAACGAGCCCTGACAAATACCATCCACACGGAATAGTGATGTGTTTTAATTGACTCAACGTTTGCACGGAACGTACAGAGTGTTCGTAGAAACACTAAAACGTTGTAATTAAATTGTAGCGTAAATTGTTATTGTGTGAACCTGATTATTGAACAACATAGTGATTACAAACACGTTTCTTGGAAAACATGAACATTGATCACTCGTTCCGTTCGCACTCGACTCCACACTATTCAGTGCTCTACATACAGCCGAAGACGGGAGTAGATGGAGGACGATGTCTCGAGCCCTACACACGACTGCAGGTCTAGCTAACTTGCAGTTATGGCACGTAAATTGTTTCCCGGCGTGAAAAAAAAAAGGAGTAGATGAAGGAAGATCGTCCGAGACTTAGTGATGTCACGACTGTCACGCCTGAGAATACGACGCAAGGAGGAAGAACTCGTTCCAAGGAAAACATAATTGTACATGACTGTGTACATTACAATATTAAGTAATATATGAAATTATTACTCCAGCGACAGAGTTTTCTGCGCTAGGATCATATTTTTGCTTCCTAAGCTGCGCGAGTGGGGATACATCAGTAGAACACCGGTATACTGACTTTGCAGTGAATATACGCCATTCACTGCAAAGTCAGTATTTGATCAATTGTGTATAAAGAGAGGGCGGCGTACCCAAAACTATGCCATTATGGCAGTGTTTACAAACATAATATACGACCGCTAGCGGATGTTTAGGTTTCTTTTTCTGGTCATATCGGCCACGAGCAAAATCACAACGTGGTTCCTCCATGCTGTTAAAAGTGCGTATTCAACACTTTATGACATGACAAAAACCTAATATTTCTAGTGAAAAAGTTGACACATTAAGCAATACAAGTGTGACACCAAAGCCAACTTTTCCTTATTGGCCTCGCATCCCGCGACGCGAATCTTCACGTTGCCTACATCATTTTCCCGCAAATATCCCGCAAAATTGGTTCGCGTTCGGGGATCAACGCCAGTGTTCGTTGAGAATCAGAAATACAGAACGTTTGCGAAAGTTTTTCCGTTATCTTACTGGCAAGTTTGTGGGAGTTATTTAACTTTGGAGCTGTTAGAAACTATATTTAGGCTAGATTCACTTTCAGCCTATGAGTATCCCACTATATTTGACGAACCGCTTGGTGTCAAGATGTTGCCTATCATACAAGAAGTTTTGAGTGCGATTCCCGCACAGAGCAAGCATGAGTATGAACATGTCTGTTTGTGTTTTGGGTGTAATATGTGTGTGTGTGTAGTTAAGTATTTTTGTAATACCACGTTGATTCTGATGTCTGTAACACAAGTGCTTAAGCTACTTAAAACGGAGTCAGATAAATGTAGGTGATGTTGTGAAAAAATATCAAAATGGAAAAGACCACGTCACAAATAATATATTATGTATTTTAGGTGATAGGGGCATACCGCATTAGCATTGTCTTGACGCCTGTATAAAAAATAGTGCAAATTATTGAAAAAACTTTTTAAGTAAAAGAGAACAATTTTAAATTTGGAAACTAAATGACAGACATCAATTATTTATATTAATGACAAGCGGCCGCCCGCGTCCGCGTCCCCGTGGGATTTCAGATTCCGCACACATAGTGTTTCATAATAGCCTCAAGCCTCAAAAATATTGTTTTAATTAGAAGCAGTTTTTCTTGAGACTAGCGCGTTCAAACAAACCAACAAACAAACTCTTCAGCTTTAGTACATTAGTATGGATGACAGATACAACTATTTTCATGCCGTGCGAAGTAAATTTCGAATTTTGTCAATCAACTACCAGCATATTTCACAACCACGCGTACAAACCGGGTTCAGAATAATATGCGAGATTTTCATTTCTTAAAATAATTTATGGAGTATACCGTATATTCCTTTCTGATTTGATCGTGATAAATGTGTGCTCCTGCGACGTTTTGTGTTTACCTACGTTTGATTAATGGAATGTACTGAATTACTATTGTCGTTGCCGCAAAAAAAAAGAGACAGTATGTGAACGGATTAAGGTAGGAATTAGGTTATCGGAGATCCTGCCTCGACTTATTATATTAGAATTAAAGTAAATTATATTGACTCGATGTGCGATGAAAGTTTACGTAATATACTAAAAACTCTTCACAATAACACAGAGGAATAAATCTAGCTAAGACATCAATATGAATAAATGTGCGTTAGCGCACTACGCCGGCACTGGCAGTGGTGTAATAGTCAGAACACTAGGCTCAAAAACCGCGGAGTTCGCGGGTTTGAATCCTGTGGGAAAGATCACCACGGTTTGCAGGTTTTCTCAAATTGCTTAGGACATAGCACACTTGAATCACCTGATTGTCCGATAAGAATTATGATTTCGTGCTTCGGAAGGCACGTTAAGCCGTTGTTCCCGACTATGATCCAATTTATCTGGTTTCCCTTGTGTGCGGGCTTAGATGATGATGATTGCGTTTATATGCAAGGAAATAGCATCAAAACATCGAGGATTTCAGAAAACACAATGTTGATTATTTCAACAAAACACATTTTCATTTGACCCTCGAGTTATATTCGCAAGTATTCGAACACGTCGGTAGCACCGGCCCCAACAAATCCCTCCTGTCGTGTATTTTCGGAATAAACGAAAAACAAACGTCAATTTGCAGAGATTTTAAACGGAATATAAATGAAAGGTGACAATCGTTTTTGTATGGAGAGTTAGGCCCACATAAAATTTTAGTGTTTATTTACGAAATGGGTATCAATTTATTCCTTATAATCTCCAGATTATATTGGTAACATTACTTTTTCATATTTTAACCGGAATCGTTAGAAATAAGATGTGAAAATATACATTAACCTCCTAAACTAATCTGTCATTTTACTTTCCTGACGTTCAACGCCTGAACCGTAACGACTTACAGATAAGGGTGATTTTCCATTATGTTTTTCCTATGTGCCTGAAGTAAAAGCAATTTAATATGACTAGTGGCCGCCTGTGACTCTGTCCGCGTGGAATAAGGTTTTAAGACACACATAGTCTTAAACTATAGCTTAACATTTTTTAGTTTAAGCCTGCCTCGACTAATGGATTATCCAACGCAAAAATTTTTTTCAATTCGGACCAGCTGTTCCTGATAGTAGCGTGTTCAAACAAACAAACTACAGCTTTTTATATTATTTAGTATAACCATTAATGACAGTTGACAGACGGGAGGTTTCTGACATTTGTATTCAGTTTTTTATATAAAATCAAAATCCGGCAATAGACTAGCACTTGCGTTCCGTTATACGGATTTTTTTGTATTGTTTATTCGAATTATTTAATTTCAATAATTAAATGATTTAAAGTCACTACAAATGACCGCCTTAGATAAAAATAAGCATGAAAACCGTTCTAAAAGTGAATTGCGTCTCCTTTATGTTCGATTTCAAGTAGTTTATTTTAATTCTATTTATAAAAACCTTTTTTCCGTCAGTTATCTGTATGTCAGCCATTGTTTACTAATCTTTGGACAGATAGTTCACGGATATAATCAAAATAAGGCTTTTTATTTTAGTTTTATGAACCCGGTTTCGTTTGAAATTCACTTCAATTGCAAAATTCATAAAAAAGCATATGATTTTTTTACGTACTTCTCTTTCTCTTAAACGTTACCGATTTTTGGTGGGCCCAAAAAAAACTGTGTCCTTTGTGTCGGTCGAGATAAATTTAACGCGAGCAACAAAATTTGCAAGCTATCCGTGTAAATTTTGGGGCCATAAGGTACGTTCCACATTGTGTGAGAATTTTTATATGATGCCTATTAAAATTAAATAACGGTTTACTCTCGTTCTGTCGAGTATTTGGAGCACATGAACGACGATAAGATGATAGAAGTTAGATACGTACATAATTACATAAGTAAGTTAAGATAAGTCAGACCTTTTTCATGTATTAATGTTTATCAGATGATACAAATGTAAAGATTGTGTTGGCTACTATAATATGTATAAAAGACTTGCTTTGCAATAAAACTCTCTCCGTTGCACATGCAATAATCTTGCTCAGTAATATTGACATAATAAAAGTTGGAGGAATAATATCCGTATCATTCTTTTGTCAATGTTTTTTAATTTATTAAAGTTATTTTCCGCTCTTATCTAGCACAATGCAACAATGACTAACTGCTTTCGCGTGACAAAAGATCCACAACAATGCCGTCCTAACACACAGCCCACAGGCAACAAAAATCTTCAAACGAATTTGACCCTTATCTGCACCGCCATTTCCATTCGGGTCAATTCACAGAGTTGTCTAAATGTAAATGAAATCCTCTGTACATACTGGTTATGATGTTCAGAGCACCGCATGTTCCCTGGTTCCCTGCTTAGTTCGTTGAGGTAAAGAGAATAGTTTGCAAATACAATGTAACACAATATGCCGTGGTGCCAAGTCTTTCATCTATTATTTCGTCTATGAATATATTTGGCAATGCGAGCTTTAGTGAGAGGAAAAATAGCATTTGAATTTGCCGATGGATTTCGGAATTTACTCATAGTGTGAATAAAAGTTAATTTCGTTATGTTTGCCTTCACTTCCTAGGCATCATCGGTTGAGAATCAAAAGTTGTTTGGAAGATATGGGTTTCATTTTCACTACTGATCTCGTTGTTAATACTTGAGTTCAAATACCTTGATATTTTCAGAGATACCTTCAAGCTATAACCTATTTCATAAAACAACTGTTTAGTTTTTTTATTCTAATAGTGGTCAAACATTTACCCCTAGCGGGATTAGAAACCGCGGCCTCTGTTTTGAAGCCGACGTGTCTGACCACTAGTAAAACTAGCCTGTCAAGCCTAAATACTTTCTATTCTATAGATATCGAGAAAACTAGAACTTTTAAGTGTCCCTATTATTTTTTGTTACCTTTATTCGATCGTTCTACTTAGAACATAGAAACTTTCTCCATTTGATTTGATTTAGCGCAAGATTATTAAAAGGTTAATCCAATAGGAATTGCGAAAATATTACACGTAAAAGTACAAAAGGACTAATGACCCGCCTGTCCCCGAGTCACATCAGAACTCGTTACATTGTTCGCTAATTAGGCCACAAAGCCATGAATCGCCTTTGCCGTCTAATTACGACCTGACTGCTGGTAATGGACTTGAGATGACGTCTCCAATCAGACGTGCTTGGCGGCACAATTAACACAATCACACGTCAGTCAATTACAGCTGTATGTCACTACGTAAGTTAGTACTAGATTTTTTGTAGCAATGTTTTGTTGTTACCTTTTTCAGATTTTTTGTAAGGTTTATGAGTGTATGTCCTCTGGGTGTTATGGTCAAGATGTTGCCTATTAGTTTTGTATATGTGTTACCGGCAAAGCATATAATCGAGGTATTCTATACATTACGTAGGTAAGGCATTGAATACCTGGGGCGTTATGGCAATGTATGAAATACTATGAATTATATTTTCCATTGCATACTTTACCGAGGTAATCTATGCAATGCCTAGGGATTTTTTAGATTACCTACTGTGGCATAGGCAATGTGTAAATGAATAGATCTTGGTCTTTATTTTTAAATATTTTGCAAATAGACCTAACTAACCTACAATCTTTGGGACGGAAGACTAACTGGATTGATAAAAAAAAAGTAGGTTAGGGTTATTTTTTTTTTGTAAACCCTTTAAAATATTTTATATTTAAAATCATTTTGATACTATAGAAATGGATTTAATGAAAACAACCTCTATCTTACTAAAGGTAGACTAATATTTAATCGTTTCGACACTTCTCGAACGATACCCAACATTACTATCCTCGTTCCACTCTTCATTGCGTACATTACCGGGTGCGTATTTGGTATTGTATAGAGTACCTAGACAAAGTATAAAATACAAAATATTTCATACATCACCTATACGTTTTTGGGATTCTATTCATTGCCTTGGTATTGTGTATATTGCCGGATTGTACAGATTGCCGGTAACATATGCATAATATAGTATAGAAACACTGCATTTTAGTTTCTCCCGTGTAAGTCATGTGAGGGTCGTAAGTAAGATACAAAAGTGCTCGCAAAGTACACAGAATAGTATAAGAAGGTGCAAGCATCTTTTAACCATTAAAACGTGAATTGAATCGATAACTCTGCATCAGAGCTATGTGCTATGAACGCCAAACTTATGTTAACGATGTTAGATCAGATTTCAAGTCGGTTTAATCGTAGTTGATGCGGTAATTAACACGATTAGCCGTCAGTCTGGCTGCATTTAGCGTCACATGGCATGATGGTTTATACTCGAGATGCTACTATCAATTTTGATGACCAGGTATAATGATTTGATGAATACGTAAGGGTATATTATGGAGACAAATTAGAATAGGAGTTTTATACCTGTTTATTATGAATGTAAGGGGTAATCGCTAAATGTGAGTAGCTAATGGAATTGGATTCAGCTTAATATGTAGAATAGCCTATAATTTGTTGAAGTCTTTTTTCGTCACAGGCTGATGATGATGAAGTGGGATAAACTAGTGTCTGATTTCAAAATCGCGGTTTATTATAAGGTTTATTTACAAAGCTTTTTGGGGACAGAAGCCTGAATTTGAGTTTCGTTCTCAAACGTCTTAGTCATTAAAGAAAAGCTTTCATTAATGCTTTAGTTTAGTACTAAATTAACTAGTTCCAATATGCATAACTCTACGACTCAATAAACAAATATTTCAACATACTCCATCTACAATACCTTACAAAAAACCACTTCACAAGATACCAAAGAGAGACGAACTTCTTAGCTATCCATGGATTTTCCGTGCGGGTGCCGGGTCCATCGCGTGGAACAGAGAGGAATGTCAGTCGGCGCCTGGGACTTGCGACCCAGCGTGTAGGTTTAAGGGGCCCCTTTATAGTATACTAACGATCACCTCCACCGATGACATTCCTCTCCCTTCCCAACCATATTTGGTACGAGCCGAGTAAAGCGGCTTTAGTTGCTCTTTCCAGTAAGGAGCTAATATTAGATCTTGGTAATCCTAAGTCCTTCAGTAGGTTGTAGAGAGACTTCGCTGGTATACCTCTCGCACCCACTTCCACAGCATACAACCGTGCTATATAACCATTTTTAGTAATTTCGTTGGTTAGGTCATAATACTTATTTGTTTTAAACGCGTGATCTTTGGGAATGTTTGTCTCCCATGGAACAGTAAGTTCTACCAACAGTACGCGCTTAAGTTTTCTAGAATAAATGAAAAGGTCTGGTCTAGACGACGATACCGCAATGTCCTCTGGAATACTGTAGTGCTTTTCATACGTGTCCATCATGATCTTCCAATCTGGAGCTACACTAACGATGGAGTAAGGTTTGACTTTGGAATTCTTGGTAGATCCTTCCTTGACGAAATTGATGTTCCTTGTATTCGTCGTCAAACCTTTTGCTGCTCTTGCTATTGAAAGGCTCACCGCTTCACGTATGATCTGCAACACTCCGTCATGGCGGCGAGAGTAGTGACCTCTGTCTAGGAGTACTCTGCATCCCCCCAACAAATGCCTCGCAGTACCTACGGCCTCACCACAGAGCAAACAGGTTTTGTCTACCGCCATTCCCCACCTTACAAGGTTGCTCTGATCGGGCAGGGTCAACTGAAAGGCATTCAGATAGAATTTAAGCAGCGCTGGAGACCAATCGTACAGTATCGACCGCCACTTCAATGCTACGAATAAAATAATGAAAGAAGTTGTTAGGATCCTCATTAGAGCGGGGCCAATAACCGGCTCGTGGAAATATTGCCGCGTGTGGGAATGGTCCCGTTTAATCCCACGCCTAAGGACCAGGGAGGTCCTCCATTGCCCACATATGGGATTAAAGCCGGCGACCGCTGTTAATAAGGTTGCCACTTTGAGAAGATTTTAAGGGAAATAGTGGTCGCATAATTTAGGTTTGGTTAAGGACACGCGAAATTTTTGTTTCTCTTTAATCTCTGGCTACAACTAAGCATTAATTTTGATAACTTGTGACTAGCATATTTTTAATTGATATCAGTTGACGGATAAGTATGCAAACATGCAATACTTCTAAAGAAAGATAAATACTACTACATAGTGAGAACTTCATCTCGTTAGTACAAGTATTTATAGTATGAACAGAGCAGTTAAGTGAAATATATTTCAAATACAGGTTCTGTGGTCCACAGGCAATTTATTAATCGAAATTGATAAATGACCAGAAAACTTAACGTTTTAAATGTATTATCTTCATTGCAAATTGCAACAACCCTGTGTATAACCTGGCAAGTTTACGATTATACGAATGCACTTACATGTGTGCTCCGGGAGCCGACCAACTCTACACGGCTGGTTTATAGCCATGATTAGGCTGTATAGCCACTTGTTCGCGTTCATAGTGTTTAAGTTCGGCTTAAGCGGCACAATTTGTTTTTGATAGGCCGCTTTCATAGTAATACTAAGTGCACTGGTGTAGCGCGATAGCAGAAAGTTTTGGACTACTTTGTTCTTTGTTGCCTTCTTAAGGAGATTGACAGGAATGCCAAGTTATTGCATTCAGTTAAAGATACTAAGATAATACAAGTAGTTATACATTATTGTTTTAATTAAAAAAATTGTGTATTCCTTGTCGCAGTAACGTAATAATTATAAAGAAACGAAAATAGTAATTCTTCTAGCTGGTGTCTTTAAGCTCACCACCTGTTTGTCCAGGATGTAGTAGGCTTTATTATGTACTAGCGGCCGCCCGCAACTCCGTCCACGTGGATTTCTTTTTTTCGAAATAAAAAGTAGCCTATGTTCTGTCTCAGGGTCTAATGATTGTCTGTACCAAATTTCATCAAAATCGGTTGCGAGGTTTAAGCGGGAAAGCGTAACAGACAGACAGACAGACAGACAGACAGACAGAGTTACTTTCGCATTTATAATATTAGTTGGGATTAGTTGGGATTTCAACATTCACCAAATTGTTTTATAAATACTGCCTGCAAACCCCAAGAGTAAAAGCTATCTTGTGTACAACTGGACACTAATACACATTACTTCATAATTTTCATTCAAGACTTTTTTATCTGTGTTTTTTCCTACGGTCGCTTAAAATACTTATTCCACGGGCCATGATTACTATTGATACTGCGACACCGCGTACTCGCGAATGCATCGCCATCTTTTAAAGGGATATTGTGTTTTTTTGTTTTCAATTTGGAACATTTCCCGGCAAAAACTTTGGAACACTGGAACGCTTTTAGCGTTTCAGCCGTCGAACCGTATCGATACTTTCGGAATGTTCGAGAATTAATTACACAAACAATGAGTTGACGATTCGCGGCCATCAATCACTGCGATGATGTATGGCACCGCCTGCTGTGGAAGATACGTTCCGCAAACAAACTACATTATTTGGTAGTACTAATAGTGTTGTGACATGTTCGAAATATGAATCCGTTGATTCCGAATATGCAATTCCAATTGGGCAAAAGGTAACTTGTACCTACATATGTTTGTATTTTGTATTGGTGACAAGTAAAAATTAAACAATTAAAAAAATAAGTTAACTACCTAAACATGGGTATAAATAAATTTGGGTTTTCTCAGAACATATTATTATTTGTTATGAGTTATTTGATAAAAGATATAACGTTAGTAACGTCATCGTTTTAATGGCTAAATGTATGTTTTGATTTTTTATTTTGTGTGACGCAAAAGATTGGATGTTATATTTTATTAATGCCAAGAAAATTTAAAATAATATTGATGTTGTGTCGATGCAAAACCATCAATCATCACTGAACCGCGATGATTTATAGCTTCGTGGCCTGTTGCTGCGGATATATTAAACAAACAAATTAAATTTTAGGGTGACTTATTGAGGAAATAACGAAATTTGTTAAAGATTTTTCGGAGATGAAACCATTATTTTCCCTTTTTCGGATCTCTGCGTACAACGGATATTTTCGGACATACATACATCAAGCGCATCCCTAATACTTATTAGTGGGGTAACTTTCGGCACTAGTTTCAGTTGCGTTTAATGACATGCTAGCTCTTATTTCAATGTAGTAAAGACTATATTTCTGTATAAGTGTATGTGACAGTTCGTAAGAAGTATATGATGGATGATGATGTATATTATGTGGCACAACTCAGCACGGTTCTTGTTTGAACTGAGTATTGAAGGAATTTGTGACGTGTTGTCTATTAGAGTGATGAAAGGGCTGGTTATTACAACTTTATATTGAGGAGCTCGATGACGCAATGGATAGCACCATCAGCCAGTGATTTCTTAGATAAGCAACTTTCGCAGAGGCCAGTCATCGGATGGGTGATCGAAAAAATGTATCTCGAGTTCTCTTCCGTGCTTTCGAAGATACGTTAAGCCGTGCGTCCTGCGCCTGATATTTCTACGGTCATGTCAGATTGCTGTTCCCCCGAACTATGAGAGTGAGGGAATAGGGAGTGCAACTGTACTTGCGCACTCATTATGCACAGTAAATTATCCTGCGTATCTGGCTGATCGTAAAATCGGACGCCATGTCCAAAATACGGCATGAGGGGTATTATTTGTATATTTATTTTTGAACGGTTGATGCTCGTCAAACCTATTTATTAATCTTCTTAGATCAGTAGGTACGCTTCCTATGGTAGGGCAAGGCTAGTAGTGGGATATTCTTGACAACTTTGTGTTGATATTCTAGTTAAAATTTTTGCATGTTTGAAGGATTGTGGTAGAGGCCCACAAAGCATAGCGCAAAGCCGATTGACAAATGAATTCAAGGCTTTCCTCCCAATAAAGCAAATAATCATATGATCGTGTAACCAATAAATAATACAACATCGAATTAAATAAGCAAGTACACGCGACGGTAACAATCCTAAGAAAAATATCCCACGACCCAAACAAATTCTATTGCGATCCTTACGGGGCCGGAACGACGATCTCTATCGACTTATTATACAAATGGCCGATATCTGGCTAAGAGTAAAAATATCTTACCATGAAGAATTACGGCTGAATACTGTTGGGGTCTTGGCTCCGGTTTGCAATAAAATCGCTGCCTTCTAGACGGGTATTTGTGATTCTCAAGACGCTCACTCATATTTTACTTTGTGTCGACAATCTGTAGAAGAATAAGGTAATAAAGAAGATATTATTATATTCAATGGATGTAAGTAAGTATGAAACACCCTTCCGGCCGTTTTCGACCACGGCGGCCGATCTTACCATTAGCAGGTACGCAGAATATAGAATAGCGCACAAGCGAAAGTACATACAAGTGCATTCCCTATTACCTCACACTCAAATCGGTGGGACAGCAATCTGACACGACCGTTGAGAGATCAGGCGTAGGACGGAGGAGCTCGAGATGTAATTTTTCGGTCACTTACGCAACGTTATTTCGGTAAAGTGTGTCATTTTCCATTTGAAATGCATTGCAGGCCGAACTACGGTCGCGTATTTTCCGCCAAGTGTGCTTCTATACCAGTACTAAACCAGTCAATAAAATATCTGTAAGTTGAGTAATCAAAAAATATAAACTTTTTCCAACAATAAATAAAAATTTCTTCAGTTTTTGCATAAAAAATATACTTTATTAATTTTCCACGAACTTGTGATAACTTTATTAGAAAAACAACCAAGCCTTTCCCGGCATCGGATTAAAGCAATCAGTGTAAAAAGCATTTTCAAAGCAATCTATTCAGCGCTCCACTTATCAATTAATAGCAGTAACGAAAGCGATGACTGAGCGTAGCTTAATCTCTTTCTGCCGTCTCACTGGTCTGTTATTAGTCTAA
This sequence comes from Nomophila noctuella, assembly GCA_958496325.1. Classification (NCBI taxonomy): domain Eukaryota; kingdom Metazoa; phylum Arthropoda; class Insecta; order Lepidoptera; family Crambidae; genus Nomophila; species Nomophila noctuella. Next base: position 3,948,333 of record OY292491.1, on the reverse strand, counting down.
TGGACCGTCCAAAGTACTCGTACAAACCTAGCGAATCGGTACACTTTTGAAACATTAAAACAAAAACATTACGCCTTTCTTATGTTGGTAGTAATTGCAATGGGCTGGATTCGCGCGGTGAAGCCGTTGATTGTTGAGTTCTATACCTTCTTGAAAAGTAAACTATCAGCATTTTAATGCCCCGCTGCAGGGCAAATGTCTCCATCATTTAAAATCATGTTTTCAAAAGATGGGTTTTCTCTTAATCACCACGCTTGCCAAATGCTACCAATTGGTGATCATCACACATCCGGGCAGTGTTCGGAAAAACCGACACAAAATTGCCCAACTTGGGAATCCAAATCAGGACCTCGAGACCACGGCTCTGTACTTAAACCACTAGACTATCGAGGTGTTGGTAGTACTGGTGATTAAACAGTTCGCATCAGATATTTTGGCCCTCCATCTGCGCCTAATCCACTCGGATTACCATTGTTATACAAAGTTTTAGCCGAATACAACTCCTGCGAAGAGGTGGGCGAGTAATCTGCCTAATTGAAAATAGCTGTATAATAATTGTAAACAAAAACGTAATGTTGTTTCAATTTGTCATTTACATTGTCCTATGAACTCTAATAAGATTTCTGTACTGTTCGTTAGTAGCAAACTTATTGCAAAGATAATTACTTTATTTAGTAGAACTGTCTCCGTGGTGTAGTGGTTAGAGCGCTGTGCTCAAAAACTACGAACTCGGCGGTCGTGGGTTCGAATCCCGCGGGGAAACACTTTCACTTTGTGTTGGTTTTCCCAGTTTGGTTAGGACATTGCAGGCTTGAATCACCTGATTGTCCGATAAGAATGATGATTCTGTGCTTCGGAAGGCACTTTAAGCCGTTGGTCCCGACTATGATCCAACTGGTCTGGTTTCCCTTGTGGTTACGGAGGTCAGACGACAGTCGCTCCATTATAATAACCAGACATGTCAATTCAGGATCATAGTCGCAGCGTACCCTGGGCTCCAAGGCAATGCCCGAGGATGCAACCGGGAGAGGCGCTAGGATGATGATGAATTACTTTATTTAGTAGTTAGTACTTTTATGAAGTTCGGCGTGACTAGCCCTGCAATGTATTTTAAATGGAAGATGACACACAATGCCGAAATTACGACGCCTAATTTTGTATAGAAAATGTATTGCCGCCGAACTTTTGTCGCGTAATTCCGGCCCAGTGTATTCCCACACTCATAGGAGGCATAGGTCCTAATTACTTCTCTTTATTTAAAAGTCTCTGCTAAGTTTCTTATTCGTCTTACCTACATAACAGAATAAAATTTCACCCGCGCGAAGTTATGACCTTAAGACAGTAATGGAACATGAATCCCAAAAGATTCTTTGTAAGACGTAAAACGTGATCCAATTTACAATGCCGTCTAATATTACAGATTTGTTACGATCAAGTTTATTACAAATTGGAATCGACTCGATGTATCCCAGCGGAGTCGCTGCGGACCTTTCGGTTTTCGTTTCCTTACATCTTTGTTATGAAGATAATAATATTATACCCGTTCGTATGGGTTTGCCTTGAAATATAATGTGAATAAATCTAACGAAATTAAGGAATCCTTTGCAGAAGTTAGGTTCTAAGTTTTGGAGAATAAACAAAGACTGGTGAAAACTATCTGTATTATTCCTTTTAGTTTTGGCAATTGAACTCAATACGATCGACAATTATTATTATTATCTAAGTGTCACTTCAAACCTGTATATTAGGGCAAAAATGTAACTAAGCTGTTAACTCATTATTATATTGTTATAAAATTGATTAATTTTTAATTTAATAATATGTAATTATTTCATTTCTTTAAGTAAAAATAAAACAATGATCGCAACATTTAATCGCAATATCACGCCAAATCTCAAAGGTTTTTAATTACTCTCAATATCGCTCATCCATGATAAAACGAGATGTTGACATTCCAAAGACATCCATGATAATGGAAGCATCGTTATTATCTGTGCCGAGCGTTCGGATATATGTCGGGGGACCGCATTACCGGATTTGACTTGCGCGGCTCGCTCCATGAAACATGCAGGGCTGCGGATCCGACGCTGAACACAATGGGATTTAGCAAATCCCACCGCAAACACGCGCTTACTGAATGTAAATTGGGCCAATGTTTGTCGCAAACAATTACTATAAGCTCCCTTCGCGGGTGAATTAGGCCTCTTGATGGCGATTCAGCGCCTTTTGTCGGTAGTCATTTGTTTTGTAATCGCCTCTCGGAGTGCGTGATGTGTTCGAAATTTAAATTTAAATGGTTCAGTTACCTTGGATGGGTGTTTTTGAATGGCGGAATGGTTAAATGAATATTTAATTAAGTAAATGTCGTAGAAATTATTATTATTATAATTATCTGAATCAAATGTGATTATGATTTGAATCTGAAGAAATCTAATTTTGCCTGTATAAACTCTATTTCGTGTAATATCATATTTTTCCTAATTTAAACATAAATGGAGCCAATATTATTTTATTTATTTGCACATGCATTAAAAGTTAGGTATGAAATAGTTTCGTATTTTTATAAAAATTGTGTTTATGCTGTTTATATTTCAACAGAAAATGGAGTACTTTCCCGATATTTCCTTCATTAAATAAAGATACCCACGTCCCCTCAGGAAACCGAAGACGCCAGATAAAGACCCTCCATCATTTTATTGCGAGACGCGGGATGACCGATTGTTTCACCCATGTTTAAAATTTTCCTACGAGATGGATGGCACGTATTGTTTACTTTCACTGTAAGAGGATACGGTTTTGTTATGATGTCCTATTATTTCAAATGCCAATCAAGTTTATTGGGTAGACGTTGGTCTCCGATTTTTATGAAAAGGAACCTTATCCCAAAATAATAATGGTAAAATATTAAAACAGTCTTTGGCGTTGCAAAATATAAACACACTTGCGGCCGCCCGTGACTCCGTCCGCGTGGATTTTGATTTCCAATATCCTATGTGTTATTCTGATGTATAAGCTATATTGTGGTAAAATTTCATTCAAATCCATTCAGTAGTTTTTACGTGAAAGAGTAACAAACATCCATACATCCTTACTTACAAACTTTCGCCTTTATAATAGTAGTAGGACTTTATCAGTTACAATGTCGCATATTTCATCAAACTGAGATTGTCAATTTTTTAATAAAATATTTTTTTCCATTGATGATTGGAAAACAGCGATAAATTGAATTATATGTGTATGCCTTAAAGATTTTGAAATTAAAAAGCAAGGGAAAAGGAAAAACAAAGAATTATGTGAACGCTCTTATAAAGATTTTGTCTTATCTACCAACGTTTATGTTTTGTTCTCTTGCGTGAAAATGTTTTGTTGTGCAAAGGTCTGTTTTAAGCCGGTTTTTCTTTCATTGTGTTTCCCAATTTTAAAAGTCGTGATATTGCCAAATGAAATGAATTCTTGGCCGCGTGCCAGAACAGTATTTTTGTAATTTCCTACTATTCTTGAACCCAAATTAATTCTTTGATCAAAAATTTAAGAAACATTGTCAAGGAAAGATTTTTATTTTTGTATGTAACGGATAAACTCAAAAACAACTTGACCAAAACTACTTTTGATCTCGGAAATGTGGGGGAAAGGGGGAGGGCAAAGTTTGAAAAAAATAAATTAGGCGCGTGTGAATATTCCATATTTTCAGATAGTGCTTTAATTTATACATTGAAGGGTATGGTTATGGGTACTGTGATTTATAAAAAAAACTAAAAGTAGGTCGTTTAACTCATTTCCACGTTTAGTTCCATTGCATTCCTGATGTTTATTTCAATGGCAGAAAAAGTTTTACTAGCACCTTATTAATATTCCGCCTTCAATAAATTTGCTACACAGCAACCTCCTTGCTATTCATGAAAAAGTATAAAATATTCCACCAATTAATACAAACACGGAACGGAAACTGTGAATTAAAACTTGACAATATAAAAATTGCAGCAACACTCGAGTGGTCCGACTCCATTTCCCTTGAACAGGAGTGTCTGCAGTATATAAGGTGTAACAAAATATACTGCAAATATTTTAAGGGCGAATCGTTTAGTGGAAATGTAATAAAATTGTCTAGTAATTTTTTTTTATTAATACGCCAGTTTCCGAGAAAATCAACAAAATAAATTGAGTGAATAATTGGGAAAAGTACAAAATTTGTCATATGCAAGACAGCTGGTCGTGTCTTATCAGTGTAATACAATTACTACACTTATCCTGCCCCAAAAGCAAAGTAGTGGAGAGGGGGCGAAGCTTACAGAACGAAAAGAGCAAATTGGCCAATGCAGAAAATGCAAAATTTGGTAGGCATTAATTTTGACTTTTTAATATCTGATATTGATTACATTGCCACTAAAGAATTCACCCTTAAAATATTTGCAGTATATTTTGTTACACCCTATATTGTAACACTAACTATGTTTTTCGCTGTATAAATCTGCATTCAAATATATTTCGGATTGTTTCGGAGCGGAGTGTACTCGCAACTAGCGCCGCCTTTCAGATGCAAATAATTTCGGGGACCGGGAGTTTCTTTCGAAGCTTTGTGAATAACAAAATGTTTTGTAACCTCATTACTGGGATACGTTTCGTTCACACTTTCAACCCAAGTAAGAAGTGGAAAGGAACTTGAAAGTATGTAAATGATTACCCTTCTAGGAAGGGTTTCAACTACGTGAGATACCTCTTACGGATAGAGAACCTTTTAAACTTGTAAGAAAGTGTGAAGTAACTAATTTTAATATTTAAAGCTGTATGATTGCGTGGCATCAGGATATTATTCACACGGCGTCTTTAGTCTCAGCTAAAGCAAAACTTGTAGTGTTTGTATAAAATAACGATAGCATGATGTACTTTCTAATTATGATGAATGATGAATATACTTCTTTAAACCTCCCGCTTACACAAATTAAACAATTCAAGCTTAGGATAACCGGGCGTTTAAAAGCAAGCTTTTTTCGATCTAGGTATTTTATTTATAACGTGAATTTATTACACGAAGTAAACTGCACCGTTTGGAGCCAAAAACCTTGATAGTGTTAAAACTCATAATAATACTTATAACTTTAAACTTTCGCGTTGCATTATAATTATTTAACATTACAACGGGACTAAACGCGATATTATTTGAGTATTGAGTACTTACTGCTTGACGTTTCGGCTGCGATGCTGCAGCCGTGGTCACAAGCATCGCAGCCGAAACGTCAAGCAGTAAGTACTCACGTACTTATAAAAATAATATCGCGTTTAGTCCCGTTGTAATGTTAAATAATCATAATAATAATTATTTTGATATTTCTCATTAAGCTAAGCTGGCAATTTATTTGTGTACAGCACGCCCTACATAATCGTATATACATGTGGTGCTAAGTATAAGTGATTTTGATAAAAGCTCGCTTCAGGAACCTAAGTAAACAAAAGGAGTTTATAAACCATCTTCGTACGAAGGTAAATCCATTATAATTTTACCCAAAACGGGATTTACACAGCCTCATGTTTAAGATCATCCGTGTTAGGGAAATAACGTTTGCTACTTACGTTTACTTGAATATTTTGTGGTAAGTCAAATTTGTCCATATTATTGAGCTTTTATGTTATCAACGGTAGCTTTATTTTAAGAGGATTTTCACAAATTAACATTTTTAACTTTCAACTCGGTAGGAGAATATTTCAACTTTTTTCACTGATTTGTATTGTTAAAGCTCTAAATCTTTTGAGTATCGATTCCTCACTATAATATAAATATACGTGCTATTTAGCCTAATGTAGCTTATTAGCAAATACTAGCAATTTCGTATTACATCATGCTACGAGTGCTACGAGTTTATGCTCGTAGCACTAGTAGCATAATGCGTAGTAATTATAGCTAACCATTGCTACGACGATACTACGAATAATAAGTCTTTCGTAGTAACATCGTAAATAGCATCGTGACTACGCATTAGTAATGAAACAGGGGCAAAAAATACTCTACATCATACTATATAAAAAAAATTAAAAGTTAGTTTGTTTGGATGTTTGTCCGCCAGTCACGCTGTAACTACTGAACGGATTTTGATGAAATTTGGTATACAGGCAGAGTATGGGCTGACTTAGGTGATAGAATACTTTTATCCCGATTAAATGTTCTCATGGAATAACGATATGGAAATTTCGATAACGCGGGCAAAGCCACGGGTAAATACTAGTACATAATAAAATAACCTACAAAAGAATGTATCCTCCAACACATCCATTATAACACATTAGGTTACACTCCTAACTAACTATGTTATACGAGATGGATATTGTCAAAGCGGGCTAATATTAGTTTTTACGCGGCACGTGGCATCTTAATTAGACGCATCGATCAATTAGCACACACGTGCGACACTGTAGGAATTCCGAACAATATACGCAATTCCGGCGTAGTCGTAGGGCTGCCGATGGAAATTGTTTAGGGTAATGTACGAATATTAATTTTGATTGGCTTGATTTTTTCAATACATAAGGTGTAACAAAATATACTGCAAATATTTTAAAAGCGAATTGTTTAGTGGAAATGTAATAAATTTGTCTAGTAAAATTTTTATGTGCATACGCTAGTTTACGAGAAAAGAAACAAAATCAATTGAGTGAATAATTGGGAAAAGTACAAATTTTGTCATATGCAAGACAGCTGGTCGTGTCTTATCAGTGTAATACAATTACTACGCTTGTTCTGCCCCAAAAGCAAAGTGGTCGAGTGGACGTTTACAGGACGAAAAGAGCAAATTGGCCAGTGCAGTAAATGCAAAATTTAGTAGGCATTAAATTTGACTTTTTAATATCTGATGTAGTGATTTTATAATATTAGTAAGGATGAATACTAGAAGAGTTCTCAATCCGTCTGTGTTTATCCCTGACGTCATCAACACAACCATATATGTAGCTAGGCTCTTACTACCTTTCGACAGGTCCGTTGGTTTAGCGGTCAGAGATGCTGGCCACAAAACCGAGGGTATCTGGTTCGAATCCCGCTGGAGGCAAATGTTTGTGTGATGTACACCGGCATTTATACTCGAGTCATGGATTTTCATAAAAGTATTTAAGTATGCCTATCCGTTCCCTAGCATCCATATTTCAAGTTTCGAACCTAATTTGGGGCTAGGCAATTAGTGTTAACAGCTTTAGTACTTTACAAGGAATTTATTATAATTATAATTTTATTAAGATTTTAATTGCCCAATTAATAATAATTAATAAAATTGACATATATTATTACTATCCTACTACTATTATAAAGGCGAAAGTTTGTAAGTATGGATGTATGGATGTATGGATGTATGGATGTTTGTTACTCTTTCACGTAAAAACTACTGAATGGATTTGAATGAAACTTTACCACAATATAGCTTATACATCAGAATAACACATAGGATATTGGAAATCGAAATCCACGCGGACGGAGTCGCGGACGGCCGCTAGTTATTCTTATACTAGTCGCCAGTTTATGACAACCGAGAGTGTCTCGTAAAGTACGGCATATACGTGAGGCTGCATAATTCTCCGAATCGTATTCGCAACAGAACAGGTGCAACAGCAAACGTGCATAGCTTTGTTTGATATCGCAACCAAAGCGAAGCGAATGCTTTCGATAACGTAACTCGAGATTTGTAGACAGTTTGGTTTGAACGGCAATTGTGTTTCTTGGAATTGGCATTTGAATGTTTACAGAGACATTCCTGGTTAGCCTATTTGTCTATCTATTTCTATACATATATAACTTGAAGGACTGACTAACATAGTCATAGCTATAGATGCGAAGCCACTGGCCGGATCGGGCTGGAATTGGTATGCGGGTAGATGTTACGATGTAAGCATCCGCTAAGAAAAGATTTTGATATAATCCACCAGTAAGGGGAGAAAATAGGTGACGAAAGTTTTTATGGAACCGAAATCAACGCTGGCGAAGACTTAAGATATAAAATATCAAACACTAATCTTAAATGGTGGCATACCCAAAAATTATTTTCTGTTTATGTTTTTCAGATACATTTCTAAAGTTATTGCAGTAAGATTTTGATTAATCGCTGATTATAAATTTAACAACAATTGGAGTCCTTCATTTCTTTGGAGTGATCATTGTTTCCCAAACTAAAAAAAAATCAAGATTGCATAAACGTTTTTGGAGTTCAACCTCCGCACTTCGTACCTATTTAAGATTTTTGTATATGACTGATGTGCTGTCAGAATACTAGAGTTTTACAACTCTGTCCGATTTGCTATTGACTATTTAATAAACGTGTGTGAATATTATAAACTTTCATTATTGCGCGATCTATTATAACCTACCCCCAACAAAAATTTAAAGCGAAGTTATTTAATGTACTTTAATTTAACGGGGATTAAGAACCCTAAAATCGGTGCCGTATACTTAATTATTACTAAAACAGCGTCTTCCCTTTAACTTCCTTTAAAGTATAAAATAATTTACTTTGTACTTTCGTTTTTCATTAATGATACTGTTTATATTCATGTCTTCCAAACTTGGTAAGCGGGATTATCTGATTTTACCGCCAAATGGAAAGACTTTCCATGGGGTTCTTATTAAACCCGTGATCGTAGCCATTAGCATAACGGTTAATAATTTAAAAGCAATATTCCAGCGTTGTAATAATTAAATACCAGCTTGTAATAAGGAAATGGATTCTTTTGACTTCGGTAGATCGGTAAATGAGAGGAACATGAAAATAATCTTTTAGAGTTTGTTTGTTTATTTGAACGAATATTTTTACAATATTTTTGCGTCCATTGCGATGCGATATGCGATAATTCATTCGTTAAGAAAAGCTTTGAGCTATGACTTACTTGACTTATTTTGAGCTATACTATCTACATAATACATAATTGGGCGGAAACTAAAATCTACGCGGACGGATGCTAGTGAATGTGACAATATTACATACGTACCAACAGATTTGAATTTCGAAATATGTAAGTTAATTGACCGCTTGATTCCTTTAACCCAGATACAAATAATTTCAGCATCACCACATCATGTATTTTTGTAAAAGATAGAATAATGGTAAAGTGTAGTGTACATTTGCTTGGTTTTAATAGCACTACCTACCAACGATTAACCTTCTGTTTAGCCCTAAGGTTGACTGTTCGAGAATGCCATTAGGCATTAAGTCCGCCTTTTATAGGCATTTTATGTCATGCAATAAAGTTAAAATAAATTAATAAATTATCTTCGAAATATTCATTGCCTCAGGAAAAAAACCACACGCCCAAAACACTCCAACAATTTCAAACAGCGACCTTGTAACTTTCATAATTCAGCCGGTCAGTTCAAAATTGCAGAGCTTACATAAAACATTCCTTTTTTATCTGGAAGTTGCGAACCCTGAGTCCGGCCCGGACGTGAGGCCGAATACGTAATGACGTCCGATGACCACATTTGTAATTTTATTACCACCACGCCATTCTTGTTATGGTAATGCTAACGACCACGAGTTTGCTACCGCCATGGAACTCCGGGCTCGCTTTGAAACTTTGCAGCGAGTTAACACGGTCACTAACACGAGTAAAACGAGTATACAATGGTCTAATATAATAAAAGTTAAGAATTGGTTTGTTTGTTTTTTTTTTATGTCAGAGGCGGCAAACGAGCTAGCGGGTCGCCTGATGGTAAGCAATCACCGCCGCCCATGGACATCCGCGACACCAGAGGTATCGTTGATGTGTTGCCGGCCTTAACCCCATACCCTCCCTAACTGAGCTCTGGCAACCTTACTCACCAGCAGAAACATAGCACAACAGTTACGAAGTGCTACTTCACTGTGGTCTTCTGTAAGGTGGAGGTACTTCCCCAGACGAGCGGCTCATTCGAGTGGAATTTCCACAAAGCTCTACCTCTCTTGTTTGTTTGTTTGAACGAGCTAATCTCAGGAATCACTGGTTGGAATTGAAAAAATATTTTTGTGTTGAACAGTCCATGTGACGAGGTAGGCTTTAGGATATAGTATAACCAAAATGCACGCGGACGGAGTTGCGGGCGCTAGTGGTCTAATAATGTTTGTAAAAGTACCTTGGTTTGCCTTTAATGAAAAGCAACAATTAACTTACGACTCGCATGGTGTAGTGGTCAAAAAGTTGTTAATAAGACCAAGCGGTCGCGGGTTCGATCCCCACAAAAGACTAACATTTGTTTGCATGAAGATGTCTGTTTGTCCTGGTCTGGGTGTACTACTATCACATTTTATCTCGTGGGTTTTGTTAGAGGTGACCATAGGAATTTCTGGGAGGGCGGGCTTTAGAGTACCTCTTCGTTTTATCGTCCAACATACTGCAATAATCATCTAACACAATGTGATCACCAAACCGTCTGCCGGTCTGTACATTATTACAAGTATCACAACCACCTAGCGGCTATGTTGGTTGGCTATAATTCCGTTCCATATCATCAATGATTACGTATTCTTGACATCTACACATGGCTGTAAAGAACCATTCATATGCATTTGATTTCATTCAAGACAATTATTTATGCGAGAAACTTTTGTGTGTGTTTTGAGCTTTGTAATGATAATGTGCTATCTCTGTCGGTTCCAATTTCCACAATATGAATGGGTTGCTAACTTCCAGTCGAAATTCTTCCTTATTGATATAATTTTAGAGTTTAATATATAAATTCCTGGAAGTTTGTGAACTCAAACATTTCTTATATGTATCTTCGTGGGTTGTGTTAGACAACACATTGTAAAACATAAACATTGTCAAGCAAGTTTTGAACACACATAAGAAACAACATTCTGTAACTTTCCGTTTTAGGTATGTTTATCAAAATATGCCGCCCTGGGTAATAAATATTAGCGGTTAGTCGTAATCTACAACTGGAGGTAGGACATAGGGGAACTAATTGTTTGCCAGCCTTTTTCATCATCTGAATATATTTAACTCAAAGGTGACGGACTGATAAACTGATCTTCCAACACATAGCTTAAGCCACCGGACGGATCGGGCTGAAAGGCATGCAGATATATGTTATGACATAGACATCTGCTAAGAAATGTATTCGGTCAATTCTACCCCAAGGGGATAAAACGAAATCCACGCGGACTAAGTCGCGGGCAACCGCTAGTTATTTCAATAAAATTCAGTATCCATTTTGTTAAAGGTTCATACTCGTATATTCAAAGCTTTGGTACGTTATTAAAGGACTAAAGCTATTTTAACAACAAACAAACATATTTCACCCGTTATTAAAACAATAACATAATATTTTTCAAACTCGCAACTTTAATTAAACACGTAACATAAATTCGCATCAGTTTTGCAAACACAATTCGGTTTACAGCGTAAATTTCTATTTAGCTTAAGCAAAGCCGCAAACAAAATTTGAACCTAAACAAACATCTATTAGTTATATGTTATACATGTGAAAGGATCGCTAAAACAACCAGACTGTTGAGTGATTTCTCGTCTGCCACTTCGGTGCTCGTATCTAGGCCGTCGGTTCTTTGTCTTAGACCTTCGCAAACAGATTTCCACTTATCCGATCTCGCCGTGTCAATATCAGCCTCATTCGTCTCCCGCTAACACTTACTCGATCGATAAGGAATGAGATGTAGCTAGGAGAATGTTCGATAAGAAAACTAGCCTAGAACGGCAAATAATAAATTAGGTTAGGGGATTTGGGAAACAGTCATAACACCGAATAAATTTTCATTAGATTAATTTACCAAAACATGTTTCATTTTCCAGTAAGTTGGTGCATGAATGCTTGCATTTGTAATAAGAAGCGGCATCTCATAAATTACACACGTGTTTTCATCTGTTATTACAGGATTAAAGTTTAGAATAGTTCCTTTGGATGTGCATAAATCACGTCATGAATAATACCAATTAAAATTAGTTGCATAGCTTTGCTCTAACTTTCATATTCCATTTTCATCGTGGAATGAGATTAATTAAATTTGCTTTTAAATGGAATGTTGTTGTGGGTGCAAGATGATATTAATGTAATTAAAAGAAACGAAAAGCTCTCGCCTTGTTATAATTGTGGTCTTGTTCGTGGAAAAAGGTGACTCTTAGTAATAATTATAAGGATTAGTTATGATAACCGAGACGTAAAGAATGATTTCATTGTAATAAGTAGTATTTATTATATTTCACTGTTATTATTTATTTGAGTTTGATAGAAAAGAAGATTATCGTGTACTAATAATCACCATTAGGTAGATTTAGGCTAACAAGGCTTATAGTTTTTAAGATATTGAGGAGATGCTTGATTTTGATATAAGACAAGGTATAAAAGGTTTAAATTAAATGTCTATAAAATATTTAGCACCTTTAATTAATATATAAAACGAAAAAATTGGTATAAAATGTTTCGGTTATTGAAATGAAATGTAAATTTTACGTCATAAATTTAACCAACAAACGAAAGCTGAGGCATAATTTTGATAAGAATAACAGATGATAACATTATCAATCTTTATGGAAACAAACTTTTTCTATTTCGTTGAAACTCTTCATTATTCGAAACATGCTGGGATTCCTTAACTTTCCGCTTCAAATGGAGTTTCTACGAGTCAACGCTCACCTTTAAAAAAAGAAAATCGTCGAATTTAGGCAACATTAAGCTGCCGCGCCATTAATTCCTACCAAAGTTAACTAACTTCCCCCGCACAAATTACATCAGTCTTAGTTTTTGGAACACGGAAATGTTGCTCGGAATTCTTTAAGAGCACTTCCCCGGTGTCGGAATTTACGAATCGGGAAAATCGAGTCTGCAGATAATTCGTCTGTGAGGCAGTTCGATCGTCCTAATTCGGCAGGATCTCATTCGGTTAATGGTTGCAATGTTTCACCTGGGTGCGTTTCTCTCTCAAATTTGTCTAGGGAGGCGCGGGGCTCGTTACGATTTCAAGGGAACGGAATGCCGTGACAGAATGGAAATCTCTTTACATTAGTCCTAGGTGTCTACCTTTGGAGTCAACTGGGGACGTGATTGCACTGGCGTTATCAAGTAGCGCGAGTTAATTTCGAGAATGAACTATTCGAGAAATTGGACTGGTAAGAAAATTAGCGAGACGCCGTCCAGGGATGAGTCTCTTAATAATTCATTAAATAAAATGCCGGTTTTCTTCCCATGAAATTAAATTTCTAAAAGTATGAAATAGAGTGATAAATGTGAATAGCAACTAAACTGTGAGCAATAAATGTGTCTTCTGTTGATTACTTTACAGACGGTTGTGTCTCACACTATTAATGAGCGCTAACTTTCTGATTCAAATGGGGTTTCTTTTTTGAAATGTAGAAAGAACAATAATAATGTTTAAAAGATAACTAGTTTATATCTACGCGATTAAATTAGCATGCCTTCACCGAAACGTTTACAACTTCCTCGGTGAAAAACTCGATCATGTAAGTTGCCGATTTAAGTTGCCTTGTTTAAAATTTAATGGAATAGAGCCCAAGTTTGTGCATGGATGTTTCTTCAAACAAGCGGAAGCGGCGTGATAACCGACCCAGATACCGGTTACTCGCTCAACTTCATTACCAGATTGTTACACTGCTTATTCGTAAAGGGTATAATAGCTTACTGAATCTTTTTTCAGGTTGAGAGACCTCCGGTTTTTCTCCATGTTAAAAAATATTACGATTAATAAGCGCTTAATATTGCATTTCCATTTTGCATTAACATTCATGACTATGACAGTCATGAATGTTAATTGAGTAGTTTCGTTATACATAAAGGCCCTTCCGGCCGATTTCGACGGTGACGGCCGATCTGAAGATCAGCCAGGTATGCAGGATATATAATAGTCTACAAGTTACTCCGAACTCCCAATTTGCTCACTCTCATAGTTCGGTGGGACAGAAATCTGATACGATCGTAGAGAGCTCAGGCGCAGGACCAACGGCTTAGCTTGCCTTCTGAAGCACGGAGGAGTTCGAGATGAAATTATCGGTCACCCATCCGATGACTAGCCTCTACGAAAGTTGCTTAACTTCGCTAGGAATCGCAGGCCAAGCGCGCCAACCACTGCGCTATCGAGCTCCTCAATAGACCTTCATATTAAAAAAATATACAAAACTGCAGACGAGGCGGAATTCTGTTTGCAATCTTCGTTTGGTGTTTAATGTTTACAATATTTACAACGGAACAAAGTCAGCTGTAGCTAAAGTTTGTATATGGATGTTTCCTCAAAGCGAGCGGATGCGGCGTGATGAGCAAACCGGATACCGGGCGAAGCGGGCTCGCAGGGTTTATTAACAGATGTTTGACTGTACTCGAATTACTGATTAAACACACAACAACAACAAAACAATCAGCTTGTTTGTGTAATACGAGTATATGTGTAGATAATACTTATGTTCATATTTATAATTTTTACTTTTTGATTTGACGAAGTTATGATATTTAACACTGTGTGTTAGCGAAAGAATTAAATATTACTTATAATAATAAAAAGTCTCATATCCCGAACTGCTCTCTGTTTTCTTTGTTTTGGGTTGTCACACCACAAAAAAATCTAATAATCATTATTGTTATTTTTTTAATGTAACCTTCTGTCGCGTCGCTCGCAGCGCGCCGTTTTTTCTAATGAAAATAAAAAGAAGTATCTAGCTGTCACTTCTATTTGTCTTCAAGCCCAGCACAGTTTATATATTTTTTAGTTGTCACTTATTGTGTAATAGTTAATCACAATCTTTCTTAACTTCTAACATGCTACAAACAATATAAGGATTGACCGTTGATGAACTCAAATACAATTCACTTATTCTTTTACTAGTCAATCATTTATTTGCATAAGTCAATTATGAAGAACAATACGGTTTCAATAAAAAATATCTATAGAATTCGTAATGCCCCTCGAGCCAAAATCAGTGCGGCTGACTTCATTAACAGGGGTTCTGTTCGCTTGTTCTAAAAATCCATTCTAACCTTTTTCGCGCTGTCACACAATTAACTCAAACTTCTTTTGAATTTAATAGCAGTCTTTACCCGGTAAATGAAATTTAAACGATCATTTCACCGTCCACCTCACTCAAGGAAAGCTAATTGGGTTTCCGAGCAAAGTTATTAAAATATTCAGATACAGTTTGAAAGGAACACAATATTTTTACATAATTTTGTTTCACGGAAGCATGATGTTTACAATTATGGAAATACTTTAGAATATTACATACAAATAGTAGCATTTGCATATAATATTTTGTTTACTATTTAACACATTGACGTTTTACTAGTTTGCATGTCATGTACTTCAAACTCCACAAAGTTCATCACAAAAGCTTGTTTAAAACATTTTGATACTAAAAAAAATATTATTATTCATACGTTTACCAGTTAGATTAATAGGTAAGTACTTTTGGGAAGCCAATTTTAATAAAGTATATTTTGAGTTTGAGTTTGACGAATGCATGACTTGTTGTGAAGTATTTTACGTATTTGTATTAAACTGTCAACAGATTTTATTGATAAGTTGTCGGTTTGTTTCTTATTCCGTATTGTCGGTTGATTTGTGACGGTTTCTTAATATTTTTACATAATTTTCATCTTTCTCATTTAATGACACCATAAAAATCGACCATAAGAAGTCTGTACACTTTTATTCTAAACAAAACGAGTTAATTAACATCTTTGTTTAATTATGTATCACTTTTAGGAAGCTAGTACAATTACCGTGCATCACCGGCGCTAATGACTCGTCTGTCTGGCAAGGTGAAATTTTAATGAAACACTGCGATGTCGGTAATTACCATCTTCCGCTCACTTGATCTCTGTGACAGCCTTTCAACACTTAATTAGGCACTTCACTTCGCTTGCAAGATGGTATTGTAAACGTATACGGTAGTTGTGAGCCTGCTATTTGATATGATAGTGGAGGGTTTGGTTATTAATGTTATGTGGCTGTCTTAATCGTATCTACATTATATTTCCGTATATTGTTAGCACATTCAGAACGTCATTATATAATTTTCCTTTTGCAGTCAACTGATAGTATTCCTAGTCCATTGGTCTAACTAGGCTACTCCTAGGAAAAAAGTATCATTTATGTTCCACTGCAGGGCAAAGGCCATCATTTCAAATCATGCTTTCGTTACAAATATGGCTTTTGGTTTAATCACCAACTTGTCAAATGTATAAACAACATTTTGCCCGACTCGGGAATCGAACCCAGGCCCTCGAGATCACGGCTCGGTACTTAAACCATTAGGCCATCGAGACGATGTCTCCCAGAAGGGAGGTACGCAAAGAAACATAAATTATATTATTATTATGTTTAATTAAATCATGTTCCGAACTCTTTTCTTACAAATTCTCGATTTTACTGTAAATCCCTTAACATTCATAATTTTCACCTTGCACGCACAAAGGTCTATTTTCAGGACAGGTTTCTAACAAAATGGTTCAGCAGGGTAAATTTTAATGAAACAGAGCTTACGGAGTTGCCTTACTCCCATTTGTTCAGAGAGGTGACCTCTTAGACCTTAACAAGTATCCTAAGGTAAGGCACTTATGTATGTAATTCAACGTAAGATATGCCTTGATATATCTTTTGTTACATGAGATAACCTTTTAATTAGGGTTTTCTGAACTATGAAGATTTTTTATCCTTCACTTCAAGACAGTGAGTTTTTAAGCGATTAATAAATTAATTTTGTCCAATTAAATGAACTGCACGGTGGAATATTCAACTTCACATTAGCATCAACACGTAATAAAAATATTTTCGCTAATTAATTATTTTTTTGCTGACTGTCACTTTTTTAGAAAATCTGTGAATTCAAATCAAAATATCTTAAAAAGTTGTGGATGGTTGCCTAACAATTCTTTCTTGTAACTTCAATAGTACCTGCCCTTCAAAAACCCATTTCAAAATTCCACCCTGTATTTTAAGTTGTCATACATGTACATCTTGTATTAAGCCAGAAGTTGATATCTCATATGGGCCAGGTAACTTACACACGTAGTATAATTAAATTACTTTATACGCATTCCTGACTAAGTTAAATTGCTCCGACTTTGCACTCACGAAGACTCATATAAACTAAAACTAGTGCTGAGATGCAGTTAAAGCTAGATTTATACGAGCGACAAAACCATTAAGCTAAGATGTAACTCATATTAGCCATACTCGTCTTAAAGATACGATTTAAGTCAAATTCAAGCAGTCGGTGAATTACCGACTTTCACTCACTTGAACTCGGTCAACATTTCATCGAATTTTATAAATTATGGCGAAAATAAATTAGCGCTCTTGAAATTATAGTCAACGTGAAAATTTTTTGCCTGAACGAACCTCTCCAAAGTGTCTCACATGCTATCCCATCAGGTTTTAGGAGTGCGGGAATGAGGAGCGTTCTTGTTATTTGGAGCTCACTTGTACTTGTAAATTTTTCGGTAACCCATCCGATGACTGACCTCTGCGAAAGTTGCTTAACTTTTCAATCGCAGGCTGAGCGCGCTAACCGCTGCGTCATCGAGCTCCTCAAGTAAAGATCATTTCAAATTGTTAAGTAGGTAGGTGATGAAAGTATTTTACAAGGTTTCTTGTTTCTGTGTAGGATATCAAAGATAAATGAATATTCGCGTCAATTGTAATCTTTTTTCTCCGAAACGAATTTTAATGGTATGAAAGCTGAATAAATTACGCTTCTGTATTCAATCTGCCAATTGGATGAGCATTCGAAATTGATCTGATGCCATATTTCGAGTGCGTTATTTATCCAATCAATTTTTATCGTAAATTCATTGTTTTATTGTTCGTAATTTATGAGTTTAATTATATTAAAAAGATTTTAGACTGTTTTCAGATTGGGTATCATTTATTTCTTCAAAAATATTTTGTTACGATGTTGATTTCACCGTGCCCGATTATCCTTTTTTATTTCAGATGGCATTTACTTATTTATTTGTAAATTTTTTAAAACGATTTTTGGTATCTTTATACCATTAATTTAATATCTTAAATCGTAACAGGTAATACAAACATTTATAAAAATATCATTATTAGCCTAAAGCCTTCCTCGTCAATTGGACTATCCAAAACAAAAAGATTTTTTCAAATCGGTCCAGTGGTTCCTGAGATTAGCGCGTTCAAACAAACAAACATACAAACAAACAAACAAACATACAAACAAACTCTTCAGCTTTATATATTAGTATAGATTTATTGGGCGGGAGGCTGGAATCATTTAACTAAGAAGTTCTTATTATCTTCAACTTCAATTTTGCAGCTCATATAAGTTCTTACGCACGGCTCCCAAGAATTTCTGCGACTTACACTTGATCGCTGGCCACCTCCACATTACTTGACGCAAAAACTTAGCCCGCGTTAATATATTAGGTGGGCAAATACTTAAGACCCTTAGAACACAATAGCAGTTAAGGTAACTTAAGAACATTGTGCTGGCACGTAGCCGTAACGATTTGTAAGGGCCTTCAGAGAACTCTACCTTCTTACTTCGATGCGTAGACCACACGTTGGATATTTGTAGGCATGGTCCCATTCTGTCGAACATCCAAAGGCTATTAGGACTTTGATGTAAGGAGTGTGCAAGTTGTTTCGGTTAAACATTCTTGATATGGGTCTAGTTTAGATTCAGAGGGGAGTAGCAATAGAGTCTATGAAAAAGTTATATCGGTTACGAAAACAAGGTGGTAAATGAATATATGACCTACGAAGTTTGAGATATTATCTTTTAGTTCGAGCTACTCAAAAAGCTTAACAACTAGCATAGCTTTTAAAACTTTTAATTGTAGTTAGAACTTGTCACAAGGCTTTGCCAAGTATCCAAAATATTATTTTAATTACATGGTTATATTCTATTTTACTTTTAAGTAATCCTTGGAACCATTTTCGAGTCAACTTATAGTGGAGTCAATGAATACATAAAACAGGCAATATTCGAAAGACCTCAAGAACAGCTCCGATTTCGATGAATTTTTTTTTGTTAATTTTGTTTTTTTATATTATTCAAAATCAGAAACCTCCTAGAGCGGGGACGGAACTATTTATATTGTATAAACAATATCTACGATATATTTTATACACAGAAAAAAAATCTCCTAAACAATATCCATTAAAAACTTGTAAATATATGTATTAATGAATGTTATAAACAATCTATATATATAAAACTCAAATCTATATATATAAAATAAAGCCCGATCTTATATCGCACCCCCAGTGCAAAAAAGACGTAAGTGAGGTTACGTCGAATCATCGATTTTATCATATTTAAAAAGTACGTTCAAAGACACATATCCTCAATTTTTTTCATATTTTTCTTGTTAAAATTGACGAATTAATACAAGAAAATGAGTTTTGAGACTTTTTATTCCATCACTTTTTTTCTTAAGGAAAAATAGCTTATGTGATATAACGCAAAGAGCACATTGAAAAATATGACGTATTACTTAATATTACCTTTTTCCCTAAAATTTTATGTAGAAAATAAAAAGTAACCAATATTATGACTTTATTGCGTTTTTTTTTAAATAAACTTAAAAAATAAGAACAGCAATATGACTGTTTACTTCTTATGAAGTTAAAATAAATCACAATAAGAACAATTACTTCTTTCTTCCACTAGAATATTTTCATTGCACCGAGACGTAAGATTTGATACAGCGGCGCGGGGGTAGCCATCAGGTACATAAGTGTGAATACGTCGATGCAGGGGGCGCGCTGGATGTGGGGAGTGGGTCACTCCACACATCCAGCGCAGCATCTTCATCTCCGTGACTCGCAGCATCCACTTGTTTTGCTCAAGTACAGGGCACGTTTCACTGCCGTACAAAAGGACAGGCCTAACAATGGTCTTATAGACTTACCCCTTCAGCTTAACCGGCATTTTGGGGTCGCAAATGACACCAGTCACCTCACGCCATTTTGCCGAGGCTGCTGCAATGCGGGCCATGACGTCGTCATCGATATCACCAGACGCGTGAAGTAAAGATCCCAAGTACTTAAACAAGTCCGTACGCTCGACCACGTCACCGTCTATGCGTATGCATAATCCCCCATCCATACGGATGGGGGATGGAGGATTTGCAGGCCAGGTTCTCGAGTGCCACGTTCCACCTATTTGCACGTCTCACCAATCGTCCCTTGTCCGAATCCGCCAGCGCGATATCATCAGCACTGTATGCTGCCAGCAGTCCTAACTAGAGAATCGGAATCGTGGTACATGTCTCGAATTACGTCAATATTACTTTCAGGCACCCTCTTGGACTTCAGTGCTCACCTGATCATCATGCCAGGAACACAGTCGAAGGCCTTCTGCATGTCCATGAACACGAAATGCAGAGGCGTGTTCTACGTTCTGTATTTCTCCATAATCATCTTTAAGGCAAAAACAGGGTCCATTGGACCAAGACCAGGTCAAAACCCGTGCTGTCACTCCGAGACAGTACACTCCTGTCGTAGCCGAGAGACAACTGTCCGCTCAAATAGCTTCATAGTGTGGACATTTCTTTATACCGCGATAGCTTCCGCACTCTTGCAGCGATCCCTTTTCTTTGAAGACTGGAGTTACGATACTCCGCCTCCACTATTAAGGGACCTGCCCGGTGTAGAGTGTGCGGTTATAAAGGTCGTTTAAGATACCCACACCACGAGAACCAATCGTCTTCCAGGGTTCGATAGGGACTCCATCGGCACCGACTGCCGATTAATCCCTTCCGGTTAAGCGTGATATTGGATGAATTGTCAACTAGCATCATAGACGCACATGAGCAACCCCCGTGGCTGCTCCTGTATGCTGATGAGATCGCGCTGGCGGATTCGGACAGGGAACGATTGGTGAGACGTGCAAATAGGTGGAACGTGGCACTCGAGAACCTGGCCTGCAACACAGATCCCCCATTCGTATGCATAGACGGTGACGTGGTTGAGCGTACGGACTAGTTTAAGTACTTGG
Source organism: Nomophila noctuella (assembly GCA_958496325.1). Taxonomy (NCBI): domain Eukaryota; kingdom Metazoa; phylum Arthropoda; class Insecta; order Lepidoptera; family Crambidae; genus Nomophila; species Nomophila noctuella. The sequence continues at coordinate 3,927,399 of OY292491.1, read as the reverse complement.
GATCTTTACTTCACGCGTCTGGTGATTTCGATTACGACGTCAAGGGCCGCATTGCAGCAGCCTCGGCAAAATGGCGTGAAGTGACTGGTGTCATTTGCGGCCCCAAAATGCCGGTTAAGCTGAAGGGACCATTATTAGGCCTGTCTTTTTTTACGGCAGTGAAACGGGTCTGTACTTGAGCAAAACAAGCGGATGCTGCGAGTCACGGAGATGAAGATGCTGCGCTGGATGTGTGGAGTGACGCGGAAGGACCGCGTTAAGAACTCGCGCATTCAGGGTAGCCTTCATTTCCGTGATATTGCTGATAAACTGCGCCATGTTTTACGGAAACCGGCCAGTTGCATGGGAAACAAACGTCTCGACATGCCAGGAAATGCTGGGTTGACGTCGAGAAAGACGACATGCGTGTCAATGGCCTGACCACACAGGATGCCGAAGACCGTGTGAAGTGGAGTAGAAGGAGCAGGAAGATGGTCCCTGGACTTGGAGGCAATGGCCGAGGATGTGACCGGGATAATCGCTAGGATGATGATGATGATCTGAAAATGTATAATCGGACGCAGCACAGTAGGGCGAGAATGATTTTTAAGTTAAGAGGAGAGTAAATTTAGTTTAAAAGTTAAAAAGAGATTGAGACACAATGTGTTTACTGTCTAATCCACCTAGTATTTTCTCGTCTGCTCTTGGGGAGCCCAGGGTCCGCATAAACAATGATTTATCTGGGTTTATCTAGTCTGATCATTACATTAAAGCGACTGTCTTCCGATCTTTGCAATCGGAAAGGCGAACTAAAACAATAAGATCATAGTTACACATTCTGAAAGAATCAATGTGCAGTTTCCTTGCGATGTTTTCCTTTAATGTCGGGCTAGTAGTGGTACAAGTAGTAAGTAAGTAAGTGCGCTAGACAGTCACAACAATGGTCTGGTTTCAAACTAGGGGAACCCCTGTTATATAAGTACTAGAGACTAGAGTTATTAAACTAATACTAACGATGGTGTTATTTGTAAGGACCGTGCCTCACATACATGAGGTCCTTGGTTCGACTCCGGGCCAACTTCCTCCTCCTTTTGGATTTTTTGAAAAATATATGAGTGGATTTGTGCCATTAGCTCGGCATAGGCTTGAGAAAACACCACGAGGACACCTGAACATTCCGATAGTTTCTGACTTTAGTTCAGATAGATCTGAATGTGTAACCATGATCCAACCTGTCTAGTTTCCTTCTAAGGGTTAGAAAGGTCTGACGGCATTCGTTTCACTGTAATAACCAGACTCGCCAAATCCTGGATTATGGTCAAAGGGGACCCCGCACAGAAACGGGATAAACGCTAGGGGGATGAATGCCTGTTACTAACGTGTAATTTTATTTCTATTTTTTAAAGATATACCATAGATGTTATTCAGAACGGGCAAAATGCGCGGTGGCTGGCGCCCTCCTCTTGCTAAATAATAGTAGAAGAGTATTGCCATCACTCGGGATGCCTAGCATTAATAATTACTTAAGTAATAACCAAAATGTGTATTTGGAGAAAGTTATTAACTCACCTACAAATATTAATTTTACATGCTACTTTCAAAGGCGTCTACTAGGTATCATTGTCTAATATATTAATATACATACATCTAAAAACCCCAGCCATATCACATTGCACACCTGATGTTATACTAGGAGTTCTGTGAAGGATTCGGCAAGAGGTATGTACGTACGTACACTCAGACAAAGTTGGTGTGTGTAAAGTACCTCAATTTGTAAATAACTTTTGCTTGTTATTTTAATTTTATTATTGATAGAACATAATATTTTGCTGTACGAAGCCGTGTAAAACTTATTTCATTAATTGTTACAATAATTCGTATCAATTTATCTGTTATTTTTTTAAGAATTGAAAAAAAAAAAACATGTGGTAGTGATCTTCACCGAAACTCCACATATTTGAAGTATTACTGTGCAATTTTATTGTTGATAGTACGAACTTTAATAATAACCAAAACTATAATAATATTTTTCCAGTATTAATAAATAGGGAACACAAAAACAAAAAACAACTTTTTTCCTTACAGTCATAAATAATAACTCAAAGTAATATGTGTTAATATGCGGCTAGCTTTACATAAACATATAATGGAATAAGTAATTATTACTGTTTACTACAGTTACCTTAACTAGTCCCCAAATTGAAAAATGGAGTAAGTGTTGCTTATGCACTTCAAACATAATTTTAATAAAGGGAATAAGGCAGTAATCTTACTTATATTAGCACAATTGTGTGTATTTACGAGTTCAAAACTGCTTTAATATCACATACTTTTTGAAATACATTTGACTTTTTTGGCAAAGACTGGCCTAAGTTTTGATACTCAGAATCCGCTATTTATTTCCGTAATGAAAAATAGCGTAATAATTTATTTTTACAATTCCAAATGAACTATAAACATTAGAACTAACTTGAATATAACACGCATTGCAACAATTTTTTCTTCTTTTTTTGATATAAGAATTATTGTTCTACGTTTGAAAATAAAGTAAATATACCTAAAAGTTCAGTTTTTTCGCCGTACTGAAAAGTCGTCATTTTCGACTTACGTCTTTTTTGCACTGAGGGTGCGATATATACAAAACTCAAAGGTGACTGACTGACATAGTGATCTATCAACGCACAGCCCAAACCACTGGACGGATCGGGCTGAAATTTGGTATGCAGGTAGATGTTATGACGTAGGCATCCAGTAAGAAAGGATTGTGATCAATTCAACCCCCAACGGGATGAAATAGGGAATGACCGTTTGTATGAAACTTTGTCAATTTTAAGCCGATCGAGCTGAAACTTTGCATACATATTAGTTATTATGATGTGAGCATCGCCTGAGAAATCATTTTGATAAATTGAACCTCTAAGGGGATAAAATAGGGGATGAAAGTTTGTATGAAACTTTGTCAATTTTGAGCCGATCGGGCTGAAACTTTGTATGCATCAAGTTATTATGACGTAGGCATTCCCCATGAACGATTTTGGTAAATTTCACTCATAGAGGGATTAAACGGGGGATGAAAGTTTGTATGAAACCCAAATATACGCGTCAAAATAATATTAAATTATTGTTAAAATCTTTTTTGTAACAACTATTTGTAACCATAAGATTATTTTATGGAGATTTTTCTACAAAAAAATAGAGACCAAACTTAATTTTTTTATCCATATCGTTGATACTGTTAAAACAATATAAATAGTTCCGTCCCCGCTCTAAGAGGTTTCTGATTTTAAATAATATAAAAAAACAAAATTAACAAAAAAAAAAAATCATCGAAATCGGAGCTGTTCTTGAGGACTTTCGAGTCAAATGCTTCATTGACTCCACTATTAATGGAAATTAGAATTATAACGTTCCCTCAAAAATGCTACGAATTGATTATGCTAAAAGGACCAAATTTAATTACACACCTTAACAAGCCATGCCACAAAGAAAAGCACTTACCAAAACAACACGCCATCACCCTAATCCAACACTCACGAATGTAAACAATGTGCGTAAACAGCTTTCCGTACACCTCTTTCTCATGTAATGACTCTGTACATACGTAATGACATATTTGTTCGCATGTACAGTCATGAGCACCAACATGTATACAAACACATTCAAATATGAACTTTACTTCTTTGACATAAGAGTCGATGTGTATGACGATGTGTATAAATGTTGGTGCTCATGACTGTATACATCCTCGCAGCGAATTCGCCATGAGTACGTGTTTACGTTGAAAGCGCGACATGCGAGTGAGATCTCTTTGACTACGCGACTTCGTGTGTCATCATCCTCCTAGCGTTTATCCTGTTTCTGTGCGGTGTCCGCTTTGACCATGATCCAGGATTTGGTGAGTCTAGTTATTACAGTCAAACGACTGCCATCAGACCTTCGTAACCCTTAGAGGGGAATCAGACAGATTGGATCATGGTTACACACTCAGATCTTACTGAACTAAAGTCAGAAACTATCTGAGTGTGTAGGGGCCATCATGTTCAAACGGACATTCAAATAAACTTATCTGACGTCTCGATGGAATCGCGGTGTCTGTCGCTAGTTAAAAGTAAAACATTCAAAGGATTCATTGTTTGATCTAGAAGCGAGCCCCGCAGCGCGCGTGGCCGGGAGATCGGACGCGTGGTGAGTCGCATAGTCACTTACTTCATTTAGATCATCACATCTTTACTCATCTATACATTACTTACTTATATTATAAAGCTGAAAAGTTTGTTAGTTTCTTTGAGCGCGCATCTACCTTCCGTATCTCATAAACAACTGGTGAATTCGCGGGCTGCCGCCAGTGATTGATAATGCGCGATCGCGTCCGCTCCCGCATCCGCGCCCGCCCCCGCGATTTAACGTAAACAAGCACTAACAGACACACTCGTAAATGGTGATCGTAAAAGTTTATGTCCCTATTTAGATCCCGCGCGATATGGTCTCTCTATTCCTAGTTAATAAAGTTAGGCACTTGTAATTTACCCCACGTTGCCTAGAGTTACTACGCCGTTCGATGTTTGTTAATGTTTGAAAGTTGAAAGGATAATTAGGGAAGTGGAAATGCAATTCTCAAGTATAATTGATTCTGGGTAATCTTTCGGCTTGCAAGGATTTTGTTTGAGAGGGAAGTGTGTAGAAGACGAGTGTTTGTTAATATTATTGAATTGTATGCCTATTTAAGTTGGGCTGCGAGTTTTTTAGGTTTTTTTGTTTAAAATCGTTATAGAAATAATGTTTTGTGACTATAGTATGTAAAAATTATTCTTTACCGCTCCAGTCTTTATACAGCAATATCTCTCCCAGTTTTTAGGGTTCCGTAGCCAAATGGCAAAAAACGGAACCCTTATAGTTTCGTCATGTCTGTCTGTCTGTCTGTCTGTCTGTCTGTCTGTCCTGGCTCGTTCTCCGCCGTTTCTGAACCGATTGCCACGAAAATTGGTGGAGAGATGTATAGTGATAATTCAAGAATTGGTTTTTAAAATAATCGAAAAATAATTATTTTTACCCCCCCTCCCATACAACGAAAAGTAAATTCGAAAAAAAAACTTCGACTTACCCCATCGTGTGGGGTATCGTTAAAAAGGTATTTTTAAATACAATAAAACTTGCCTTGAAACCATGTCGATCAAACACCCCAGTCTCGGGATATATTAATACAAAGTTAAAATTAGAGCGTCCCCCCCCCCCTTAACTTTTGAAATACTATTACAATAATTTTGAAAAATATGTCGTGTATACCTCCAAGTAAGTACTTTCAACGAAAACTATAGCGAACTCTGTATCATACATAGTTATTTTTATACAACTTGACCAACTTATGACGTGCAGTTGCCCTTACTAAATGGTGTCTTAAGCGGTCGGGCCATCTTTTAGCTACGGAACCCTTTCATGGGCGTGTCCGACACGCTCTTGGCCGATTTTTATAAAGCAGTAGTCAACCAATCACCAAAAAAATTCAACATTCGTATAACAAATTGTTATTTGATGACGGATTGATTGTTTATAAATATAGGTTACATACCTTATGTTCTTTTATGGAGCAAACAGACGTCCACCGGGCATATGTCAATTAAACGAAAGCGGGATAAAATAGCTCATAAAATATGTATTACGACACGTTGATGCGGGAACCAATCCGCAAATCCCCCCAATTCGTTTGGAGATCATTATCTCTCTCGGACTTCATTAGGGGATACACTCGGAAAAGGAAGGGATTCAACATCAGGAACTGATAAACTCTCGCTTAGAAATCAGTAGGTAAATCTCTTTGTTTAGATGCACGTGTAAGCCAGTGACTAGGGCGTATTCAACACAGTCAGTCGTGGCCTGTTTTGTTTTTTGTTTTAAAGGATAAACACTTGAATAGTCGGTGGTAATTTTTGTTTAGTTGTATTATTTACACATTCAATAAGGATGTTAAGGGTTTCAACCTAAATTTTGAATTTTGATTTTAAATTTATGTTTTGTACATCTTTACAAATAAAAAAAAAACTACGGGTGTTCTGAGGCTCGTACATGGTCCTTCAAGCCGGATTATAAGGGTCCCCTGATGATAAAGTTGTCGTGGTTGGTTTTTTCCTTGTATTTCTGTGTGAAAGGGGTAAACAAGGTAGAAGGGTCACCCGATGATACCATTTTAGTTCAGTTTGCAGTACCAAGGCAAAAAAAAAATGCTTAGTCGGCTTTTAAGGACTTGATTCCTTATCTCTTTTCGTGAAGTTTTCTTTATCTTCTTTCACACCCTTTATGTCAAAAATATTTAAAATGAAATATTTCTACCTTCTGCCTTTTAATAAGCGATGAATGTTGGAATAAAATAAGACAAAAGCTGAATTGCAGTAAAAAAGAGACGAAACAAATATTTCCACATTTCTGTCTAAAGTTTGTATAGTTCATTATTCTTTGGTTCAGCTTACAAATGTGAACACAAAATTGTATAGCGCTTTACGACTTTCCAAAATTCTATTAAGGATTTTCGAATGACGAAAACGCGGACGTTAATTAACCGTGATTTAACCTCGCAATAATAGAGCTGTCCGAAAAAACTTTTATCACGGAATTTATTCACACTTTCACCGGAAAAGTAAAATTCATGGACGCTTTAATAACTTCAGTCGGCACCGTTGGGAGTCGTTCGGACCGGATTTATGTTGAAAGTACAAGGATATATTAAAAAAATATAGTATTTCGTGAAATCGCCTTTGTTCCAAGTAGTGGGTTTGAGTCGCCGGGGGAAATTACACGTGAAAGGGAATACGTACGGAACCTTGTGACTTCTTGACTTAGACTTTAAGTAATGAGAAACCAGCGTGCTTTTTTTTCAGCTTAGTCAATCTAAGCTGAAAAAAATTGGAATGGAATTGTAATTGGAATAACAAATAGAAAAACAAGTCAGTGTCCCTTTTTAAATTACTTATTTTCTGCGGCCGCCCCGACTCCGTCCGCGTGGATTTTGATTTCTAGCCGTTCTAGTCAAATCCGTCTAGTAGTTCCTGAGATTAGCGCGTTCAAACAAACAAAACTCTTCAGCTATATATATTAGTATAAATAAAGATGAAACTAATAATCAAGCGATATGCTTTAAAGGAGCAGTGCTTAACTTTAAATTAGATGTAATGAGATGACGATGCTTTAAATCTGGTAAGTGCTTTTTCGGAAATATGCTCTTCGAAGTTTTTTCGGTTATTCAGAGTTCATTCTGAAGGTTTAAAATTCAATAGAAAATAATCCTTTTTTATATTTCCTCTTTAAATATTGTTTCATCAAAAAGAGATAAATGATTGTAGGTAGATTTATGATCTGATTTGTTTGAACTCGTTAATAAGCGAGATGTTTCTACCATCTAAAATTTTCAAAACCTTCACACGGAACGCTACCGACGCGTTCCTTGGACAGACGAAACGTTATAATTAAATCGGTGGTCACCCCTCGTTCAATTAATCGTCGAATCGAGTCAAAATCTCGTCTTTATTGAGGAAATCTGCTTGTGAATCAAATCGCGTGCCGAATTACAGCAAATTGTGACCGTTTCCAAGATTAACAAGAAAAATAATCGTTGACTTGCGCCGTACAAACCTGTGGCCGATGTTTGAAACAACCTAAATACCGTTTGACCTATTTCGTGGAGTGTATTATTCTGGTTTCCTATTTATAGTAACATAATAGGAATAGGGCGGCTTTTGAAGTGAATGAATGGGTTTCATGGAACCGACTAATTCTACGATCGCAGGGTAGGTATATTGGAATTCTCAGAATCTTCAATATGATACTATGCAACAGCATGTTTAAAAGTAATTCCGCAGGCACAGATTTTCCAAATATCTGGTAAGTTGGGAGAAAATAATTCAGTCTGCACGACGACCTAACAACAACTAATAAACGCTTTTAATCCAATTATATTCTGAAGGTTAAATTCAAATACAAAACAACCTGTTCATCACCAAGTCAGGTTAAACAGGATTTGAGATAAGCGGTTTTAACACTTCTCTCGTGTTGTTTATAAATAAACAAGCCCTGGAAAGGGGATAAATGAGAATTAATCTTCGGTCTGAGCCATTTCTCTTCGTTTCGGCAGTTATCACGGTGAGCTTAGGATATATCTCCCTATTTTTTCTGCCAACGGATAGGAAGATTTACGCGTGTTATGATTGCTACATTCATTGTTCGCTGGGCCGAAATAAATCGCGAGATAAGCCTGGTTGATTAGGTCCAGTCACGATTTCTAGTAAGATTAAATAGTGAGTATAACTCTTTTTATATAACGTCGATTAATTTCAAAATCAAAAACTTCATTCCGGCTGTCTTGCGACAATGGCGGCCGATCTTGCGATTGGCCAGGTACGCAGGATATCATAGTGCACAAGTGAGTGCACAAGCGCAGGTGCACTCTCTATTCACTCACACTCATAGTTCGGTGGGCGGCAATCTGGCACCACCGTAGAGAGGTCAGACGCAGGAGCAACGGCTTATCGCGTCTTCCGAAGCACAGAGTATCACGAAATGAAAGTATTCGGTCACCCATCCGATTACTGGCCTATGCGATAGTCTGCGCCAGGGGTGAATGTAAATATTTAGTTTATTTAAAAATCAACGTTTAAATTTTTTATTGTAAATCTTACTATATCTTCATGTTTCATTAGTTACACGTGGAATCCAAGTACACTTTAAGCAAACAGTATTAATTTTTAATTTGACACCGATACCCTTCTGAGAAAAAGGGACTTGACACATGGACAGATGGATGGAAGGGAGGGACAGTAAAGGAATCCCATTAACGTTCCCCGTTCTGTTTTCGAGGTACTCTACAAATAATTGTTTATGGTTATCTACATACCTCTGTTAGGTTTATTTATTATTATTGTTGGGAAATAGAACAATGACCTAGAGTGATTGTTTAGTGTGAGTGACTTTTGTTTTAGCTATACGTTGGGGGTCCACAATTATTATGTGAAATAGATATGGCAGATAAGATTTTGTACAATTAATGATTCGCCGACTAACAACCTTTTAGTCGAAGTATTTGTTCTAAATAATTTATTTTATGGTTAACAAAGCATTGCTTGGAAGAACAATTTACCAATTATCTGATGCTAAATTAATTGATTTTTTTTTCGAAGTTTTTATTATTTTTAGGAAAAACTTGAAATATCAAAAACATCATCAATAATTTTTGATGTAATGACCACTGAACATTCTTGATTGAAATCGAAGAAATTTTAATATTCCCACTTTCAATATACATTCTGAGGTATTACACAAAATTTTTTGCTATCCCGTAAACTAGATTCTTCTGACAAATCCACGTTATTGTACCTGAAACATATCTAATCCACCGCAAAGGTTTCCCTACAAACCTTTCTAAAAAGTGTCCAAGAAAAATGTATTAAGAATTTATTTGCATCGACTCCCAGGATATTTATTTCATCGTGAACGGGTAAAAGCCATATTCAAAGCGCCTTAATAGTCCCCGATCATTCAACGATATTTCCTTTCACGGTTAATGTTGGCGATATTTATCTCTTCACGATTGATGGACTATTTACTCGTATGCCGAGTGTAGCGGAAGAAAAATGCAATGAAACTGGCAAATTAACAGCAGCGCATTTAGATACGTTGAGTTTCAATGAAAATAGGTCCCTTGTTAGATTGCAGATGAATTGGAAAAGTTTTTTTTCGATTTTTGACATTTCTAGTGCCCAAACCTCGTGGTCCCATTGATAATTTAATCCGTACATGAAATAGGATCAATTGGCATGAATAAAAAAAGACTTTTTCAGTTTTTTTTTGACTTAACTTTTTTAACTTTTTTTGCGAAATCTGTGAATGCAGGTCAAAATATCTCAAAAATGTGTGGATAGTTGCCTAACAACGTTTTTTTTACTCGTACTTCAAAAACCCACTTCCGTAGCCAAATGGCAAAAAACGTTACCCTTATAGATTCGTCATGTCTGTCCGGCTCTCAGTGCGGTAGTAAAACTCGCACTTGGCCAATTTTTAAAATTCCACCCTGTATACCCTGCATACTTGGCTGATTGTAAGTTTGGCCGCCATGGCTGAATGCGGCCGGAAGGTTATATATGAAGAGTTGATATATGAAGAATGTTATATATGAAGAGTTTCCACTTGTCGAAGTTCGATCAACAAATAAAAAAATCCACTTATGGAAATCAGAATGACAAGTCTGGTGATGAGCGCCGACAAGCGAGACATTATCAGACGAAAGTGAAATCCTATTACCAATGAAACCAATCTAATTTTAGAGGTAGGATTCGACTGCCTACCGATAGACGTGTATTACCATTTTAATGGAGACGTATATTACTTTCATTCCTTTTTAGAACTGAACTAGTAGAAGACATTTTTGCCGAAAAAATTATGTGATTTCACGTGACTAAAAACAATTCCGCCTGTTGCAGTTTAAGTTACAATTATTTTTGTGACGTAAGATTATGTGGTATTTGTATAAGTATATGTGTAAGTAGTATAAGTATATGTGTAAGTAGTATACATATACTACATAATCAATATCGCGTCCCGTTGAATAATATTAACGTTATAATGCAACGCGAAATTCTAAAATCTTATAGTAGGTAACCTTGTGTCGCGAAATATGATTGTTCAACTCCAAGGGCACTTTGCAAAAGGTATTTAATACCTGTTTGACTTGTTAAGTTTAGTCTGACATCGATACCCGAAAATAAAATAAAATATTTCATTTAAAATAATGTTGAAAATGTGGATATTGTTTTAACTCTGAAGTAGGGCAGAAAGGTCGCATAGGTGAGATAAAAATATTCTGCTGGATTAAACATCTCTTTAGGCTATTTGAACTGAAAGGCAGACGAAATGTTAATATTTAAACATCCGATTGTTCAGGATTTACTTACAGAAACTGTTTAATTTGGATATTGTACATTTTCCTGTTTTTCAGAGAAGAACTTTTGTTAAAAAAAAAAACTCAAAGCCAGCTTTGTACTACCTACGACAAGATTTGAATTATATTTTGTGTGGTTCATGCTTCCTGGTTTTGCGTTAGGTTTTTTATTCAAAGTCATGTTAAATACATTTTTGTAAATGTTTTTACGGTGAATAAGGGTTTCAATTTTGTACTTAAGCGTAGTTTTGTACCTTAGTAAATTCTGATCAAGCTTCTCAACTCAGGACCGGATAAAAGGTACTCATTCATTCTCCAGTTAATGTGTCAAAGACTTGATCAACGATACATTTTGGCAAAGAGGAGACACATCACAAATCAACTTATTCATCTTGTAATTTTGGTAATATCTAACAAGAACAGATCTACGGTTTCAAATTGACGAAACATTGATATCAATATGGGAATGTAACAGTAGAAAGCCTTCCATTCAATTAACTAACTAAAACCACCCAACCGTGAATGATAATGCGATGGGACATTGTTATAATCTACTCGATTTACACGAGTCCGGCCTTATATTATATCCATTGTGCCTTCTTTTATATAAATTCAAAGCCTTTTGAGATAACCATCTGGAATAAATGTAATTTGTCCATGTAAAATTAAAGCATTGTATTTGTATCTTGTTTAGGTTCCAAGGATAATGATCTTGGAATTTGTCAATCACTATCATTGTTACTGAAACATTATATAACTGCTTTTGTATAATACCAGCGTCCAGCAGTAATGCCTTTTCTATCCATGTATTAAATGGTGGAAACCCAAAATTGTAATCTTTCTAGGTATTAGAAAAAGTATCAATAATTTAACAATATGTAATAATTTTTGTACAATAATATTTCAATGTTTTAATGACTTGGTTTTTTTTTGTATTTGAGACTTATGTTGAAAACTGTTCGAATTGCACAACGAAAAGTATTATTTTTAATAATTATAAAAAAAAACAATGAAGGAATTTTAATTTTGGTGTAGGTATCTAAACACCGTTTAATAATACATTGTATATCAAATATCATAATTACAATTATTTATCATTCAAATAAAATTCAATTTAAAACTCTTTACTAGACTCTGCTTCGGAGGCCAAATAGTTACGATCAGCAAACTATATGAGTGCTCGCATTCAAATTTTCCTTACTGTTATCGATCGATTGAACAGTAATCCTCTACCTTTCTTCCTTTCTTTCGTTGAGGAGCTCGACGGCGCAGTGGTTAGCACTCTCGGCCTGCGATTGCAAAGCCAGACATCGGATGGATTACCGAAAAAAATAATCTCGAGCTCCTTCGTGCTTCGGGAGGCACGTTAAGCAGTTGGACCTACGCCTGATTTCTCTAAGGTCGTGTCAGATTGCTGTCCCACCGAACTATGAGAGTGAGGGAGTAGGGAGTACATTTGTGCTTGCACACTCTCTTGTGCATTATAATATATCCTGGCTGATGTAAAATTAGCCGCCAATGTCGAAAAACGTCCGAAAGCGTATTATTCTTCCTACAAACATGACTTTATGAGGTCAAGCGCAAGACCAACGATATATTATTTCCACCGAGCTGTGGAGTTATTACACCGCCAACTTTCACAGTGCCACCCACATTTTATAAGTCGACGAGCCTATTCTATAAAAGTACAGGTTCATCCAAATTAGAATATACCTATACGAGTATTCTTCTATACATCCCTAAATCAGATTTTGGCGTAAATTCGCGTCTGTTCCCTCACAGGTTATGATTTGAATTCAGGAATGACAGCAGCCATTCGTCACTCGGTAGTCGGCACACGTCGAAAGCGTGGTGCGAGCAGTATGGGATGCCTTCACGGGAATAAAATGATTTTAAATGAATCTCATTTTAATACTAGCTTTTCTATACATTGTTCTCATACAATACGAAAGGAGTTCTAAGTCGTTATATTATGTTTCTTACGACCTATTGTCTGAATATATGTATCGATCTGTTCATGTTCTATTGTAGAGCAATTCTTACACCATTGATTTTACATCTTAATTAATATAATAAAGATGAAGAGTTTGTTTGTTTGAAAGCGCTTATACATGAAATCTGGTCCGATTTGAAAAAAATATATTTGTGTTGGATAGTCCATTTGATGTGTGCGGAAACCGAAAACTAAGCGGGCGGAGACGCGGGTGCCGCTAGTATGACATAAATTTAATTTTAATAAGTAAGCTTTCAACTAAAGTAGCTCATAAAGTAAAAGTCGACTTCAAATGCCTGCAATTGCGTTTAAATAAATAATGCTCTATTAGGAACCACGCGTAGCAATAGCCGATTAGTGATCGTAAAACTGATTTTAAAGTAATTACGCCCAAAAGTCCTACATCATAATTTCGTGACCGGGTAATTGCAAACATAATCCTGTTGTTTTATGCAGGTACGTAGTTACCTGAACCGTCAACTTTTCAATGATTAGAAACAGTTTAATTGCCACTCCAAAAAGTTCTTGAAGTCATGAAAATTAGTGCAGAAAATTTTTAATCGGACAATGGAAGAATTTGCCATTTTGAGCGCACTGACTCTTTTTCGAGTTGGACATTTTGCCCAACCAGTCTATTGCGCTCTATTCTCATTCTATTTATGCTATTATTATTGACGATTTCTAAGTGCCTTATAGAAGTGTACCTACATGAATAAAGTATTATTTTGCTTTTGATTTTATTTTTCGCTTACCCTGTTTACATTTTATTTATTAAAATCACTACACGAATTTGAATCGCTAGATGATAGAGCCCTCGCCTACTTTGAAATTGGCACTAAAATAAGAGCGAATCAGCACGTTGACTAAATTAAAACGGTTGAATGTCAACGTGCTGTCTCTCAAAGAAGTGACTGTCACTCTTATTTTAATGCCAATTTCGAAGTATGGCAAGGGCAAATCTAACAATTTAAATCTATGCTCGTAGTATACAACAAAGCGGTTTCTTCAGTTTATCCCTATTTAAGCTTTAAAACTTATCGAATAGGGTGATTCAAGAGGAATCTTTATGCATGTTATAAACATGCATAATATGCAGAGAATCACTGTTTACAATTATATCTAAATCGGATAGATGTTTTGTATAGACATGTAATAAGATGATTTACCTCTGTTCATCCAATTCAGGTATATCGAGTATGCTAATGCATACAACACTTACCCGTATATTTGTGTTGTTGAATAATTGAAATTGCGAATCATCGGGGAATTCCCAGGACAGCTGTGTGACGAATAATGAAATTGGCTCAGTTGTAATTATATGGGTGTAACTTGTAAGGGCATAAGTAGAGGTTTGTGGTAAGTTCAAGGCATGAAATTTATTTAATACCCTAAAGTTGTAAACTATTTGCGTGTCATAGAACAACATAACTGACTTTCAAGGATTGCGGAAGGTCATCTGAATCGCTATTTTACTTATGCGTCACGTAGTTTTGTACAAAATGTTCTACTTTTATTCATTGCTTCTACGAACTTAACGAATTTATTATATAAAATCAAAACTGGTATACAATGAGACGAACTCCTTAGCAATCCATGGATTTTCCGTTCGGGTGCTGGGTCCGTCGTGTGGAACAGAGAGAATGTCAGTCGGCGCCTTGGACTTTCGACCCGGCGCAGCGTGTAGGTTTAAGGGGCCCCTTTATAGTATGCTACAGATCACCTTCACCGATGACATTCCTCTCCCTTCCCAACCATATTTGGCACGAGCCATGAGTATCATGTTGAAGTTATACTCGTAATTTTATTTTTTTGTACTGAAAAAATAATACTAGTTAATTGTAATTAAAATCAACAGGTAGGTTAAAATCAACACATTTTTACCCAATAATAATAATTATACTTCGTTGTAGCATCCTAGGAGATTTAATAATAACGTATAGTATGTTTCCAACGTACTGCATCATCACACGAATTTTAGACATAATAAATAAAAAATTAAATCGTTCTATTGACTACCGCGCCTAGCACCTCAACCTGCCGACAGGGGGCGGGGGCGATCATTAGTTTTCTGTGTGTTGCATCATCCGCGTGCGCGCCGATTTAAAAACGTAATTTTATTTAAATTTAAGCAAATTTTGTGTATTTGTGCTAGTGAAAATGGGGAAAAAGACGAAAACCAAAACAGAGGATAACATCAGTGCAAAAATAAGCTTCTGGAGAAGAAGTTTTTCTCGACAAACGTTCACGGATACCCGGCGTTTTTTGTTCAAATGAAGGTTTGGACTAATTTGTGTAGAAATACATAAAGTTAAGGTCAGTAAAGTGTTTTTCTAAGTATTTACGTAATAACTTAGGAATCCAGGGATTTTGTTGATGATAGATAATACCACAGCTATCTTCTATATTAACAAGATGGGAGAAATTCCCATATTATTTAAAGGTTACGTCCATTGAGAAATGGCAGTGGTGTACATGATGAACCGACTGGGATTATTGTGCTCAATATCGGCCAAACCAGCCTTGTTACCCAATTTTATTGTCATTAACTGTTCCGGAAAGTTTGTATTTTGAATCACATGAAAAAGTGTTACTTACACCGTCGCATTACTTGTGGCCCATCCTTACACTGGTGGGCTTGAGCAGGCTAGCGTTCGCGTGTCAGTCATTAGATACTTAGTGCTGCTACATTTGTTGTCTCAAAGTGCCTTGGCACAATATAAATACGGCGTATAAAAATTGGTATAATTTAGACAAGTCAAATAATTTAAATATGTTCTAGGTGCTATTCTGATTAACATAGGTTTTATGTGATCATTTAAAAAAAAAAAAAAAAAAAGTATGGCGCAATAACTATATTTATTTTCTTAATATCTGTTATTATATATGAATTTACCTACTATGGTCAGCACATTATTTTTTTACAAAATTAATGAGACCTGTACTATGAAGCCAACTCAAATCGAGAAATAGATAGACAGTTGTGGTGCACATCTAAATACCAGGTTTCATGTTCAAATACTGTGACAGTGGTTGTAAACACTTTCAATAAGTATTTATTTATTAATAATATCTAGTACAAAATGATTACAATTATACTCTTATAAATAAAAAATTTCAGCTAGCTCACCTGTTTGAGGCAAGGTACCCAAAATACTGGCAGCATTCCCTCTTTGTACAGCTAAGCTGATACGCTGAGCGAAATAACTGCCAGACCTCCGGTCGCCAGTTACCTCAAACAGGCGAGCAGTCACGTCTTTTAAGAATAATTTTGCATTAGGGCCCCAAGGGCCCATCGTCTCTATCGCAAAAGGTACAAAAAAATATGTCTCACCCAATCCCAGGTACTTGCGTATCTTATTTTGTTCTGCCACGGTTGCCGCAGCACCCGGACGCTTCAATAAGTTAAGTTTAATTATAAATAATGAAATATTATTTTCTGCCAAGTCAAATTTGAATTATTATTTTTTTTAGCTTTTAAGCTTTATTCATTGTACATGACTTTAGAATTGCCAACAGATAAACGTCATAAAACTTATGAAATGGTGGCTGATATGTCTTCTAGAAACTCGGTTAAGGGAATTTGTTTCTTTTTTGGGCACCTTAACCGCAGCTTGTATTGAGGTGTCTTAAGGCTGGATGTAGGCACACTAAACTCCTTGAGAGAGAAATATTAATCCTTGCTACCCAAGAAAAGCTACATAGCTAATATGAAAATTAAGCCTTAACAACAGGATAACATTATATGACGGAGTAATAAAATTGAATTTATTGATAAAGCTATAAGTCCTCGGGCTGCATTTGGAAATATTTTCCTATGCCTCTTTATCAGGGTAGAAAGCTGTTTGTTAAGGAGCAACTATCCATGGAAATTAGTCTTTGTAAGAGGAAAAGAGACATATTAATTTTGTATAATTAAGCAGCCTTTATGGGAATAAAATTCTATTGCAAGTATTTAATTAAATACAAGTTTGCTTTTCTAAGTGGTGGCACGAGATGTCATCCGAAAAGTATTCAATATGTACTTCACTCGAGTTCGACGATGGAACAACATACGTACGACCAGTAGTATTTCCTCAGTGGTAGCACGAGATGTTATCCGGAAATGCAAGTTTGCTTTTCTAAGTGGTGGCACGAGATGTCATCCGAAAAGTATTCAATCTGTACTTCACTTGAGTTCGACGATGGAACAACATACGTACGACCAGTAGTATTTCCTCAGTGGTAGCACGAGATGTTATCCGGAAATACAAGTTTGCTTTTCTAAGTGGTGGCACGAGATGTCATCCGAAAAGTATTAAAAATGTACCGACTTCACTTGAGTTCGACGATGGAACAACACACTACCAGTAGGTAGTAATGGATTTCCTCAGTGGTAGCACGAGATGTTATCCGGAAATACAAGTTTGCTTTTCTAAGTGGTGGCACAAGATGTCATCCGGTAAGTATTCAAAAGTACTTCACTCGAGTTCGACGATGGAACTACATTCTACCAGTAGTAATTGATTTCCTCAATGGTAGCACGAGATGTCATCCGGAAATAAAATAAAATCAAATCAAATCAAATATTTTCATTGCGATTGTAAGTACATTATGGTCTTAAAACTAGCTCTCACTTCAGCTACAATTTGCCAATTTGATGGCATGCAATATTATAAGGTCCATCATAAAAAACTTAAAATGTTATACATTTATTAATCAAATACAAATACAAATATTTATTCATAAAACAGGTGGGTTTTACATTTCTATGTTGCGATCGAGGATTTATTTGAGTAAATAAATACTTGTGGTAGAATATCCTCCCTTTCCATATTTATTTAACAATATTTGACATGCTTATCGTTATTGGAAAAAATAATTATTTAATTTACTAACAGTAAACAATCAGATTCTTTAACCAAATAACAAATGAAAGTTTTATTATAACTACAATGGATTAAGTTTTATAATTTTACATATAAGATAAAATTAAGTTAGAAATTTTAATTTTGTTAAACATTATTGTTATAAATATGAATATTATAATCATGAATCATTTTCAAAATCATATAAATTAAAATCATTGTAATTAATAAACGAAAACAAATGTACATAATTTTAAAAATTTTGCTTTTTTAAGTGGTGGCACGAGATGTCATCCGAAAAGTATTCAAAAGGAGGTAGTTGTACCTACTGATACCTAACATTGGTCAATTTTAAAACAGATATGGACATTATTGGGAAGGAATTTATTGGGAGCAGGTATGCAGGCATAGCCAATCTCACTGTAGACTTAAACCAGAATGATTTTTTGAAGTTGACATTGTATTAGGTAGTATTAAAAAGTATTAAAATAGGTGATTTGAGTATTATCAAACAAGAGAATATTGGATCCACACCATGAAGAGACCATGAATTGTCGCCATCTCATTTTCCCATCACTGGATAAAAGCTTCATAAATATTGATTGGTGATCAAAGTGTGAAACGGGACAAAAATTTATTTGGAGAAAATTTAGAAGACAATGTCAGATCGATCAAGTTTATTGATACATCTAGCCTGAAAATAAAGAAATTGGCTCCTCAACATCCTTCTGCATATCGCAGATCAGCGTCTACAACCTCGCATGGGAACTTGTCAATGCCTCCATATCCAGTGAACTGACCATGCACAAGCACGCGTGTGGCGTGGCCCACTCGTACGCTCGCCACTACCCGCACCAGCTGCGTCGCCGCCGCCAGCTGCATGCTGGGGCCCGCGCAGCCGCCGCTCCTCCCTGCCTCTGCGCCGCCGCCGCCATGTCCGAAGGCCGACAGAGACGCCCTGGAGGTACTTCATGCTGGTCGTATTCAGTATCTTTTGCTAAACTGGCTTAATATTGCCTGTGTCCCACGGGTCTTAGTTAAAGTTATGTAAGTTGGAGGTTACTCGAACACGGTTCAAGAACAGACTTACCTACCGGCTTTAAAAATTATAGGTTTGGTGGTATGGAAAACCTTATGAAATTAACAGCAATTGTGTCATGTAGTACAGGGGAAAGTTTTGTTACCTATTTTTTAAATCTGATTCCAAAGAGTATCATTGATTTATTCTAAATTCGAAGCACTATATATTTACTTTACAAAGACATTTTAAACATGAACATTCAAACAGCCAATAAGTTATGTCTCAAGACTCTTAAATGGCAACAATTGCTCTGACTTAGGATTATTAATGAGTGTGTCAGTCGATTTTTAAATAGTGCGTTTAGGGCTAGACCGAATCTACCCAAATATGTAACGCAGATTTTGTACTATCTCATATTTGTAAGCTATTTCCTAGGGAATCATTAGACCTGGATGTAATAAACTTATTAAACTGGTTGAGACGTTAAGACTTATTAACAGTAACAACATAGTATTTAACAAACCTAGTACTATTATTATTATAGATGACCTCGTTAAAACATCGACGTCCTATAAGGCGAATCAAAAACTGTCCTTTCACATTACACTAATAATAATTCTATTTTTCCAGCGAATGCCTTAAAAAGCAGGTGAGAGGTGCTAGTGCGCAGAAGGTAAGCCGCTGGATAAAGCAAGTGCTGGGAGATAGCGGCACCAAAGTGCGCGGGTCCTGGGGCACAGCCCGCGGCGCGCGGCCACGTCGCCGGCGCCGCGCGCGGGCTGCTCCGCCGGCGTCATCCGGCTGGAGGACCTCCCCTAGTTGTTTGTTGTTGTTGTAACCTTTGGCGGGTCCACGCCAAGCAGGGCTTTATCTGACGCAATACTTAAATTACCTTATAATAAGTTCCTATGGGCCTACCTCTAGTATTATGCTGATTAAGAGACTGATATGTATTAGGAAAATGGTTTAAAAGCGATAAACATTGTTAAATTCAGTCGCTTTTATTATTTATTCTGCAATTATTTGATCTGAACATCTACGTTATTATTAAATCTCCTAGGATGCTACAACGAAGTATAATTTATGGTTAATTGAACTTACCTTAAGTGAAGTTCAACCAAAATTATGCGAGTTGTAGCATCCGTAGAGATTTAAGATCCCTACCCTCCCAAGTAACCCCTGTTTTAATAGTGTTGCAGAATAAAATGTCAAGGAATACTCTAAAATAAATGATCGCCCCCGCCCCCTGTCGGCAGGTTGAGGTGCTAGGCGCGGTAGTCAATAGAACGATTTAATTTTTTATTTATTATGTCTAAAATTCGTGTGATGATGCAGTACGTTGGAAACATACTATACGTTATTATTAATTACTATACGTTAATCTCTACGGATGCTACAACTCGCATAATTTTGGTTGAACTTCACTTAAGGTAAGTTCAATTAACCATAAAATAGATGCTGAAAGATGCTGTAATGATTCACATAAAGAATAGGGTGTACCTTGTACCTAATGTTTAGTAGTACAGAATAATTTGAAGATTACGATTGTTATTTAGTTGTGTCTTATGTATGAAACATAAGACACAACTAAACTTAGCGGTACTTAATTTATCTACTTTCTCGTATGAAATGAATGACTCTTTCCACCTTTATTTATTTTTTGCGTTCACACACACTGACATTTGTATATAAAAAACAATAACACACGCACCCCGTAAGGGCATTACAATATTATTCAAGCCCCGTGTATTTCATTTCATTTACACACGATTATGATATAAAAACAAAAATCTAAAACTAAGTATCACCTTACTAATGAGTACATTTCTCATTACCAGGAATAAAAGGGAAAGATACATGGAATACGGAGGAAAATAAGCTGAAATAGCATATTTTATTCATAACTTTTTCTTTTTACTTTTGCCGTTTGAAATATTTTATTGAAATGTGCTAATGAAGACTGAAAGTTATTTCCCTCAGCGCTAAAGCAGAAAGGAGTAAAGAAACCACAATGAATCTTGATTAAGGTTTCGGTTTAAGTCAGGGACTTTCAGAGATTTCTTGCATAAGTTAGTCATTGTCTCAAATTTTATGTCAGTTATCAAAATTTTGCTTTTGAAAGATTTATTTGAATTTTATATGAATTCAAAATGTTTAACAAACTATAAGTTTGAGTTGACACCTTAAGGCATTTGAGTGTCTTATTAGATAAATGCCAACACGAATTCAAATAATGTCTATTAATATGTAGTTAGGAATCGCAAACAATGTCGTTGCTATTTTTGAAGTGAACTTAGAAACGTATTACGTTTTTTAAATAAAATTGCCTGAAGTTTATTCGGACTATTGTTACTAACTTGAGTCTTAGATCGTGGTATTGAACCTTTTCCATTAATTTAGAATTGAGGCTCAAGGTAATGCTTCATAAATAGAGCTGCAATAATTGTTATTACTGTTTTGAAGTTTCTTTAATGATAGTTAGGTCTTCAAAAGAGGTTTACGAGTTTTACACAAAATTATATTTTCTAGTAATTTTTTAAACTAGTTTATATGATACCAATTTTAACGAGATGGGTATTCAATAAAAGAAAAAAACACGCTTTAAATGCACGCATGCAGAAAAAGTTCCATAAAACGGCATAGGATGCAAGGTACGAAAAACAGGATGGAGTAAAAAAATATATACAAAATGTAACACAAAAGGTCAGTTCATTTTGGCAGCTGTTAAATCGCACTTTTTATTTTGCTGCATGTATTATTTTAATGCTTTCCTCTTAAAATGGTAACAACAGAATTGAGTCTTTATGAACGTCTAACATAACGTTAAGAACGTCTCATTATGACTATTTAATAACAGCACAAAATTCAGCTTCTTTTAAAATCAATATCATACCACTAGTAAAAAATATCTTCTTTTTTAACCAAGAAATAAATCAGATCTGCAACTGAATAATTAAATGAAATGGTTTGAATATAAATAACGAACAGATTCCATTGCAATGGACGTTGTTTTATCTCGTCTTGTTGCCGTCGATTTCAATCAAGTCGGTCCGATGCTTTTATCTCAATAGGTTTTTGTGGAAACGTTTCTGTTATTTTTATTTTATAAAACTTTTTAAACACGGGACTAAATCACTAGCACTAGACAGCAACACTTTGGGATGTATAAAAAATATAATAGTAGATTGAAGTATTATTTCCAGAAGCAATACAATACCATTTTTAGGGCTGTGTAAAAAAAAATGAAATAGAAAAAAATACGGGAGATATTATTATGAGTACATAGTATTATTTAATATTAAATTAGTTACAATTTTAATTTAAAATCTAAAAGCATTGTAAACTATCTGCTAAAATTAGTTAAATTCTCACAGAACTTACATTCAATTTATGAACTTACATACAAGCGGTGTAACGTAGAACCATTATATTTTACTAAAGTCACATAATATGTATTTTATAGGAGCTAGCTGCAGGCGGTGAATATCTGATAATATCAGAGTGTAACGGAGTTCGTAAAATCTTTAGTAAGCTCACGCTTGCTCTCGCCATAAACATATGAACTTTAAAACGGTTTTCCTCCATGAAATCATTAATATTTTATCGTTTTAAATTATTTTTATATTGTGTTAGTAGTTCAATTAACTATGAACTGAATGTGCATCAACATTGCAGTCTTTTGTCTTATAGAAAGTTGCTAAGAACGCTGAAAATAACGGTTTTTTTTAAGAGTTTTTAGAAAGATTTTGTATGTCTTATGGTAAGCGGTCCTTTTATATGACTGCATATAAAAGGACCGCTTACCACAACTTTTGGGTACTTCGTAGGTAAAACCTACTTTTTGTGAAAGCTATTTTAATGTGAAGACACAGTCTTCACATTAAAACCTACTCATATAAAACATTTTCACAGTTTTCCAAAGTTCGTTTTCGATATCGGTTCGGAACTCGAAAAACGCTCGCAGCTTTCTACTGATTAGGGCAGTAAATATAATAAGGGTTTATTTTAAAACAATCTGGAAAAAATCAGATGAATTTTCCATATAAAAATCACGAGCCGACCAGATAATTCCAGAGTTATGCAACCCACATTCCTCATACAAAAAGCCGGCCTCGTATCGGCGGATTCAATTAAATTGCGGAACCGATTAATGTTTGCGCCGATAGGCAGACATTCCATAGTGGGAATAAATCTTTAAAGCAATCCAAACTCCATTACTAGGGTTTGCTCACGCCTAATGGGAAAGGTTTGTACTTTGCTTTGTTGCGAGTTCATTTTGATTGTAAATTACGAACTTTTAAGTGTGATGGCATTATTTTTAAATTAAAATGGAACATATTTTTATCGAATAAACAAATTACATTAACCAATTACTCGCCGCATTCGCGGGGGAAGATTGTCATATATTGACAGTGCCATAGCAACCGATTTTGTTATTGTCATATCGAGATAATGAATATACATTTGAGTAAAGCGTCTTTATTTAATATTTAGTTCTCATTAATGTCAAGAGGCAAAAAAATATAATTGACAATTTTACTTCAGAAAAAGACGGAGTTAAGCTAAAGCGCTGTGGAAAAAAAGTAAGAACAATTCTTATACATATGTGAATTGACAAAATAACTACCTACACTTAATTTAAAACACACATCAATTTATTAATGACTCTTTCATACGTGATAATAAAGATACATATATTTTGAATATTTAATAAATCAAACATCTGACAGCAAAGATCAGATGCCAAAGTAAGTCAAATCAAACTCAAACATCACAATAGCAACATTTAAACGTATTCATCTCAAACGTCAATATGGCGGGCGCACAGTAATTTCCGGCGGAACTGATTGAGATTTAACCAATCGTTAATGGAGCCCCAAAAGTTTAAGCGGAAGATGTCTCAAACGGAGGGTCAGTTAAGTAACAAACCGCGATTCTGAAACAGATTTTGCCGCACGAGATTGGGCCGGCTTGTGATAACAAATCTAATTCCAATTCACAATGTTCAGGATTTGTAACTAGTGGATGACGCTCAAGACTAGTTTTGTATGAGATGAGGAGGCAAACAAACCAGAGGGTCACCTAAATGTACATTATGTACAAGCCACAGTGCAATTACCTTTATTTCGTAATTTGTAACTATGTGAATGAATTGCTAGCGTAAGTATTTGAATCACTAACCTAGATAATATAATTTGTCGCGTATAACTTTATTGCAAAAAATCAGTGTTGAAACAGCGCTCATTGGGTTTGGTGATTTTCTACATACTTTCCCTTCCCAATCATCAACTCATAACTGTTACCCGTACAGTTTTTGCGCGTGATCACCGCTACCCATGAACTTGTACATCAACAACCGTACAAGGGTTGAAGGTGAGATGCATTTAAAAACCCTATAATACCCTACCCATCTGAGCTTGGGTGACCTTATTCACCAGCAGAAAAATAGCACGACAACAAATTATTACAGTTTATCGTTATTAAAAAGGATGAATTTGACAATACTAACTAGTGATGTCATAGCATAGTATTTCATTAGTTTTCCATAAGCTTACTTTTGTGACGTTTATTTAATAAAAGTGAGTGATTTGACCTGTCAGTCTAGCACCACATTGTAATCATTACCTTTATATATGACGGTTTTAATCAATAACGTGGGATATGAGTTCCGCTGTAATCGGATCCAATTTCTATAAATAAATGTTTGATGTTAACTACTCATACTTTTCGATTCTGCTCATGACAAGGACCTGTCTCTCAAAAAGATATTGGTAGATGGTTCGGGATAATCTAATCTTATTATAATTTCCTGAAATTGAAATTGCGGCATCAGAGCGAGAAACCATGATTTGAACATACACAACACAACACACAACATTTGCCATGAAAGACCAAACAAAATATCGATGCCTAACGGCCAAAATGGCCTAAGCGACATTTTTTGCGAAATCGACTTATATGCATCATTGGAATCGCCTTTTTTTTCTGCGTCGTTCTATCTAGCTTTCGTCTCTCTAGGGCGTTATTTTTGTCGCTTAAGCGGTTGGTAAATTAAGGCTCGAAGCCTTAATTTTACGTCCTAAGCGCCCAATATTTAGTGTTTTTTTTCATTCTGGTGGTTAGAAAATATAATATTTTGAAAAAAGTTACTAAGACAATTTTGCTTGAAAACAATAAATAACAAAAATGTCGCTTAAAACTTTCGGGCTGCAATTTTCAAATATAAGATATGGCGCTTAGGATTATTTGCCCTATCACATATTACTATGCATTGTGGCGCTTATCCCATTTTTTTCTCAAAATAAATGATTCAATCTATGGGTATTGGTGTCCCTGGTCGCAGACTTTCGCTGGTACAGGTTATCTGCGACACCCTGTATATTAAGTATTTCGCTAACACTAAGACTTTTTCGTCAATCACTTCTTATGTTGGCTTAATGTCGGTTAAGCAATTTTAATAAAAATATAGATGCAATTAAGTCGCTTAGGCTAACATGAATTTTTTTGGTAAATGCAGTTAAGGCATTTTTGCTGTAAAAAAATAAATCCATTTGAGCATAAGCGACTAAAAACACCCTTAGATGAATGATTTGTAATACTTTAATAAATACATTTTGAAGAGAAGTATCTTTTATATTTACACCTAAAATTTGGAATCTTAGGAAGCAAAACCCAACGACTTATGATTTTTTTTCGTAATTTTCGTCTTTAATCATCTCTCCTGTAAAGTTTGTGAAGTGGCGGTTAGGCCTTTTTGGCCGTTAGGCATCGATATGGTTCTGAAACGTATATGGTAGTTATACATAGTAACTGTGGATGAATCTGTACTGATGTGGCGCGCGGGAGAGTATTAAAACAACTGTTAGGTTCGATGCCACGACTATAATGATTCTAATTCGGTTACACAATGACTTAAATACTAACTTACATCTAGCCTAATGTGTGGGTGAGGTGTCACACACTACACTTCCCCCGTTTTTTTTTAGAAAAATTAATTTTAATCAATTTTTCTAAAAAAAATCCTGGCAGGGTCGCCATGTACTGATGTGGCGCGCGGGAGAGTATTAAAACAACTGTTAGGTTCGATGTCACGACTATAATGATTCTAATTCGGTTACACAATGACTTAAATACTAACTTACATCTAGCCTAATGTGTGGGTGAGGTGTACACACACTACACCTCCCCCGTTTTTTTTTTTTAGAAAATTTAATTTTTACAATTAACTATTTCAAAAAATATTTAAATTACAAAAAGAAAAATATAGTCTCAAAACTATTTTCTATAAAATAGATTACATACATTTATCTAAGCTAGACTAGACGAGTTATTATACTTTCAAATTGAAACACGGGATTCGAAACAATACAAACAATACAAAATTCTTTGAAAAAAGGTAGATTGTAAAAAAACGATTTGTATTTAACTGCTGTACAAAAAGAAAAAAAATTACATAAAATATTGTTTCAAAAATAAAATGCAATGTACAGGAAGTAAAATGAAGTAGGTATGCCAATTTTAATAAAAGTGTATAATTTTCACTATTTTAAAAATCTTATCAAAGTTTTAAAAATCTCTACTTTTATTATATATTTCTATGACAATCAAAACCCTTTAAATTAAATATTTAATTATAACCTCCCATGTTATTCTGATTTAAAATTATCTGTTTCACTTAACAACTTCTACTTTTATAATAACAAACACTTTTTCTACACATAAAATAATTAAATGGTACTCTAACCCCTTTGGGTTCATATTATTTATGTTTATATTTGGTGGCCTGCCTTTATCATTATTTATTAATCTCATCTTTTCCTTCTTTATTTCTCATATTTATTAATTTATTTATCTCCTTTAATACATTTAATAATAGGCGGCCTACCTACCTTACATAAATATTTATTCATTTAATTATTAAGGTACAGTTTTTCTTTTACTATTTTACCCTCACTGTACCTACCTAGTACCATTTTTAGTTTACTCATTCAAAAAAAAATATAATAACCAACTTAAAAAAAAACTACTTTACGAAATGAACCCTCCAGTACCAATATAATATTAATTCCTTTCTTGGGTGATCAATCCAAGTGGCTTCCAAAATATCGTTACTGAAGTATTCCCATCTAATAAAAGAAAACATTTAAACAAAACCATACATTCGCCCATTAAAAGAAAACTTTACCATGATCTCTTCTGTGAAAGACGTAAAATCTATTCATTCTTTATATATGAAGTATTTTCTGAAAATACACTAAAACTTCAAAAGACAACAATGTACATATTTAAGAATTACAAATAATTTCAATAGATAAATTTAGAACAAATACTTAATAAGTTGTTTACATTACAATTCGTGTTAACATTGGCATACCTTCACACTGATGGTATCAATTACAATTAGTAACTAGTCGCATACTTGCTGACTTATAAGGCACAAGATAGTATTACGATCCTAGTCAGTTACAAGTAACAAATTTTTGCTGATGCATGCCTCGTGTGTGGTATGATGAGGCAATGCGATCACGTTCCA
The DNA here is from genome assembly GCA_958496325.1 of Nomophila noctuella. NCBI lineage: Eukaryota > Metazoa > Arthropoda > Insecta > Lepidoptera > Crambidae > Nomophila > Nomophila noctuella. Next base: position 3,900,111 of record OY292491.1, on the reverse strand, counting down.
AATATGGTTCTTGGTGCAAGTTACTAATTGAATCTAATTCTGCGCTAACTACTTATGTATTATGTGGAAAATGAATGAATCTATGCACGGTTTAAATGAAAAAATCTGACAAGAAAAAATAATAATGATAAAATTGCATATCTTTTAAAAATACCGGATTTTTAAGAAAATTTATTAACAAGTCTTAAACATTTAAAACCAATTAATTAATTCAGCTGAAAAATAACCATCATTAGCAATTATAACAAAACTATTGTCATTCTATATCATAATTTACCTGTAAATACCCTATAACTCGTCTAGTTATTATACTTATGACTCTTAAATAATGAAGCTTTTTACTTACTACATGACAAAATAATAAAAGAAATTAAACACTAATTAAAACACATCACCCGGCAGCATATTCCAACATCGGGCACCATCATCGCCCGGCTGCCGGCAAACTCATTCCTCCTTCACACCTGGCAGCAACACGATTGGGCTACATCAGCGCCCGGCTGCCAGCAAACTCCAAATCATCTGACTCCATCTCTCCCGGCAGCCAGCACAATATCGCCTTTCTCCAGATTCCACCAATATAGTCCAGTTTATCACTCGTATTCACTTGTATTATAAAGTTTTTTTTTTACTATTCATTAAAATGATATTTTAATTATTTGGCTTCTTTTTTTTTTCATAAAATATTTATTTATTTGTGCACAGCACTGCCCCGAAGGCAGCACTGGCAGGGTCGCCATGTACTGATGTGGCGCGCGGGAGAGTATTTAAACAACTGTTAACGTTTGATGTCCGGATTATAATGAATCTAATTCGGTTACACAATGACTTAAATACTAACTTACATCTAGCCTAATGTGTGGGTGAGGTGTACACACACTACAAATCCTTTAATTAAATAAAAGCGTTCGGCTATACATCGATTTATCTTGCACATGTAGATATTGCAACCACACGTAATATCATATCCATTTCGAACTAGATAACTACATCATCATCACACACTAAACTATTATTGCAAAGTTAGCTAGAATACAAGGGAAACATTATTAGCATAAACTTTCTAGACCGTATTAGCGCGTCGAAGTCAAAACAAGTTCGTCTGGCAGATTGTGATGGACATAGATTTAAATTGTTGGAATTGCCCTCGCCATTCTTCGAGATTGGCACTAAAACATAATGCGAGTCGCCGAGGATCGGGCTAAATGGAGAGCCCTAGGAGAGGCCTATGTCCAGCAGTGGACTGCGCTAGGCTGATGATGATGACTACAATAAGAGCGAGAGTCGCTTTTAAGAGCAACGACTGCACTTTGACAGACACCCGATTCAAGTTTCAAAAGTGTTAATCTGCTTTTACGAAAAGGTTAACAAAATATGCCGTTCTGTGCCTTTTTGGAGTGCAGTAATAATTCTAAAAACACAAAAAAGCTTAAGGTTTAATGTTCCAGGCGTAGCGTAAGTACTTATCAATAGTATTTTTTATTGAAGAGCTCAATAGCGCAGTGGTAAGCGCACTTCACTACGGTTGAGTAATATTGATGTATTACCGAATAATGAGAGTGAGCGAATAGGGAATGCGCCTTTGCTTGCGCACTCACTTGTGCACTATAATAATATTTATCCTGCGTACCTGGCTGGTCGTAAATTCGGCCGCCATGGCCGAATACGAAATGAAATAAAAATAATTCCACAGTTTTTTTGTTTTCAGGGCAAATCTTAGAATTTAAATCTATGGTGATGGTTAAATTGATGCGAACTGTCTGGCTGCGACATAGCAATTTGGAACGTGAAATGAGGAAAGCACTGGAATACTAATGATTTGTACAAGCTATCGTGTAACAAGGTTCCGAATTGTATTATTGTTGGTGCAGGACAACTTCGGTTTGATTGTTTTTCTCGTTTAACAGTTAGGATCTACGAGTATTAGTAAACTACGCTGTTTTAGTTATAACAACTCGTAACATGAAATTATTATAAACGTAATCTTATTAATAATAAAAATGTGAAAGTTTGTTTGTTCGGATGTATGTCCGTCAATCGCGCTGAAACTACTGAACGGGATTCGATGAAAGGTATATAGGCAGTTGTCTTAGGCGGGGATCGAACCCAGCACCTCTTGCAATCCTGGCAAGTGATCTGACCATTAAGCTACCGAGACGAATTTCTCCTTGTTATTTGCTGAACGCTTAAAGCTGCTTTATTATACCTTTTTTCTCAAAACATTATCCCACATAAAAAAAAACTTGTGAAAATATAGAAGTAAGTAAAAAATTAATAGGAATAGAGATTTTAAAACTTTTTACATCTTCACTAAAAGATTTATAGGTGGTTTACGATGATGAAAAATTATTGCCAAAACGAAGTCTCAAAGTAGGTATTACGTGTTAAAAACAAACGATAAAGCCGATAGGAACTGGCCAGGCTTATTACTTAGAGTAACAGCTGACCCTCCGGCCCTTATTACGGCAGGAGATTCGGGGGGGGGGGGGGGCATTCAGGGTTACGCAAGTTCATAACAAAACTTTGTGTTGACCTCTAACTTGGTCAGCGAAAGTCAAGTACTCTCTAAATCTCTACAAATCGATGTGAGGCGGCACTCATCGGAGTTTTAAGATTGACATAAAGTCTGGCATGACTCACCTAAGATTCAATTGGAACATGGTTCGGAACTTATTGTGAAAATATAATTAAATAAATTAAATAAAAATCATTGGACTAACACACCAATTGCCTAGCCCCAAACTAAGCTCGAAGCTTATTCTATGGATGCCAGAGAACGGATAAACTTACTTTAATAATTTTATAAACATTCATGACTTGAGTACTAATGCCGATCTTTATCACACAAACATTTTGCCCCTAGCGGGATTCGTACCTGTGACCCTCGGTTTTGTAGCCAGGGTTTGTGACCATTATGTGTCGACGATTTAAACTAGCATTGACCGTAATGCGTGATAAATAATGTGACGTCACGCACGGCAGGTACAAAGAAGTTGCTCTGCGATTTTTACAACAGCAAAAGTTATAAACATAACTATACCTGACATTCAGTGATCATCGTCATCTATAGACATTTACAACCGAGAGCATCACTCGTACGTTTTTATACAAATATCACAGACGTGAGAATTGATTGATTCCCGATTCGAGCAAAGTTTGACGCCTACAGAACCCCTGATCCGTCACGGCTTCTATTTTTTATTGGAAAGTCTTCCCCACGACTCGGTAATTTGAATAATATACCTATCGATTACGATCGTTACGCCGATCGGAATTTCGTTTACAGCTTTTTCTTTTGAAAAAAAAGTTTAGGGAATCGTGATGGAAGTAATGACGCCTGAAAGTATAATGCAAAAGTTAGAAGCATGACAACTTATAGGCAAGAGTAATTTTTCTTTTATGTACGCACTTGCATCATTATAAGTCTGACTCGTTATAATTTATGAAGGCTCAACGGAGTATAAAGATAAAGTGTTTGTGCGTGAAGAAATATTTTATAACGAATGTTAGGTCTTTTATGTAATGTTTATCTAATTTTGTTTAGTATAAAATATTGCGTGTCGTGTTTATTATGATTTACCGTGGGCAAAATGGTGCGAAAATAACTTAAATATTCTAAATAAAATCTGCGTCTATTTACTGAGTGAGGTTTAGCTTTCAGATTTTTTATGGATTGGTTCGAAAATGTCTTTTCAAGTCAAAGTTTACTGGTAATTTTCTTTCTAGCGCTTTCATAATTTATTTAAACTGGACAATGTCTTCCGTTATTAGTCTTACTTGTGATGTCACAAACTCATTTGTTCCCGAGTCGGCAAATATTCGATAGCATGTAAGAAAATGTAAGACGATCAAGATATTTTACACTCGAAATTTGAGAATTGCCGCATGGCTGAATAATTTGTGTATCATCTATCGCCACTCATGTTCCGGAGTTATGATATTAGTTACAAAAAACAATGTACAAATCAGAAAAAACAATATAGTAAATACATATTTAACAAAACACGAATTCCTGAAAACGGTATTTGGAAAGTTGAATCGCACATATTCAGGAACTGTCCAAACTGCTCTGAGTGAAATATCATCAAAAACTAAAATCATAATTTCGATGTTTCAATTCCAACTAGTGCATGGTAATGTGAATTTCTGCCTCTGATGTTGCCGCCCCAGTTTGATATCCGTCGGCTCGTGACGTTCATTCGGAGTGATACGAGTGAGATATTCGAGTGTCTGCAATCTGAAAACCGTGGCGGTGTTGCATCGCAAAATAGGTCAGAATAGTAAACGTCTCTTTAAGTGGTTGAAATTTAAACGGTATAAGGGAAAAGGGTCGTGTAGTATAGCAACATTTGTTAGAATAAATTGTTACTAGATAACAAAATATCATACGACTAGCGCCATCTGTTGGCATGTCACTGTAAACATATTATAATACTGTCAATGGTGTCATATGAATAAAGTTCAGTCTGTTGCCAACTACCACGCGTTTTCTTTATTTCAATAGGTTATGGGCCCAGACCCATTTGAAAAGTAAAAAGTGATTAGTGGTTATTGACTTTCGTTCGGTGAATAATTCGTGATATAAACAGTTTTAAAGACAAAGTTCAAAAATGTCGGGTAATTACTCCGTGAACGTCCCTAAATTAAAAGGACGAGAAAATTACGACGACTGGGCGTTTGCCACCGAAAACTACATGATCCTGGAAGGCGTAGATGTGACCTGCACCAAAGAGCTAACGGAGGCCGAAAATAGGAAGGCGAGGGCAAAACTAATAATGACGATTGATCCGTCATTGTTCGTCCACATTAAAGCCGAAGTCACGGTGCAAGCTTTGTGGGCCAAATTAAAATCATTGTTCGACGACTCTGGCTTTACGCGCAAGATTACTCTCTTAAGAACTTTAATATCAATACGCTTAGAGAGTTGTGATAGTATGACCAGCTACGTTAATCAAATGGTGGAAACGGCTCAACGTTTAAAGGGCACCGGTTTTGAAATAAACGACGAATGGATCGGCTCTCTGTTGCTAGCGAGATTGCCAGAAAGATTTAGCCCAATGATCATGGCAATTGAGCACTCAGGATTGAAGATAAGCGCTGATGCTATAAAAACAAAATTATTAGACATGAGTTCGGAATTTGAGGTTAAGTCAGAAGGTGCGCTAATTGCACGCGGACAGCAGAAACGCCACCTACAGGCGCAAAGTGGCAGTAGCAAAAATGAATTATTACCTGTCAGCGGAAATTCCAATACAACGCAGAAAAAACAAATTCGTTGTTACCATTGCAAAAGGATTGGACATTTCAAGAGCCAGTGCCGCCTTATAAATAAGGACAGACAGAAACCAACTTCGAACGTGTTAAGTGCAGTTTTTCTAACGCGAGAGTTCAATCAAGACGACTGGTACGTCGACTCCGGCGCGAGTGCGCACATGGTGTCTAATAAGAACATGTTGACAAATATATCTTACGAACCGAAAGTCAAAGAAATAGTTGTTGCTGATCGCACGAAAGTCCCAGTGTTGTGCTCTGGAGATCTAAGATTTACTACTAGAGTGAAGAGAATCACACATGAAGTAGAATTGAAGAATGTTTTGTGCATACCAACACTCACCACGAATTTGCTCTCAGTCAGCAGAATGATTGCAAATGGTAACAGAGTATCCTTCAATAAAGATGGCTGTTACATATACAATACTCAAAATGTTTGTATCGGTGAAGCTTGTTTGGAAAATGAAGTGTACAGATTAAACATTGACAAGTCAGAGCTGCCTCTAGCGGCAGTTGCACAGATCTCATGTAACACTTGGCACAGACGATTGGGTCATATTAATATAAATGACCTGGAGAAAATGAAGAACGGAGCTGTAAAAGGTGTCACTTACCAAGAGAAAGAAAATATAAGCAAATCAAGTTGTGTTGTTTGCTGCGAAGGCAAGCAAAGTAGGCTGCCTTTCTCTGCTAGTACCAGCACGAGCAGCAGAGTCCTAGAAGTGGTGCATACAGACCTGTGTGGCCCCATGGAGAAAAAATCACTCGGTTTAGCTAAATACTATTTGTTATTTATCGACGATTACAGCTGGATGTGTTTTGTTTACTTTCTAAAAGAGAAAAATGAAACTTTTAAGTACTTCCGAGAATTTAAACAACAAGTTGAGAATCAACAGTCACAGAAGATTCAGATATTAAGATCTGACAATGGTGGAGAATTCTGCTCAGCGGAAATGGAAAGTTACTTAAAACATAATGGAATAATACATCAAAGAACAGTGGCCTACACGCCTGAACAAAATGGCTTGAGTGAGAGGTATAACAGGACAATTGTAGAAAAAGCTCGCTGTCTCCTCTATGATGCTTCATTAGATAAAAGACTATGGGCAGAGGCTGTGAACACAGCAGTATATTTAAAAAATAGATCACCCGCAGCAGCCTTGCAGAATAATACTACCCCTTATGAGGTATGGAATGGCAGAAAACCTGATCTACAACATATTCGAGTATTTGGAAGCCCGGTTATGGTCCACATTCCAAAAGCGAAACGGAACAAATGGGACAAGAAATCACAAATGTTATATTTGGTTGGATACTCAGAAAACACCAAATGTTATAGATTATATGACCAGAAGGCAAATAAAATAACTGTGGCACGGGATGTTGTGGTTATGGAGAGTGAAATAAAGAACACAGTAGAAGTTGTAGTTCAAGAGAGGAAACCAGACAAGGACATAGAAAAGAACACAAGTATTGAAGAGGAAAGTTCATTAAGCACAGAAGGCAATGAAAGATCAGACAGAGAAGAAGAAGATCCTACATATATACCCAGTGATTCATCAAGTGATCAAGATTGTGATGATAGGGAGTGCTTAATGACAGATGACGTGGTCGCTACTCAGAGTGATTCTGTCACTCAAAGAGAGAAGCGTGTTCGTCGGGCACCACAGAGGTACGGTTTTTCCAATATGTGTGTTGAAGACTTTACTAGTGAACAGATATCTATACAGGACGCTCTCTCAGGACCCAATAGTGAACATTGGCATAGGGCAATGCAAGAAGAGCTAAAATCTTTTAAGGACAATGACACGTGGGTCTTAGTGGATAGGCCAAGTGCGGGTACAGTGGTGAAAAACAAGTGGGTGTTCAAAGAAAAGTGTGACAGTAGTGGTAATGTGCGCTATAGAGCACGACTCGTCGCTAAGGGCTTCACCCAAATCAAAGGTATGGACTACAATGAAACATTTTCCCCTGTTGTGCGTTATTCTACCTTGAGACTACTTTTTGCCCTAAGTGTTCAACTAGACTTAACAATGAACCATTTAGATGTACCAACAGCTTTCCTTAATGGAAACATTGATGAATGTGTATTTATGGAAATACCAGAAAATTCTAATTTTGAAAATTGTAAAAATAAAGTTTTAAAGTTAAAAAAGGCCATCTATGGACTAAAACAGTCAGCTAGGGCCTGGTACATAAAAGTAGAATCTTGTTTGTTAAAGTTAGGTTTCAATAAATCTGAGTATGAACCCTGCCTGTTCATCAAATGTCAAAATAATGTTAAAGTTTATGTGGCTATTTTTGTTGATGATTTTTTTGTTTTCTATAATTGTGATAATACTTACAAAGAATTGAGAAATGTATTAGAGTCAGATTTCAAAATAAAAGACTTAGGTCAAATTAAAGATTGCCTTGGTATGAATGTAAATGTTAAAAATAATTGTGTAACTTTGAACCAAGAGAAGTATATTAATAATATTTTGAAAAGATTCAATATGATTGATTGCAAAACTTCAGATACTCCAATGGAAGTAAACTTAAAATTGGAAAAGGTTGTTAATGATAATTGTAGTAAGACTTATCCTTATCAACAATTAGTTGGATCACTTATGTATCTTTCAGTTCTCACACGGCCAGATATCTCTTATAGTGTTAGCTTCCTGAGCCAATATAATACATGTTTTAATGAGACACATTGGAAACATTTGAAAAGATTGTTAAGATACTTGCAAAAAACTAAACATTTTGGCTTAATTTTTAAGAAAAATTGTACTGATTTACATGGCTTTGTTGATGCTGACTGGGCATCTTGTAACATTGACAGAAGGTCTTATACCGGATATTGCTTTATATTGTCAGGTTGTGTAATAAGTTATGAGTCTCGAAAGCAAAGGACAGTCGCCCTGTCCAGTACCGAAGCAGAGTATATGGCACTTGCTGAGGCATGCAAAGAAGCAATATATTTGAAAAATTTAATGTCAGAACTCTGTATGTTTAATAAAAATAAACCTTTAAGTTTGTATAGTGATAATCAAAGTTCATTAAAATTGGCTTCTAATCCTGTGTACCACAAGCGTACTAAGCATATTGATGTACGCCATCATTTTGCTAGGGAGTGTGTCGTTAATAATAAAATAAAAGTTAGTTATGTGCCAACCTCTTCTATGCCAGCTGATATATTCACTAAAGCACTTTGTGCTAATAAACATTATAAATTCCTTGATCTCATGGGCATAGGGGAAGTAAATTAAAATAAATAATGTAGTTTGCAAAATTGTTTTTATTGTTGAAATACCTGTAAAATAGATATTAATATGAAACTGTAATTTTGAGACTTTTGAGTTTATTGAGATATTTTGTTAAGAGAGGATGTTAGAATAAATTGTTACTAGATAACAAAATATCATACGACTAGCGCCATCTGTTGGCATGTCACTGTAAACATATTATAATACTGTCAATGGTGTCATATGAATAAAGTTCAGTCTGTTGCCAACTACCACGCGTTTTCTTTATTTCAATAACATTAACATTTTAAAAATTAAAATTAAGCAGTGAAGCTTCAGATAAATGCATAAATCTGCTCTTGAGGCACCATAGGCTAAGCAAAATACATTTGCACTTGAAACCCTGACAAAATATCTTCAAAGGACTAAAATCATACGAGTAATTCCGAATCCATTACAATTATTAAAAAAAAACTAAAAAACAATAATTTTGACAATTCAATTCTAACTAGTGCATGACACAATTTTGACGATTCAATGCGGTGATTGAAATTTTCTGCAATAGATTTTGCCCGCGTTTGGAATCCGCCGGGTTATGGAGTTCATTCGTTACTCGACTCCCACGTCAGAGTGATACGAGTGAGATATTTGACCGTCTGCAATCTGAAAACCGTAGCGGAGTGCATCGTAAAAATTCGCGTAAATATTATTTTTAACTTTGAGTGCTTCAAAACCTAGAAGATAAACATTTATAGATTTGAGATGAGACAAATCCGTTTGTTTTTTTTTTGGTCTCGTTTCTTTTTAAGGCGTACGGTGTTATATGTCATTTACTTTATACTGATATCTATCAACTAAACAGTACATACTGATATAAATGTCAAGTTTTAAATAGTAGTTCCTTATTGCAACCACTTTAAATCATCAGGACAAGTTAGCCACCACCCCATTTTGTACCAAATAAAGAAACACGAACGTAAAATCCCTCCATTGCTGTAAAGCAACGCCGCACGTATCGTAAGATATTACGTATTCATAAGCAAAGCCTATTCAAGCGAAAAGAAAATAGCTGTAAATCCTCCCACTCGTGTCCGCTAATGCATGATTCCGAGCGATCGCACATTGATCAGGCAGCTGCCCTCATTCAGTCACTTCACACAAGTCCGAATGTGGGACTAAACCAGAATAAATGGCAGATTTTAGAAACATTTTTTGTAACAACTTTAAGAAACGAACTTCTTAGCTATCCATGGATTCTCCGTGTGGGTGCCGGGTCCATCGCGTGGAACAGAGAGGACCGTCAGTCGGCGCCTGGGACTTTCGACCCAGCGTGTAGGTTTATGGAGCCCCTTTATTTTATACTAACGATCACCTTCACCGATGACATTCCTCTCCCTTCCCAACCATATTTGATACGAGCCGAGTAAAGCGGCTTTACTTGCTCTTTCCAGTAAGAAGCTAATATTAGATCTTGGTTATCCTAAGTCCTTTAGTAGGTTGTAGAGAGATTTCGCTGGTATTCCTCTCGCACCCACTTCCACAGCATACAACCGTGCTGTATAACTATTTTTAGTCATCTCGTTGGTTAGGTCAAAATACTTATTTGTTTTAAACGCGTGATCTTTGGGAATGTTTGTCTCCCATGGAACAGTAAGTTCTACCAACAGTACGCGCTTAAGTTATACTTAATAAATAATTCACAAAATTGTTGTACTCGTATATTCGAAACTTCATCTCTATGCGCACTGTGTTTAATATTTATATCTTAATCGATCTATTACAGTTCGAACATTCACTTCACACAAATTTGAATTTGGGTCTAAACGAAAGAAAATGGCGACCTGGGTTCCAGAAAAGTTTCATATTGTTATAATAAAGGATAACAATATCTAGCTCGATTTTTATTTTAACTTTTTAAAATATTCATTCCTGAAATAACATTCCAAAGCTAACAGCAACATAGCCTGGATTTTGAACCTGAAAAATAAAGAGAGTGAGATAAATAAAAAGAAAGTTACATAATACAATTTCATCCGTTCAATTATCATTTGAGTCAGCTTGAAAAGAAACAAATAAATCATTAATTTCAACTCAATTTCAAAGTCAGCTTAATATCCACATTAAGGTTATGAAATCCACCCATTAAAACGTAATAAATTAAATTCATCCTCCTGGAAAAACAATGTGATGTTGAACAGACCTTTTTCCAAATTCAATTTAGGTGATAGAAGATAAGCCACGAACTTCCAACGACCTTTGGTTTGTTATAAATCTTTTTTGATAAAACTGAAAAAAGAAAACAAGTATTTAAAACTGTACTGATGTCGGCAATTTATCTTCTTGCGTTTTTTATTTGTTTTCTTTTCCAATTTTAAAGAGAATTATGTAGCCGCAACATATTTTTTTTTGTTTTTATGTCAGAGGCGGCAAACGAGCTAGCGGGTCGCCTGATGGTAAGCAATCACTGCCGTCCATGGACATCCGCGACACCAGAGGTATCGTTGATGTGTTGCCGGCCTTAACACCATACCCTCCCCAACTGAGCTTTGGCAACCTTACTCACCAGCAGAAACATAGCACAACAGTTACGAAGTGCTACTTCACTGCGGTCTTCTGTAACATGTTTACCAAGTCAATTTGTGTGACTATCCATTCCCTGGTCTTATTTGCAAACAGAATATATTAAAATAACATTGTTAGATCCCATGTTATACGAGTAAAAGTAAATGTATTCGCATTCAATCATAAAAAAACATTGTCAATATTATATCTTCACATGGAATGTAGGATCACAGGTTCATTTAATAAACTAATATGAAATAAAATACCTTTTCAAATAAAACCATTTTTCTGTTGTATCGATGTCCTTTGATGTCAGGAAAAAGATTTTTACCTCTTATTTATATTGAATACCTACCCTACACATATGTATGTTATTAATTCACTAAATATTCCCTGCATTTTATTCTTTGATATACATAATCTCTTTGAAAAACTGTTTCCTTTTCCCACGAACAAAAGAATCAAGGAGATTAAGGGAATAAAAATACATTATTTATTGAAAGTAATTTCTGTATTTGCGGTCTCGAGTTCACGTGATCATAAATGTTATTAATATTTCAGCGGTTCCTGATTTCTCGAGGGCACAGAGGTACATTAATAAAATACAAAGCTTCCACAATGAGACCCACGAAAAATAACTGTTCTGGAGACTTTTAACTGCGTCACACTCCTTTGGGAAATACGTGTTTCGGCCGTTCTATAATAATATCTGCGTGTTTTATTAATTATTTTCTCATTTCTCTTAACAACTTTTACTAATGGTGTGCCCATTCCAGCTAAGGTATTTATTGAGTAAAATTAATTTAAAATATTTGTTAAAATAAAGCACCAATCTATGTACATACATTATTATATAGCTTCTAACATAAATTATAACTGGCCCATATTATGTTCTTTATTTATCTTGAATACTGGTTTACTGGCTTATCTTTATAAATATTGTAAAAAGTAGTCTCGAAATCAACGATGTCATCAACGATGTTATCTTGAATGTTGAAATCAAATGGTCGAAAAGTTATTATTATAAAGCTTTCAAAGAGGTAGAGCTTAGTGGAACTTCCACTCGAATGAGCCGCTCGTCTGAGGACGTACCTCCACCTTACAGAAGACTAAACTGAAACAGCACTTCGTAACTGTTGGTTCATGGTTTTGCTGGTGAGTCGCTAGAGCTCTGTTGGGGAGGGTATGGGGTCTTAAAGGCAGGCGACGCATCTGCGAGGCTTGTGCGGTTGTTGATGTCTATTGGCAGCGATGATCACTTACCATCAGAGGTGGAATTCACTTAGCGCAAATGTCAGTCTCACGGTTGTATCAACGGCAACAGTACAAAATTAGTACTAAATTCCTACTGTCGCCGATGACACAACCGTGAGATTATGACATTTGCGCTTAGCGAATCGCCCCCCAGGTGACTCTTTTGTTCGTTTGCTTCCTTATGATATAAAAAAATAATGTTGTTATTTTTTGCACATTCTACCATTTCATTCGTACGCTTAATATTCATCGTATATGCAAATAAGCAGTTTCATTACTTAACTTAACTTTCATGTGAATCGGGCTTTGCAGACATAAATAAGCGTCATAAATTAGGCCTTGTTCGGAGCTAAACAGCTTCTCTAATTTTATCTATTTTGTTCTATTTCGAGTCGCCTCGTTTCATGATGTCTTTCCGTCCCATTTGTATCTACCCGACTGTTTTTTACGAGCGATAGCCTCCGTCTTTTACTCTTGAACAAAAAGGTCGTCTCAGTAAGCGGATAGTAAAACTACTCACTTTATGTGTCTGATTCTGTAATTGGTATATTGAGGAACGAATTGCCTCAGTGGTTGGAATTTGGGCGTTATGACAGATACCTACGGGTGTTCTGTGTAGTAATCCAATTCGATTCAAGTTAAAATGCACAAAATGCATAATGTGGATAAAAAAATATGTAAACCGGTGATTTACAGCACTATACTAAATTGTTATAATTGAGAACTAATTGAGTTAGATTGGTAAGGGTAAATTAATACAATTTTAGTCTCGGCGGCCAATTTATCTCGAAAATGTTTCTGTTTAATCTTTTAATTCACATGGAATCCCTCTGTTCCTTTTTTTAAATATTGACCAACTGAGATAGTTACTGCTAAAAGTGCCATAATAATAAATAATGTACTGCTAATACCATAGACCGCTGTGATCATAATTCACGTTACTCTAGCGATATTTTCACACAAATCTATAATTTAGAAGTTATTGAAGAGTAATCTAGCTATTATAAGAGGCCAAGGTCCCACCTAAACTGTCGTAACTAAATTGCTTTTTAGGGGTTTAATGTTAGTTTCATTTTGATCGAGATATTACACCCATTTGGTAAATTGATGGGCTATCCGAACATTTTACTATTTGGGTTATCTGAGATTTTACTACAATGCGGGATAGCTCTGAAAGTGCATTAATTAGGGTTCCGTAGCCAAATGGCAAAAAACGGAACCCTTATAGTTTCGTCATGTCTGTCTGTCTGTCTGTCTGTCTGTCTGTCTGTCTGTCCTGGCTCGTTCTCCGCCGTTTCTGAACCGATTGCCACGAAAATTGGTGGAGAGATGTATAGTGATAATTCAAGAATTGGTTTTTAAAATAATCGAAAAATAATCATTTTTACCCCCCCTCCCATACAGCGAAAAGAAAATTCGAAAAAAAAATTTGACTTAACCCATCGTGTGGGGTATCGTTAAAAAGGTATTCTTATATACAATAAAACTTGCCTTGAAACCATGTGGATCAAACACCCCAGTCTCGAGATATATTAATACAAAGTTAAAATTAGAGCGTCCCCCCCCCCCTTAACTTTTGAAATACTATTACAATAATTCTGAAAAAAATGTCCTGTATACCTCCAAGTAAGTACTTTCAACGAAAACTATAGCAAACTCTGTATCATACATAGTTATTTTTATACAACTCGACCAACTTTTTTTATTATGTGAACATTTTATGTATGTTACATTGCAAAGTTAAATATATATTCTTCCTTGGTAAAATGGGTATATGTACTAGAAATTCAAAAATGTATAAATGCTTTATAGCAAATGCTTTTAGTAAATCTTAAGAGAAGCGTTCAAAATTTCGAGTTTTTAATCATTCTTATGGGCCCGCAATGTCCTAACCAAACTGAGAAAACTAACACAAAGTGTTGTTCAGCGGGATTCGAACCCACGACATCCGCGCTTTTTGATCCCTGCGCTCTAACTACTGCACCATATTCAAAGAAGGGAGGCCTTCTTTGAATATGAAATGAAATCTAGCATCGTCGGCAGATGCGCTAACGACGTTCACATCGGAAACGCATAAAGTCGCCGACGATCGGGACTGGCAACAAATATGGCAGCCGATAAAATTGCTTCAATGTGCGCTAAAAAGGTGTCTTCGATTTTGCTATAATAAAGAACATCTATGGAACTTTGTGAAAAAAAAACATAAAATGTTTTACTTTCGCGAAGTCAAATCAATGTTCTTCTTTTTCAAACTGTCTGATGCCTTAGTTTTCAATAAATACATTATAAGCATAATGTATCAACATTTGCAAGGTCATTAAAAAAGGTGCTAATAGAAAAGGAAATTCAAAAGATTTTCGTAAAACTTTATACTAGCGCTTTAAATAAAGTGATGATATCTCTAGATCACTCATACAGCGCTGGCTAGCCCTCAAACTTTGCCTAAAATGTGAACGATCAATGCATGCCTTCTATGAATATGAAATGAAATGAAGCTGGAATCGTCGGCAGATGCACGAACGATGCACCGTCACATCGAAACGCATAAAGTCACAGACGACCGTGACGAACGGCTGAGACGGCAACAAATCTGGCAGGCGATAAAATTGCTCCAATGCGCGCCAAAAAGGTGTATTCGTATGCGGGAGCCGAGTTATTTATGGAAATTTATATCGCCGACCCGGTATAAAACTTTCAAGACCCCCAAATTGTATTTAGGTTCAAAGGTACGGCCATATCTTTTTCCTGGGTAACGAGAGAAACGAAATATTCTCTGCGCCTGTGTTTTTGTAACTTTACGTGGGATAGCGGGATATTTTATTTACCTACCCTTTAGTTATGATGTTGGAATCATAATCGGAAAAAATGTACAAGTTGGAAGCATAGGAATGAATTTCGCTAAAGAAATAGGTCCGTAACACGACTATAAACGTAAACTAAAAAGGTATTCGGTGTTGATCCTTTTCGAGGATCCGTAAGTTACTGTTTCTGTATGTTGAATTAGCAATCTTGACTGTATATTGACATGTACATAATTATATTGAAAGAAAAAACACTAAACAGACGAATATGACGCCCAATTGCGAACAGAAGTCTACACAACCAGTGACAGAAACGAACTACGGTACATTTAACTTATGGTTTGAAAATGCGTATTCTAATCTAGAGGCCGCCCGCGACTTCGTCAAATGAATTTCAGTTTCTGCAATACATAGAGCTTTCACAACAAATTGACGATCCAAAACAATATTGTGTTTTAATTTATAAATAGTTGGTCATGAGATTAGCACGTTCCAACAAACTCGTCAGCTTTATTTATATACTTACAATAAATCTTTAGAGTATTTGTTCCCGTTAAATGAACATACTACATATGGATTGCTTACTATCCTTTTATGAGAAAACAATCATACTATACGTAAGAATTTTCAACAGAAATTGTGCATTTAAAATGCACATCGTCACGAGTAGGGTCAAGTGGGCTATGAAAAGTTGCTTACTTTTTTACCATACATACTTTTGTACCAATGGTTCCATTACCCCTCACCGACTTGTTCTCGTCCTTTTGTGTTGGACTTTTAAAAATACCTTTTCACGAGCTCGTTTCGGCAGCCTCCCAAACTGCACGGAACTAAACAAAGTAACCGCAAACATTCGACATTATTCGTTCTCTATTCGCAGGTAAACAGATTCGGTGGAACAAATGAAACTGGGAAACTTCGGTCTACCCATCCCTCCTAAATGGACTTTTTTGTGTGCGCATATTGGAAAAGTTTCAGCATCACACGTCAAAACATTCTGCCGACTTACCTTGTATCACAATGATGCGAGTCCAGGTTTTTACTTGTTTACTTGCGGGAATGTTATGCGAGCCACAATTACATTTACATACTTGCTCTTTACGCTAAGTTTTGTTGGCGAAATTGGATCTATTTATTTCACCGTTGTTATTCTGGATAAAGCTCAGATTAATGAATATCATTAGATACAGCAAATAATTTGACAGTTATGCTATCCTTTTTTCCATATTATGAATCACGAATATAGAGCAAGACACACGTTCTCTCGCCGCCTAAACTTTCAAGTGGGATGACGTCATTATTGCGTGGCCATGCTCTTCTGTTGAGAGAAACAGACGTAGACTTAAGTGGAAAGTAAGGTGAATTTTTGAAGTTATGGTGGAGACAATCGAACGTAACATTGGGAGAATCTATGGTATTCCTTTATTTTAGGGATAAAGTAATTACTGGACTCACGGTTGGTAGCTCTGTTATAACAATAGTATAGGAAATAATATACACATTATTTTGTATATTTGCTAAGCATATAATAAATAACTGAACTTAGCAGCGTTTTGCGTTGCCAGCGTTGAAAATGAATGACCGAAAGTTTACGCGTTTCAATTCCCTGGTACCTATAGAAAGCGTTTAGTATTGTTCAGCTAGGAATCGTAATATTTTGTTGTTTTTGTCTTATAATAGTTAGCTATATAAATAAAAGCTAGCCTAGAATATTCGATCTCCATTTCTTGTCTGAGGACTTTTTAAGTTTATTATTTATGTAGGAATTAACTCAACAATCTAACTCCACGTATACTCGTATTATCACTAAACATGATATCATGAATAATTATCGTACATTTGAATAAGACAGATGTAATTAGATAGTTATTAACAGAGCATCGCTTATCAAAGGGAATGAACATTATCCTCTAGTGATAATCAACTGCCAAGACATCGATGAAGTACATTTGGGTTTCCACCCAATGATGTCGAAGGCCGCTAGTAACATAAATGTAAATAGGTAGTTCATGTTTTAGAGCGATGGTAGCCTAGTGGTACGGACGGCGCCTCACATACGTGAGGTCCGCGGTTCGAAGCCGGGCCCACGCCTCTGGATTTTTCGAAATCTATGTGTGTATTTGTGCCATTAGCTCGGCGGTGAGGGAAAACATCGTGAGGAGAACTGCACATTCAGTGATTTCTGACTTTAGTTCGATAGTTAGATTTACCGTTAGATCTGAAGGTATAATCTCATCATTAAACTGAAATGCTTTAAAAAATAACACGGTTTATACAGCCAAGTACTGGTTCCCCTTTATGGGTTACGAAGGTCTGATGGCAGTCGCTTCACTGTAATAACCAGACTTGCCAAATACTGGATCATGGTCAAAGCGAACCCCGCATAGAAACGGGATAAACGCTCGGAAGAAGGTAGTTCATGTTTTTATTTTTTGTCCTATTTGTCTTTTAAAGTTTTGGGACAATAGTTTCAATTATGTAAGTTTAGCTTATCATCGTACTTATTGTAATAAATACAAATGGAAATGCTATCAATTCTAGGAATAACTTCTGATTATAATATTATCCGCGGATGGTTCACAAACTTTTAAATCGATAGTGACATACTAAAATAAGGACTCATCAAATAATTCATCATCGACAAAACACTTATGCTGTAACACTAACGCTATGATATCTGATGACTGTATCATTAGTATCCGATAATTATATTAACGAACGGTCTGAAGACCAAGTTTCTATAGTATTTGTTTTAATGAAGGTATAATCTCATCATTTGACGACCCACTTGGTGTAATGGTCAAGATGTTGCCTATTACGCAAGAGGTCGCGGGTTCGATCCCGGCACAGGACAAACATTCGTGTGCGTGAACATGTCTGTTTGTCCTGGTCTGGGTGTTATATGTATCTTATTTAAGTATATTTGTAATACCACTGTTGATTCTGATGTCTGTAACACAAGTGCTTAAGCTACTTAACACGGGGTCAGATCAATGTATGTGATGTTGTGAATATCATTAAACTGATATGCTTTAAAAAATAACACGGTAAATACAGCCAAGTACTTACGTCAATTTGCAGCATAATTTTTCAAGAGAAAAAAGATACGTGTATAACTGCATGTTTTAATAAAAGTTTAAGGTATTAAATATGTAGTTTTTTTGTTGGTACGTACATATGTAAGTAAGGAGTTATATTTCTTGTAAGAATTGGTCAAAATAAGTTTATAATGAAACATATTTGGTTAAAATTAATGCATGCAACACATTTATTATGTGGAAATCTATATAGTGTGTGCATATTTTAAATGAAGAAATTTTACCGACAATTTAAAGGATTTCTTACTTCTAGGCCTATTTAAAACTATAATAGTTCAGTTTAAGTGCTTTAGCACTAAAACATAATTATAGGTCCAAAATAACAAAGCATTATTTTTCTCTGCCGACGACAACATTTTAATGATGCTTTACAAATTCTTTGAAGTAATAATTATAAGTTGAACGAAAGAACTTTGAGTTTTCATACCGTGCGCATTTATTGCGAAGAGCGCTCATTATTGTGTTTTAATTGGCTGTAGTTGCTGTATGCGAAGGATTAACTTACGTTTGTTTAATAATAACGTTATTTGTACAGAACTAATTAGTACCGCGAATGTTCTTCAGATTTCAGTTTACAACGCGATTGGGCCATTAAAAAGGTCTTAACGTTTAAGGTAGTATTTTGCGAAACGAACAACAATTTTGTAATCCTTACTTGTTTCTCAAGTATGATTTTGATGTATTTTTGCATGTTTAAATACTGGGTACTGATGAATAAAGTTTTCATTTCTTAAAGCAAAACTAGTAATACCTAAAGTATCGACAAGACAAAGAAATCAATTTTGAAAGGAATTCTGGAACAAACAAAGGTCATTTCTACCTACCTGAAAACTCAATGCAACAGTCAGAAACCTTCATTAAGCTTGGCTGCTACAAAGAGTCCAAGATCGAAGTGTCTTCCTTCTATATACTATACCTAATAAGGTATAGGAAGTCGTATTTTTTAATTAGTGTAAAAACGTGTGTACCAACTAATAAAACACACAATACAACGCTAGCATAATTATTAACTTTGTAGCCTTAATAGACTGGAACGTTTCTGCATAATTAAGTCCATTCCGCAAATAACAAATGTTCAGTTCGTGTAAGACTCAAAAGCAATAAAAGCATGTGCAGTAATTCGCAGAAATCTTATATAAAGAAACACATGAGGCCGAAAAAACGCGACCGAAGTTTGGCGGGATTACGCCTGCAATGTATTTTGAATGTAGGATGACACACTGAGCCGAAATTACGTGGCGTAATCTATACCTACTTACATAATAAAGCTGAGGAACAATTCACCAAGCGCAAATGTCATAATCACCCGGCTCTCTAATCGGGGACAGCACTGAATTACTTCTGACACCAATTTCACAGCCACTGCGAATATGACATATCCGCTTACTGAATCGCACCTCTGAAGAGTTTGTGTGTTTCTTTGAACGCGATAATCTCAGAAACTACTGGTTCGCATTGAAGAAATATTTTTGTGTTAAGGAACGCTTTAAGCTATAAAATAACACATTGTGTGCGGAAATCGAAATTCACGGGGACGAAGTCACGGGCGGCCGCTAGTATTATATAGGAAATGACCAACGGCCGGACTTCGGTCGCGTTTTATCCGCTTAGTGTGTTTCTACACTAAATATTCGAATGGTTTATTGCAAGTGTTATATGGTTCCTGCATTTACGAAAAAACATTACCGCTTGAATGCTAATTTTATATGCGGAAGCTTCGTTCATAGCATCGCAGAACGGTAAAATTTTACGATAACTTCTGTAGTTTCTTCAGTTTAGTGATGTGTAGGTATACTAGTGATATTTTAACGTAACATCACATAATGCAATATAAGTACTTAAAATTAAAAGTTATGTTTCCAAAATATTTAATCGTGCATTATGAACGTTTAAGATGCACAGATTGCACAATTAAGTGGAACTAATTCAACTTATTGCTTTAGCACACGGCTTTTGGTGGTATAGAGAAAAAATCACCAGTTACCAAATCGTTAGTTTACAATGCTTCTTAATTATACCACGTTTCGTCAAAACCCGTTGAGTAGCTTTTGTTTTTATGAGAAACCCAGACAGACAGACAGACAGACAAAACTTTTACTGATTGCATTTTTGGCATCAGTATCGATCACTTATCACCCCCTGATAGTTATTTTGAAAATATATTAATGTACATGTATGTAAAAACAATATAGTTATGTTTAGTGATGAATCGGGTAAGGAAATGGGCCTTTTTGTGAGCAACTATTTGGGGCGACCAATATTTAATCACTGCTTACCAAACACTCCTTATCTTAATATAATACAAGAAATAAACAAACATGTTTTTTCCGACAATACCACATTAGTTATTATGGTTGCAAATAGAGGAAATGTGAACAGAAAAGTGTTATCGGAATGCTTTGATAAGATTAATAATATTAATGTAAAAAGTATAATATTGTTTACATTTCCCTATATAAAAAGTTTGCCACAGTCCGAAAACGATCATAGGTATAGGCTTAATTTATTGATGAATACTATGACATTTAATAATAGTAAGTTTCATTTAATTGACTTGAATTGTATTTCAAAATTCAATATTTATTTGACTAAAGATAAATATTATCTTACAAAATATTCTAAAAGACAAATAGCTACATCGCTAGCATATTGTATTGAATACTCAGCCAAGAACTTGGCTACCCAAACTGCTTTTATTGAGCAGAAAAATGTTGACATACCCGCTTTTATTGAGCAGGGCAGTAATAGACCTGACATGTATATTGATACTTTGGATGTCAATCCAAATCATTTAAATTAACTTCAAAGACAATGGAGGATGTCTCTTGCAAGCCTATTGCAATGACCAAAGAGAAGTCTTGTAATTTTTTTAATTTAGTCCACCAAAATATTCAAGGCTTCTCTGGAAAGGAACTAGAAATAGGCTTATTTTTAGACTGTATGAATATACAAGTCTTGTGTCTTACCGAACATTGGTTAAGACAAAATGAATGTTTAATTAGTATAGACAACTTTACTGTGATAAGCTCGTTCATGAGAAAGTCTGCTATTCGTGGTGGGTCACTTTTGTTAATAAAAAATAATATTAGATGTAAAGAACGTAAAGATATAACAGCACTTTCAATTGAGCGAACTATTGAAGTAGCATGCGCAGAGCTGGAGCATTATATAATAGTATGTGTGTACAGGCCGCCCTCGGCAGATTATAGTGTATTTGAAACCTCAATGGAGGAAATTCTTAAGAAAAGTTGTAAGACAAATAAAAAAGTAATTGTATGTGGAGACTTTAATGTGAATATTCTTGAAGGTTCACAACTAAGTAGTCGGTTTATTAATCTGTTTAACTCTTTCAATTTATTAAATTTATTTAATGAACCTACAAGGATCACGCCATCGAGTGCAACTTGTTTAGACAATGTGTTTTGTAATAGTAAGGTAATTAATAAAAAAATTATAAATTGTTTACAGTCAGACCATTGCGGACAACAGGTTCAATTTGAAAACTGTGTTGCTCCTAGATCTATTGACATTCTATGTAGACCTGTCACTGAGGGGCGTAAAGACAGATTTAAAGATACAATTATTAACAAAATACCCGACATTTCTTTTAATAACCAGAATGTGGATATACTTTATGAAAATTTACTTGGCTTAATTTCGTCTGAGTATAATAGAGTATTCCCTAAAAAGACTATACATGTTAATCTTAATAATCCTAAAACTAAGTTTAGTGACTGGGCTACTCCAGGTATTTATAAAAGTAGGAATAAGTTGTATGAGTTGTATGGTCTAAAAGCATATTCTAAAGATCCAAAAGTGATAGAATATGTTAAGAAGTATTCGAAAGTTTTTAAGAAAGTTTGCAATAAAGCCAAGTCAATTTACTTGAGACACAAAATAAATAACTCAAGTAATAAAATAAAAGCTACTTGGAATATAATTAACAAAGAAACATGTAAATCCAAGTCATATGAAAATGATTTCTGCCTTAAAATTGACGATAAAACTATAAAGTCAGACATAGAAGTAGCAAATGCCTTTGAAACTTTTTTCTCAAACATACCTATAATAACCACTAGTCAGCTAAATTCTAGTACACAACAAGCTCAAAACATCTTAGCTTCTTGTGTAGATCAATGTAAGACTACATTTAATTTCGATCACATCTCCCCAATCACTATATTAAAAACATTCAAAGACCTCAATAAAAAGAAAACTGAGGACTTATGGGGAATATCAACTGATATTATACAATCTATAATTGAAATTATTTCTCCTCATTTGGCTTACCTTTTTAATAAATGCATCGATGAAAATAAATTTCCTAATTTAATGAAATATAGTAAGTTAATACCTTTATTTAAATCGGGCGACAAAAGTGACCCATCAAATTTTAGACCAATATCAATATTACCATCATTAAGTAAAATATTTGAAAAAATAATTTTTAATCAGTTATTAGAATTTTTTAATAGACATAATTTACTTCATGCAAAACAATTCGGTTTTACTAAAAACAAGAGTACAACCGATGCAGGTATTGCACTTATGAAACATATACTTGATGCATGGGAAAATAAACAGAATGCGATAGGTATTTTTTGTGATTTATCGAAGGCATTTGACTGTGTTGATCATTCAATATTACTTATTAAATTAAAACATTACGGTGTGTCAAACATTTCTTTACAATTAATTGAATCGTACCTCACTGACAGGATACAACGTGTCAATATCAAAAACACCAATTCTGCTGGTGCTAAACTGCAAATGGGCGTGCCCCAAGGTTCGATCTTAGGACCTTTGCTATTTCTTATACATATAAATGATCTTCCATATTTTACCGAAGACCTCTGTGAGATAGTTTTGTTTGCTGATGACACTTCTCTCATTTTTAAAACAGAGAGAAACGAAAAATCATTTGACAAAGTAAACGGAGCTCTCTTGCAGGTGTCACAATGGTTCAGTACCAATAATTTGTTACTCAATGCTAAAAAAACTAAATGTGTTAAATTTATGATGCCTAATGTAAGGCAAATTAATACACAAATTACTATGAATGATGCGAAACTAGAAATTGTCAATTCAACCGTATTTTTAGGAATCACCATCGATTCCAAGTTACAATGGGGTCCTCACATAACTGCACTAGCAGGAAGACTTAGCTCTGCTGCTTACGCGGTTAGAAAAATAAGATATGTTACTGACATTGAAACGGCAAGACTGGTTTACTTCAGTTACTTTCATAGTGTTATGTCATATGGTCTACTGTTGTGGGGCTCTGCTGCAGACATTGAGTCAATTTTTATATTGCAGAAAAGAGCTATCCGTGCGATCTACAACCTTAGACCTCGTGACTCACTTAGGGATGTATTCAAAGAAATTAATATTTTAACAGTACCTTCTCAGTACATATTTGATTGTATTTTATATATTAGAAAGTATAATGAACAGTTTCTCAAAAAATCTGATACTCACAAATTTAATACAAGAAATAAGCACAGACTTGCCTATCCAAATGTCAGACTGCAAAAAACTGGAAAGTCTTTTGTAGGATTAAGCATTAAAATGTTCAACAAAGTACCACAAAATCTTGTTGAATTGCCTTTACATCTATTTAAATTAAAAGTTAAGAACTGCTTAATGAGAAAAGGTTATTATAAGATAGAAGATTTTTTAAATGATGTTGACAAGAATTTGTGGGTCTGACAATTTCTTACCACTCTGTGCATGTGGTTGTCTAATTTATTTATTTATTACATTTGTAATTTTTTATTTTTTTATTTTTGACATTATTTTTTTGACATTTTTAATGATTTATTATGATGACATGTAAAAAATTGTACAAATATTTATTTTTTAAAAAAGGCAAACTGTTGAGTTTCTTGCGGCACTTCTTCTCAGCAGGCCATTCACGTCGAAGTGCTGGTAGGTAAAAAAATGATATGACGTGCAAAAGAATTTCTATGTAAATCAAATTGCAAAATAAACCACTTTGACTTTGACTTTGACTTTGACAGAATTGACATCCCTACAGATTTATTACAAGTAAGTATAGATATAGATTATTAATTATTACTTTATTAAATTAGTATGGGATAGCATATATCACCTATGATGTTCATAATTTTTCCCACCCCTACATTGTGTAGATCGTTTCATAAAGAATGCCATTAATGAAGCTTAACTTCTTGCCTGGCTTAGGGAATGTTTTGTGCAGGAAAATCGAGCGTCGATAGTTATATGGGTACGTTTGGAAGTTAACTTCTTCTAAGAAAAAAGAAAAATAATAATGCTATATACGCGCATGCAAGTTCCCTCTAATTACTATCATACATTTAAATTATATATCTGAAAATATTTTAACTATTGTGGCAGAGTCAGTGCATACAGATTACATAATCGTACATAATAATACATATTTACATAATTAATACGTATTAAATTTCGCTTCAATTTGACCTGAATTAGTTATCGTTTGTTATTGTAATTTGAGTTTATTTGCGGCTTTCCAATAAATTTAATTGGACGCAGATTATAATATAACGGTAATTATAATGAATATTCAATAACTAACTAGATTTGACCGAACCGAAGCTGAGTGAGAGAGGGAGAGAGTATGCCAGTTCTATAAATCATTGTTCATTAAAAGAAGTAGCCGTTATCATTAAAACTGTGACATTTATAAAAATAACAAAACTTCAATAATAGTCATCTTAAATAAACATCAAATAAGTTATAGGGTTTTCAAATATAATATAATATTAGTTCCATGGACTATCTAAGTTGGAAGCTAAACCCGACGGGTGATTGGAACGGACAGACAAGCTTTGAAAATTGCTGACGAAGCAACCTACTCAACCTTTTGGGTAACATTTCTAAGATATATGAGTAAGTAAAATCGTCAGCCCCTTGAAAAACATTTTCAAGATATTATCAGAGTTATGCGACTATGAATCCGCCCTTGATCTCCGAAATAAAAAATCAAAAAAAAATCACGATGTAAAATGTTAATTCCAAGAATTTACATAAAACTAACTCAAATCAAAAGCAAAAAAACCGGCCAAGAGCGTGTCGGACACGCCCATGAAAGGGTTCCGTAGCTAAAAGATGGCCCGACCGCTTAAGACACCATTTAGTAAGGGCAACTGCACGTCATAAGTTGGTCGAGTTGTATAAAAATAACTATGTATGATACAGAGTTCGCTATAGTTTTCGTTGAAAGTACTTACTTGGAGGTATATAGGACATTTTTTTTCAGAATTATTGTAATAGTATTTCAAAAGTTGAGGGGGGGGACGCTCTAATTTTAACTTTGTATTAATATATCTCGACATTGGGGTGTTTGATCCACATGGTTTCAAGGCAAGTTTTATTGTATTTAAAAATACCTTTTTAACGATACCCCACACGATGGGGAAAGTCGATATTTTTTTTTTCGAATTTACTTTTCGCTGTCTGGTAGGGGGGGTTAAAATAATTATTTTTCGATTATTTTAAAAACCAATTCTTGAATTATCACTATGCATCTTTCCACCAATTTTCGTGGCAATCGGTTCAGAAACGGCGGAGAACGAGCCAGGACAGACAGACAGACAGACAGACAGACAGACATGACGAAACTATAAGGGTTCCGTTTTTTGCCATTTGGCTACGGAACCCTAAAAATCAACAAGTTCTTCATTTACCTAGGTTTCAAAGAAGCACTTATAAATCGTCAAAAAAAAAACATTATGCAAGGGTTCTATCTACCACCAATGGCTTAGCGATCAAAACTTTGTCTTGACGTTTACAATCAATTGTTTTAGCGTTCACCATAGCGGTCACCAACCCGCCTGCTCAGTGTGGCAAATATGGGCATGCAAACGCTAATTAAATACGGTATTTGACTGACATGTCAAATCACCTACTTTTTTAAATGTCAAAAAAACGTAACCTTGTAGGCAAAAATGTATGAAATATTGAATTGTGACGTCACATTTCTGTAGTGTCAAATCAATACTCTTTTAATTACAATTAGCTGTAATAATTTGTTAAAAGCTTAATTGTAACTGTGGGATAAAAAGTTGTGGTAGTTTTTGATTTCATCTTTAATGTTAGAATGTCATAATTTATTTCGTATGCAGTCAAATACCCAATTGAACAAGCTGAGATCCTGCTACATATATTATCATTGCTTAATTATTATCTACGCCATGAGAACGTGTCGAGTCAAATGCACACTGAGAATAGTTGCTTGTTACCGACTTCGCGCAAGTTTTGATGAGATGGCTCTCGTCACGTAAAATAGCTTTGGGACTTGTGTTCTGACAGTTGGAATCAGGATTTGATGTTAAGTTTAATGTATGTATTTTTGATGTAGACTTGGTACATACGTTTTAAAACATTGTTGTTATGCAATTGCGGCAGTTGGAAGTTTAATTTTACTTATTTGAAAAGTCTTACTTACCAAATACGTTAAAGAACATTTTAATGCTATTTTTTTCTGGAAACCGAGTTAACTTCAAATTTTGCTAGTTTTTTTACTGCAACAAGTTATTTTTAGTAGCTTATCCAGAAAATATATAAAAGAATAAACATCCAAAACTAATTACTTTGTTTACAATTTAAACCTCCCGTCCACATTCGGTACTTTCCGGAGCGATCCTTATTCCCGATTGTGCGACGATCTCGTGAATTAGTCTCTGCAATCAGAGCGGTTACATTTGTCTTGGTGACGGGTAGTAGAACTGGCGGTCGCTTGCAATATTGCTAGTTACTTGATACGGAGATAACTGATCTAGCTAACTAGTACTAGTAACAAATGTCACCGCTGCAACGAGATAGTGTGCTGCGTATTTACATAAGAAAATGAAGTTACATAATACCCAGAGAATTTGTTTAAAGTTTAGAAAAATACATATTTATCAAATTAATTACACAAAGTTCGCGCCGCGTCAAATGAAACGTCATAAATTATGTTCATATTAGATACATGGGGCCTGCTGTTAATTACCGCGAAGTTATCATTTAATTCTCTTTAAATAAATACGATTTAAAGTAATGAAAGAAATGATATGTCTTTTGCTGAAATATCAATTTTGTTCTTTTGTAATTTATTGAATTAAATATTTTATACTTCGCCCCCTTTTTGAAACTAGACCTTTTTAGTTGCGTGAGTGCAAATCACGGTACAATCCTGCTATTTGTTCGATCCAGTCTCAATAGTAAGAAGATCTTGTGAATTAGTACCCGCAATCGGGAGCAGCGGTGCGGGTAAACCGGGACGCCTTCCATTTATCTTGCGGCGTGCTTTGCTGAATCTACCAGCAAAGTGCTTGTTAGCGAACTTACGAAGGAACTAGATTTCTAGACACATTTAATTAGTTTGTGGACGTGATTGAATTTAGAACGTAAGTTTAAAGCTATAATGCTATCAGTGAGTTGTTCATTTATTCGTTAAACGCGAGGTTTACCCACCGGTTAATCACCATAACTGGCCTCTCAGGGGCTTAGGGCAGGGGCTTTTATATCAAAGATATGTCTTGATGCCAAAGGGATTCTATGTGAAATAAAGTTTTTCTTCCTTGTACCCATCTTTGTAACGAAAACATGATTTTAAGTGATGGAGGCATTTGCCCTGCAGTGGGGGACATTATTATGCTGATATATTACTTGACTTTTTTCCCTAAAATACTAAGTACCTGTAGATATTTTTTAATTATTAAAAAAAAGTCGTGTATAGCTTAAACAACCGATATTAAAACTAGAATTACATTAGCGAAACAAGCTTTTCACAAGAAGGGATGCATATTCAAGGCAAAAATATCAAAGCCTATAAGAAAACGGTGCATTAAAACCTTTGTTTGGAGCATACCCCTTTATGGATGCGAAACGTGGACCATGACGCAGAGAGACAGGGAGAGATTGGAGGCCTTCGAGATGTGGTGCTGGAGGCGGATGGAAAGAATAAGCTGGACAGAGATGGTGTCGAATGAAGAAGTTTTGCGGAGAGTGGGGGAAAGGCGCCAATTATTGAAAACAATAGAGGACAGGAGAGGAAGAATGATGGGCCACTTGATAAGACACGACGAATTCTTAAACAACATCATAGAAGGAAAGATAGAAGGAAAGAGAGGGAGAGGTAGGCCAAGAATCACCTATATGAGCCAAATAAAGGAGAAGGTAAACGTCGTGTCTTATCAAGAAGTCAAAGAACTGGCCTGGAACAGGAAAGAGTGGAAGAAGCTACACGACAAGAGCGCAGCTCTTTAGTTTGAAGAAGAGCTTAAACATAGTAAAGTCGAATTCAGTTCAGTAGTTTATTTTGCAATGTGATTTACATTAGCGTTGCAACCAATAGTATAAAATATCGATAGTCTATCGATACTATTGTGACCTTGATAAAAAGTAATACTATCGATAGGACTATCGATAGTATCGATAGTATCGATACTATCGATAGTATCGATAGCCAATAGTATGCAATACTATTGATGGGCAGCAATATTTTCGATACTATCGATACTATCGAATTTAGATACTATCGATGGTATCGATAGTATTGATAGTTTTTAATTGTCTTGTTCAATGAAGATATTTATTTAAAATATTTAACAACAACGTCTATTTGATTTTTGCAGTAGGTCTGCGTATGACATAGAACGAATAAAAAAAAATGGTATGGGAACGAATTCAAGTAGGCCACGACCGTGAGCCGCCACTTTAGGTTGGTCATGCATTAGCGCCATTTAAAAATACGGATAATAGCGTTTTTTGTGTTCAGTTGCAAGTGCAAGGCTCTTAGGGATCATGGAAGAACAAGGTTACGTTAACATCTGACGTTTTAGTACACAAGTATTTAACTTATCAAATTCATTCAGAAATTAATACTATTGCTTATTCGCCTAATATCGATGTAACAATACTATCGATAGTTTTTAGCTATCGATAGTTCTTCATAAAAATAGTACTAATAGTATCGATACTATCGATACTATCGATAGTATTGATTAAAAACTATCGATACTATCGATACTATCGATAGTATCTAAATTCGATAGTATCGATAGTATCGAAAATATTGCTGCCCATCAATAGTATTGCATACTATTGACTATCGATACTATCGATAGTCCTATCGATATTGTGACTATTTTTCGAGGTTAACTATCGATAGTCAAACTATCGATAGTTCTGCAACGCTAATTTACATGGAAAATCTTTTGCACGTCATATCTTTTTCTACCTACTATCTTTCTTTCAATACAACACTGTATAAAGCTTAAACGTAGACTTCAAGATGTTAAATTAAAATACCTATTTTTAAAACCAGACTCGCTTAATTGCTTCTAAAATGGAAGCCTGTTACTTAAATACTATTTTAATAACGCCGCAGACAAAAGGTAACAACCAAAGTTATTACAACTCCCTTGTAAAATAAACATCAGAACGCAAATATTCGCAGTGAAAATTGTAATTAGGAATGTGAACCCTGTGGGAAACTATCGTGGCGTCCAGATAACAACGAACAGAGAAATAGTAATGTTTTTTTTTGTGAACGGGTAAAGTTAGTAATTTGGAAAATAACTTTATCCGAATATATCGTTCATAACCTAACTCGAATTGTGGCATGTGATTAAATATGATTACATGTCTTTTAACTTAAATAAACCGCATGAGCCTACGTCCATATTTTTAACGCCTTATTTATTTGAGGGGGATGATCTAGTGGTCAGATATCCTGGCTGCAAAACCAAGGTTCGCGGGTTCGAATCCTGCAGGTGTTCTATTGTTTTATTTTTATGGTTTTTGTTATGTTATATCAAAATTTCTACAGCAAAAGATAGCTTCCTAGCCAAAAGTGAGTAATAAAAGTTACACATAGTAAACAAACATTAGACTTTTTAAACGCACTCGCATATGTCGCGATAGTTATAATAAAACGCGCTTGAAATGCCGTGTTTAAAACTATTGTAGGCCGAGATAACAGCGGTAAACGGGACAAGGCAAACTTCACCTTTGTTCCGAAAGTACAGATAGCCAGACCTCCCTTATTTCAACTTTTGACAACAAAAATGCTGTTAGGAAGTTGCTTAATTTGTTGCCCCATACGAACTTTTACGGATTTTCGTGCGGCGTTTTGCACGTTCGAGTACAGTTTGGATATTTTTTTTTATTTGAACCAAGTGCTTCTGCTGCTTTCAAGTGGTTACTACTTTGCCAACGAGGCAGTCATAAACAATATTTACGACTCTTTTAATTATCATAATTGGCGATTAGTTCAATCCCTTTTTTAATGTGAAAAAAAAATGCGTTACGCTAGTCTCGAATTTAGATAAATTAGGCGGGACTCTGGGACATCTACTAACCATTCACTTGCCTCTGCCGATAGACTGCCCACTAAAAACTTTCACTAATTCCTCTCTCAAAGTTATATTGGCCATTGAGGGAACAGGGTAAAAAGCATTTAATTTATAGTAATTAAACTAAAAGGTTTGATATTGCGTTGTTTACCAATAAAATGCCTAAAGGCTGTAGCGCAAAAAGGCTCAACACTGCTATCGTTTAATTTCGCAACCGCCAGCCCTTATTTCAACTTTCAACAACAAAAATGTTATCTACAATGTTGCTTACATACGAACTTTTACACTTTTCCGACACACGTTCGTCACGTCCGATGATGAATTTATATTTTACAAATGCTGCGCTACTCGTTTACAAATTTAAAACAGAAATATTTTTGGATATTCCACGTATTTCGGGATATTAATCATGCTTAAATATTGTGGATTATTTTGCAAAATTCACTGATATTACAAGTACATCAAAAGTTCATTCACTTAACTTGTGAAGAACCAAACAAAATGTGGTATATAAATTGATTTTTAACCTACCTATTAAAACCTACAGCAGAGTAAAGGCTTGCATTAATTTTATTATTTCTAAAATAAGAGCACAACTTAACAACAGCTCACAAGAAAGCCTAAGTAAGAAAATATCATTATAAGAGAAATCACTCTTATCATACTAATTTTATGAATGAGAAAGTTTTTTCGCATGTTCGTGCGTCAATCACTTTGTAACTTCTGTACGGATTTTGATAAAAGTTTACAGGCAGGGTGTGGGCTGAAATAGGTGATAGAATAGTTTTCATCCCGATTAAATAGAACAAAACAATAATATTGAAAATTCCAATGAGCAAAGCCGCGGGTAAATTTTAAGGTTGACTGGTAGAGAATGCCATGAGGCATGAATTCCGCCTTTTGTACAATTTTTATATCGTGCAATAAAGTTTAAAAAAGTAATCAAAAAAATTCTAGTACTGAATAATTTCCTAAACTTTAGTTAGCTTCAACCATGTCTGTTGCTTCTAATTAATAGGCAATCACCACATCTCGGACGCCCCTTAATCAATTAACTAGGGTTCAATCGATGTTTTTTTAAGGTCCAAAGGGGAGGTAAGTGAATTCCGTAAGCGTATTGAATGAAAACAATCAGTGGACCGGTGGCGGGTTTGTTTTGAATTCAAATCAATGTCCTCGCTTTGAACTTTGACAGGCACTGCTTGGGCGCAACCAATTAATGATAGTGAACAGAGTCGCGGATAGTAATAGATGACGTGTAATGGGTTGAACGTGTGATAGGTAAATATTATGAAATCAGCAAACGGTGCTTGATGTCCGTTTGATGTTCATAAAGATTTCAATTAAAATTAGACATTCTCAGGTTTGTATTTAAAGCCAACGCTAATGTGGATCTGAACAGATCACAATACATAAAAAAATCCTATTTGTAGAAAGGACATATCTTGGCTATTTTTCTTCGCTTTAAACTTTGATTGGCACTGCTTGGGCGCAAACAATACGGTATTTGACTGACAGGTCAAATCACTTACTTTATTGTTGTGAATTCATCAAATTGTGTTTAGGTACATTGCAGTTCGCGGATGTTAATAGTTGATAAGAAATAACATGTTTTGTTGAAAATTCCTTGGGTATGTCTATTGATTCATTCATTTATTTAGATACGTAAAGAAATAATTTAAGCTTACTGTGGACGGAACACAAAAATGTCTTACAAACCTAAAGGAATTACGAACATCGAAAAAATGTGTTGACAAAGACGTTTTTCACTGGTGCAGCCATTAATTTTCTACTCAGCGGTACTTACAGCGTTACCCAGACCTTTTTATTTATCCATGGGGCATTATTATACGGCGACGCTCCTAAGCCGTTTCCTCATAGGGCAATAAATGTCGCAAAAACTTTACTGCATGAAATTTACTACGCATTCTCTTTGTAAGCACACTTCAACGTCGTTGCAGTAGTCGAGTTTAGTTTGGCAAAAAGTAGATCCTACTACTATTATAAAGGCGAAAGTTTGTATGTGTGGAAGTGTGGATGTATGGATGTTTGTTACTCTTTCACGTAAAAACTACTGAATGGATTTGAATGAAACTTTACCACAGTATAGCTTATACATCAGAATAACACATAGGATATTGGAAATCGAAATCCACGCAGACGGAGTCGAGGGCGGCCGCTAGTAGTTTCATAAAGGAATATCTTTACGGTCAACTGGAAATGGAGCGAAACTTTGTATGGTAACATTTAAGTAAGACAAAATCTTTACTCACGGCTTTGCCTATGTTATCAAGATTCTTATATATGTATGGGAGTATTTAATCGGGTTAAAAATTGTTCCATCACCTAAGTCAGCCCATACTCTGCTTGTATAGCAAACATCAAAATCTGCTCAGTATTTTCAGCTCGTAGTCAATACTTAAATTTTAAAATAAATTTTATGTTATTAAATAATTAAGTGGTTGTTTTTAATACAACCACAGATTATCGTCTGTAATATCGTCTTTTAAGTTCTGAGTTTTGCAGATTACCTTAATCAAATTATGTAAAAACAAACGCTGTAAATACAGTATAAGTTCTTTGTTTAATAAATACCTACTTTAAACACCGTTCTTTCGTTGCATCGTGTGTATAAAACTATGCATTTTGCATTTTCATTAACCACACAACAGATACGGGCACTAAAACTCTATATTTACTATGAAATTTCATCTACAGACTGCAGTTCATTTTACAATCCACTACCCTGAAGCCAGTAGCTGGAAAAAGGCACTCGGAGTGAAATCATTAAATGTAGGAGTGACAACGGGAGCAATTTCTGGAATGGCTAATTGAGTCTCTTTAAATTATGTTGCTGCGGAGCTTTAATTGCTTATAAGTATAAACACCCTGAGAGCATTGTCATCCTTTTTTAACCATTGTTTATGTTTATGGAATGAAAGCCGTCGTAATTCAAGTATGATCAGAACGGACTGTGTAAGGTTTTTGGGTTCTTAGTATACCTTTTAAATTAAATATTAATATTAAAAGATTGATGTGATGCAATCACTTAGCTATCGAAATAAATTATATAACCAGAAGTTAATGTAGCAAAAAAATTTAATTACTTTAATAATTAAATATATTTTTTATAGATTAGGACAGATGGCGCTGCCGTCTCGTCAACTGTCAAACTAACAATAAGTCCCTCTATCTAAACAAATTTTGAAATGTTGCTTATGAGACTGGAATAAATATTAATTTATAATTTAAATTATTCCAAAAGATATCAAATCTCTCAGACGCAGAACCATGAACTGCTCTCACAACTTCATAAGTACGCGTGAAGCCAATTTGTGGCAAGGCGCAATTATACATGCACTTTCAGGCAGTGAGAATATCTAACGGAGCAATTGGCCACCAGACTGCTGACTCTTGCACCTTTTAATTAATGCTTGGACTTTTGTGGTCTATCTCTCATCATGTTTCACTTCAAATTCTCTCCTGTTTATTCAATTTTGTCTTTATAATAACGCTTTTGCGTGCGTTTCATAGCTGTGACTGTGACTGTGTGTTTAGGAAACTAAAAGCACCACCATCGTCCCCCTACTGCCGAACTATTTCGTTGCCATCTGTTGATTAATCACAATAATTAGATACAATCTAATTTCCCAAACCCAAAATTGTTGGGATTGTTTACGCACTAGCATTTTTGGGCATAACATTTTACTCATCGATACTGAAGACAAACTTAGATGGTAGAAAGACTATATTAATTGACATCTATAAAAATATTAAAACGCAAATTGACGACAATGATATCAGTAGTTGTGTGTATGATCCTTGTCAAATAAATAGTCTTGTACTTACATAATAAACCTTAGCACGAATGCATGGGACATTGCAGACCCCTACATTCCCGGGCAACTGAAATCGTAATGCGTAAAAAAACGGACGAGCGGTTCCTCAAAGTTGAAGCCATAAGAGCCGGGTGACAACGAGCGCGGTTGAGGCTAGTTGCGGCGTCCTTCCCATTGTAACTGCGTAATTATGCGGACAGCTCTGCTACGGATTAATAACTATAATGACTGTTTGAAGTGCTCAAGATGTATTCAGATTCCTATTTATCATTTTAAACGTAAAATCATGGGCTGACTGTACATGACACCTCCGCTTTCTGAAGCATCAGTGAGTTAGTAAAACCAAGATAAGCAAGAACATTTATACAATTTAAAAATTTTAGTATCATAAATCTTTAATAGTCCCTAGGGAATTTGTTAGTACCTGGGTAGAAGCACCAGAATGCAAAGAATGCAACTGAAGTCGCATTGCGTAAAAAAACGGACGAGCGGTTCTTCAAAGTGGAATCCATTAAGTAGCGGGTGACAACGAGCGCGGTTGAGGCTAATTGCGGCGTACTTCCAATTGTAACTGCGTAATTATGCGGACCGCGCCGCTACGGACTCATAACTATGACGACTGTTTGAAGTACTAAATTCGGATTAGCTTGCAACGTTTTATGAAACGATAGTAGGTAATAAGCAGATCCTTTAATTTAATTTTAAGGTGCATAGTAATTTAATTATGTAGAATAAAGTCATAATTCTAACAGGGGCTAGATTCAAATTATAATTAATTGCATTGTGGCATGTTGTGGTCTGAAAATAATCATAGCGCAGATAAAGATATCTGATATCTTGGGATCAAAAAAAAAATTGGCTAATAATAATTTAAGTTTAAGCATGAACATTACCTTATTATAAGACACGGCATATTTGCCCCATATTATACAAACAACACAAGTAATAAACTTAGGCTTATTTTCACAAACCTAAATATTTATTCCATCACGGCCTTACAATAAACTTCTTGATGCTACATAAGTATTTTATCCAATCATATACAAAAGTAAAGTCATCCAAATCATTTTATATATAACTAGCGGCCGCCCGCGACTCCGTCCGCATGGATTTCCAATAGCCTAAAGCCTTCCTCGTCTTATGGACTATCCAACACAAAAATAATTTTACTAACCGGTCCAGTAGTTTCTGAGATTAGCGCGTTCAAACAAACAAACAAACAAACAAACAAACAATCATACAAACAAACTCTTTAGCTTTATATATTAGTATAGACTAGCGGCCGCCCGCGACTCCGTCCGCGTGGATTTCGATTTCCAATAGCCTAAACTGGCCTAAAGCCTTCCTCGTCAAATGAACTATCCAACTCAAAAATAATTTTTAAATCGGTCCAGTAGTTCCTGGGAATAGCGCGTTCAAACAAACAAACAAACAAACTCTTTAGCTTTATATGTATACTAGCGGCCCACCCTGGCTTCGCCCGTGGTACTTGTCCACTATTTATTGGATGATATTATACATAAAAACCTTCCTCATGAGTTACTCTATCTATTAAAAAAATTGGCCAAGCGCGAGTCGGACTCCCGCACTGAGGGTTCCGTACAAATTCTATTTTTGACGTATTAAAAAAACTACTGAATAGATTTCGTTCGAACTAATTTTCGTTGGTAGTTTTTATGGTAATGTACATCATATAATTATTTCAGTTTTATCATCCTCTTATTTTAGAAGTTAGAGGGACACACTTTTTTCCACTTTGGAAGGGTCTGTCACGCAAAGTATTCACTTTAGAAAAAGTGTTATTAGAAACCCTAATATAATTTTTAAAGACCTATCCATAGATATCCCACACGTATATGTTCAATGAAAAAAAATATTTCGAGTTTCAGTTCTGACTATGGGACCCCCCTACTTTTTTTATTTTTTTTCTATTTTCGTGTGAAAACCTTGTTGCGGTTCACAGAATACATCCACTCACAAAGTTTCAACAGTATAATACTTATAGTTTCGGAAAAAAGTGGCTGTGACAGACTGGCGGACAGACAGACAGACAGACAGACAGACAGACAGACAGACATGACGAATCTATAAGGGTTCCGTTTTTTTGCCATTTTGGCTACGGAACCCTAAAAAACCGCATCAAAATCCGTTGCGTAGTTTTAAAGATTTAAGCGTTCATAGGGACATACAACATACAACATGACAGAAAAAGCGACTTTGTTTTATACTATGTAGTGATACTAGTATAGATATACTCGTATGTGTACCAGATGTGTACCAAAGACTTGTAACGGCATTTGTGTACGCCATTGAAAAGCTAACGAAAAACAAAATTTTGTTAGTTTCGTAAATTAACGTCAATCATCTTGGCAGTTTTGATGTATGAGAAAACAACGTGGTGTGAACTCGGAATGAGGCCTAGTTATTATATAAAAGAGAAGCTATTGTTGAATATTTGGGAATATAACCTAAGCAATCATTTGTAATGGGAATTCTCGTAAAATCGAGTTCAGGTTT
This sequence comes from Nomophila noctuella, assembly GCA_958496325.1. Taxonomy (NCBI): domain Eukaryota; kingdom Metazoa; phylum Arthropoda; class Insecta; order Lepidoptera; family Crambidae; genus Nomophila; species Nomophila noctuella. The sequence goes on along the minus strand of OY292491.1, from coordinate 3,863,198 downwards.
CCCAATTAATAATGCTTGTTTTTTTTTTCTTTATAAAGGTAAATGTAATACTAATGTTTTGTACTTTGTATGTAGGTACTAAAGTGGTATGTAGGTAAAGTACTTAAGGCATAAATGCCTTTTCACCATAGGGACGGGCAGAGTTCATATTTTTTCACTTGCTACATCCGTTGCGAACTGGTTCTAATCTCTCTTTTCGCCTCTATGGGAAACGAACGAGGCATAACAGGTAGCAAAACGAGTAGTATTACGAACAAATTCATTACGTAACCGCGGGTAGCAAGCTAATGTGATGTAGGGGTAGTAAATGTAATGTAATAGTTGTATTTGTAATTTAAAACCCATACCTATATGGTAAAGTAACAAATATAAATCGTTATCACCTTAAATACTGAATTAGACTCGTTATGTTGGTCGCTAAACAATATTTTACATTCTTTGGTTACTCGTACTATTCTTAATAAATAAAACATGAAATTTTCGAAAAGAAAACGCGTTGTCTTATTTTTTCAATGTAATAAAGTTCAAAATTGCTTGCCAAGAATGATGTCTTCTTTGTTGTGAAATTTTAATATCTTAGCAACTTATGCTCCGAGAAAGTCCTTGGATGCAAGGTGTGTATATTACTTCTGTAACTTTAAAATTTTCATCGGAGTCAGGAAAATATATTTCATGCTTAGTTTCTTTGACTCTTGCATAAAGTTACTTCGTTAAAGTTGTTACGAGTGTATTGTTTTGTTTTTATTATTTCTTCAAGTTGAGAAGTTTTAGTTGAATCTTTTTAATAGGCTATAAATTGAATATACCAGACATATATTAAGAAAATTATTGTATTCTTAAATAACCTCAAACTTTTAGTTAATATATAACTTAAGAGAGGTAGAGCTAAGTGAAACTTCCACTCAAATGAGCCGCTCGTCTCGGGAAGTACCTCCATAAGACCACAGTGAAGTAGCACTTCGTAACTGTTGTGCATATTTCTTGCTGGTGAATAAGGCCGCCAAAGCTCAGTTGGGGAGGTTATGTGGTCTTTAAGGCAGGTTACGCATCTGCGACCCTTGTGCGGTTTTTGTTGTCCATGGGCAGCGGTGATCACTTACCATCAGGTTACCCTCTTGTTCGTTTGCCTCCGTATAATATTAAAAAAATATGTTGTTTCCAAAGCATTGTAATTTTCCAACGATGTATCTACGTATTATTATTAATGCACGTACAGAGAAATTTTACCGGATCCGTATGCATATAATTCATTTTTTACAACTTTGATATCCACCGAAGTCGGGAAATACATGACCGCGATATTCTTCATGAACTATCGCATCGTGGAACTGCATTTTAAGTTGAATTATGGAATGTTTTAAATTTTATGCGTGCCACAACATACTGGTTTTGATTTGTGGGTATAACTGCTCCGAACTCTACCGTGCGGACTATTGAATATGAATTTCGGTTTTAAAAGCAGTAAAATATTTTTTTCTACCTTTGTCAGAGTGTATAAACTGTTATAATTATGGCTAACGTTGGTGTTGATGTTTTTTTCCAACATTAAAAGACATTATGCACATACTCGAAGTTATGTATAACTAATGGAGCCATGTAACATACAGTCATGACCTCTTCAACTAAAGAAAATTGGCCAAGTGCGAGTTAGATTCGCGCACTGAGGGTTCCGTACAAATCATATTTTTGACGTAGGTATGTCTGTCTGTCCTGTAAAAAACTACTGGCTAGATTTCGCTCAAACCAATTTTCGTTGGTTGTTTTTATAGTAATGTACATTATATATTTATTCTATTAAGTTAGGGGAGGGGAGGGACACTTTTTTTCACTTTGGAATGGTCACGCAAAGTATTCACTTTAGAAAAAAAATATGTTAGAAACCTCAATACCATTTTTTAAAACCTATCCATAGATAACCCACACGTATGTTCAATGAAAAAAAAAATATCTAAAATAATTAGAACAGACTAGTGGTGCTGCCCACAAAAAATCTCCAATATGACAAGTAGCATGTCAGATCGCCTAAAAATAACTGCATCTTTATCATCGTCGAGCCAACCCATCCAAGCTTCAGTTAAAACAGCAGCGTATTTCAAAGAATTCAAATGTTATTTTGCAAAAGGTTTCTAGTCAAAATAGAGACGTTGCGAGCATTCCCACTTTTTAAACCGTGCATTTATTTCGAGGCGTCTACGAAAACCGCAACATAATCCCACATCAGAATAGTTGGCAAGCTCTTCAAAATTCAGAAGCGAGTTAAACAAGTTGAATCTGAACTATGTTCTCTGTTATGAAACGTTATGTTACACACTATAACTTGAATGGGCTTGCAACATTCCTCTTGAGCTTAAGCAAATGAGTTACAAGCACATAATATACACGACCCGTGTTAGACTTGGGAAACTAAAGGCTAATTCCTAATTGTGTTACGATAATATTCTAGTCGAATTCGGGAGATATATGGGCGAATAATTTTCAATAACGAAACATTAGTCCAGTGGTTTCAGTACCGGTCCTGAGTTCGATTCTCGGGTAGGGCAAATTTGAGTTTTTGTTATCACCAATCCGCATTTTCAAAGCGTGGTGGTTGAGACAAGACACAATGATGGAGGCCTTTGCCCTGCCGTGAGTCTCAATAGGCTGATAATTTTAATTTCTAATACTGATTCATACGCTGTTAATAATCGAAATCTCTACGCAAGAAAATTGTGTATCAAAGCAGAATGTTAGCTTTTCAAGTTAGCGGTAACTATTCCTGGGTCTAGAATAGCATAACCCCGATGAAGACAAATGAATGTCGAGTTTATCGAATTCAGTTTGGAATTTTGATCAACGATTTCAATTTGGTAGTCTGGTACCTGAGTGGCTTTGCCTTAATGGGAGCTTCGATGGATAATAAATATACTGTTACATTGGTGTTGGATCTGCAGCGGTAACGGGAAATGAAACCACCTTTTACAGTTCTCAGATCACAGCTAACTGATATAGTAGAATTAATCCATTAAAAAATTATATTCAAAAATCATGACTTTTTGAACTCCAAGCGCCCTAATGGATTTGAGTTACAGAATAGAACAAGTAAATCAGGTGGACCAAGCATGTTCGTCTACTTCCACGAAAATTCTTCATACATTCGGGGAAAAATCTCGTCACCGCGGATAAGGCGAGTTAACGCACCGCGATTTCTTAGCGCCATCTATTATAAAAAAATTGCCCAAGTGCGAGTCGGATTCCCGCACTGAGGGTTCCGTACAAATTCTATTTTTGACGTATTAAAAAAACTACTGAATAGATTTCGTTCGAACCAATTTTCGTTGGTAGTTTTTATGGTAATGTACATTATATATTTATTTCAGATTTATCATCCTCTTACTTTAGAAGTTAGAGGGGGGACACACACTTTTTTCCACTTTGGAAGAGTCTGTCACGCAAATTATTCACTTAAGAAAAAAATGTGCTTAGAAACCTCAATATAATTTTTAAAGACCTATCCATAGATACCAAACACGTACATGTTCAATGAAAAAAATTTTTTTCAGTTACAGTTCCAACTATGGGGACCCCCCATTTTTTTATTTATTTTTTTCTATTTTCGTGTGCAAACCTTGTTGCGGTTCACAGAATACATCTACTCACCAAGTTTCAATAGTATAGTACTTATAGTTTCGGAAAAAAGTGGCTGTGACAGACTGGCGGACAGACAGACAGACAGACAGACATGACGAATCTATAAGGGTTCCGTTTTTTGCCATTTTGGCTACGGAACCCTAAAAAAGGTTTGCGTCGGCAACATATTATACTATTAAGGTATTGTATATTATGCTAGCCTTTCGCCTGCGGTGTCACCCGCGCGTAATTTCTTTTTTTCAAATATTTCCCTTCTCCCACCTTTCCAGGATTAAAAGTACATTATGTTCACCGTGTATTGTGTAACTAGCCAACAGTGAATGGATTATTTAAGTAGTCCAGTAGTTTTTGAGTTTGTCGTTACATACAAAGAAACAAAGCTTTCGTCTTTATAATATTAGTGTATATGTAGATGTAGATAGGCCTAAACACGTCACATCTGGTCTTCCGTCTCCTACATTTGTGTTAAATACCATTATGAACACTTTAATGATGACAAATTGATCACCGGCGAAGTTCAATTTTGTGCTGGAAATGTCTCATGTTACATGTAATCTATTTCACGTACAGCTAACGTAATTTAATAATGATACGCACGTATCGCGTACTCGGCTTACTACAGATACTAAAGTGAAACATAATTCGCGTAATTATTAGGTAGGTCGGTGATGCTAAGTGTTATATACTCAGTTGTAATTTGTAATTTGCTCTACTATTATATTATTATAATCTATAGGTAGGTGTTTCATGAGCGTGATGTCGCATTAGGAACAATTTTGCGCTCCTGTGAGTGTTTTAAAATCTTCTTTAGGCAGAGGTATGTTTTTGAAATGAGTAATCAGATACGTTACTGTGTACTGCGTACTTTATTATGTGTATTCTCTGAAAACCCAATTGGATATTGGATATTGGGAAATGTTTCCGACACTTCTCGTAATTTTGTCATGTTTTAAAATAGCATTCACCTTTGATTAATCAGTATCAGATACAGTTCATTTCATTAATCTTCAATTTAAATTACCTAACGGACCACATAACATCGCCGTTTAAAATTCAGTTTTAAATAAATAATAATAATACCCTTCCGGCCGTATTCGGCCATGGCGGCCGATCTTACGATCAGCCAGGTACGCAGGATATATGTATAACAGTGCACAAATGTGTGCGCAAGCAAAGGTGCACTCTCTATTCCTTCACTCTCATAATTCGGTGGGACAGCAATCTGACACCACCGTAGAGAGATCAGGCGCAAGACCAATGGCTTAACGTGCCTTCCGAAGCACAGAGGAGCTCGAGATGATTTTTTTCGGTCACCCTTCGGATGACTGGCATCTGCGAACGTTGCTTAACTTTAGCAACCGCAGGCCGAGCGCGCTAATTATTGTAAAGTTCCCAAAGAGAAATCTCTTAAAAATAGGAACGTCTTAATTTCTAAGGAGGCGCACAATTTCAAATAATTCCCATCTGCCCGAATACATGTCGTATATCAAAGTTAAGAGACATTTATTACTCCTGAGCCATGTTAAATGATTCTTAAGTGAATTCGGGAGCTCTTTGTTCGACGGGCGTTATCAGGCAAAGTTTTGTCTCGTTTCCGTGAGATAACAAGCTAAATGTTTCGTTGAACAAGTGTACAGTACGCGTTGGAAGTTGGGCAGATTGAAGTAGGCCAGAAGTGGCTGTGACGACTTCATATTTTAGGACTAGGTGTGTTTTTTAGGGCAGTGGCGGCAAACGAGTTTTCGCCTGATGGTAAGCAATCACCGCCTCCCATGGACAGTCGTGACACCAGAGGTATCGCCGATCCGTTGCCGGCCTTTAAGACCCCAACTGAACTTCGTGCGACCTTACTCACCACCAAAATAATAGCACAACAGTTAAGAAGTGCCATTTCACCGTGGTCTTCTGTAAGGTGGAGTTACTTCCCCAGACGAGCGGCTCATTCGAGTGGAAGTTCCACTAAGCTCTACCTCTTTTATGTTCTCTGATGTTCTAAAGGGATCATGTAGGAATCTTATGTTAGTATAATGTTTTTTGGTCAGACATTAGTTTTAAAGAAAAACTTAATGTTTCACCTTCTTTGTATCTATTCACACTGTCTCAAAGCGCAAAAAATATTCTACATTTATTATTTTCTGAACTTAGTCTAAATAATAAGTACCTCGGACCTAAAATCAGGCAGGTCAAGTTATTATGAACGTTCTGTATGGACCAGTCCTCGTTTCTCATATACATCGTACATATAAATCGTTTTTCAAAGTATTTGTGAATTATTACGCAAGTTTTGCCTTTGAGTATTTAACAGGAAGTTGTGTTTGTGTCAAAGTACTCGTATTCATGTTTGACATTATATAGGCTTTGATTGCGAGTATTGACACAGATATGGTCACAGTTAAGCTGTTGTTTTGACTGTCAACCGTTGAGTTAGGCGGCTGTAGTTAGCACACTAGCTTTACAGCACACTAAAATATTAATTTTAGTAAAAGATAATTCAGGAAAAGTGGCATATTTTTCTAAATTGTTTCAAATAAACTATTGCTCAGATTTACGCGAAAACGTCTCATTAAAGATAATTATGTACTAAAAGTGTATGAAAATCACGGTTGTAAACTTGTAAAAACCTGGATTTTTACTAGCTTTACATTTATTTTTGCAAAAAACAAACGGTCCTTATTGCGATCGTGATCCTCTGTTTTACTATTTTGATTTAATTTATTATTAAAATATCGCATTTTGTTTTTGTTTATTTTCATCATCAAACTATTGATATAAGAATTATTTCAATAAGTACAGAGTAAAGGTATATTAAAGATATTTATATGCACCAAAAGGTAAACACGAACATACAAAAAGTGCCGCGGGGAGTCATGACAGGAAAATTAATTGGATCCTGATTACAGAGCAAACTCTATCTGTATCTGATATTTGATATTTTCCCCACAGCGAAAATATAAGTAAATAAAATAAAAGTATTTACTGCGTTGTATCGAATAGTTATTTAGTATGCTGACCTTTCACATTAGCCTTGTCATAACCTATTTATTACTATTATTAAAAAATAAATTTGGAAATTTTCACTCCTGACTGTCCCGACCTATCTTATCCATCCTGATGTAAAAAAAAAAACGTTAAAATGGAAAATGGTAACTTAATTTTATAAGTAAACAATTTGACACCGCGGTCATTCGTGGAGTCAACCGACGAAAGACACGAACAATTGAGTGGCATTGAATGACTCCTATAAGGATATTTATATAACCGAAACTTTATACACCCATATAACACAGTATTGGAAATTTGAATCCAGCATTACAACCAAACAATTTTCAAGGCAGAAAGATATTGAATCCAATTTTTTTTAAATAGCATAACATTGTTCGGTGATGAAAGTCACGAATTTTTTCCTGTAATAAAATAAATCCATTTGAGCATAAGCAACATAAAATACTGTTAGATGAATTATTTTTAAAATAAACTTTTTTAGAAATATTTTAAATATATTATTGTGCAACTAGAATTGGAAATCTTAGCTAGCGAAACCCAAATAATTAAGTTTTTTTTATTTAACTTCGCAACTTTATTCGTCTTTCTTCCGTTTTTGAATAGCTCTTTTTGCCGGTAAGGCTTCGATATAAAGTCGAGGCAAATCTGGTACCCCCGTTCAAAAAGGGGCACTTTCTCTGCCAAAAATATCCGTACAACCACAACCTCGGCTCCCAGCTTTGTCATAGCGACGCCTAGTTAAATCATGGCGGTGCTATAGCATAATTCCTGTCACCTGCCTAGTGTCGCTGCTCTATATCAACGTTATGCGACAGTTATTTCAGCCCGGGAGATCCGGAATGGCCCTCCAGTGAATAAGCTGCGACTGAAATGTGATCTTTAGATATGAGCTCCCACCGTAGACCGGTTTTATTTTTGGTTATACGCGGCACTAACTTTAAGCTATGTTAAGCGAGTCCGGGTCTTATGCAATCTCGACTCCGATAGGTTTTTGGATTTATTTTATGCGATCTTATCTGATGCCGTCTAAAAGGCTTCATTAGTAATTAATTTGGAGGAAAATGTAATTAAGGAACTTTGCTGTTTCCTCAATTAGACATACATGAAAGTTTTACGTGGTTTTAACTAAGTTGTCGATGGCTTTGAAGTGCTTTTTGTAGTTAATACAAAGTTTAGTCTTCCGCACAACTAAATACGAGTGAACATAAAATAGAATGGACTAATACTTTTGTAAAACCATTATTGTATGTAGACGCTAGTTCATCTAACGTGATATTACACTTACAGCATCATATCGTTAAAGTTTTATCAGAAGCCTTACCCAAGCGCAAATACAAGCCAAGAGCTGTGAGATTAACCTGAAATCGGAACCACTTTATCACGGAAACTCTAAAGTTGTTTCAGAAATATTTAGTTCAAACGGTGCTAAGCTTGTATCTCGCAATTATGGAAAATTAAAGTTTCATTGCATAATATTAGACAGTGAATGTTGTTGTGTTATTTTCCATTTAATAGGTGTTAGTGATAACCAATAAATACTTCATTAGACATGTTTATATGGTACTGTCTAATATGTTTATAAGACAGTATCTAATAAACATATTTTACTAGTTTTTGTGCTTCAGTCTTTATAGTAGCGGTGGATCACACTTTAAAGTTTGTCAAGCGAATAAATCTTCCTTAAGTTCATTGGATATTTTTTATTATATATATTTTTATTTGTAAAAACAGAACATTAGATCGTTGACTATGGACCTGATTGTTTTCTGTCACATTGAGAGCTTCACTTATCTAAAATATATACATTTTGCATGGAACTGAATACTTTCATCATGAAGAGATGTAATCATGGCTCTCTTATTCACCTGTTACAAAACCCAATTCGAATTTTTAGATCGAACAGTCTTATTCCTCTTAGATGTTTTCACGTGCAAAATTAGCCAGTACCCGCATGATCTGTTGTTCCGTAATACAAATGCCGGTGTATCCACGGACCGTAGTAACCCATAATTGGATTCTCCGGTACAATTACGAAGCAAGATTACCAAAGCCACCACTGATTGACACTGGGACCTAATCCCGAACGGTTTTAGACGGCGACATATTGCTTGATAGGATTACGAGCGTCTTGTCGCTGGCTTGTGTTGTATCTAATTAAACCGTTATCAGATAGCTTATAGTACACTGGCAACATAACTTCATCTATACTGTTAAAATAAAGCTGAAGAGTTTGTTTGTTTGTTTGAACGCACTTATCTCAGGAAATACTGGCTTGAATAAATATTTTTGTGCTGGATAGTCCATAATGTCTAAAGGTTTTAAGCTAAAGAATAAACACTATGGATGCGGACATCGAAATTCTCGGGGACGGAGTCACTGGCGGCCGCAGGAAAAAAGATTATGCTACTTATGTTTTTCACAAAAGGGAATTTTATAGCTAATGTTCAATATGTTTTCCGTACCAACTGCCCGTATGTGACATAATATAAATCGGATCATTATCATCCCGTATTGTAGAAACCATTCATGCAATTGATTTAAATTGGTTTTCAGGTATAATCAAAACAAATTACATACGTAACTTAATCACGCCTTATGTGCAATTAACATTTGCATATATTGTTCTAACTGAAAGTGGTAATGAAGAATACATTACAATTAAATTTGGTGTTTGGTAAAAGAAAAATAAATACTTCGAGTAAATGTGTTCGAGTCACAAAAACCGATTAAAATCACAAGTACTGATTAAAGTGTTCAATTATTGTCAATTATAGCAGTTTTCCCATACAAAAAAAATGCGATGTTAAGAATGCTCAGTCCATCTTAATAATATAGTAACGAAATACGAATTCAAACGATTATATTGTTTATTGCACGAGTATAGCCCGAATACATCGATACTTAATTATTTTTTAAAGCTCCTCCAACCCCCCAAAGAATGCACTTTCTCAAACATTCGACTTGCCCTCCAACCAACCCCACCAGTTAATTGGTTTGGCGAATGTGCTGCCATTGATGATGATGCACCGCGGGCTAAAACAGTGAAGAAGTTTTATTAATATCCTTACTTCCTTATTTTAATATCCTAAATCGGAAAGTGAGTATGTTTGCTTGTTCCGCTTTCATGCCGTAACTACTGAGCCGATTGTTTTGAAATTTTGCAGGCGTGAAGTTTAAAGTTCGGATTAAATAATAGGGTACTTTTTATCACGAAAAATTTATATTCCCGAGGGAAAACAAATACGTTGTTTGCTTGATCGCCGAATTCCCAAAAGCGAAGCCGCGGGCAGAAAGCTATGTAGTTACTATTAAGAGAAAAGGAGACAATCGTTTTTGTATGGAGAGTTAGGCCCACATAAAATTTTAGTGTTTATTTACGAAATGGGTATCAATTTATTCCTTATAATCTCCAGATTATATTGGTAACATTACTTTTTCATATTTTAACCGGAATCGTTAGAAATAAGATGTGAAAATATACATTAACCTCCTAAACTAATCTGTCATTTTACTTTCCTGACGTTCAACGCCTGAACCGTAACGACTTACAGATAAGGGTGATTTTCCATTATGTTTTTCCTATGTGCCTGAAGTAAAAGCAATTTATTAAGACTAGTGGCCGCCTGTGACTCTGTCCGCGTGGAATAAGGTTTTAAGACACACATAGTCTTAAACTATAGCTTAACATTTTTTAGCCTGCCTCGACTAATGGATTATCCAACGCAAAATTTTTTTTCAATTTGAACCAGCTGTTCCTGATAGTAGCGTGTTCAAACAAAAAAACTACAGCTTTTTATATTATTTAGTATAACCATTAATGACAGTTGACAGACGGGAGGTTTCTGACATTTGTATTCAGTTTTTTATATAAAATCAAAATCCGGCAATAGACTAGCACTTGCGTTCCGTTATACGGATTTTTTTGTATTGTTTATTCGAATTATTTTATTTCAATAATTAAATGATTTAAAGTCACTACAAATCACCGCCTTAGATAAAAATAAGCATGAAAACCGTTCTAAAAGTGAATTGCGTCTCCTTTATGTTCGATTTCAAGTAGTTTATTTTAATTCTATTTATGAAAACCTTTTTTCCGTCAGTTATCTGTATGTCAGCCATTGTTTACTAATCTTTGGACAGATAGTTCACGGATATAATCAAAATAAGGCTTTTTATTTTAGTTTTATGAACCCGGTTTCGTTTGAAATTCACTTCAATTGCAAAATTCATAAAAAATCATATAATTTTTTTACGTACTTCTCTTTCTCTTAAACGTTACCGATTGTTGGTGGGCCCAAAAAAAACTGTGTCCTTTATGAAAGAATTTACTAAAACGTCCAACCCGCTCGCCAACCTACTCGCCCGTGTGTAGTCCACACGGCACTGATCACGTAAACAACTACCGTTGGTATTGGTCGTTAGCAGGTCTCGCGTCTAATTACCAATTACTGAGATGCTAGAGGCTAATGTCTGCCGGAGTTCAGTCAAAGCGGTTGTGTGTCAGTGTAGGAACAAGATGCTTTGCCGCGTAAGCACTAATGAGAAGAGACGCAGTTATAAGGTAGTGTTAGAGGTGCAGTAAAGGACATGTCCATAAATGTATGGACAAAAAACCCAGAATCGACATGAACGAAATGTATACCAGTGGATTGGCATTGAAATGTAATGTAATGTTACCAAGGGGGCAACCCTGAAATCGTTATAGTATAGGAGCTAGAAGCAAAATAAAATAAGGAAAAAATTCGTTCAAAACAATAATAAAATATTTTTACGTCATTTTGTGACTTAATATGACGTTGTTTTAATGTTGTATTACTTGTGATAATCATCATCATCATCTTTCACAAGCAACAGCAACCTAATATCAACATCATATTAAATCACATCATAACAAACACTCTGTTTTTTGAATTTTTTTTTCTTCTGGCCCATAGATACTTTAATCGTTACAGTACTGTGTGCATTATTGTTAATTCTGTGGCTAAAGATTGCAAATATAAAAATAGTTGGTATAGTATAGGAGCAAAGAGCCATGTTGTGGGTGAGAATATCGTCGTTTTTATGATGCTGTTGCTTGTGAAATGCGTTGCTAATAATCATCACAAGTAAAACAACATAAAAAAACGTCATATTAAGCCACAACATGACGTAAACTTTGTTTAGAACGATTTTTTTCCTTATTTTATTTTGCTCCTAGCTCCTATACTATAACGATTTCAGAGTTGCCCTCTTGGTAACATTATGTTATATTCCAATGTCAATCCACTGGTATAAATTTCATTCCTGTCGAATCTGGGTCATTTTTTGGACATCACCTTTCATTGACGAATGTGCTGCCATTAATGATGATCAATAGTTTAAAGGCACTCAATCATTTTTAACTCTCTTTCTACGAAATGTCAGAAACTTTAGGTAACACATTTTTATACGAAACAACTTATTAAGGGTATGTTTTAAAATAGTGCCAATCGACTTCGATACTTGGCACCGTGGTCTAAAACAATGTTTTTTTTTTACAAACACGAGCAAATTCATGCTAGCATTTCCTTCAACGTCCACCCCGCTCGCCAACCTACTTGCCCGTGTGTAGTCCACACGGCACTGATCACGTAAACAACTACAGTTTGTATTGGTCGTTAGCAGGTCTCGCGTCTAATTACCAATTACTGAGATGCTAGACGCTAATGTCTGCCGGAGTTCAGTCAAAGCGGTTGTGTGTCAGTGTAGGAACAAGATGCTTTGCCGCGAAAGCACTAATTGAGAAGTGGCCCATAAGAGAGGTAGAGCTTAGTGGAACTGGGGAAGTACCTACACTTTAGAGAAGACCACAGTTAAATAGCTTCGTAACTGTTGTTCTATGTTTCTGCTGGTAAGGAAAGTCTCCAGAGCTCAGTTAAGGGGTATGGGGTCTTAAAGGCGGGCAACGCATCTGCGACCCTTGTGCAGATGTTTATGTCCATGGGGGGGGGGGGGGGGCAGCGATGATGACTTACCATCAGGTGGCCCTCTTGTTCGTTAGCATCCCTATAAAAAAAAACATTGACGGGGTCAGAAGCAAATTGCTGCCTGCTTCTGATGATAATCCATTAAATATATGAAAGCAAATACGAAAAAAGCTCAGTCATTAGCTTCGCTCATTACTCTCAAAATGTTAGGGGCCAGGATTATAAAGAGCGTTGGTCCGGACAAAAAGCGATGACATCTGCATTATAAAATAGTGGTGATTATCCAAACTTTTATGTAACTAAATTAAAATCTGTTTTAGCTTTCTTCGTTTGACATAGGTAATGAAACACTGAAGTTTCACGACTTCTTAATACCAAGCAGAATTAAGACAAAGCACTTGCATGTCACTCACATCTCGCAAACAAGATGCTTTTGCCACGTAATACTAATTGACATTGGATGCTCGCGTATCTCGAATCTCGAGACGCGGTATCGATTGATTTTCAGAAGATTCAATCAGTGTAGGCGCTTGTACTGTTTAACTTGATTGGAGCTGTAAAGTTGTGACTTAGTGTTGGCACACACCAGGCTGAAATTACGCGGCCGAAGTTCAGCGACACTGCATTTTCTATCCTACTACTATTATAAAGGCGAAAGTTTGTATGTGTGGATGTATGGATGTTTGTTACTCTTTCACGTAAAAACTACTGAATGGATTTGAATGAACCTTTACCACAATATAGCTTATACATCAGAATAACACATAGGATATTGGACATCGAAATCCACGCGGACGGAGTCCCGGGCGGCTGCTAGTATAAAATATTCGACGTTATTTCGGCAGTGTGTCATTCTCCATTTAAAATACATTGAAGGCGTAGTCACGCTGAACTTCGGTTGTTGTTTTTCGGCCTAGTGTGTTCCTGTACTTACAATAGTGTTCCTGAATTGAAAGTTGCCTAAGTTGGTAAATTATATAATACTAGCGGCCGCCCGCGACTCCGTCCACGTGGATTTCGATTTCCAATAGCCTAAAGCCTTCCTCGTCAAATGGACTATACAACATAAAAAGAATTTTTCAAATCGGACCAGTAGTTCCTGAGATTAGCGCGTTCAAACAAACAAACAAACAAACATACAAACAAACTCTTCAGCTTTATATATTAGTATAGACTAGCAGCCGCCCGCGGCTCCGTCCGCGTGGATTTCGATTTCCAATAGCCTAAAGCCTTCCTCGTCAAATTGACAACCCAACCCAATTTTTTTTTTTAAATCGGTCAAGTAGTTCCTGAGATTAGCGCGTTCAAACAAACAAACAAACTCTTCATATATTAGTATAGATTGTGTATTTCAAAGGCCCATGTATTGCTGGTCTAGAATAGAACTACTTCATGTCTACCTTTGGTGTAGAAGTGTGAAAGAAGCGATTCAGATATTTTAGTGGTGGGTAGCTGAATTCCTCTGTGTTTATATGTATACTGTATTTTGTTCAATGATTTCTAAATCTAACTATTTGTTTGTTTGTTTCAGGTAAACTCCAAAAAAATACAGATAAGCGCTATACTTAAATTTTTTACTGAACTCAATTACGAGTAGGTAGTTACAAAAACTACTTCGTTTGTAAAAAATGAAAGAGTTTTTAGGTGAAAAAAAAATGAACATAGCTATTTAAGCCATTAATAATTCTAAAAAAATACAAATAAACCTGAGAAGCTCGACGGCACAGCGGTAAGCGCGTTCGGCCTGCGATTGCAAAGTTATGCAACTTTCGCAGAGACCAGTCATCGTATGGGTGAACGAAAAATTACATCTCGAGCTCCTAAAATACGGAGGACCGTACCGTGCTTCGGAAGGCACTTTTAGCCGTTAGTCCTGCGCCTGATCTGTCATGATCACGATCTACGGTCGAATCAGATTGCTGCCCCACCGAACTGTGCATACGCAATAATATAATTTATACCTTGTGAAACTGGCTGATCGCAAGGACGGCCGCCATGGTCTAAAAACGGCTGGGAGGGTATTAATTCCAAGAACTTCCGAAGTGTATCCACAGGCTTAGTAAAGAATGAAATCGTTCATTTTGCGGAACATCTGCGGAAATCGTTTATTAAATTGATTTACGTTCTTGTTTTTCCGAACGTAGTTCCAATTTCTGGGTAGTTTGCTGCGTATCCTTTCATAATTGATGACCGAAGTAAAAGAAAATGTTTCTTTTTATAATACTTGAAATGAAGATTAATGTGCCTTACAAGTTTGCTAATATTCTCATTTAAATGTCAAATCAGTAAAAACAGGTAGAAACTCATGAGTACAACTGATAATGGCTTTTTGACTTAGATAGGTAATTATTTTGTGAAAATTGGTAATATTATGTCGTTTTCTGCTTTTGATATGAAATCAACATGCACGTTTTTAGAAAACGATTACACGACATTTTTCTGCAGCTAATATTTTGCAGATGCCATAATATTTGGTTTAAAATATAAAGCTCATTAGCAAAGCCATCAAACCTTGCTAAGCATTACCCTGTAATCGCTGCCGTGCAAAAACGGTGGTTATTAAAAATCCAGCATTAAATATGGGTCGCTTGTACCCGCATGGGCACGACTAATTTCATTAAATGGTTTGTTGGTTGAGGCCTTTATGAAACAGTTAGCCTGGAGTAAAATTTGAATTTATCGGCCGTGTTTGTAAAGTAAATTGATACGGTGTGTTTATGGTGGCTGTTTGGCGATCTTTGTGGTTCTATACTGCCGGTATAGGTAAAATTAAAAAGTACAGAATTTATGATTTTCTGTAGCAGTATGTTCTTTTAATCATTCTTTATCATGCTAATACCATAAAAGTGTGTTTGTGTGTACATAAAATATGTATGTCCACCAATCACGCTGTATCTGCTTAACGGATAATGTTTTACTTAGGTTTAAGCGACTGTTACCCATGACATCGCGGGCGAAGCCATTTGAATAATTTATTTTTCAAGGATTATGTATATTTTAAAGTAATTAAGCTATCCGAATCTGAAATACTCTTTCAATTTTTTAAACGAGTAAATAAAATACGGATAGGATGAGCCACACTCATTTTGTAAAAATGCACAAACATTTTTAATTGTACAAGTATATTCAGATTAAATCGCAAAAATTTGTTGGCTCGTTATGCCGATAAAATAATGAAATACTCTTCAAAGTATTTTTGAAATATTCACGAATATGAAACCTAGAATGGAAAAATATCAATGATTTTAAAATATCAGGTATGAACCTTTAATTATGAACATAACTTTTCCCAGGGTAGTAATTTTTAATGAATAATTAATTAAATTCCTACATTTTACGCATAATGCAGCTTTGAACTAAAAATGGGTTTTAATACCTCCAACAATTTGTATGACGTAAATTGTTGTAGTTTACTGAATATTTAATATCTAACTACTTAAACACAAAATTTAACATATAATTATGTTCTATTTTTTTTAAATACCATCTATTGAGTTCTTTTTGGCACTTCATCCTAGCCTCACGTTGAAGTGCGAAGTATATTAAAAATGTAAGAGCAAAACATCACTAAAATTAATTAATTTAAGTTGAAATTAACTACAAGGGAAGAAGCACCACATTGTATGAATTGTCAAAGGTTATCTTCTCAATAAGATATTATTCTGTACCCAAGCCGCACTCTTAACCCTTTTATATTAGGATTCATTAATTCACTGTCCCTTCCCAGAAAATTTTGTACGACCGCTATTAGGAATAGATATTAAGCAGCTGCCTAAAGGAAATGGGATCCTCTACATAGCCTATTTACGTAATAAGATTTACCTAATAAGGCCACGGTGTGTTTTAGCAAAGATCATAAAAACTAACCAACGGTTGACTGGCAAAATTTAGAACAATTTTCCGGCGGCTTCAGATTTCATTATATCCTTGGTTAAAGTTAATATAAACTCATAATATAATATTATGCTTTATCATGATATCTAACGACAGTGATGATCCCTTATCACGATATTAATGATCGTCAAGATTGAATACCGAAATGAAGGGCAAGACCTCGCGAGATCACTAAGCACTAAGTACTGTAAAGCAGGAGGAAAAAATTAAAGACTCACTATCATTAACTGTTCGTCGAGGAAAGCCAAAAGTGTACTATTTGTCGGTATTTTGCCTCTCCTAAATTTGATAGGCTATTGTAGTTCATGATAGAAAGTGTGGTCACAGTATTTTCAATATCAGAATATTACTTTCACCACGAGACCGCATTGAAACTCATTATTTCATTCCATATACCACATACAAAAGTTGAAAATTGTTTCGCCCAAATTAGCGAGCTTATTAACATCTGTTTGTTTATATTCTTCATTTCCATCCATAAAATAAGCCTCCATGCATATTTTAAACTCAACTTTTATGGCCTCAACCTCGGTCAATGAACCCTCTTAATTGATTTCACGTTAATTAGCTACCGCGTCAATACATTAAACTGCTTCAATATTTTTCGAAGTACAAAAATATTACTCTTACAAAAATATTTGCTAGAGAGCACTCTGTTATTTTATTTTTAATTAATAATGTACCGCCGTCATTTTTTGCATTTGTATTTTATAACGATGTTCAACCTAGTTTGAGTTGATAATTACTTATATTATGTACACATATTCATGATTACATATTTTAAACTAACGTGGCTTGACTGTTTTAAACTACATTGTTATTCGAAGCAGTATGAATTCAACAAACAAATGTTGCATAAACTATTTATTACTTAGGAAGGTTGATTTCAAGGGGGTCATTAGAATACGTAATTTTTTTAATTTATTTAGCAGTAACATTATTTAAACCATTTTGATTAATATTTCTGGGTATATTCACTTAGCCTACCAACTGAGAGCCGAGAATTCTGAATGAGATATGTCTTTAATGTTATGTTAAGTAGGCGCAGGTGGTGAAATAACTTAAAGATACCGCTGAAATTCCCAAGCGCTGGTATTTTAGGCAAATGACGTTCATATGAGAACTTTATTCCTTTTGTTAAGGCTTGTAAGCACGATATAAATGTTTATTTTCTTTCTTCCATTCATATTATACCTTAAGTATCAGCCTATTAATCTCCCTCTGCAGGGCAAAGGCCTTGCATCGTTTTAAATTATGTTTTCGTAACAAAGATGGGTTTTGGCTTAATAACCAAACTTGCCAAATGAGGGTTGGCGTTCACAAACCCGGGCTGTTCAGAAAAATCAACACAATTTTTCCCGACCCGAGAATTGAACCCAGGACCTTGAGACTACGGCCCGGTACTTAAACCACTAGACCATAGAGGCGTTATTATACCACAGCATTTATTGTTTTAAAAAAATGGGATATTTAAAACGAAGATTTTATTATTATTTACATTGATAGATTAATGAATGAGAAGTGTGAAGTATGAAAGGCATTGAAATTATCAAAAGTTAGGCAAAAAATAGTTTGAGTTAAATTTATCAAGACACGGAGTTACCCTGTAAGTGTGACCCATATTTAACGTATGTCTCATTCAATTCAAACAGTAGCTGTTCTGCCAAAAATAACCGCAGACCCAAAAATGATTGATTCCGATCGTGCCTCTGGAAATGAAAAGACGAATAAACAAGGAACGTTGAGGACGAGCGGAAATTAAAGGACGGTTGGATTCCGGTCACTTAGTACCCCCATACATCAGAGTGGAAAAACAACGTGTCCTGCAAACACAAACACAGAGGCGGATTATCCATAAGGCAAACTAGGCACGTGCCTAGGGGCGCGTAGTTACAAGGGGCGCGGGATCTCAGAATTTTTAAATAAATAAAGACAATAACATATCAACGATTAAGAATTAAATGCTGATCTGTAATAGATTATATTGCACAACACAAGCATCGATATACTCGTATTATGCAATATTGCGCGTTTGTTGCGTCGTTGCGTCGTTCTCGAGCGTCGGATGTTACTTTGCATGCAATAGATTCCGGAGATCCCTGCCGCGGGGTAGAGGCGCGGCTAGCGCGGGGGAGGCAACTAAGTTTGTCGTCACGTCGCCGCGTCGTCGTCAGTCAGTTACGCGCGCTTCGACGCTCCTATTGTTTACTTTCTCGCTGTGGTATTTGTGTGTATCAATTACCTTTTAGAGTATTTCTCAAAGAATGAGTGAATTAAAAAAAAAACCTAGTGGTGCATCATATAAAAAGAAAGCTAAAGAGAAAGAAGAAAGACATCAAAATGTAATAAAGCACACGAAAAATATTGAGACATTTTTTTCCAAACCAAAAAGTGATGATTCGGAATTGTCTACCGCAATTATTATTCAAAGTGTGTCTGCTACCGACCCTGTTCAATGCGAAACTCCTACTAGTTCTATACAGCCACCAGATTTGTTCGTGCCCACGCCGTCTACTTCGTCAGCACTGTCAGCAGTAGAGGTTGTGCAGCAGTCGCAAAATACAATAATTATCGTGGATTGTGACCCAGTCAAGTGGAGTATCAATAACGAAACACAAGAATATATTGCATCAAATGGTTTCAATCAAAATATCAACGTAGATTTTTCATTGAGTAAGAGAATATATGAAGATAAAGTCTCACGTTTTTTGACAAAAACAATGTTTGAACGGAAATTGTTAAACAGAGAAAAACGTCCAAGAAAATGGCTTATCTACTCTCCTAGCACAGGGAAAGTTTTTTGTGGACCTTGTTTATTATTTGGTGGTGGAACTAGCTTTGGAAAACAAGATGTAGGTTTCAATGATTGGAAGAACGCGTCGATTAGATTAGAAAGCCACGAAAACTCATGTGAACATAAAACATGTGTTTTGGCTTTGCAACGTAGATCTGACATTGGCGGTCGTATTGATCATGAGCTCGTCGCTCAAATTCAAGAAGAGCTAACTTATTGGCGTGAAGTTTTGAAACGAGTGGTTGCGACTGTAAAGTCTTTAGCATCGCGTGGATTATCTTTTAGGGGACATGAAGAAAAACTTGGGTCTCTTCATAACGGAAATTATTTAATGACGCTGGAGCTCATAGCGGAGTTTGATCCGTTTTTAAGTAAACATATTGCTCAATATGGCGGCAAGGGAAAGGGATGTACCAATTATTTGAGTTCTACAATATGTGACGAATTTATTGAGTTGATGGCAAAAAAAGTTTTAACACAAATAAAAGATGAAATCAAGATATCAAAGTATTATTCAATAATAGTGGATTCAACACCAGATATTTCCCACATTGACCAATTAACTCTCGTGATCCGGTATGTTAAAGCCGATGGTACGCCCGTTGAACGTTTTCTGAAGTTTATCGCACACGTCGGCCACAAATCACAAGACATGGCAGATGCTATAATTAAAACATTAGACATGTTTGAAATTAATATATTGGACTGTAGAGGCCAGTCGTATGATAACGCTGCAAATATGTCTGGCATATACAATGGATTACAGGCGAAAATAAAAGAACTATGTTCCCTAGCAGATTATATACCCTGCTCCGCACATTCACTGAATTTAGTAGGTGAATGTGCCGCTGAATGCGTTCAAGAAGCTTGTTGGTTCTTTGGTCTCCTTCAAGAAATTTACACATTTTTTACAGCTTCAACTCAAAGATGGGAAACTCTACAATCACAAATACGTCTAGGTAATGATAAGAAAAATAAACCTACTGTCAAAAATCCATCCGACACACGCTGGTCAGCTCGAGCCGATGCTTGTAAAAGCTTAAATGAGTCATTTTCAGAAATTCACGATGTTTTGATTGCTATCGAAAGCAATCCTGCGCAAAAACGTTCTACTGTATGTGAAGCTAAAGGTATAAGGTTGAAATTAGAACGGCTAGAAACTGCCTTCATGACCGTGTTTTGGAGTTTTATTTTGGTTCACATGAACAAAACAAACAAAAAATTGCAATCCGTTGATATTGATATTTGTACTGTTGTTCAATTGTATGACAGTATAATTCACATAATTTCTACAGAAAGGGGAAATTTTGATAAATATGAACAGCAAGCCTTGGAACTGTCATTAGTAAAAGAATATGAAAAGGACACAAAGAGGATACGGAAGAGAAAACTAACAGCAGATGAATCTGCTGAAGATATAACTTCTACATTATCGGGTCGGGACACATTCCGAGTATCAGTATATCTAGGAATTATAGACCGAATTGTCGTTGAACTTGAAAAGAGACGAAAAGCGTACAATAACTTTTACAATAAATTTTCATTTTTATGTAATTTAACAAATTTAAACATCGAAGAAGTTCAAATTAGAGCAAGTACGTTGGTAACAATGTATTTTAATGATTTAGAAAAATGCTTTGTTGACGAATGTATCCATCTACGTTCTTATTTAATAACAATAGCTCGAGAGGGAGAACTGCCCCGAACAATGAACGCGGTATTACAGGTTCTGAGAAATAAAGAGCTTGAAACAATTTACCCCAACATTGACATAGCCTTACGAATGTGCGTATCGACGGCAGTCAGTAATTGCAGTGGTGAGCGGAGTTTTTCATGCCTAAAGAGAGTGAAAAACTATCTTCGCTCAACCATGACAGATAAGAGATTAAATTCGTTAGCAATACTAAACATTGAATCTACCTTATTGATGTCTTTAAACTACGACGATGTTATTGACAATTTCGCGAAACAAAAATGTAGACGTAGAAATTTTTAATTTTTAAACTTGTGTTTGTTATTCTTTTACTACTTACGTATATTTTTTTAATAAATACCTAACTCAAAACTTATTTTGTTTCATTTATTAATACTTAATAATAAATTATTTAAGCTTTTACACAATCTATATCTACAAGCATTAGCGTAAGTACAAGGGTCCTGGTCTACTAAAGTCTAGGGTTTGATGATACAACGTCATCGTAATTGCAAAAACAACTAGTTAAAATTTTTAGTATTAGGATGGCCATTTATGGCTGGTACAGGGGCGCCGATAAAGTGATTGCCTAGAGCGCTCTGGACCTTTAATCCGCCACTGCACAAACATAAAGTGTTCGAGATGAATGTTTATTATTGTCCCCTTGAATAGTATGCCTTGGAGTAGTATGTACTTTCGGTGGCTGTTATTTGTAATAATTAAAAAATTGGCCAAGTGCGAGTCGGACTCCCGCACTGTGAGTTCCGTACAAATTCTATTTTTGACGTATTAAAAAAACTACTGAATAGATTTCCTTCGAACTAATTTTCGTTGGTACTTTTTATGGTGATGTACATTATATATTTATTTCAGTTTTGTCATCCTCTTATTTTAGAAGTTAGAGGGGGGGGGGGACACACTTTTTTCCACTTTGGAAGGGTCTGTCACGCAAAGTATTCACTTTAGAAAAAAGTGATTTTAGAAACCTTAACATAATTTTTAAAGACCTATTCATAGATACCCCACACGTATATGTTCAATAAAAAAAAATATTTCGAGTTTCAGTTCTGACCATGGGGACCCCCCGCTTTTTTTATTTTTTTTTTCTATTTTTGTGTGAAAACCTTGTTGCGGTTTACAGAATACATCTACTCACCAAGTTTCAACAGTATAGTACTTATATATATAGTTTCGGAAAAAAGTGGCTGTGACAGACTGGCGGACAGACAGACAGACAGACATGACGAATCTATAAGGGTTCCGTTTTTTTGCCATTTTGGCTACGGAACCCTAAAAAGGATATATTTTTGAAACGAATGACTAGTCGTGAATTTCGAATTGAAAGTAATAAAAGGATAGGATAGGTTTTGCAACAGTTAAGCAAATGCTAAAGAAGTTTTATAATTAGTTTTATTCGAATTCAAAAAGGGAGTATCATTTTTGCAATGGAGATTGACTGTGTGATTAAATGTAAATAACGGGAGTGTTCTCCATTTCTCGTAATAATAATATAATATGTAGCTAAAAAAATTTTAAAAGGAATTTAATGGACGGTCGGTTACCCACACACACATCAGAGTGGAAAAACAACGTGTCCTGCGAACACAAACATAGTTTCCGAGATTAATGTTTTTTGTCCCCTGGAGTAGCACTTTGGACGGCTGTTATTGGTAAACAATAAAGGGTTACAGGCATATCTCGTATAATGGGCATGAGAAAACTTGCCGTTATTTTGGAATTTAATTATTATTTATCATTAAATGCCTTTTGTCACAAAACACGACAAATCTGTGTCAGACGGAAGGTTAAATATCTCCTTAAAATGTCAATCTTATCAACGTCAGGAATAATTGTAAGTCCAAGATAATATTTACTATAATAAAATCGTTATCCTGCTATTGTAAACAGCAATGTTCTCAATTAACAACAATGAATCAATACTGTTTGAATGAAGCTTTGCGGACCAGTTACTCGTACCTAAGAAAGATATGCAATTATGGATTTTGCCTTTGTCAATAAATTTTAATTCAAGCGGAAGAAACGATCAAGGTATTTTCGAAAATCTTGGAATTCAAAAACTACAGAATGATTTCACAGAAAATGTCGAATTCACGTCTTGAGAGAGAAATATCCACAGTTTGGAAATATTGTCAGAATTTTCTCGGAATTCTGAGTGCTTCAGCATTGCTTAGAAATATTTTCGATGTTTGCGAGTTTGTTTTTGATAGAGCAGGTTCCTTCGTGTTTGACATTCCAAAGTGCTGCTTTGGAATGTAAAACACGCTGGGATCATTTTGAAAGTGGTCTCAATACAACACACACAGTCTATTGGGTCTTTCGTTGGTTGACACCACGTTTCTTTGCTGTCGCGATATCAAATCCAAAAGGATTATCTTATTCAACTGCTTGACTGACAGCGCGGTGTCTTTTAGAGTCCTCGCCAACTACAAACTCTCTATCGGCCAATAGTTTGGTCGGCTTCTTAATCAGTATGAAGATGCGCACAGCAGATGCGCACACAGTATCGGCCGATAAAAAAAATTGTTTCATACTGATTAAGAAGCCGACCAAACTATTAGCCGATAGAAAGTTTGTAGTTTGCGGGGGCTCTGAACCAATGAGTCTTTTATGAGTAAGATGCCATGGGTATAAATCAATATTTTTATGACTTAAACCACTGGGATGACTAAATAATATAGACTGAAGCAAGAAATTTAAGTGATTAATTTGCGGATTTCTCATTTTAGTTTAATCAGACATCCCTTCTGTAGTTTCAATCTGTAAATGATACTTTAGATTTTATTTACTCGCTAACTTACTTTTTTATTCGCAAATGCTAAGTGGTAATTAATGTTGGGCGTAGATTTCGCTTAAACAAACGGTTCCCTAATCTAAGTTCCGATCAAACAGAGCAAAATTTAGCGGGTGCCAGTGTTCGTGACGTAGCAACTTTATATACGAAAAGTTTTTAAAAAAGTTTTTGTATTAACGATTTATAAAATAAATGTGGGTAAGTAAAAAGTTTGACGACCTGCTTGGTTTAATGGTCGCGATGTGGCCTATTACGCAAGAGGTCGCGGGTTCGATTCGAACATGAACATGTCTGTTTGTTCTGGTCTGGGTGTTTTATATGTATCTATTTAAGTATATTTAATACCAGTGTTGATTCTGATGTCTGTAACACAAGTGCTTAAGCTACTTAACACAGTATCAGATCAATGTATGTGATGTTGTGAAATATTTATTTATTTACTTATTCTAAAGCCCATTTTAATACACACATGTATTTCTCTGCATTGATTATGACTTCAGAATTCAGAATCATTTCGTAAAAAGCTCTTTTGGATATACATATCATTCATTGTAGCGTTTATTGTTGAGGTAATATGACTGATAAACCTACAGACAAATAGCGAAAAAATACTATTCTTCCAGTTTAGTAATTAACTACTCCAAAATGATACATAACATATCCAAGTCTATCATTATCATTGTCATTCACGCCATCAATTACTCGTAGCATGCGCACTCATTTTTTCATCGCGGCCATATTTCACTTTTCAAAATGTGACAACTCTAATTCAGGACTGTTGTTTTGCAGGCATCACCGTCATGTTGATTAAATATTTATTTACTTTTTTTTGGCTGAACTTTACAACCTATATGCAAAATAAGTGTATTGACATGTCAAATTGTGTATAGAGCATAAGCATCTCGATGAAGTTCTTTGTAAAGCGGGATCTTAGACTATAATCTGCGGCCGGCTAGCTTTGTTATCTCGTAGGATGAATAATTTCACCCGCCGCCGCGAAAAAATATTGCCCTCGCCAAACGAGAGGTTTTTTACAACGTCAGCCCGATTTTTCAGCTTTAATGATAGCAGAGCGATGGGTCAGAGCTATTACGAAAAACAACCGTACCACTTTTATTTATATTGACAGGCTGCTCGCTGAAATTACAAATTTATCAGCTGATGTCAGGATTTTGTGCAGCTGGGATGTTGGAATTGTTAAAATGTGAATTGGCTTTAAATATAAATGCTTACTGCGTTGGTTCACTGTCCTGTATGTGTAATACTTATTATTATTTGTTGGCCTCAATAGTGTCTAATACCATCCGGTATTTGATGGACAGTTCAACTCACTTTTATTAAATGTCCATTCTATTTTAGATTCGATTAAATGTAATAATTTGATAAAAGCGCAACAGTTACTGTATAATAATAATATTTTGTGCTTATTTCAATTTATTTCTGTTATAAAAGAGTTTCATAATTTATTTTGAATGCAGTCATGGATGGTCGAGGTACAAGATTTTCTTCATTTCTCTACTTTTGCGCTACTTTTTGCCAAGCTCAGTCAAACCATATTTGGTTCTTTTCTTTTATTAATTTTAGATATTTCTTTAAATCAATATTTTTTTTATTGAGTGAAATATTTAGTTAACCGTATACAAAAAAAATAATTTGAAAAAGACATCCATTTATAACTTTTTTAGTCTGTGTAACTCCGTAGATCTAAAATGAAGCTGATAAATATAGTTTTTCACTTGAAACTCCATCACAAGACACTAAACGTCTTAATTTTCCAGACAGAATTCAGCGTAACCAAATAAAAGACGGGAGAGAAACAAATTAACGTCTACCTTCTTCAGAACTCGCCTATTCATTACGGCACAATTCGGCCTTTGAGACGCGCCTAAGGTTTCGCCTGAACCTTATAGAAAGCCGATTCAACGCAAACAAGGCGAGATATCAAAGCAACACTAATGAAGCTCAATTCAAAGTGTAGGGATTTGTGCCTTTGTTTACACCGCGCGGAATCCCCTCTCAATCAGAACCTTGTGATCTTGTGCTAATTAGCATTCGTCGAAATGCTGGTTTGAATATCGGGATTTGTTTAAGTATCGTAATGAGGGGCATCATCAGTGATACGCCAATACGCTATTTTAATGATGTACACAGACGGATTATGGCAGCACGCAGGTACGTCATTATCAGTTCAATATTAAATACAAATGAATTTGCGAAGTGTTATTTTACAAGATAGATGGTTTTTCGTTCATATAATGGATATGACAACCTGCCTATCAAGAGAACATGACTAGCGCCGCTCATTATTTTGTAAAAAATGCGAATGCTTGTCTCAAAAAACTTGACTAAAAAGACTGGTTTTACAACAGTAGTCAGTCAAGTGAACGAACGTAAAAATCCTTTGAGTACCCCCTGCGTACAAAATTCCTAAAGAACGAAGCTACTTTGAAACAAGTCATTTAAGAGCATGTAAAGCTATTTAACCTGTCCCATTAACATTCTATCAGGCACATTTTACGTTGTAATGTTAAATATGTTATATGCACTAAAACGGAACATCTTTGAGGAGCTGTAACTCCACGTATGTTAACATAAAATTGCCAGAATTACTGTATTATTAAAAAGTAATTTCTGTTTATGTTCCAGTACGGAAGCACTCAACTTTACACAGCTCAGATAACGCGATTTTAGCACCGGTTTCAACTTTACGGTTGCATAAAATATGGTGCAGGTAAGCGATAATGTTTTGATAAAAATCTTATCTTTTGATGTTTTTTTTCGTTTTGTGATCACATTTGTTTTACAAAAATAAGTACACCTGTGCACTTATTAAAATTGCCGCCTTTCATATAAGACTTTTTGTTATTCGTGGCAAAAAAGGATTATGATTAAGATATTCTACAACTGGAATTGTCTGTTGAGTTCTATCAAAACTACTTCTTTGTGGCGTTGTAGTAGGTTTCGCAACAAAATAAGAAAATAAAATTATAGCGTT
The DNA here is from genome assembly GCA_958496325.1 of Nomophila noctuella. Lineage (NCBI taxonomy): Eukaryota > Metazoa > Arthropoda > Insecta > Lepidoptera > Crambidae > Nomophila > Nomophila noctuella. The sequence goes on along the minus strand of OY292491.1, from coordinate 3,836,435 downwards.
AGTTTATTGTAATGAACATTACATGATGGCATAAACTCACGAGACTAGTTCTCACTCACTCTTTGTGTAAGTGTATTAATACTTTAACACAACTTCCCGAAGCATTGCTCTAAAACTTCACTTTCTAACATTTCGAAATTGCAGATTCGCTTAAGTTCAAGCGCTTTAATCGCGTAGATCCTGCGGAAATAGTACAAGATAGCCATATTTATAAATGAAGACGGTGTGTGCGACTGAGATCCTAGCCACAGATCAGGTATTAAAAACACATAAAAATAACAACTCACGACAATTTCGTTTAAAACATGCTCATTAGAGGGCCGTTACATCAACTTCAGATACACAAAATAAAATTATAAAACCCTATAGTCGCGGCATGCTAGGAAGGCCGTTTTGAGAATAAGTTGACATTTCACATCACTATTGTAATGTCATAACGGCCATCATAGTTCGCCGCTACTATAGTCCAGGTAGAATCTTAGATGTGAAAACTTTCCAGTGGATTTTGTTTTAACCCTGTCAAATTCAAATTCAAAATATTCTTTATTAACATAGGCTTCATAGAAGCGCTTATTAATCGTCAAAAAACTATAAAAATAATGACTCGACCACCGTTGTTTCCATTTACCTATGTTTTCTTCTTCCACTCACTCATGTCAGCCATCAACTCTGCATAAACTCTTTTCACGTCCATATCACAGGTCGCCGCTACTATACGAGTAGTCTAGGTTCCTATGTGCGAACTCATATAAATATCGACAAAACTTTCCAGTGGGTTTAACATTTCGAAATTCCAGATTCGCTTAAGTTCAAGCGCTTAAATCGCTTAGGTCCTGCGGAAATAGTAAAAGATAGCCATATTTCACGGAGGAAGGCTCGGGCTTGCGGTGGCCGCATGTTACAGGTGTGTCTCTGTTTTAATCTCCTAATGGCTGCCCTGAGCCCGGCTTTGCGCCACAGTCTACGCTTTGCTAGAAACGATTTTCCCTGATCACGGAGATTATAGAAATAGTATTGCACTGGTTAACTGGTTATCAACCTCCTTTAGCCCGTATCTTTTGACTTTACAAATATTATGGGTAAAAATATTCGAAGTAGATGACGATTTCTTTTTATATTGAAGGGCGACAAACGAATAGAAAGGTCACCTGATTGTAAGTGATCGCTGCAATGGACATCAAAAACCGCACAAGGGTCGCAGATGCGTTGCCTGCCTTTAAGACTTCATACCCTCCCCAACTAACTTAATCTCTGGCGACCTTACTCACCAGCAAAAACATAGCACAAAAGTTACTGTGGTCTTCTGGTGGACTCTATCTCCAAAATCTGATTGAAGTATAAAAATTTTGAATCTATAAAACAATGAAAAAACTGATTTCAAAGTAGTTGACTTTCTGTTTTTAGGGTTCCGTAGCCAAAATGGCAAAAAAACGGAACCCTTATAGATTCGTCACGTCTGTCTGTCTGTCTGTCTGTCTGTCTGTCTGTCTGTCCGCCAGTCTGTCACAGCCACTTGTTTCCGAAACTATAAGTACTATACTATTGAAACTTGGTGAGTAGATGTATTCTGTGAACCGCAACAAGGTTTTTACACGAAAATAGAAAAAAAAAATAAAAAACTGGGGGGTCCCCATAGTTCGAACTGAAACTGAAAATTTTTTTTTTCATTGAACATATAAGTGTGGGGTATCTATGGATAGGTCTTTAAAAATTATATTGAGGTTTCTAAGCTCATTTTTTTCTTAAGTGAATACTTTGCGTGACAGACTCTTCCAAAGTGGAAAAAAGTGTGTCCCCCCCCTCTAACTTCTAAAGTAAGAGGATGATAAATCTGAAATAAATATATAATGTACATTACCATAAAAACTACTAACGAAAATTGGTTTGAACGAAATCTATTCAGTAGTTTTTTTAATACGTCAAAAATAAAATTTGTACGGAACCCTCAGTGCGGGAGTCCGACTCGCACTTGGCCAATTTTTTTGAAAGTATGGACGGACTAGGAGTTAAAAATAGCCTCCTAAATTTTATTTTAAGTTAGAATAAAACGTGGTAATTAGGTTTGCATTAAACATTGTAAGGTGTCAAGGAGGGGGGGGGGGGATTTCGGTTTTTCATAGTTTTCCGCACAAATGAGGGGACCCCATGATACCCCACCCTGGATCCCCCTTGTGTTGTATTATATGAAGTTTTATTTAGGTACCATATTATTTTCTGCAGAAAATAATTCATTGCCTCTGAAGTTCAAATAAATAAAACCCTCAATTTATTCCGCCTTCTTCCATCTTTTACATCCGTTGGTGGTTTACAGCGTCAAATAAAATACAGCTATAACATCACGTGCGGACCGTTCAGATTTTATTAGAGCACGTACAAAAAATTATAACCCTTCCAGAGTTTTTATAGTCCTGATCGGTCATGCCCCGGTCTGAACGCATTGTGAATTTTATCCTCTGCACTCGGGGCTTGGCGCTAAAACGTTTGCAATTAAAACGTTGGATACGTCTGCCCAGGTAAACAGCACTCTGGTGTGATACTTAGTATTTTATTTGTTTCACATAAATAAAATGAACAAGCCTTCCTCAAACATATCGAATCTTAAAACAAACTTAAAGGCGTGCAGTCCGCACACTAGATTAGATTAATAATAATACCTCTGGAAAGCACTAAAGATAACATTTTTAATATTCATCATTATGTAGTCATTATCTAAAATATTGCTAAAAGTGGCTTCTTTCAAGAGATACTTAGTATTGCGGACGATTCGCAACGCTTAAAGTATTGCGTGGAATTAAATGGTTTGAGCAATTCATTGCTTGGGGATTGATAGAAATGGATGCCGCCCATCTGTCAGCCTCAGTAATTAATTATAATAATTATGAAACGCTGCTTAACTGTGATGTTTTCATAAAAGTATCCTAAAAACACTTATCGTTTTGACTTCTTTGGTGAATATTCTTGCCTTACACGTCTGAAATAAACATAATGAACTAATCTTTACCTCGAAAGGTTACGAGGCCTCGATGGTCCAGCAATTTAAGCGCCGGGCCGTGGTCGCGAGGTCCTAGGTTCGATTCCCAGGTCGGGCAAATTTTGTTTTGATATATCTGAACACAGCCAGGTTTTGTGATCGCCAAGCCGCATTTTGCAGACGTGGTGGCAAACCCCATCTTTATAACTAATACATGATTCCAAATGATGGAGGCCTTAAGCCTTTAGCCCGCAATGGGACATTAATAGGCTGATACTCTACTTTATTATGAAATTAATCTTAACCTCAAAGAAAGTTTATCAAATATGAGTAAATAATGATCATTAATAATCATTGTGCATCAAAAAACAAACTTAATCAAACAAATTCCTACCATCATTAATATTATCAACTGTCATTTCGGACACAATGCAAATCCATGAATATGATATCGTGCGGTTGACACCTGTACACGACATGATGGACCATTCATTACATTAAAACAATACATTATGATGTGTCACGGGCTCATAACTCTTTAATAGCAAGAGAATGGACCGATTGTAATATCAATTTTTCCCGTGGGGGTGCGCAACGATTCGAATAAGAATCACTTCGTCCCACAGGGAAAAATCCGGCGGCAGAGCATGAGAGGGTCTCGGGTTCGGTGGCCTAGTCGTTCCTGGATCAATCCAATTTAATAAAATGTTGGGCGCCTTGAAAGGGGACGGAGTAACAATAGGTGACTCCGTACCAAAATAAAAAAAATATATTAAATCCTGCTAGAGGAAAAAAAGTTAAATACGAAGCAAAAATAAATGAATGATCCATGAACCGTAGCAAGTGGAGAATAGTAAATCAAACAAAATTTCATTTAAAAGTAGACTGGTTTAATACTAAGTATTTCGATACACATTAGATTCAGTTGAAAAACAGGAGCAGTTACATACAGTAAAAAAAATTACATGATACCGAGACAGTAATTAACATTCGTCCGGCGAACTACACCTTATCACACATGGTACTACACCTTATCAGTAAATCGGGATTAGCTTAAGCATGCCCGTTATGGTGGGGTGGCATCTGACCAACTATATTGGGCGGTCAGCTGTACATTCAGTACCGATGGGAGGACCGTGTTGGGAAAGTCTGATACCACCTACTCAAACCACCAGCCCTGAAGGTCAGCCCACCGCTCAACATAGAGAGTCAGCCAAGTCAGTACGCATGCACACCCCACAAATCATGTCTAATAAAAACTATTTGAAATTCACTACTAACTATTCACTAATAACAAACACTATTTGAAATTTTTGTTCAGTTATCAAAGTTAAGTTGAGATAAAGTCACTGCGCTTCCTCCATCGGCCTCGACCGAGAAGTCAACACGGGGAAGTTGAACACTTGTTAAATTGAAATAAATACGGCCCTAAATGATTAAATCCATTGCCATCAGTACCTTGACTCCGAGCCAATGCAAAATCGGTTCTGGGATCAGCTCACCGTCGACATTTTGACAGGCGGGAGGTACCACGTGTCCACGCCACGTCTACGGCACACCGAGCTGCCGACATTCACACCCAAAAGGCTTTTTAGCCGGTCTATGGAGCCCTGCAATCACCACAATGATCAAATTAAGTCGACATTCTAATTAAGCACTTCACAACGTGACATATTTGGCTATGCCGAACAATAAAATTTTCATTAATATTCTTACCAGAACACTGGGATTTGCAGCTCACAAAGAGACTCTTTGGCCGGAGCACAGGTAAATCAAATGATCTAAAACAATAAGACAAAAATTACAAGCACGTGACTATGGCTGATACATCCGCGAGGAACATCTACACATCATCGGCTTGAAATACTCACCATTTTATTGGGCGTACGGTGCACAATGCATCTCGGAAGACGCGGAACGAAACTTCACCGCATTTGGTGGATATAAAAAGGCTCCTCAGGGAGACAGCCCAGGATTACTCGTCCACTTCACTTGAGGGATGGCGATCTCCATCAAAAAGACTGGTCATCGCTCACCCACCCATAGACAAACGAGAAAAAAAAAATGCCAAACGCTCAACCATAGACACAATCTACTAAAAATACTTTAGAATAATTAATTTGGAAGACTTCGGAAAATCAATTCATTCCGAAAAACCCTAGCTTAGCAAAATTAGATATTAAACATTATACATTTTAACAGACTAAAAACAATTAGCGCCTACACCTGTAAAAATAAAACGCAGCGCACGCAAACGTCAAATGTCAGGTGTCGCTGTCAAACTGACACCGTTCTTATTTGACAAGGTTTTGTTTATTTCGACAACAGAAAAGTGTTATAAAATTCATAAATTTACTACTATAAACCGCTAAAATAGTTTTAACAGCGTCAAAGGAATGAACCAATGGTTGTGGAATGATAAATTGTTAACCCTCTCGCCAACAAATCAGGTAAAAATTAGAATATTACTTCATTCAAGTGACGACCTCTCAATCCAGGAAAACAAACATAGCATAAAATTAGAGACAAACAATACTATAACGACCCCTCCATTCATGACTATCCCTCTCGACCTAAGATCACAGCCGGTCCTATGCTGCACCAAGTGATAAAACAGTAAAACTGAAAAAATGGTGTTACAGTACCGCCTTAGTTGGGAAAGAAAAATTTTATTCAAAATGAAAATTTTATTGAAATTTTGAATAAAATTTTTCGTCGAGAGAAACGACAAAAGGTAACACTACCACATCTTAACAACAATACAAACATTTGAACAATACAAAAACAACACCTCAAGACTCCAAACTCATTCACCAGGAGTTTGAATCATATAAGGGAAAACCTAATAACTTAAAAGTTAATAGAAAGTCAGGTAGAACCATTCTGAGAGCTCGCTGATACAGACAAAACTACTCCAGGTTCAAACCCGTAACCAGTGATAAACACTAAAGGTTACACAAAGTGAGAAGTGGAACATCCAACTTATCTCAAGCCAATGGCTGGATAAACCAAGACCATAGTGTAATTTACCACACCACGAATCGGGGTAAATTACACGCAAAAATGAAGTATGACAACAGGGACTTCACAAAAACACAGTGTAAGGATTAGGAAATCCAACATACCTCAGACACTATAAGGAGTACAAGGTAAGATACACAACTGACTTACCTGATACACAAAAAAAAAACTAAATGTTTAAATCCTTAATTTAGTTGTGGTTCCCACAAACCCAGATTAAACACTAACAACATTACTAAAATTAGGTCCAGGTCCTTGGCATCAATCACGAAATATGCGAATGCTACAAGGCCTACAGATTGGACACACAACAGAAACCTTAATTACTAAAAATACCGTCGATCCTCGACCATAATGGTAAGGCGACAACAAACTAAATGGAAACAAACAAAACTCATGCTAAACATTGAATATATCAAAGGCTGATCCGAATCAAAGACAGCTCCATCGATAACCATCTCCCTACCATGATTTAAGAAACAATGGAGTGAACTTAGTCCCGTCGTGAACAGACGAATTGAGAGCACATTGGAATTCTAGAATGTTCTGATCCCATAATCATAATCGATGATCAGAACGCACATAAGAAGCAATGGCCCGAACAATATCCCGATTAACACTTCGGTTTGGTTACATGGAGAATGGTAACGAGGATTGTATAAGATATGAGGTACACCAGCTCCCTTCAATAAATCCCTAAATTCCTTAGAAGTGAATTGGGGACCATTATCTGTATATAGGATGCGGCACACAACTCCTCCAACCTCGATATAAACGCCCGAACACAAGTATCACCGCTAAATATTAAATTCAAAGAACCGAGATTACATGAAATGTTAGCTAACTCGTGTTCAAGTTCGTCCGTAAGCAAGTCATTTATGTTATAATTAAGTTCCGACATGTCAAACAAAATATTAAAAAAAATTGTACTATATAAAAAATTCACAATTCCATAAAAATAACAATTATAATTATATTATCATATTATCACTTTGTTCCGACATGACAGTTAAAATAAAAAAAAATTTTACTATATAAGAATTCACAATTACATAAAAATTAAAATTATATTATATTATCATAATATCACATTTAATACACTATGTTGAAGTACTAAACTCACTTTCTAGGCCCCACGTTGGGCGCCACTGTAATATCAATTTTTCCCGTGGGGGTGCGCAACGATTCGAATAAGAATCACTTCGTCCCACAGGGAAAAATCCGGCGGCAGAGCATGAGAGGGTCTCGGGTTCGGTGGCCTAGTCGTTCCTGGATCAATCCAATTTAATAAAATGTTGGGCGCCTTGAAAGGGGACGGAGTAACAATAGGTGACTCCGTACCAAAATAAAAAAAATATATTAAATCCTGCTAGAGGAAAAAAAGTTAAATACGAAGCAAAAATAAATGAATGATCCATGAACCGTAGCAAGTGGAGAATAGTAAATCAAACAAAATTTCATTTAAAAGTAGACTGGTTTAATACTAAGTATTTCGATACACATTAGATTCAGTTGAAAAACAGGAGCAGTTACATACAGTAAAAAAAATTACATGATACCGAGACAGTAATTAACATTCGTCCGGCGAACTACACCTTATCACACATGGTACTACACCTCATCAGTAAATCGGGATTAGCTTAAGCATGCCCGTTATGGTGGGGTGGCATCTGACCAACTATATTGGGCGGTCAGCTGTACATTCAGTACCGATGGGAGGACCGTGTTGGGAAAGTCTGATACCACCTACTCAAACCACCAGCCCTGAAGGTCAGCCCACCGCTCAACATAGAGAGTCAGCCAAGTCAGTACGCATGCACACCCCACAAATCATGTCTAATAAAAACTATTTGAAATTCACTACTAACTATTCACTAATAACAAACACTATTTGAAATTTTTGTTCAGTTATCAAAGTTAAGTTGAGATAAAGTCACTGCGCTTCCTCCATCGGCCTCGACCGAGAAGTCAACACGGGGAAGTTGAACACTTGTTAAATTGAAATAAATACGGCCCTAAATGATTAAATCCATTGCCATCAGTACCTTGACTCCGAGCCAATGCAAAATCGGTTCTGGGATCAGCTCACCGTCGACATTTTGACAGGCGGGAGGTACCACGTGTCCACGCCACGTCTACGGCACACCGAGCTGCCGACATTCACACCCAAAAGGCTTTTTAGCCGGTCTATGGAGCCCTGCAATCACCACAATGATCAAATTAAGTCGACATTCTAATTAAGCACTTCACAACGTGACATATTTGGCTATGCCGAACAATAAAATTTTCATTAATATTCTTACCAGAACACTGGGATTTGCAGCTCACAAAGAGACTCTTTGGCCGGAGCACAGGTAAATCAAATGATCTAAAACAATAAGACAAAAATTACAAGCACGTGACTATGGCTGATACATCCGCGAGGAACATCTACACATCATCGGCTTGAAATACTCACCATTTTATTGGGCGTACGGTGCACAATGCATCTCGGAAGACGCGGAACGAAACTTCACCGCATTTGGTGGATATAAAAAGGCTCCTCAGGGAGACAGCCCAGGATTACTCGTCCACTTCACTTGAGGGATGGCGATCTCCATCAAAAAGACTGGTCATCGCTCACCCACCCATAGACAAACGAGAAAAAAAAAATGCCAAACGCTCAACCATAGACACAATCTACTAAAAATACTTTAGAATAATTAATTTGGAAGACTTCGGAAAATCAATTCATTCCGAAAAACCCTAGCTTAGCAAAATTAGATATTAAACATTATACATTTTAACAGACTAAAAACAATTAGCGCCTACACCTGTAAAAATAAAACGCAGCGCACGCAAACGTCAAATGTCAGGTGTCGCTGTCAAACTGACACCGTTCTTATTTGACAAGGTTTTGTTTATTTCGACAACAGAAAAGTGTTATAAAATTCATAAATTTACTACTATAAACCGCTAAAATAGTTTTAACAGCGTCAAAGGAATGAACCAATGGTTGTGGAATGATAAATTGTTAACCCTCTCGCCAACAAATCAGGTAAAAATTAGAATATTACTTCATTCAAGTGACGACCTCTCAATCCAGGAAAACAAACATAGCATAAAATTAGAGACAAACAATACTATAACGACCCCTCCATTCATGACTATCCCTCTCGACCTAAGATCACAGCCGGTCCTATGCTGCACCAAGTGATAAAACAGTAAAACTGAAAAAATGGTGTTACACGATAACCAAACACAATAGCTGTTTGTTGAACAGTAAATACGCCCAGTTTTCATTTGTTTTTGTTTCAATGTAATGTTCGGTTAAGTTTGAATGAGTGCAGATTAATAATGAGTTATTGAAAAGGATACAAGGACTGAACGCGTGAGTGCTAATGAGTTTAAAATAAACGACCTTTCGAAATTATGAGAGCAATCTTTTAACATCACGAGGGCACAATTGCATAGAAAAGAAACACCGAATTTTCGGAAATGGTGCTTATCTCTAGTAGGTAAACTATGTAAGCGTGTATTGTAGGACTATTTAAATATAACTTTTCTACCATTATTAAAATTCAACATAATTATATAGTACTTTGTACTAATCTATACTTATAATAAATCTGTAGAGAGGTCAATTCTGTACATTAAATATTTTTCCAAAATAACTATCAGGGGGTGTTTAGTGATCGATACTGATACCAAAAATGCAATCAGTAAAATTTTTGTCTGTCTGTCTGTCTGTCTGTCTGTCTGTCTGTATGTTCCTTATAGAAACAAAAACTACTGGACGGATTTTGACGAAACTTGGTACCATTATTCTTCATACTCCTGGGCATATTATAGGATAGTTTTCATCACGCTACAATCAACAGGAGAAGCGTAGTGAAGGGAAATGTGGGGAAAACGGGAGAATTTACTCCATTTCTTAAGCTTCAGTCGCGTGTGCAGCCTTAATGGTTAAAGTCACATATAAATCATGTATGACGGAAATATTCTACATAAAATTGCCTAAAAAATATCCCCCAACAGCATATGTCCATCTTTTATGGTTGACTCACAATAACACGTGCAACTCAAGATCCAAATTGGTTTGAACGCGCTAAGCTCAGGAACTACTACTGGTTCGAATTGACAAAACATTTTGTGTTGGATAGTCCACTTACCACTTACCATTTGTCGAGGTAGGCTCTAAGCTTTTGTATATTCCTTTATTTTATCATGTAAATTGTGCTAGCGAACTATTTAGTTCTAAAATGTGCCGATTGATGGCGCACCTCGCTAGAGGCGCGGCCGCGGATCTGAATCGCGGTGAACAGATGATTTCTCAAATGTATAAGGTCTCCAGATTATTGTTAATGATAATTAGCGTTTTCCGTCATTTAATATGACTATTTAATTTTATATGCTGACTATTATTTGTATCCTGAGTAATTATGTAGTCCCATAAAAGTGTGCAAGTTGACTGCATGCTTATAGACCGTTGTTATATTCAGCTATCTTTAGTAAGACTGTGTGCGGAAATCGTAATCCACGCGGACGGAGTCGCTGGCGGCCGCTAGTATATAATAAATAGGAAAACTTTGTTTGTTTGTTTGGTAGTAATGAATAGGCTCAAAAACTACTGGACCGATATTAAATATTCTTTCAACATTCAAAAGCTATATTGGCCCCGTGTCTAAATGTCATAATTAGAGCCCGTGCGAAGCTGTGACAAGCCGCTTTAACAAATACATACATATTTATGTGCCGCTATTCAAACGCTTGAAGCATTTAAATAGTTCAATAATTTATTTATCAATAAATAACAAATTCCATCAATACCCAACATAGCTGAATGTTAATTTCAGTATTCTGGGAATTATATCAAGTACTTAGAACTTAAGCGCTGCACAAAACAATAAATTTTGGTAGCTATTAATAATGGTTTGGCTCGTAACCAAGTTCCTTGGTTGGGAAACATTTAAGACCGAAAACCTTGTTGTCCTAGTGCCTCCGTAGATTGGAAAGTACTCACCCAAGTCACAAGGAGACTTAAGTATATATCCCCTTTTATAAGTATCATGAATAACGTATGTGCTATTGAAAACGTCTTTTATAATTTGACGCTTTTCTGTAAATTGTTAATTAATCCAAAGGAATATGATAAAACAGAAAAGTTTGTTTTAACGGGCTAATTTTGGAAAGTACTGGATCGAATTGAAAAATGTTTTCGTCAAAAACAATCGCTATTTTGTGATACGTAATTCTAAATCAGCATTTTCAAATAAAACAGGAGGTTTATTTCACCTAATATAAATGTCCCAATTATAATTATCTTAATACCAGTATTTAGCCATGTGAAGACTTCTTTATAAATGAGCTTTCATTTATTATTAGCCCAGTATCTCGTGGTTACCCACGTGAAACAATTTTGTCCAGAATTTTCCGGGCCACGTGTAAAGGTTTGTTGTTGTTTGCTTATCTTGTGTTTTATATGCTTTGATCACGAGGCATAATGCCTACAGGATAATATAAATGTGCGGTATTTAGTTACGCAAAGTGTCCTATTTTAAGATGTATATTAGTTCTAGCGGCCGGCCGCGATCCTGTTCGCGTGGATTTCGTTTTTCACACATCATGATATACTATAGCCTGAAGCCTTTCTCGACAAATGGACTTTCCAACAAAAAAAGAGTTTTTCAATTTGTAACAGTAGTTCCTTAGATAAGCGCGTTCAATCAAACACACAAACAAACTCTTTAGCTTTATTATATTAGTAAGTGGGGATAAAAATAAAAAGATTTAGTCTAAGTCAAAGGTTGTTTCTACTTAAGTTTAAAAACTCGTTATACTTGTTTAATTACACTAAACATTAAACTCGCCTCTTAAAGTCGCTGATATTTTGTAAACGAAATTCTAAAATAACGATGTTAAAATCAAAATGAAAGCATTTACTTTAAAGATCTAAAGTAAACCGTTTGAAAAGGCCGAATGTCATTTCAACTTTCGGCTTTAAGGCGACGCCATGTTTTAAAGCTCGGTATTATCCGTCAAACGTTCTCTTTACCGACAGATCACGGTATTAAGGACATTCTGGCGGGCGATCGCAATTTTGTTTCGTATCGAAACTGGCGGGATGGCCGGTGCATTAGTCTAAATCCCTCCGGAGGCCGCTGGAAATCTCGCTGTCACAGATTCAGAGGAAAAGGTTTTCAAGAAACGGCATTTATTTAATAAATTTCAACTGAAAACAATAAAGCTGAAGAGTTTGTTTGTTTGCTTGAACGCGCTATTCTCAGGAACTACTTATTTGAAATGAAAAATCTTTTTGTGTTGGATTGTCCTTTTGAAGAGGAAGGCTTTATTTAAGCTATAGTGAAACACTGTTTGTGCGGAAATCGAATTCCTCACGGACGGAGTCGCAGGCAGCCGCTTGTTTATTTAATAAATGGTAGATTAATAATATTGTACGAAATATTTGACAATAATGGAGATCAAGTTAAAAAGTCAGCAAAATATTAAGCAACAGAGTATTACAGATGACATTAAATCAATAAATATATATATTTTTTTAAAGATTTTTATGAACTAAAAACTACTAAGTTCCTATATAAATAAACTTTTTCATAGAGTTCCTTTGACAATTCTCTGGGCCAAATAAATATGTTAGCATGTGAATTTAGGAATAGAGATTATTTGTGATACTTTTACTACTTACACTCTAAGATCTTAGATATATTCCTTTGGCGCCGGAGCTGGGGTAATTTTATATGCGATTTGGCGGATCTCCTTTAGCACAGACAATATTTAGACCCTGAGCAAAAACATAGGCTACCTTTTATTGCGAGAAAAGGGTTCTGAAATGCACGCGGACGAACGGGCGGCCACTAGTTTTGTAATAAATGTGAATATTTGTTTGTTTGAATGTTTGTCCGTCAATCACGCTGAAACTACTAAATGATTTTGATGATATTAGGTATATATGGGCGGAACATGGGCTAACTTAGGCGATATAATACTTTTTACCCTGATTATGTACTCTCATGAGAAGCTTAAATATTATCGTCATTCACGCCGTAAGTATTGAACGGATGGTGATGTCCTAATTCCACGCGAGAATAGCCGCGGGTAAAACCTAGTATAAAATTTACTGTATTTATTACTTTTCCACCGACCGTGGTGTCATCCTTTGTGAGAGATTAGAGATTGCGCTCAACTACACGGGTCGCTTAGAGGATTGCGGACACTCGGGCTTATTACGCGCTATCTGCTCCTTCTACATCATTGTATTGCTGCTTTGTGTCCGTTCTCGCTTTATACGGATACAATGCGTTGATTCTCGCCTTGATTTTGTTATCTTAATTGATAAATGGAAATTGGAATTCTGCAGTGTTGTGCCGGCCTAAGAAATTACTAAGTCTTCTACGGGAGCTGACTCACTTTTAGCAACAAAATTTTGTAATGATATTTGTGAACGGGACTAAACGCGATTTTAATTATGTATTATGTAGTACATATATACTTATTACTGCTTGTCGTTTCGGCTGCGTTACAAAATTTTTTTGTGAATCCTAATCTTTAGCACCTTATTTAGTCTTTTTTCTTTGGTTTTTATCGATAAAATTGATATTTTTGGCATGGCATTAATAGTAATAGGTCACTTAAAGCACTTAATACGTGCCCGTATCTGTTACTTTCTTATCAATGTATTGCTGCTTTGTATCCGTCCTCATATAATACGGTCACAAGACGTGGCTCCACCGTATCCGCTCTCATTGACGCGAGGAATCGGGGAACCTTAAGCGTTAACTGTTTTCTCCTCGTCTGCAAGCTATTGGCGCTTTTGTTTTGTCTTAAATTGATAAATGGATGTTGGTACTGGTTCAGCTGATCTTGAAATGTAGGCCTATTAAAATGATTTACGATACCCTGTGGTTAAGACACTTACGAATGTGGCATCGTTGACAGTCATTACATGTTAAGCTTAATTCACCGTCAATTTTGTTTGGCCAACTTTGATTTTGCTAGAACAAAATCCAGACAGCAACTTTCGGAAGCTCATATTTTAATATGGAATTTATAGCAAACTAGCGGCCGCCCGCGACTCTGTCCGCGTGGTATTCGATTTCGAATTGCCTAAAGCCTTCCTCGTCAAATAGACTATCCAACACAAAAATAATTTTTCAAATCCTGAGATTAGCGCGTTCAAACAAACAAACAAACATACAAACCAAAAAACTCTTCAGCTTTATATATTAGTATAGATTATTCGGATAGTGAACTTGTTTTACCACGAATCAGACTCGAGGCGGGAATTTAACAAGTGACAGTTGTTATTTTAACCATATCTCCAAGAGACAGAAAAAAAATTAAAAATAGTAAGCTACAACTGCACAAAAATCCCATTTATATTTATATTATATAACGCTAAAATTTATGTAAAGGAGTAAATTATCCACGTTCTCTCAAACAGTAAACACGCTTATCAAAAACATTATGTAAAGGACGAGCCGCAATGCAAAGCCGTAACTCCAGACTCCGCCAAATAATTCATAGCTTTAAATGGAGAATTTACTGTTATAATACGGCAACTGCCTAGGATCTACTAGCCGCAAATATGTTAAAAATTCAGTATCAGTGAATTTATGTATGCGGTTCATGTGTTCATCTATACTTACTTATACTTATAATAAATCTGTAAAGTGGTCAATTCTAAAATAACTATTAGTGATCGATACTGATGCCAAACATGCAATCAGTAAATTTTTTGGTTGTCTGTGTGTATGTTCCTTATAGAAACAAAAACTACTCAGATTTTAACGAAACTTGGTACAGTTATTCTTCATACTCCTGGGCAGATTATAGGATACATTTCGTTACGCTACAATCAATAGGAGCAGCGTAGAGAAGGGAAATATTGGGAAAACGGGAGAAATTACTCGACTCCTTTAAGCTTCTGTCGCGTGTGCAGCCTTAATGGCTTAAGTCACATACAAATCATGTCTGACGGAAATATTCTGCGTAAAATTGCCTTAAAAATATCCCGCAACAGCTATGTCTCATCTTTTATGGTGATCACATATAACACGTGTAACTCCTGATCCAGATTGTTTTGAACGCGCTAATCTCAAGAAGTATTGGTGCGCACACTGTGAGCGGAAACCGAAACCCATGCGGACGGAGTCGCGGGCGGCCGTTAGTAAGTAAATAATGATCTTGAGCATTCATCTAATACCAACAAACATTTTCAATGTTTTCATGAATTCTACTATGTCAATGTTTATTTGGGTAAATTTTAAAATTGCAGTAAAGAAAATCGCATTGATGGATTTCATATGCGATTTAAGAGAAAATTAATAATTTCAAGAACGGACGCTAGCATATTTAATCTTCTACAGCTCTTAAACAGACTGATGATAGCGAAGTGGCTGGTTTGAACCGGTTATATTTATCCAATAGCAGACTCCACGCTTAACATCCAACCGATTGGCTGATTCGGATGTTTCCGAAAAGCAGACTTCGCACCAAACATCCAGCTTTTCGGCTGATTTTGTTATTTACCAGCCTCCTGCATGTTTTGTGTTACATTGTTTGTTCGGATATGTTTGCTTTATGGAGCGTGAACTGAGATACCGCTATGCATCATTGTTGCCACATTATGTCGAAGAGTTCACGCCTCGGAAATAACCTCGTGTGTACGTACTTCTTTCTTTCTTTTATAGACTTGTTTTATGTACTACCGTGAGCCTAAGTATCTTTAACTCCGATATAATAGCCATTTCACATATTTTCATGCTCTATTCGTGTAGTATTCTAACCACAAAATGTATCAGTTAGTTGTACTTCGGTGACTTAATAAAATATCCAGTATCCAATGTCCAACAGCTTATACTTAACTACTACGCCTAAAAGTCTCCGGGTTGGGACCGAAGCTTCGATTGAAGTGTAGCATTTTGTAGACCGCAAAGCGGGGCAAATGGACGACAATAAAGAAAAGTCGCCAAAGTTGTTTCCGTTGAGGCAAATGTTCAGATGTTCAATAGTTCAGTACACAAACCGTGTCTTGTTTAAAGATACTGGATTCGAATGGATTATTGTATAACATATACAATTGTTTCTCAATCGTTAATGTAAAACATTACAAGTAATAAATGAGCAATCGATGTAGTCGATCTCACAAGGTTCCCGATTATGTTACATGAAATAATTAATATACTCCAGCAGAATATTTGCCGTTGTAAATATTTATCCGTCCCAGTGCTCAATTATATTACATGAGATACATACTTAATTAACGCCAAATTACGCCACATCGTTTCACATTCGATTCTCGACGCAGATAGTAACTTCGATCCGAATGATCACAGTCCAATTATTACGTGTTCATCCCGCTATCCATGACCGTATGCCTCAATAAATAATCCGATTAAATTCCCAAAGAGTGGAACCAGCTCCGATGAATGAATATCAATAGATGAAGGGAATCATTTGACAGTTATGCTATCCTTTTCTCCATATTGTGAATCACGTGTGATATAGCAAGAAAGCAGACACAAATGTACTCTCGGAGCCTAACTGTCAAGTGGGATGTGGAGACCAATTTTCTCGCCCAAATTCTCTTAAGACTTAGGTGTAAAGTTTTTAGAATTTTTAACGTTTTGGGTGCTACACTTAAACGTGGCATAGGGAGTATATCTATGGTATTCATTAATCTGAGGGTGCCAGTAAAAGGAGAAATGACGCGTCCGACGCGACCAATGTTTGTGTGTCAATTTGACTAACAATCCAATTACCCGGCCGCACAGAAACAGAATACTAAATGGTCGTGATGTCACCGGAATTCAAAACAAACGGCGTTCGGCTATAGTTGTTCAGTTAGCGATAGCTTTTCCTTGTATTTTTTCTAGTTCCCTACAATCAATCGGTTTATTTGTTTTTTCACTGCAGTTGAACGCTGTGGAGCGCTGTCGATTTTACTTTAGCGATGTTTGGATTTGATAAAGTTTATCCGCAAACATTTTGAGCTCCAAGATCGACTCATTATCTGATTGGCTATGTGATTCAGTGGTTTGTGCTGGGGTTAAATCATAAAATGTTCGAGTTTGAAATGTAGCGTTTTTAAATAGGTTAGCTAAATTTGTATTGGGTTTTCCGAACACAGCCCGGGTTTTTCACCATTACGAATTTGCGAGCGTGGTGACTGAGCAAAAACCCATCTATATCAAGAAAAAACAAAGAAATGATAGAGCCCCCCCTGCAGTGGGACATTTAAAGGCTTATACATACTTTAATTTACCTCTACCTAGCTAAAAAGCTTGTTATAATGAAGGAATTAGACGTTCATATTAACACATAATGTTACTATTACTAACGGCCGGTGGCGACCCAAACAATTGACTTTAATTACTGACACCTAATTTTAACTTATGCCACTTTTCGTCACATTAGGGTCACCATTATCTGCAATGGGGACCAGGATTCTAGGTATATTTCATACCCCAGTCATCTGCTTCCAGATTTGATCTTACAATTCCATAAGTGCAGTGACGATTTAGTTATTCTAAGGGTGTTACCACACCAATCGATCGATGGTAGAATGGAATAGTCGACGTCGATCGAGCTGTTTCGCCAATCGATCAACGTCGACCGGTGCCATCGATCAGCAATCGATCGATTGGTTAGTCGACTTGTGTCCGTTGATTTCGTCGATCAATTAAAGACATCAAGAAGATGTCGATCAGCATCGACCGATGTCGATCAATGGCGTCGATCGACGATCGATCGGTTGGTGTGGTAACACCCTAACACACGCATACATATTTAAAAATATGATTTGTAAATGTAGTTTTGTGTTCCGCGCTTCAGATTGCCGCCCACCGAACTAAGAGTATGAGAATGAGGTAATAGGAAGTGCACCGGAGCTTGCGCACTATAACAAATCTTATCTTGCGTGGCTGGCTGCTCGAAAGACCGGCCGCCATGGTCGAAAACGGCCGGAAGGGTATTTAGGGTTCCGTAGCCAAAATGGCAAAAAAACGGAACCCTTATAGATTCGTCATGTCTGTCTGTCTGTCTGTCTGTCTGTCTGTCTGTCTGTCTGTCCGCCAGTCTGTCACAGCCACTTTTTTCCGAAACTATAAGTACTATACTATTGAAACTTGGTGAGTAGATGTATTCTGTGAACCGCAACAAGGTTTGCACACGAAAATAGAAAAAAAAATAAAAAAATGGGGGGTCCCCATAGTTAGAACTGAAACTGAAAATATTTTTTTTCATTGAACATATACGTGTGGGGTATCTATGGATAGGTCTTTAAAAATTATATTGAGGTTTCTAAGCTCATTTTTTTCTTAAGTGAATACTTTGCGTGACAGACTCTTCCAAAGTGGAAAAAAGTGTGTCCCCCCCCCTCTAACTTCTAAAGTAAGAGGATGATAAATCTGAAATAAATATATAATGTACATTACCATAAAAACTATCAACGAAAATTGGTTCGAACGAAATCTATACAGTAGTTTTTTTAATACGTCAAAAATAGAATTTGTACGGAACCCTCAGTGCGGGAGTCCGACTCGCACTTGGCCAATTTTTTTATTTTGTGTCAAAACACTCTGTTACTAACGTAAAAGTCGTAACTCATACTCATGAAATCAATTTGCACTATGCCCGGATGAAAACAACAGCTTTTAATTTACTAGCCGAATGCGTACACAACAATGTTTGACTTTACAGTGGAAATCCTTTTTTATTTTAACTTTTTTTCCATAAAAACTTTTAACGTTAATTATGATGATGATAATAAAAAGCCTTTGCCCTGTTTTTTTTTACGTATAAAGTCAAGTTATGGCGTAGAAAATCTTAGAGAGGTAGAGCTTAGTAGAACTTCCACTCAAATGAGCCCCTCGTCTGGGGAAGTAGGTACCTACAGCTTCACCATACAGAAGACCACAGGTAAGTAGCACTTCGTAACTATTGTGCTATGTTTCAGCTGGTGAGTAAGGTTGCCAGAGCTCAATTGAGGAGGTCATGGTTTTTATAGAGGCAAGCAACGCACCTGCAACCCTTGAAAGGTCGTTGATGTCCATGGGCAGCGGTGATGTGACCCGCTTGTTTGTTTGCCTCTATAAAGTTCCTCATATAAGAAAAGTGTATATTATTCTGTTTACAGCAGTTTATGTTTTACCCTGTTAAACCTGCCATTATCTTCCTTATAACGTGGTCAAATTAAATACATATCCCGCATTGTTAGTACACTTGGCTACCCTACTCGCACTTACGTCCTCTCCCATTTATGCGATGTAGTTAGAATAGTTGGATTGCCACATTTTCATAATGACACCAATTTGCTGAATTGTTCACGTGGTTTGTTTAGAACTTGCTTAAAATACCCATTAAGTGGCGGGCAGGGAACATTCATTTGTTGTTTCAATCATTTTACCGCAGCGTGTGATTACGTCGTAATTTGGACGAGTATTTATTTATTAAATGGTGCATTAATCAACGTTTAGAGATAAAGCAGTTTTGTTTAAACACACTATTAACAATAACGATATGGTTGGTTTGCTTGATTGATCAATGAGAGAGTTGGTTTGATCAATGTGCTTTAATGGGGGTTTTGTCCCTATGCTTTACAGTACCTTAGATAAAAGATCACATTTATGTATTTACTTATTTATTATTAATCAATACATGCCGATTTGTTACTCGCAAACTAACATGGTCAGGTTAACAGCTACATAAGCAAGGCACTTTTAGGCCAGAGAATAGAAAATAAGGCGAAAGCAAGGGATACGACTCTACCCTACTCCATCATCATCATCCAAGTGTATGTACCGGTCCCGGTCCATTGCCTACTTCACACGATCTTTGGCATCCAAAATAGTCAGACCATTGTGATTGTGACGCACGTCATGCCTCAAGACGTCAAGCCAGCATTACTTAGGCCTTCCCTGATAGACTACTCACAGCTAAATATTAACAAGAGCCTACGCCACCTTAAATTACGAGTGTTACCTACACATTTTAACAACCTTAATAACGTTTCCTCTCATAATACAGTCACACTTCACGGCAACTAGTTACGACTTTATACCGCGTCCTAGAAAAGAAAAATAAATGTCTTCCAACTGTAATGTTGGAGAACAAACTTCAGAAACACTGCAAACATGATACAGTAATAGTTGCATACCGCAACTCCGTAAAGTTTTATATTACTTCGGATCTCCGATGCTTAAGCTATGTAGTATTAAAAAAAAAACTTTCTTCTGTCCGTCCCTTTGTATGCTAACATCTTTAAAACTATGCAACCGATTTTTATGCCGGTATTTAATCATGTTTGACAGGCTCGTCTGTCAAGTGGTTAAAGACCCTGGCTACAAAACCAACGGATGCTTAAAAAAGTATTAAAGTATGTCTTTCTGTTCTCTAGCGTCGATATTACAAGCTTCGAGCTTAGTTTCGGGCTAGGCAATTAGAGTGTTAGTCCAAAGAACTTATTGATTTATTTATTATTAGTAAGAGTATTTAAGACCAAAAATTCTGTGCACAATATGGTAGACACACTTTAATACTCGTAATTAAAATTTACCCGACCAAAGCCGGGGCGGGTAGCTAGTAAGCTATAAAACGAGAATGCGGGAGTTCCGCACCATGCTTAGTCCGGGACTAATAAAAGTAATGTTCGATGGTTTCTTTCGTCTTTTTGCAACGGAATGAGATTTAACTTTAGTCGTACTAGCTTTATCCTAGTCGATTTTCTCACTAAATCGTTTTGTTGCGGCATAAATTTAACTGAAACTTTTGTAGGTTAAACAATTCTTATACATATTACAATGAGTTTAAAGTTTAGTTGTTTTGAGCTAAGATTACCAAATTGTATATTTTGTCCGAGTAATATTCATGAAAAGCTGAACCAAGTTAACATTGCTTTTATTGGGTCTAAATCATTATCAAGCAAAATTTTAAATAACAGAGTAAAAATACACGGAGCTTTAATCTTTGTAATTTTCTTACCTAGCAAACATTGTCTCTCTTATATGAAAGTCTAGACAGAGGTTTAACTTAATTCTATGCTTTTTCAAATGAAATATATGAAAAAGATCAAAGCAATCTCCTTCAACTAGAATAATAAAATAAGATTTTAGACTTTAATATTACTGTAAGAATATTAATATAAAATTCCTAAGCTAATCAAAAATTACTCAGCTGCCAGTCGAGCTCTCATTTCCTACAACACCTTCACAAATTATTTCTGTTATTATCACGTCTTTATATGAGAGGAAGTTGCAATTCCTTTAATGAAAATTCCTATTATAAGAAAATGCTTTCAGGCATCAGTTAAGTTATTTCTAGGTAAAGTTTCATGCCGTTTGCTGGCTGTGTTAAATAATCTCTGTTTGCTATTGAGTTTATTTCCGCAGTGTAAAGTCGCATAGTAGACGCATTTAGCCGGGGGTAGAAGCCTAGTCAATACAAAACAATCAAATTATTAGTTACTTTAGTGGGCTTCAGAAATGCACTTAATTAACCCCTTCTAATTTTTATAAATGTTAGTTTCATTTGACAGATTTTGAATAAATTTTGACAGACAGAATTACTTTCGCATTTATAATATGAATAGGGATACTGAAGTCGTACAATCAATACTTTATTGGTGGATTGAATCTTAGCCAAAATTAGCGGCATAATCAAAATACCTGCTGGTATAATAGTTGTTATAATAGTTGACGTCTGCTCTATTATGATAACACGGCAGTGTCAAAAGTGTTACCGCAACCGCAATCCACAGCCGGGTGACTTAACCAGTGCGATTATGTATTAATAAACCATCCATGCTAATTTAATCTATAAAGGCACACAAACATAGCTGATATTCGGGTGTAAATAATAAATCTTTTTTTACGATTGTTATTGTATTTTCGAACTTTTTCTTAAGTAATTGTTTATTCGTAAACATTATTTCAACTTACGAGATATTTTCTATGTAACTTTTCACTATGTAATCTTATTATTATTATTTATTATTAGGAGCCTATAGTGTCCCACTGCAGGGCAAAGGCCTCCCTACCCTCTTTCCATTTTTTGCGGTCTTGTGCCATGGTGTGCCAGTTTACATGAAATGAGTCGAGCTCATCTCACCACCTCCTTCTAGGTCTACCGCGAGGTCGAACCCTATTCGAAGGTATCCACTCAGTGGATATTCTAGCCCAAAGTTGGTCAGGCATGCGGCAGACATGACCGGCCCAGTCCCATTTACTATGTAATAACTTTTGTTATATATCTCAAACTTACCTAGTGTTTATTTCGATGTGACAGGCAAATCAAAAACCAACAGTAGTTGTGTTTTGACTTGCCTATCAAGATTTGAAATTCAAATGATACTGCGGCTCGCAAAATGTAATCTGGTGATTTTGGGGGTACAACTTTCAAGTTTGCCACAGAGTTCATTTATCACCGCTAAGCGATGCAAGTTAAAGGAAAATTCCGATATTCATATCAGAAATTGTTTACGAACGCGAGAAATGGCAGCGACTCCGCAAAGTGCCCTTTTATCGTTTCTGTCGAAGTGCGCTGCGCAGTGCTCATTATTACCAATACTTAGGCATCGTGGGATGATGGAAGCAATTTAGCAAGCGGCGCAAAGTGTACGAATCGAGCGTTTGACCTAAAATTATGGTCAGCTTAGTTTTCCTCTAAACATTGGGATGCGTGCTAAGAGATGTTGAGAGAAAACCAAAATTGTTTACCACACACCACATTTATATAACGAATGGCAGTATCAATGTCTCTTGCATAGTTCAATATTGCCGCGTCGAGTACGTACATATGAACGTTACTTAAACTTGGCCTTTATTTAAAGTATGCAAATAACTTTTGTACCAAAATAATAAAGTAAGAAATTGAGAAATAAAATTTTAAATGCGGTCAAATGTATCAAACTTGGCCTCTTTTTACGGTAAATTTAACTAAAAGGCTCTCAGAAGCAGACGGCCGGATGCGCCCGTCTCCGGGTGTTCGGTTTTACGATCTAAACTTTGATGCACTTTTTCTCTCGTTTATTTTTATTTATAGTTCATTTAGTCTTTAGATAAACATCAGAAAGTCTCAAAACACTCAATGTATTGTATGTTTTAAAGACTAGTCGATTAGTTTTGCTTTTATTAATTAAACCATAATTGTTTTTCTTTTACTGTAACAATCACGATACCAAGCTTAGGGTAATTTTATATTTTTTTTAATTTTTTGTTATATTTTATTCTTCTTATTATTGAATTGTCGATGTGCTATTTGGGTTTTGTCAATAAATGATGCATATTGTTTTCTTTTCAAGCATAACAGTGAAATAAAGTTTCGAATTATTATTTAACCAAGAAACCTAAAACTGGCAAGAGTGCGTCGAACTTGGCCGTTTTTTTACGGTAAATTGAACTAAAAGGCTTTCAGAAGCAGAGCGCAGGATGCGGCCGCCGCCGGACGTCCGGTTTTACGGCCCGGCTTTAAATGCTGCAGTTTTCTCTCGTTTTATCTTATTTATGGGGTCTGCGTCATTGAGTGTGAAATGCCTAGAATCGAGGCAGGTTTTAAGATTGTTTAGTTAAGTGGAGTCGTGAAAATGTGAACAATGGTGATTATGATCCATCTGGTGAACCTACAACTCATTTGCGTTCACTCTTAAAAAGTACAGACTTCAATGTATGTAATTGTGATATAAATTAAAAATGTTAAGGCATTCCTTGCACTTTAATGGATTTAATCAGCTTCTTTCAGGCAGTAATTTGTTTGGCATTTAAACTGTCATAGACATATTCATCATCATCATTCGCCTGCCCTATATATTTATCTGAGATTGTTGGTGGTGTACCTGACACCAAGCGAGACACAATTTGCTCCTCTTATTTTGTGATGACACGAAAAACAACTTAATGAATAATCATTATTCCGTAGGCATCGGAACGCTCAATCGTCCCTGGTCAATATTAAGCCATTCGATTCCTCCGTGTTTTCAAAGGAAACAGCTACAGAGACAGATATAAAAAATAACAGCTTCCGTGAGTAATAAAAACGACCATCTCCCATTTACTAGGCTTATTTGTGTTACGTACGTGACCGTCGTGCAAAACTGTTACGATGGGACGGCAAATCTGGCCCTGATGAGATTCTCACGAGTATTACTGTGACGATAATAGTTATGTGTACACAGAACTTGGCGTGTTGTTTGCTCGATTGGTTACTGGGCGATGGTAATAAAATTAACGAAGTTTTGTGTCGATGGTTGCCAAGTAACATGTGGACTGGTCTTAAGTTTTTTTGTATATTTTATTTTAGCATTTTTATTATTTCTTGCCCGGATTGCAAGAGGTGCTGGGTTCGATTCCCGCCTGAGCTACAATATCCGACGAATTTTTCTTTGCTTCTAATTTTAAAAATTATGGTCTTAGGTTGGTTACATCTATATTTTTTCTTTCTACATCATTAATTAGCTGAAGCATAATAAAAAAATGTTTAATTAATTCAGTTTTAAATACTATTGTAACGAGTTTGTGAATTGTAAAATACGTTACTACGATTGAGCACAAAGGTTTGTTAAACCGCCGATCGCAAAATCAGTAACCGTTAAAATAGTCTTCTTTTCCCGTTATTATTTTAAAGCTTGCAGAATTAACGGTTTTCAGATGGCTTAATTAGCAATCCAGTGCTTTCCGTAAGTACGAGTACAAGCGATTTCCCAGTAGATTCGAACTGGGTTTTAATTATTTTCTGAAATTACCAAACGTTTGATAATGAAATATTATTTATCATTTCGTTTCTTGTGATAAACTTCGAAAAACACACCTTCTAATGATTTTTTACGCTCATTTTACTGTGACAGAAATCTCATTAACCAAACATATAATTATCAGGCGTAAGTCCAGTGCCTTTATGCGTGGTGTTTTCTAAAACACCCATTGTTAGTACCGCAATATCTATATGTACTAATATAATAAAACTGAAGAGTTAATTAATTTGTTTGAACGCGCTAATAAGAGCGATGGTGGCGTAGTGGTGCGGATGGCGCCTCACATACCTGAGGTCCGTGGTTCGAATCCGGGATTTTTCTAAATCTATGTGTGGATTTTAGCCATCAGCTCGGCGGTGAGGGAAAACACCGTGAGGAAACCTGCACATTCAGATAGTTTAGTTCAGTTTGATCTGAATGTGTAACCATGATCAAATCTGTCTTGTTTGCCCTCTATGGGTTACGAAGGTCTGATGGCAGTCGCTTCACTGTAATAACCAGACTCGCTATATCCTGGATCATGGTCAAAGCGGACCCCGCATAGAAACGGGATAAACGCTAGGAAGAAGAAGTTTGAACGCGCTAATCTTAGGAACAAACTCTTCAGATTTATTATATAAGTATAGATTGAGTAAGTTCTTACAAAAAACTCAGACTTCCGAGCGCTGAAACATAATACCTAAGTTAAAAAATTGCAGAATAACCGACACCGGCTTAATTTACAAACACTACTATATTAAAAACTCATTACACTCCGTAACTTAATTAAGTGGTGCACCCGTGCATTAGGATATTAAAACTGCACTAGACATTTGCGTGCTCAAACCTCCAATGTGATAATATCGGGCGGGAATATTACAAAGCCATTAATGCGAGGCATGCGATCCAAAGCATAAGTCCGACGGCCAGACGTGCCGCTGCAAGCATTGGACCGGCAGTTGGCTAATTTGTAAATGGAGTGGATTTATTTGATGTTGTTTACTTCAATATGCTACTACTTAGAGTGTTATTCTTTAAATGAAGATAATCATTCAGATCAGTTAAAGTCAAAGGTTTTGAAAAGGAAGAAAGAAAGACAATGGATAAATAATAAAACATTGTATTTCCGTGTAAGACCGAGGCAAATGAGTATGGGGTTACCTATATTGTGAAGAAAATATGTAATTGTATACATTCGTCTTAAGATGAGATCTACTATCCACAATACTGCACAAGTCAATTGCGTGCTCAAACCTCCAATGTGATAATATCGGGCGGGAATATTACAAAGCCATTAATGCGAGGCATGCGATCCCAAGCA
Organism: Nomophila noctuella; assembly: GCA_958496325.1. NCBI lineage: Eukaryota > Metazoa > Arthropoda > Insecta > Lepidoptera > Crambidae > Nomophila > Nomophila noctuella. The sequence goes on along the minus strand of OY292491.1, from coordinate 3,810,401 downwards.
TAAGTCTGACGGCCAGACGTGCCGCTGCAAGCATTAGAACGGCAGTAGGCTAATTTGTAAATGGAGTGGATTTATTTGTTGTTGTAGACTTTAGTCTACTACTCCTTAGAGTATTAATCTTCAAATGGTAGGCAGTACAGTTAAAATCAAAGGTTTATAGAAGGAAAATAGAAAGACAGAGACTGATAAATAATGTAATAACATTTTATATGTCTGTAAGAGAAAGGCATAGCAAATGAGAAAGGGCGTAGCTATATACATATTGTGCAGAAAATTAATAATATATAAAAGCGACTTAAGATGAGATCTTCTACTTCTACAGCCACAAAATCATGGTTTAGCATCAAAAAATCTATAACAATTGATACCAACAAATTTCATAAATAAAAAAACTTCTGTAGGTACTGTATGTTTTTTTAAGTAAATCTGCACTAGACATTAGAATATTACAAAGCCATTAATGCGAGGCATGCGATCTCAAGCATAAGTCTGACGGCCAGACGTGCCGCTGCAAGCATTAGTGCGGCAGTTGGCTAATTTGTAAATGGAGTGGATTTATTTGTTGTTGTTTACTTCAATATACTACTTCTTAGAGTTTTATTCTTACTAAATTGTAGGCAATGTTAGGCAGTGCAGTCCAAATCAGAGGTTTACAGAATAAATAAAGAAATACGGTGGATATAATTAATCATTTTATTTGCGTGTAAGAGGGAGGCAAATGTGTAAGTGGGTACCTCTATTGTGAAGAAAATATAATATAATCATTTACCGTCGTCTTTAGAGGTGAAACTAGCCACAGGATCATGAAAGTAATTAATATCACAACGCATTTTAGCATCACTAAATCTAGAATTGCCGATACCCGATACTCGTATTTCAAACGAACACAAACTTCTTTACGGTATTAACTCATCACAGTATACAATTCCTGAGTCTTATTCTTCAAATAGTATTCTTATTATTAAGTAAAGCTAAAAACAAAGACTTAGATAAGGGAGACAGAAAGACGGTGGATAAAGAATGTAAAATTTTATGTGTGTGGAAGAGGGAGTTTAATGAGCCAGAGGGTACCTAATTGTGAATGATCACTGCCATCTATGGACATCAACAATAGGGGTCGCAGTCTCGAAGATGCTTACCGTCTTGGAATTGAGGTCTGGGGATCCACACACCAACTTAATTAATGAAACATACTAATGACGTGTAAAATACTTCATTAGTATGAGTACACCCAATAGGGTACACGACTAACTTCAAAATAAATTATGAAACTCTTACATTAAAGAAGTAATTAATAAATAATCGCTTATCATTATGCCACAGTAACTTTTGCGCTTTTAACAAATTATTACAGTTAATCGGGACTTAAAAGTATTCATTTGACATTACTAAGTTGTGACGTCAAACCTTAGTATTTCATACAATTTTCCCTACAACCTTACGTTTTTGACGTTTAATAAAAGTGAGTGATTTGACCTGTCAGTCGTGTACCCCATTAAGAAGCGATCAAAAAGTATCATCTGAGAATTTATTATATCTACATTATCTATTCTAAATATGATTAAGTTGAAGAGTTTGTTTGTTTATTTGTTTGTTAGAACTCACTAATCTCAGGAACTCCTGGTTTGAATTAATAAAGCTTTTTGTGTTGGATAGTCTATTTGCCGAGGAAGGTTTTAAGCTTTAGCATAACACTACGTGTTCAGAAACCGAAATCCACGAGGATGAAATCGCGGGTGGCCATTTGTGTTATATTTAAAAACTTAACGTTTTAACAAAGAAACATCATGCGCATTTCTGATCAAATCTGCATATGTCGTCATTTGATGGCGCACAATGTTTGAACATCATGTTCATTTATTGACGAAATACCCCTTATTCGGATCAGTATATAAAAAAACCGGCCAAGAGCGTGTCGGACACGCCCATGAAAGGGTTCCGTAGCTAAAAGATGGCCCGACCGTTTAAGACACCATTTAGTAAGGGCAACTGCACGTCATAAGTTGGTCGAGTTGTATAAAAATAACTATGTATGATACAGAGTTCGCTATAGTTTTCGTTGAAAGTACTTACTTGGAGGTATACAGGACATTTTTTTCAGAATTATTGTAATAGTATTTCAAAAGTTAAGGGGGGGGGACGCTCTAATTTTAACTTTGTATATATATATCTCGAGACTGGGGTGTTTGATCCACATGGTTTCAAGGCAAGTTTTATTGTATTTAAAAATACCTTTTTAACGATACCCCACACGATGGGGTAAACCGATTTTTTTTTTTCGAATTTACTTTTCGCTGTATGGGAGGGGGGGGTGAAAATAATTATTTTTCGATTATTTTAAAAACCAATTCTTGAATTATCACTATACATCTCTCCTCCAATTTTCGTGGCAATCGGTTCAGAAACGGCGGAGAACGAGCCAGGACAGACAGACAGACAGACAGACATGACGAAACTATAAGGGTTCCGTTTTTTGCCATTTGGCTACGGAACCCTAAAAAGCAATGACCCAACGATCTTTTAAAACACAATTAATCATAATACCAGCTTCACGGATCCGTTGACAAAATTATACAGCGGACCTCGGTAAACAGGGGAGGTCAGCCTAATCCAAGTAAACACCTGGTCCGAACGCTCTTTCCAATTATGTGCGCATTAGGGCAGGCAAGGCGAGCCCACCTAATTGCTGAATTAGACGTGTGGGTACGTGCGTTTTGTTTGTATTATGATGACATACTGTGATTGAACCTGTGACTTATGATGGCACTTGTGTTGAGTCATGTTGTCTTGTTTGATTATCTCTACACTTACATATATAATAAAGATGAAGAGGTTATTTGCTTGTTTGTTTTGTTTGATTGAACTTGCTAATCTCAGACACTACTTGTTTGAATAGAAAAGTTATTCTTCTGTTAGATAGTTCATTCGTCATGGAAGGTTTTAATTAATAATAAAACTGTATGTGCGTAAATCGAAGTCCACGGGGACGAAGTCGCGGGCAGTCGTTAGTGTTTGTATTTTCAACGTTTTGACGTAGAGTATGCCGCGTTTTTCTGATCAATAATCTGCATAGGTCTTCATTTAATGCCACACAATGTTTAAACATATATATCGATATTTATCGATATTACATATTTATCGATGAAATGCCCTGTGTCCGAATCACTATATAAAATGCCATGACCTAACGATCTTTTAAAACACAATTAATCATAATACCAGCTTCACGGATCCGTTGACAAAATTATACAGCGGACCTCGGTAAACAGGGGAGGTCAGCCTAATCCAAGTAAACACCTGGTCCGAACGCTCTTTCCAATTATGTGCGCATTAGGGCAGGCTAGGCGAGCCCACCTAATTGCTGAATTAGACGTGTGGGTACGTGCGTTTTGTTTGTATAATGATGACATACTGTGAGCAGCATTTGAGTTGAGTTGAGACCTTGTTTGATTACGCAATCTTTACTTTTATAGTAATATAATAAGCCTGAAGAGATTTTTGTTTGTTTGAACGCGCTAATCTCAGAAACTCCTGGTCAGATTTGAAAAATCTTTTTGTTTTGGATAGTCCATTTTACGAGGAAGGCTTTAAGCTATAGTTTAACACCATATGTGCGGAAATCGAAATCCACGTGGACCGAGTTGCGGGCAGCTGCTAGTACATGGCTATCAACACGTTTTTACGAAGCAAGCAAAAAGCATTACCTTCAATTGTTTTTATGTTTGACGTACGACGGCTTTGTCGCTAACTTTTATGACTTTGTCGTCATTTAATAACACACAAATGTTTAAACATCGTAATATTTATCGATGAAATGCCCTGAATCCGAATCACTATATAAAAAGCCATGACCTAACGGTCTTTTAAAAGCACAATTAATCATAATACCAGCTTCACGGATCCGTTGACAAAATTATACAGCGGACCTCGGTAAACAGGGGAGGTCAGCCTAATCCAAGTAAACACCTGGTCCGAACGCTCTTTCCAATTATGTGCGCATTAGGGCAGGCTAGGCGAGCCCACCTAATTGCTGAATTAGACGTGTGGGTACGTGCGTTTTGTTTGTATAATGATGACATACTGTGAGTAGCATTCGAGTTGAGTTGTAACCTTGTTTGATTACACAATCTTGCAATCAATATTGGTTTGCTTGTTTGTTTGAACGCGCTAATCTCATAAGACGAAGAGTTCAAATTGAGAATTTCTTTTTGTTTTGGATAGTCCATTTGTCGAGGACATATAATGTATGTATGTATGTGCGGAAACTAAAATCCACGCGGACGAAGTCGCGGACGGCGCTAGTGATTACATAAAGCTGTTGTACTGAATATTTATTAATTTGGGTCGATTTTACAAAAGAAGTTGCATTGGATGGTGACACACTTCACACAAAAAATAAACCCTAGTTGAATCCGATACTTTCACCCTTGTTAAGGTTCGCCAGCCAGAAGACTACGTACTTTGTAGAAGTAGCTTATACGATATTTTATTCTGTATTCAAGCTACTTTGTACCTTAAAATTAATTGAATAAGACACAGAAACCGTCAGCAAAGTGTACTAATTGAGAAGTGTTTGTGTGTGCACGTTTGAAAATGTAGTCAAATCAATTGCATGTGATTTGTATATCCATGTAAAAACTAGTGTCACTGGACATGCAGTAAGGCAAGACGGTCTCTGTTTGGAGCATAAAATAAAAGGAAACTATCGCTTCTTTAAAAAAGAGTATCGGCTTATTAATGTCCCACAGCAGGACAAAAGCCTCCATCATTTGAAATAATGTTTTCTTTACAAAAATTGGTTTTGGCTATCAAGCCAACCACCTGGTGATTAACCACGCGTGCCGCGTATTATTGACTTTCACCCTTGTTAAGGTTCGCTAGCCAGAAGACTACGTACGTTGTAGAAGTAATTATACGATATTTTAGTCTGTATTTAAGCCATTTTGTATCTTAAAATGAATTGAATAAGATACAGAAACCGTCAGCAAAGTCTACTAAGCTCAATTGAGAAGTATTTGTGTGTGCACGTTTAAAAAGGTTAAAAATTAATACGCCGTACGCCGCTCCGGCGGGTAAAAACAGACAAAGGTTTACCAAAAACTCGACTCACACAAGCGCGAGTGCTATCGATTACACGGCCAACCCAGACTCGACAATGGGCTGGGATATACTACACGTCTCTCAACGCGAATCTGAATACTTGATTTCTGTATCCATAGAATAACTGGTATAAGAGGAATGAAATAAAAACAATGTATATTGTGCATAGAGTGAAATAAATGTTGGGTACGTTTTTGCAGTCGTACCTCAACTTTTTGCAGTATCAAATAATGGTCATGCTTACCTACTGTAAGTACCTTTGCAAAATAATCCCTGAGTGAGGCATCGTTACACTGTTGAGATTCCGAACACTACGTCCGTGTAATTGTTACCGTAGTAATTTAAGGTAACAATTACAGTTCGTAGTAATTGTTACCTTAAAAGACGTGAGCCACCGTGAGGAACGAAATGGTGTATTACAGTGATCAATTGGGACATTAACTTAACAAAACTACAGTGATATAGTTCGTAGTGCATCGTACTGAGTGATAAAAATTCTCAAATACGGTAGTTGGATAAAAAGGTTAAACAAAGAATCAACCTTTGGCCTCCCAACCAGATCACTGCTAGTTGACACACAGTCGCGTAATTCGACCGAGTTTCTAAGCGACTGACAGCGCAGCGCTCCGAAGCACAGTCCGTAGGAAGCGGTGAACAGAGGTCGTCAGATCGAATCTACTCAATACCCGAACTTTTTGTACAATTTTTTTTTATTGTTTTTATTATTTATTCTTCTCTCGCTCAAAAATTTTCAATATGCCAAAGACCAAACGATCTCCGATCAAACCCCAGCAGTGCCCCTCGGACACGGACAATTCTTCGGTGCCTCGGGAGGACGAGGCGGCTCAGGGGAACGTAGGTCGGCGGCAAAAGAGACGGATGCTCGACTCCCCGTCTAGCACACACGGTGACCAAACTGATGCAACACTCATCGAAGAATTCCGCCAGGATTTCGCAAACTGCATCAGCGAAATGCGGGAGCTTCGAGCTGTTATATCCCCAGATAGTAAGGGTTATTGCTTACAACCTAAGCAATACCCCTTACTCAGCATTTTCATAGTGCAGTAGCGTATTCATTCACAATAGTTAGTCAGTCCACATCTCGACTCCGTGACGGCTGCCAGTCCAAAATTAATAAATTGTTTTTTTTAAAAAGAATCCCGTGATCATCCGTATAACAATGGTGGCAGCGGTGGGATACGAAAATCCCCCAAAATCCGTCTAAAACCCGAATACGTCTCCGAACCTACTCGATCCAGTACATAATAAAAATAAAAAAGGACAATGTTTCCCGTGAGTGTATCCTGCACGTTATAAAAACAATCGATTCCTGTGAAGTGATTCCTGTTACGAGTGTATCCAGTACATTATAAAAACTACATCGTGTCCTGTGAATAAATCCTGTTGCGAGTGTATCCTGTTCATATAAAAACTTAAATCGTGATCCGTGAGTGTATCCTGAGCAAGTTAAAAACTATGTACTTCGTGTCCTGTGAAGTGTATCCTGTTGTGAGTGTATCCTGTGCGTAATTAAAGTTACATCGTGTCCTGTGCGTAATCCGACAGAAATTATGAAGATGCTGTACCTGTAAGAACACTTATAATTAATAATTATTCTACTCAGTCGGGACTCAGTGCAGCTGCATTATCTCTCCGCCCACGCGCGCTTGCCGAGTCCGAGCGGAAATTCCAGGCTTATCTATCTTGTTTAGACTTCGTCTCGCTCAAACTACAATATGCCTAAAGACGAGCCAGGCAGCTCAGTGCCAATTGATCTTAATATCTTAATAAAATTTATAAATAAGTTTGATGGAAATCGCGATAAATTAAACGCATTCTTAAATAACTGCCGGAACGCGATTCGCTTAGCGTCGGCTTCTCAACAAGATATACTTTTAAAATATATCCTTAGTCAATTGGAAGGACGCGCCGAAAGCGCTTGTTCCATCAAAGAATTCGAAACCTGGGAACAATTAGAGGACTTCTTAAAAGCACAGTATGGTGATAAAAAGCATTACGCTGCCTTGCTCTCCGACCTACAAGAATGTAGGCAACAGTTTAGTGAGACGGTCAACCAGTTCGCCCTGCGAATAGAGTCATGTTTGTCAAAGCTTCTCACAGAGATTAACATATCGATACCCACTAAAAAGAAGGGTGAACTGGCTGGTCGCCTTGCAGCCATGCAAGATCTTGCGCTGCATACTTTTGTCATAGGTCTTAACCCTCAATTGTCTACAGTTGTAAGATGCCGTGATCCGGAAACTTTAAATGACGCGATCAATTTTGCTGTGTCAGAAGAAAAGATTTTAAAAGCATCCTCAAGACGTAATGGTTTAGGTCAACATTCTAATTTCAGTTATCAAGGGCGTCCTCGTTTACTCCAACCTCATAATAGACCGGCTCCGCAACAAAGGACTCATGGTAATGGTAATCCTAACAATCAAACATCATTCCGACCAACGTTTATAAATTCTTTAGTGTGTCGATATTGCAAACTTCCAGGACACACCATTGAACAATGCTCAAGACGCGAGTACAATAATAGGCGTTTTTTCAATAACAATAATCGTCCTAGCACGTCTTTCCAAAATAATCGGCCTATTCACGCGATCAATTCGGAGGTCGAAAATTCTACCGAAGATCATTTAAACGAGAGTGCTTTCCCGTCCGATGTCGTACGGGAAAATTAAATTCTCAAATCGATGTCAAATCATATTTAAATAAAAAGGTCATACAGCAGGGTAACCAGCCCCAAAACGGAGACCGCATTCCAATGTCTTATGCAAAGGTCATACAGCAGGGTAACCAGCCCCAAAACGGAGACCGCATTCCAATGTCCTATTCAAAGGTCGTACTTCAGGGTAAACAGCCCCAACCTCAAAATTTTAAATCTATTGTGTCTTCTAAATCCTGTCTAAAGTCTTCTGACAAATTTAATGCAACTTCAGTATCTAATATCATAAATTCCGCTATTCCAGCCGTCACTAAACCGCATGCATCCAGCACTGCACCTGAAACAGAAAACAAAAATATTAAAATTTATAATGTCACATCAAATATATCAAGAAAATACTTACCTTTCGTTGAAATACAATCATCAGTATCAACTAAACCTTTAAAAATGCTTGTCGATACTGGAGCATCCATAAGCCTTATAAAACAATCTTCAATTGATAGAATGCCTGAAATAAAAAGAAATATTATTACATTTACAGGAATTAATTCCGCTAATAAACCAGAAAAATCTTTAGGACATATTCCAATAGAGTTTAACTCCTTAAAATTTGAATTTCATCTTATAAATAATATAGATTTTCCTTATGATGGTATCATTGGTAGTGACATCTTGTCTGAGAGTAATTCTCAATTAGATTTTCAGAAAGACATCCTTATAATTAATCAAATAAAAGTAAACCTTAAATTCAATCAACCAGTCTACGTGATTTCTCCTCGGACAGAGGCTGTCATCGAATGCTCTGTACTAAATCCTGAATTAAGAGAAGGTCTTATTGTAGATCAGAATCCTTCTGATTCAATACTTATAGCTAATTCAATTGTCAAGGTCAAACCTAACTCCAGAATAAATATATCAGTTGTAAATATTTCAGAATCGCCGGTTACGTTAAATTCAGATCTGAAATTAAGATTATCACCTCTAGAAGGCGATTACAGCAAAATTTTTTATACTTCTGATCTTAAAAACAATCTTGACAGCGTGTTACATAGAACTGATGAAGTCCTAAACCTTTTAAGAACTTCTCATCTTAATGATGAAGAGAAAAATGCCCTCTACGATTTGTGTTCATCATATTCCGACATCTTTCATCTTCCAAATGATAAATTATCTCATACTGACGCTTTGGAACACATGATACCAACCACAAGTTCAGCTCCCATTAATACTAAATCGTATAGGTTTCCTGAAGTTCATAAAAAAGAAGTCGAAACCCAAGTTAATAAAATGCTTGATGAAGGAATAATACAACCCTCATCATCTCCATGGTCTTCTCCAATTTGGATTGTGCCGAAAAAGACGGACGCCTCTGGGCAACGCAAATGGCGTATTGTAATTGATTACCGTCGTTTAAATGACATTACTATTGGTGACTCTTACCCTATTCCTAATATAACAGAAATTCTTGATCAATTGGGTAAATGTAAATACTTCACTACACTCGATCTAGCCTCAGGATTTCACCAAATAAAAGTCTCTGAGCAAGATGCGCCAAAAACCGCGTTCTCAATTCCTCAAGGGCACTTTGAATTCACTAGAATGCCGTTTGGGCTCAAAAATGCCCCATCCACATTTCAAAGATTAATGAATATAGCCCTATCAGGCCTTCAAGGCATACAATGCTTCGTATACCTGGACGATATCGTCTGCTACTCACAAAGCTTAGAAGATCACATAAAAAACCTATCCAATATATTTTCCAGACTCAGAGATTTCAAACTTAAACTGCAACCAGATAAGTGCGAATTTCTTCGTAAAGAAGTGGCTTATCTTGGCCACATTATTACAAATGAAGGCGTTAAACCTAACCCCGAGAAACTCAAAGCTGTCGAGCAATTTCCTGTTCCTAAAAGTCCTAAAGACATTAAATCATTCCTTGGATTAGTATCTTACTATCGCCGTTTCATACCAAATATCTCCAAAATTGCCAAGCCTCTTACAAACCTTCTTAAGAAAGATATCCCGTTTTTATGGCAAACTAATCAACAGCTTGCCTTTGAAACTTTAAAAAATAAACTCGTGACAGCTCCTATCTTAGCTTACCCGGATTTTACACAGCCTTTTAATCTTACCTGTGACGCTTCTAATACTGCAATATCTGCCATTCTATCGCAGGGACCTCCAGGCAATGACAGGCCTATCGCTTATGCTTCTCGCAAATTATCCAAAGCTGAAAACAATTATAGTGTTACTGAGAAAGAGTGCCTCGCAATTATATTTGGCACAAAAACTTTTAGACCATATCTTTACGGAAATCGTTTCAAAATAATAACAGATCATAAGCCGTTACAATGGCTTTTCAATTGTAAAGATCCAGGTTCTCGATTAGTCCGCTGGAGGTTGAAGTTAGAAGAGTTTGAATATGAAATTGTTTACAGAAAAGGTAAAACCAACTCAAATGCAGACGCACTTTCTAGATACCCCGTAAATCCTGTTCAGGGTCAATCTGATCCAGAAAACCCGTCATCCTCTAATCAAGAACCTACCGACACCCAAAATCAAGATTCTGAACAAACTTCTTTAAACAAATCAGCTGATAATGACTCTTCACCTCCTTTCAGTCCTTTGACACTAGAAGATTTAAGTATTTCACTTCCCGCTAATTCCGATAGTAGTAACTTACCCAATATAGATCTCCTTGAGAGAGATGATCCAATCTCCTATAGTCCTGAAAACAAGAATAACTCATCTGTCCAAGGTTCTCTTCCTTCTACTCTTGATAGCCCTACAACACAAGAGAACTTACCTGCACAAGCTCCTCCTTCTTCGCCTCTTGAGCTGCTTGAAAACTTACCTTCTACTTCCCAAAATTCAGCTCCAGCTGTAAGCGTCGAATATAAAGAATTCCTGAAAGCAACTTCTAATACAAATGAAAATTTTAACACCCCTATAAAAGAGCATAATGAAAGCTTACTAAAATCTCATTGCAAAACTATTCTTGTTCCAACTTCAATTGACCTTGATGACTCAAATCCTTATATCCAAGATATTCTTTCCATTGCTGGCGATTCCCCAGCCATTCTTGACTCTGAAAGAGAATTACATTCATTTATTAAAATAGAATCGAAAGATAGAATCTACTATCTCTTATTTACAAAAGTCTACTATTTTGAAGATTGTACTTATCCAGATATATTTAAAACACTTAAAGCTGTACGTGATGATATAATTCTTAGCGGAAATATAAATGAAATAGCGATATCCGACTTCAAAAGCCTTTTCGAGCAACATTCTTTTGCTAAATTATATTGTATGCTTATGTTCTTATTTAACAACTCTAATATAACAATAAACATCCATCATAATACTATTATTTACCCAGTTCCAACTGAGATCTCTAGAATCTTAAAAGAAAACCATGATATTCCTATTGCAGGACATCTTGGCTCAAATAGGATGTTTAGCAGAATTAAAGAACGTTATTATTGGAAGAACATGAAAGCAGATATTGAGAATTATGTAAAGCAGTGTAAGCTATGTCAATCAAATAAAGCATTGCGTAAAATAAATCAATCTCCAATGCAAATCACAACCACATCTACGCGACCCTTTGAAAGAGTCAGCTTAGACATAGTTGGTCCTTTGCCCGAAGCTGGTCTTCAAAAACTTAAGTACATACTTACCCTTCAGGATGACTTAACCAAATTTTCTCTTGCTTACCCTATCTCAAACGCCACAGCAGAAGAAACCTGTGAGTGTTTAGTCCATTTTATTTCACTGTTCGGAATTCCTAAATCCATCTTAACAGATCAAGGTACAAATTTTACAGCCGAGCTTTTCAAGCTTACATGTCAATTTTTAAAAATTAAACAAATTTGGTCTTCACCTTACCACCCGCAAACCCAAGGTGCTTTAGAAAGAAGTCACTCTACTCTAAAAGAGTATTTGAAATCCTATGTCAATGAAAATCAAACAAACTGGCACAAATTTGTCTATACCGCTATACTTACCTACAACAGTACAATTCACACCACCACCAAATTTACTCCTTATGAACTTATATTTGGTCATAAACCATACATCCCTGACTCTATTTTCGATTCACGTCCAGACGTGACTTATCCTGAATATATCAAAATGCTTCATCATCGACTTAAATTATCTCGTGAAAAGGCCGTAGAAAATATTAATGCTTCAAAGGAAAGATCGAAAACTTACTATGACAGACATACAAGATCTGTCCAGTATAAAGTAGGCGATTATGTTTATCTTAAAAACCATGTCAGGTTGCGTAAAGCACTTTCCCCAATCTGGAAAGGTCCGTATAAAATCGTTAAGATTCATGGCTTCAATACTTTGTCTCTTTTAATTAACCGTAGACATGTCAAACATCATTTTGACGAAGTCAAACCAGCTCATGACAGCTGATCTTCTAGTTTTAATATTATGGATAGATAGATTAAGTGTCTTAAATTGTAAGTTTTAAACTGAGTAATAGTTTATTATATTTTCAAAATTTATATCTTTACAGAATTGCCGCAATCTTTTTCAATCTCGCCCTGGCGGGAAAAGAAAATCAATATATTGAGACCATCGATAAAAGTCCTGGTATTCTCTTCGATCCTGTTGGCACACTAAAGATTATTAATGATCAATTTCACATTGTCATTCCTTATGAGATTCTTCCATTTAAGAATCACTTAGAAAATATACGTGATGTTATGGTCACCATTCGAGTTCAATGTCGCGAAACCGACGAGATTGACAATTTCATATGTCAAAATATGATACAACCGCTAGAAGCTCTACTCAATGACGTCTCACGAGACTTTAATTCAATTTCACATATTATCTCCAATAAAATATCAAAAAGATCTGCTTGGTTCTCCGTGGTAGGAACCGTATTTAAACATATATTCGGAACATTAGATGAAGATGATGCACAAATGTATGACAACGCAATTAAAGCTCTGTATAATAATGATAAAATTTTAGCAGAATCTATTACTAAAAGCATCATGGTTTCACAATCTGCTATCGCTAATATAAATAAATCTTTACACGAAATAAATGATAATCAAGCAAAATTGAACGACGTCATTGAACAATTAACTAGTTCCTATAGAAATGTAACAGTAGTAATAGATGAACTTAGTTTTAAGGCTAAACTTCTCCAAGTTCTTTATGTACTACAATCTAGTATACTTACTTTATCTTTTAAGATCGAAGATCTTTTAAATTCTATTTTGTTTGTTAAGAGTAATACTCTACATCCTTCCATTCTGACACCGAATCAGATGTATAACGATATTGTTAGTAATCTTAAGATAATTCCTAAATATAAAGATTTCCCTGTCAATCTAGATATAAGAACATACCTTTACCAACTCCTCGCGCTGACAAGGAACTTACCTCTTTCGCGTTGATCCTTCCTTCTGAACAGCTACTTGCTTTAAGTAAGGATAAATCGTCATATACTTACCTTAAGTCCTTGAGTAAATGTAAAAAGATACTTACCGAAACTTACCTTTGCGACGTCCCTGACGTTTATGCTGTAATGAGTAATCCATCCTGTGAAATAGAATTAATTACAAAAGCAATAAATTATCTTCCCGAAAATTGTCCTGTGAAGTTCCTTTTCGGTGATATTGACATTTGGCATAAACTTAATAACAATAAATGGATTTTTGTACAATCACATTCCACTAAGCTTACTATTGAATGTTATAACGAAACTTTAGAAATAATAATATCCGGTACAGGTGTTCTTAATATTAAGCCAGATTGTATCGCGTTTCATAAGAATCTTAAACTAGTTTCTAAGACGGAGCCCAAAATATATGTTCCAAAGATATCTTCTGATTTTAACATTATAATTGACAAATGTTGTAATTTCCAGTCCAATAAAACCAAATTAGCCAATATTTCACTTCATAAAATCAAATCTATTTCTCTCGACGATTAAAAAAATTTTAAAACAACCTCCGATCAAATAATCAAAGAATTACACAGCATAAACCCCCCCAAATTATACAGTTTTAAGGATCATATTTCCTTTCCTATAATTAGCATTTTATCTCTTATATTAACCTTATTGATAATATTTACATTGTTTTGCAAAAAGTTTAAATTTTCTTCCAAATTATTTAATCGTAAAAATCCAAATAATCCTACTGAAAACGTCGTAGAGTTGCAACAGATTGGGCCTCGTCTTAGAATCGACTAATTAAAATTGTATCTCCTATTATGGATATATCTTCTATCTATCTTCTTATATTATATCTTATATTATATCTTATATTATATAATATTCTATACAGATCAATATTGTATTTTAATAAATCACGGAAGTCGTCACGCTGTCCCTTAAAATTTAAATTATCTAATAAACTTCAGTATCCTGAAGTTTATTCTCAAAGGGGGAGGTGTTATATCCCCAGATAGTAAGGGTTATTGCTTACAACCTAAGCAATACCCCTTACTCAGCATTTTCATAGTGCAGTAGCGTATTCATTCACAATAGTTAGTCAGTCCACATCTCGACTCCGTGACGGCTGCCAGTCCAAAATTAATAAATTGTTTTTTTTAAAAAGAATCCCGTGATCATCCGTATAACAGAGCGGAAATGGCTCAGCTCCGCGAGTCCTTTTCAACAATCACGGTGAGGCTGGACAGCGTGGAGAGCCGATTGGATGCTTTGGAGCGGCAGCCGAGCCGCGAGTCCGACGGCACGGCCGAACTGGAGCGCACCATCTCGGCACTCAAACTGGAGCTGAACGACCGCGACCAGGAGGCTCTGCTCTCGGACCTGGACATCGGTCTTCTGCCGGAGGAGAAGGGGGAGAACGTCGTCCACACGGTGACGGTGCTGGCGGCGCGGCTGGGCGTGACGCTGGAGGAGCGGGACGTGGTGTTCGCGGAGCGCGTGGGCGCGCCGCCTGGCGAGGGCGAGGAGCGCGTGCGCCGCGTGGTGGTGCGGCTGGCGCGCCGCGGCCTGCGCGACGAGCTGCTGCGCGCCGCGCGCGTGCGCCGCACCGGGCTCGCGGGCCCCCCAGGAGTGCGCGTCTTCGTGAACGAGCGGCTGACCCGTCCAAACCGGCTGTTGTTTCGTCGGGCGCGTGCGGAGTGCAGCCAGCTTAAGTGGATGTACTGCTGGACCAAGCGGGGCCGCGTCTACGTCCGACAGGGAGACGGCCTGCCCGCTTTCCAGCTGCGCACGGACGACGACTTCACCAGAGTGCTCGGACCGCGGACGGTCTAACTCCATTGTTCGGCAACCTAAAAACGCCAAAATTGCAGCATGCCTCAATAATTTTATTCTCTTTTTAATGTGGTTTTTCAAAATGTTCAATTTGGCCAGGCAGGTTAATAAAACAATATATTATAAACATATAACATTTACTGCCTTCATTATAAATAATATTGTTATATACACTGCCTCTAATACAAATAAAAACAGTACAAAAATTCACAAACACATACATCTAAAACTACCTATTTTTAATTTATATATTATAATATTTATACTATCAAAGATAGGATCATTGTTTTGGATATTCTTTTTACAGTCTCATTATGTGCTAAAATTCTATTTCCAAGAAAGTTTGTGACAGTGGATATACATGTGACTTATTGTCCTTATAAGCGCACAGGTCAAATAGTAATGTATCCTAGATACAAGTCATTCAAACAAGGACCCAGCACTAGCATCATCTCTATTACGGTGTCATGCTTGGACCGCATAGTGGTTTGCACAGTAATACATAAAGGGTTTTTTTTGTAATTTCTTAGCCCAATTAAATGAATAGAAGTGGTAACCTGAAAGTTGGACTCTTTAACGCAGGCTCTTTGGGTACTGGGCATGAAGAGTTCCTAGTGGCAGTACAGGATTTGGTCCCAGATATCCTGGCTATTAATGAGACATGGCTGAGGTTGGGGGAGGATGAGAGAGCACCTAAACTACCAGGGTACAAGCTGCGGCACTGTCCGAGACCAAAACATATCCGGGGAGGACGTGGGGGTGGTGTGGGATTCTACATTAAAAGAGGAATCAATGCTCGTACTTGTCAGTATCCAACTTCCTCTGCAGTTGAACAGATGTGGCTGAAAGTACGGCTACATAATTTAGAAATAGTGATAGGAACCGCTTACAGGCCACCACGGCAAGATCTTACGGAATTCTTGGACGCCTTGGCAGAGTCATTGGCCTCTTTTGCTGGATATGACGGACTCATCCTAGCTGGTGACTTCAATGTTAATCTTCTGGAAGCCTCTACTAGTAGGACAAAGGAACTGAATCACTTTCTACATGGCTTCAACTTGACACAAGTCATAAACGAGCCCACCCACTTCACAGCTCACAGTAGTAGCTTGATTGATATAATATGCACTGATGCACGGGTTCAGCAAGTCACAGTTAATCACAAGCCTGACCTGGGTGGGCACGCTATTATAGTAGCAGAATTTAGAATAAAGAAGGAGAAACCATCCCCCCAATGGATCACATTTAGGCCTTTCAAAAATATTGTGATGGACTTATTCAATCAAGACCTTAACTCAGTTGACTGGCAACACTGGCACAGCCTAGACAGTGTGAGCAAAATGGTTAAGGAATTCACCACCTGGATAGTGGCTTTCTTCGATTTACATGCCCCTATCAAAACCCAAAAGTTCAAGCATCCTCCGCATCCCTGGATCACAGATACTGTTAAAACTATGATGCACATGAGAGACCAGTGTTATGAAAAACATAAGCTAACCAAATCACAAGTGGACAAGGACTGTTACAAAGCCATGAAAAGAGTTGTACTTGATGCTATGGAAAGTGAAAAAAGATGTTACTTTACTAAATACATAAACGGGAACATGAATGACTCCAGAAAACTATGGCAAAATCTTAAAAAGTCCCTAATATCTGACAAGAAGGCGGCAACTGAGCTACCACAGCATTTCAATAACCCTGATACGATAAATGAGCACTTCCTGGACATACCTGGTGACGGCTGCGTAGCAATATCAGAACTATCGTACTTTGAACACCACAGGTACAGCTCATCCACTTTTTCTCTGCAGCCAGTAACGGAAGACACTGTCTCAAAGATTATAAGGGGACTTAAGTCGAATGCCCAGGGAAGTGACCAGGTTTCATTGGAAATGTTGCACTTAACCTTGCCTCAGACCCTAAAAGTTATTACAACAATAATCAACTTTTCAATTATTCAGGGCCACTTTCCTGATGGTTGGAAGGAGGCTGTTGTGAAACCACTACCGAAAACGACCTCCCCATGTACTCTTAGCGATCTTCGCCCGATTAGCCTTCTTCCGTGTCTCTCAAAAGTATTGGAGAAGGTTGTATGCTCTCAACTAACCCAGTACATTGAGGAGAATAATATATTTCCTCAGCGGCAGTCAGGTTTTCGGAGGGGACATGGCACAGCCACTGCCCTGGCTGACGTGGTGGACAATCTGTTGGTAGCGCAGGACCGGGGACAGCTCAGTATGTTGTTACTATTAGACTTCAGCAGGGCATTTGACTCCATCAATATTCATTTGCTGCTCTCTAAGATGGCCTACTATGGATTAGACATGAATACCATTAAATGGTTCCAAAGCTACTTACTGGGCCGGCAGCAGTATGTGGAGCTGGTGAGAGCTGATGGCACCAAGATGCGGTCTGCATCAAGACTGGTCTCCCGTGGGGTCCCTCAGGGTTCCGTGTTGGGGCCAGTCTTATATGCATTATATAGCGCAGACATTGTTAGCACCATCACTCACTGTCAATACCATCTATATGCAGATGACCTGCAGCTCTATTATTCCTTTGTGCCAGTTGATTATAAAAGTGCAGTAGAGAGAGTGAATGAAGACCTGGACAGGTTGACGGAATGGTGTGGAAGAAATTGCCTTATACTGAACCCCAAAAAGTCAAAACTTCTGTTAATTGGCTCACGGAAAAACTTAAGCAAGTTTACTGATACACCTCTCAAAGTTTGTATTAATGGTGCTATGGTGGAGCGAGTAGACAAGGCCAGGAATCTGGGAATGGTCTTTGATGGTCACCTGAACTTTGAAGATCACATAGCCGAATGCTCCCGCAACTGTTTCTACAGACTTAAGCTATTATACAAAATAAGGCCATACTTAAATGAAAAGTTAAGAGTAATGCTCTGCGAGTCACTGGTTCTGTCCAAGTTAAACTACTGTGACACTGTGTATGGGCCCTGCCTACTGAAAAGGACAGCCAAAATTATACAACGGGTGCAGAATGCATGTGTTCGCTACTGTGTACACGTCCCACCGCGTTCACATGTAACCCCATTCATAAACGCACAGGATATGTTGAGGATGGAGGCGAGGAGAAAATTGCATTTAACAACCCTAATGTTTGGTGTCATAGAGACAGGGAAGCCAACATACCTCTTCGAAAAATTGGAATGGGCTCAAAAACAAAGCAGGTATCCGAAAAGATCCTGCACCAACAGCTTCTCAACATCCAACCATCGAACTGTGGCCTTTCGGGGGTCCTTCAGGTTTGCGGCATCGCGGTGCTGGAACGACCTGCCACCTCCGTTGCGTGACCTGAAAGTTAAAGGAGCGTTTAAGAAAAAGCTCAAAAAGGTTCTTTTAGATTCCCAAAAAAGCTCTTAGCCATATTCCTACCTTCTGGTTTTTCGCGTCACATATTGTGGTTCGTCGTTCCCACGCGCCGCCGCGTGAGGTTGGCTTGTCACCTTGATCCTCCTCTCCAGCTCTCACTTCCTGCCCTGTGTCTCGGCGTTTATCCATTCACCCTTGTTTTGAGTTTATTACGGTGTTAATAATCTATATTCCCGCCGTTGATGTGCAGTAATTATAGGGTAAAATTTAGTTTAGAGCAGTACAGTTATTGCGTGCTGCCGACGTGGCAAAAATGTGCTTTCAATAAATGTCACTGTGACGTCTGACGCTCAGTGCACTATTTTAACGTCTCATGTATTTTTGCGGGCCAATATGTACTTAATATTTATTTAAAAATTCTTAAATCGCCTTATATCTCATTTCTTTATAACATCATGCATCTTTTTAACTCACATTACTCATTGTACTATATCTTTATTAATATCTATATCTATATATATTAGTATAATACGACATAATGCGCCACTCCAAACAGGTCCTGCCAGAACATCAGCGTTGCTGCGGCTGCCTACGCCGCCGTAGTAACTCATGCTGAGGCACGGACCTGATTGGCATAACACACACAAGCTACTTGTTCAAATATAATAATATCTTGTAAGTCGTTCACTTTTGTATTTTTTTATTTTTCGTTAGTTTTTGTTGTATTATATTTTTCTTAT
This sequence comes from Nomophila noctuella, assembly GCA_958496325.1. Classification (NCBI taxonomy): domain Eukaryota; kingdom Metazoa; phylum Arthropoda; class Insecta; order Lepidoptera; family Crambidae; genus Nomophila; species Nomophila noctuella. Next base: position 3,791,291 of record OY292491.1, on the reverse strand, counting down.
TATTGAACTGTTTGTAACTATTTGTGTTTTGTCAATAAATGTATTTTCTTTCTTTCTTCTTTCTTTCTTTTACGTCCAATTCCTTTCCAATTTAGAAATATGTAATATACTGCCACGTAGTATCGGCCTATTAATGTCCCACAGCAGGGCATCATCATTCATTTCAAATAATGTTTTCTTTACAATTATAGGTTTTGGCTATTAAGCCAACCACCTGACGATTAACCATGCTTGCCAAATGCGTATTGGTGATCATAAACCCGGTCTGTGTTTGCGCTGTAAAATTCACCCGAACCGGGATCGAACCAAGTACCTCGAAAACACGGCCCGGTACTTGAACCACCACGCCATCGAGGCGCTTTCGTATTCTATAAGCATACGAAAGGAATAGATGAAAATATGTTTATTCTTGCTGTTTCATCTTTCTATGTTAGAGCCTATTCTATGCCTTTACTCACGTTTTCTAAGATACGTTATCCGAGCGAGTATAAAGGCGTTCTTGGCTCGTGTAACTCGTGAAAGGCTCGCTATTGACACTTCACTCGGCGAATATTTAGCAAGGTAACATCCCGTTGCGGTCTAAAGACAGGATGGTTTGGGTTCCATTCCCGTTTTGGACAAAATGTTTGACCGATTTTGCTTCTTTAATTTATTTTTCAATACAGTCAGTAACAAAGTTTGTTTTTTCTATACTTTTTAAGGTAACATCCCAACATCAAAACAGGCTTTTAATGTGCCCTGGGGAGCCATGGGATTGAATGTTGTTTACAGTGACTCAGCGAGGGATATTGCAAGTAGTTTTTTTCTGCAAGTCACGATGTTTATAGCAAACTTAATGGCCCGCAATTAATTCTGTGTAAATGTTTCAGACGAGACCTCTTTTTTTTTAAATACATGATAATCAAAACTACAACAAGTATTTATTTTATTTGCAGGGCATCATTCTCATAACAGACAGGCCCGTTGGTTGAGTGGCTAGAGACCCTGGCTACAAAACCAAGGGTCGCGGGTTCGAATCCCGCTAGGGGCAAATGTTTGTGAGATGAACATCGGCATTTGTACTCGAGTCATGGATATTTATAAAAGTATAATTTAAGTATGTCTATCCGTTCCCTAGCTTCCATAATACAAGCTTCGAGCTTAGTTTGGTGCTAGGCAATTGGTGTGTTTGTCCAAGGCATTTATTTTATTTATAACACCTGTAAATAATTCGTTAAGTTAGTCTTAAACAATTCTAGTATACGACTTAAGCACTTCTGCTATATTGACATTCACAATATTTGCTTTACGTCTACCATCAAAACACACGTTAAATGCACTCACGGGAATGGTGAGCAAACGTTTGCCTTTTGCATCACACCAGCTTGAATAGTACGAGTACAAGATAACATGCAAGTAAGCTAGTTTGTGAAGGAAACCTTCCAGACTGTCAAGTGGGCGTTACCACACTAACCGATCGATCGTCGATCGACGCCATCGATCGACATCGGTCGATGTTGATCGACTGGTGTGGTAGCTTTAATTGATCGACGCCATCGACGGACACCAGTCGACTAATCCATCGATTGATCACTGATCGATGGCACCGGTCGACGTTGATCGATTGACGAAAGTGCTCGATCGACGTCGACTATTCCATTCTACCATCGATCAATGCCGCCGATCGACGGTCGATCGATTGGTCTGGTATAAACTATCGATCGACATCGACTATTCCATTCTGCCATCGATTGATTGCGTCGATCGACGATCGATCGATTGGTGTGGTAACACCCTTATTGCCATGTCTCTTGAGTACGAACAATGATGTGATTGTGGATTACAAGTCGTGAAGTACTAAAAAGAAAAACACCAGCAATTAAGTAATTCTATCGCCTTTTAAATTAAATTCGATGCTATCGAAGCCGGATAAAATATAGCTGAATCAAAAGAAACCGGGTTTAGCAACATGGATCCCCAGTAAGCCAAGAGTACTTGACCACTCTTGTTGAGACGTGGGGAAAGCTTATTGTGTACTGAGTAGACTATTGAAAGGCTAACAAGACCTTCAGCATAATTGAATATTCTACAGAAAAGTCACGTTATGTTGTGAGTCAATCTATTGCAAAGGAACTGAGTTAATTTGAAAGCTTACAGAAAACATGGTAGGCACTCACTAGGGAACATAAAAAATAATCTAAGACATAATCAGTCCCAAGCCCCTCGCAATCAAAAGCTCGTCATGTAATCGCATAAATATTGAAAGTGGCCGCTTACATCCGCCCGGCGACTTTGTTTTTGCGAAGACGGAAGCAATTAGGCCGGCGCAAATTCGAATTCTCTTTTTTGTAACCGGTCCCTGGGAAATTAAAATAGATCGCCTTTTAATATTCTTGTTGCCGACGCAACTGAAACCGGCGTGTAATGCCGCTTAAATGAATTATACATAGAGGAGCGTCAGATACGTTTTCAAGAGCACTCAATGAGAAAAGTTGGATCTGGGAAGCGCTTTTTTGTAGTTCTGTTTTTCATTTAACTTTGATTAATGTCTTGTTTTTATGAAGAACTTTTCATAATCATTTTGAGCGTTTTATTATGCAGTTAAATGTTTCAAAAATTTACGAAATCTAGGGCGATTGACCTTGTTAATTAATTGTACTTAGATTATAAAACATTCAAAAATTTCAGAAAGTGGAAAATTCGGGAAAATGTATAAAATCTCTCAACGGTCTGGCAGATGTAAGCTTGTCAGATTTGCAAGCCCCCTACAAAGACAACATCCAGAAAAGATATATTCTAAATCTATTCGCAGAAAAAACCTTACCAAGTTTATTTTTTAAAATTTCCACATCTGAAGCTATAATTTCTCATTATCTATTATATTATAAAGAAAATATATTTTTAAATATTATAATACAATAGCTTTGTTGGCAGCATGGGTCGTAGTGCCCTGATATTGGATAAGTATCACACTGTATGGTCTTCCAATCTACTATAATGTGCCAATGCTTTTAAGCTTAAAAATATTACCTCAAATAAAATACCATGTACAATACAACAAAAATATCGGCCTTTGAACATTTATCAACGCCGCCAAAAGCTAGTGCAGTCAGTGCCACACAAAAGTCTCAATTTTGCAAATTGCCGCGCCAGCGAAGCCGTATCGGTGGGATTCGGTGCGAAGTGTCGTTTTTGTGCGAGTGAAGTGCTGATTGGTTGAAACACTGCTATGTGACTTAAATATACGTAATACTATTTAGTATTAAAAAACTCAGTTTCTAGTTTTGATTTAATATCAGTCGCCGTGATCTGTTTGACTGTTAACAAGAAAAAATTGGCCAAGTGCGAGTCGGACTCCCGCACTGAGGGTTCCGTATAAATCCTTTTTTTTGACGTATTAAAAAAACTACTGAATAGATTTTGTTCGAACCAATTTTCGTTGGTAGTTTTTATGGTAATATACAATATATATTTATTTCAGTTTCATCATCCTCCTATTTTAGAAGTTAGAGGGGGGGGGACACACTTTTTTCCACTTTGAAAGGGTCTGTCACGCAAAGTATTCACTTTAGAAAAAAGTGATATTAGAAACCTTAATATAACTTTTAAAGACCTATCCATAGATACCCCACACATATATGTTTAATGAAAAAAAATATTTCGCGTTTCAGTTCTGACTATGGGGACCCCCCACCTTTTTTATTTTTTTTCTATTTTTGTGTGAAAACCTTGTTGCGGTTCACAGAATACATCCCCTCACCAAGTTTCAACAGTATAGTACTTATAGTTTCGGAAAAAAAGTGGCTGTGACAGACTGGCGGACAGACAGACAGACAGACAGACAGACAGACATGACGAATCTATAAGGGTTCCGTTTTTTTGCCATTTTGGCTACGGAACCCTAAAAAAACGTTCAGTTGAATGGATCAGCTAAACGTTCCTTTTCCGGTCTTTCTGGACCGGTCAAATTTTTATGTCACGTTTATAGATGCCTGTAGGCCAGGTGAAGTAAAGATCTGCGCAAGATAACCAAGGATCTGCAGGACCTGGACCTGCAGTGGACTATGACAGGCTGCTGATATCATTGAACGTTACTAGGCCTAAGAAAACGTATTAATTTTATTAAGTAATTTTACTATACATATATTTTATTAAGTAGCTTAAGCACCGATGTTACAGATATCAGAATCAACGGTGGTATTACAAATAAACTTAAATAGATATACATAAAACCCATACCAGGACAAACAGATATGTTCATGCACAAAAATGTTAGTCCTGTGCGGGGGTCGAACGCGCGTCCTCTTAGTGTAATAGTAAACTTATTGAACACTAACCAAGCGGCTCGTCAACTACTATTACTTGAAAAAAAAAACCACCATTGAAACTAAAGAAAACTTGATTTACAACCTAACACGAATGTGGGTTGTTAGCTTTAGATTTTAATTAAAATGTGTAACACAAATCAAATTAAACTGTTTGAGAGTACACATGTTCGGGTTTATACTACACTGGCGGCACCCGCAGCCGTTACCAAGGATTCGATATTGATGGAATATTGGTGCCATCGATAGTTTTGGAATGTCGATAGAAGTTGAAAATTTCATTTGTTGATTTTGAAAGGAATTTGACAATTTGAAAGGAAGCTGCGGATGCTTCATTTGTTAAAATTGAAAATCAGCGATAAATTATTCGAGATATCCATGATTCATGATTGTATTGTGGTCAGGAGGTCCATATATATCGTTATTGTATATCTACATTATATTTTTTATTTGTTTAAGCCTTATCATCAAGTCTTAAAGCGATATTAAAACGAGTGAGTAACTGAGATGCTTCCTTACATAATGTAAGGCGGTATCTTGATTTTAGATCGTTTTAAAACTTGATGGTTAGGCCTCAGATTTATAATAAGTATGATATTGTTAACAGTCATTAGACTATTGGGCTAGGATCAAGTGTATTATAATATGTCACCATCTATCAATCTTGTCGATAGTTGAACAACACTAACGCCACGTTCAGTATTTCCACTCAATTTAATGAGTCGATGGGACAGAAATACAGAAACGCGGGCACAGGCAGATTTAATCACAAGACATTTCGGCTGCCTTTCATGTGTAATTTCCCAGGGAGGGACCGTCCGGTCGATTATTTCCTCTTCGGCAGTCGCCTTGTGTTTTGTTTTGATTATTTTCAATTTTCTATGCGGCCCGTACAGAAAACAATTGGCAATATTCCGGTAAAAGGGATATACGAGTACATTCATAGGGGGAAATAAATAAAGAGAGATGCTCGTTTGATGTTCTCGACTACGTATGGTTTATCAAATCTATAATTACTAATATAATAAGACTGAGAATATATTCCTTTGTTTGTTTGAACGCGCTAGAAAAACTGGTTTAAAATAAAAATAAAAAACTTTTTTTATTGGATAGTACATTGGAGAAAAAGATTTGAAGCTGGTTTGCAAAATATCCGTCACTTTTAACTAAACATGACACTTATCATCAAGTAATTTTTGCCTGCGTCATCAAGATTATTTTTATGCCATGGAAGCATTTACCTTATCGGAATTAAAATCGGTAGGTATACAAAATTTTATAAAAATGCGTTCATTAGTTTCAGCGTGATTGACGGACAAACATCCAAATAAAATGAATTAGTATGTTTGAACAAAATGATAAAATACTCTTATACCTAGTACAGAACACTTATTTCGGATAGTATTCTGTTCACACCCGCTACAAGGCTCCTTCATTTGCATGCAAGCGACGCATCGGTCCCTCACAAAGGTGCAGATATCATGCGACGAAACTCGACTTTCACCATAAAATAATTCACATATGATGCAGAGAAATAGTAGACGAAATAATGTTAAAAGAGTATCAATAATTTTCACCTAACATTTCTTGTGTATATTAATTTTTGGCGTACTTAAATGTGTGATGCATATTTTATTCTCTTTTCAAGCAAGCATTTTACATGCTTAGTATTATTTTAATTCCATCTATAATTTTAATAACAAAGCATAATTCATCTGATCTCAGGTTGGGATTGAACCCAGCACCTCTTAAAATCCAGGCAAGCGCTCGAACTAATTAAATTACCAGTTTAGCTACTTTTTCTATTTTCTTCATTACTAGCGACCGGCCCCATGGCATAAAGTTGAACTTTGCGATAAAACTATAATGCGATTTTATATCTTTTATCCAATGAATAGAAAAGAGGTGTATCATCGACACTGCTTGTTATGAATTAGTATTTTTGCTGATACTAGGTACGTCTTATGTATAACACTGTGGTTTGCGAGTTCTCGGTTCATCATCATCATCATCTGCCCAGTAACGTCCCCACAGCTGAAGGACAGGCCTTCACTTTTGATAGATAGGATGAATGTTACTCGTAGTTTATTCTATTGTGTGCTCGGCTTTTAACGCTTCCAAGACCTATACCTTATCACCTACCACTAAGCACCCGTCCATTAGTGTGACAGCGTAGATCTCCCACTTATCCCAGCTTCACAATGGTTTTAATTATTTATCAACTGCCACAAACCTCCATTCACTAGACACTTGAGTGACGCGCCACCCCGCATTCGACAAATGCGAACGTTTTAAATGTAAAATTTTAGTGTTTATATTTTAAATGCACGCTTTGCGATTTGTATGGAATGGTGGCAGAGTTAATTGTGTATTGATGCATTTGTATATTTAATGTTTCCAGATTGAGCTTATTATTTTTAACAAAAAAAGTGTCGCTTTAAATCGTCGACTACATACATACACTCGTTCCTTGCAGTAAAATCGAAGTTTCAGATTGTTTTTTTTTAAATAGTAAGATTATTTATATTGAAACAATGGTTCAAGAAAAAGTCGTAGTAAAAAAAAATATGAAAAAAAAAATCTTATGAAGATTATCTGCAACTTATGATTTAAAATATTAAAAATGGTTTTACAATAAACAAACGAATTTATGTGTTCCATATGATACTAGGACCAGTTTAACAATAGGCCACGCTATACTACAAGGCTGAATTGACACTATAGAATGAAATATATTGTCGTATATGTATTTTCACATCATAAAATATTACGAGGCAGATAGAGCAAGGTATATTTATACCATAGTTAAAGCTTTCACGCCTTACTCTGTTATCAAAGTGCTAAACCGATTTATTACACATATCGCCTACTGCCTTTGTGTCGGGTGGGCAATAACACAGACTGTCAGTTGCATATGCGATACAGATTTATAGTGTAATTTGCTACCTCCGGACTTATCGCTGCGACTGTACTATGGTCGTGGCCATATCGAAAAATTGATAATTGCATGAAATGGCCAACTAAGACTGACTAAATCGTCAAATTGTCAACATTAAACGATTTTGTCAACAAATTGTAGCCAGATTGTTATCCCAATGCATGTGGCAACCATATTGTTAAATCCACCCATATACAAACAGCCGCTATTTGTAAAGCATTAAATAGTTTTTTTGTAATAAAATTCGCATTTTCAATTATTATGATCAATACAAAAAACGGGTAGGTACATTAATATCATTGATATCAGTGAAAGGTTTGGTAAACTTTTTTGTAAACTCTTAAAATCTTTAACATTTTACATTATTGGGTTGACTTTATCATTCTACGAGACGATTTAACAATTTGGTTAAACTAAGTTGGCTATTTCATGAAATTATCAATTACACGACACGACCACGACACTATCACTATTATACACTCGGTGGCGCAATTGGTAATCCGTTATGCACTGGATGGCTTGGCTTGTATCTCGCAACAAGCCATTCCATTCCTCAAAGTCGGTGTAACTGTGATTGAGTGTAACATTTCCCACTCAACTGTCATTTATTAAGGGGACTACTTCTATATATCGGAATATCCTTTTGTTTGGGACATTGTTCATTTGCCAAAAAAATATTTTGACAAACTTACGACATGAAAATTACAACACAAACGAATTTAGACGTGAGTTATCTAATTGTACCATAACAATTTAATTTCCAAAAAACATCGCATCTGCTGTAAATACATGTTGTTAAAATATGATTTATAATAAAATTATTGTATACATTATATGGTGTGATATAGAACTAGTTGTCTAAAATAGAAGGTAGAAAAACATACCTATTGTTTACTTGATTGAACTAGTTGGAACTCATAACTAACCTCACCTTTAGAAATTTACATACAGCACCAGAGGCGTCATAAATGTGTTGCCGGCCACTAATACGTTGAAAGGTAGCATGAAGTACTACTTCCTTCATAGGAAATTGTACTTCATTCTTCAACCTCATGGTTGTTGCTGTTATCTATTCAGTTGGGCCGGTTTATTAAATGTATCCAATAATTTAAGCTGGTAAAATGAGGACGTTTATTCGTAATTTATGTTTATTGTGATGTACCACACCAAAAAAGTGGAACGCAAGAAAAGGTTAAAATAAATCGAATAACCGCCTCGTTTGAACTAAATTTCTTAGAAAAGCTACGGTTATTTTCCTCAATAAACGAGATAAAAAATAAGCCAATTAATTGATGACTAGAAATTCCCGGTGTTTGAGACATTTACCCGCAAAGCCTTTGATAAATTATTCATTTTTCCGTGTTTTATTATAAAGTGGTATTAGGACTATGAAGAGAAAATTTCTCAAGCAAAGAGCTTTTCCATTACGTCGAAGACAAGTACGTACACTTGAGAGATGAAGTATCAAAGGAAGTTTGCTTTCACGTCACTTTGCCGTGACTACAGTATATTAGCATATAACAAAGGTTGTCTAGTGTTAGCTGAGCCGCGCGTTGCTTGTGTCTGTTGAAATTTGGGAGGATAAGGGGGGTCTTGGCTGGTTGGTTGTCTGGTAGTTCTTCGTTAGCCGAGGGCGTCCGGTTTCCTTATCAAGACAGATCCGGCTCTGGAGCCGTTTTGTTTCTTTGTACGCTGTACCGGATGCGTCGGGTGCCCGGTCGCTAGGGATCCGGATAATCGTGTATTAGACACTGTACATGTATACTTTGTGAGGCGCTATTAGCAAGATAGATTTCCGTTGAGGGTGTAAGTAAGAGAGTGTGTAATTGGAGTGGAAGTGATTACACACTCAATTGCATCTTAGTTGGACCATTGATTTCGAATCCTAGGTTGGACCGATTTTTTTTAACTGCGTACAGTTATGGAGTTTGACTCTTTGGCGTTGTAATAACACCACCGCTCGGAAAGCCGTTACCTTAGACTGCACCTGATCTCTTCAGACGAGTCAGTGACGTCCTACCGCAGTATGATTAATAAAGTCTGTTAAAAAGGTAGTCAGCCTTTGTGAATTCATTTCGGGTACTGAAATATATCCCGCGTTGCTGGCTAATCGTATGATTGGTCGCCGTAGCCGAAATAGGCTAGGTATCAAAAATAAATGCCTTAAACCAATGGATGCTTGGGAACGGATAGAAATCCTCGTGTACAAATGTCGATGTTCATCAGTCATCACACGGGATTCAAACCTGCTACCCTTGGTTTTGTGGCCAGTTTCTCTGACCACTAGACCAACGGGCCAGTAAAATTGATTAATTAAGTTGCTGAAACCTCACAAACACTCCATCAGTATGCATACGAGTACTAGATACTACTAAACAGAACGCGGAGATAATGAAGTGACAAATGCAACGTCACGTTCGGCTCGCCTGGCGTGCTCGCTTCACGCCGGGAAGGGATTTTCAATCATCCTAACTATGTCATAGTAAAAAGTTTCCTTTCCTTGATTGAATTGGGTGCATGACTGACTTCAAAATAAATAATGAAACTCTTACATTAAAGAAGCCCCTTAAACCTACACGCTGGGTCGCAAGTCCCAGGCGCCGACTGATATTCCTCTCTGTTCCACGCGATAGACCCGGCACCCGCACGGAGAATCCATGGATAGCTAAGAAGTTCGTCTCATTAATAAATAATCACATATTACACATAATCCCACATTAACTGTTGCGCTTTTAACACATTCTAACAGTTAATCGGAACTAAAAAAGTATTCATTTGACAATACTACGTTGTGACGTCAAAGCTTAGTATTTCAGACATTTTTTCTTAAAAACTTACGTTTTTGCCGTTTTACGAAAGTGTATGATTTGACCTGTTAGTCAACCGTATTTTGGTATGTTATTATGGAAAATGGAAAATTTAAAGCCGATATATTTAAAGGTTTAAATGTAATGACTAGGTCAGAAAATCAGGATTATATATAGAAGCCTTCCCTGGAGTCCACATTGGGGATACAATCATAACGAAGAAAAAAAAAGGAAAGAAAATTGAGTTGTTACTATATTCATTTGTTTTTAGAACCAGCATTCAAGTATCTCATCCAGGTAACTTAATTTTTTTCTAGGGATAATGTAGTTATGTAATTAAGAAATTGAGTTTTTCATTCGATAGTCTTTGTTTCATCAGAAAAATATATTAAAAACTCTCCTCGTAACATTTTTCTGCATCACGTGAGAAGTATTTTAAAGTAAAAGTCGTATTTCGCCGGCGATCCTCACCTCTGGGGAAGATGCGCCGCTTGCATTTCAATGAGGGCGCTTTGTTACCGCGTTGAATGTATATCTTTCTACGATAAGTAGGTGCAGATATCTTTTTTAAATATGCCTTAGGCAGAAAAAGTATAAAAACAAAATAGAGAATTAAATACTAAGAGTAATAAATATGAACAGGTTAGTGAACGCTATTTATGAAAGGGGAATTCTTACATTACGTGGTCATTATCATCATTTTCCTGCCCTTATCCCGCACTAGGCGGGGTCGGCGCAGCATGTTTTCTTCTTCCACTCGCTCCTATCATTCGTCAACTCTTCATTTACTCCTTTCACGTTCATATCATACTTCACGCAATCCATCCATCCCTTTCTTGGTCTTCCTCTGCTCTTGTTTCCATCCACATTCATGTTCATCACTCTCTTGGTGACATGCCACTTATCCCTTCTCATGACATGTCCATACCATGCTAGCCTTGTGCACTCCTAACCTTATCCACTATCGGTGCAACTTCCTCTTATTTACTCATTCCTAACTTTATCCAGCCGGGTTACCCCACACATCCATCTTAACATTCGCATCTCACTTGCATGCATCTTTTTTTCATCCATCTTCTTCATTCCCTAGCATTCCTACCCATACATTGCGACAGGTCTGATCACGGTTTTGTAAATTTTTCCCTTAAGCTTAAGGGCCTCCTTGGATCACACGTTGTTCCAGAGACCTGTCGCCATTTCATCCACGCTGCATTCATTCTATTACATTACGTTGTGTAAGAATTAAACACATAAGGTGGAAGAAACGGTGACTGCCGTGACTTTATCTGAAATGTGTTTCAAATGGAAAATTACGACACACTATGCCGATATCACGTCCCGTAATTTCGTGTAGGAATTGCATATCCGCCTAATTTCGGTCGCGTAAGGACATGTCCAAAAATGTATGGACAAAAAACCCAGAATTGGATAATTTTTTGGACATCAGCTTTCACCCTGCTGTTTTCCCACACTAAGACGTACTTGGCAGATCCGTTAAAATGTCTTTTAGACAAGCTATTAAGGGAATGTCAGTACTTGTAAAAGATTAATAAACACACATGTTTTTTTGTGTCTACTTGCATATGTTTTATATCCGTCTTATTAGTGCTGCAGTAGATACTCTTGTATGTAGGAAACGTACGGGTATTTCAAAGTAAAAAGTTGTGTATCGTTCCGATCAGCACCCCTGGAGGGATCCGGTGCATTGCTTGCATCCAAATAAGGCCATTTTGCTACGGAATGGTAAAACGTACTTCTGTAAAAGATAAATGACGTGAACTATCTATCTATTTTATATCTATCTATTTATATTTGTTATTCCATTTGATGGTTGGATGGCCTGGGTCCTAGTAGTCATGCTCACTATAATGTCTCTGGGGTGGTGGCGCTATGTGGCGGGTCATTTCATTCCCTTTATAATGGTTGAGTGAGATGATGGCTGACACATACGTCATTCTTGTGAACAGGTGCCGCCTTTGGGGACTGGTCGACTAGGACTTAATCTGTTCATGTTAAATATATTTTTAATTATATACTTGAAAGAGGTAACTGTATGACCTAGTACAAGTATGTTATCTTATTGTATGGACAAACTATTGTTATTATTTGGCGATTGAAAAGAGCAACTATCGAGTTTCTTGCCGCTTCTTCTCGGTAGATGACTGCTTTACGAAGTCGGTGGTCGAGTCATTCCTTTGTGCTAGAAATGTATGACGATTTATAAGTGCCTTGCAGAGGCCAACATGAATAAAGTATATTTTGAGTTTGAGTTTGAGTTTTTTGAGTATATTTTGTATGTAAAGGAGATTATATGTACTAAAACAGATCAAACCTTTCAAGGTGTATAGTACTGGAGTAAACTACAATCCCATTGATACTACACTGACTGCATGGGGTAAAATAACAATGACGAATGAAAATTAAAAATATTATTAACCGTAGCTTATATTTTTTCACAATGTGAAATATTGTATTCTCTTCACAAATCTGATTTTATTTGGAAGTACTTTAGATAAAATTATAAATTTACAATTTATTAACCTATAAAGGTTTAGTATTTTAAAACGTTACAACCTTCTATTATATACAGGATTTATACCTCTATTTCAATAGATCTTATACATAACATGTTACATTCCACCATTGTGAAGCAATGAGTATCTAATCCCCATTAGGATCCCTTAGAAATTGAGGCAAAGCCTCTATACGGCGTAAATTGAGGCCTTTATCCAATAGAGCTCGACAATAGGGAGAACTTCACTTTTGATGGACATTCAGTGTGAGAACCGCTCATTAATTACTTAAGGAGAAGCGTCGGGAGCCTTTGCTACTAGTTTGAGCGTAAGAGGAATCTCGTAAAACAAGAAATGCTTTGTTGAGTTATATAGTTTCAGCACTTTATGGAGTATAAAGATCCAAATATATAGAGGCCAAATAACCAGAAAAGAAGGATTAAAGGTAAAACTTTGTTAATGTATAAAATAAATAGAAAAATAACAATATAATTATAAATTCCAACTTAGGGAGATAAAATAGGTGATAAAGAAACCGAAATCCACGTGGACGAAATCGCGGGCGCCCTCTTGTGTATAAATCGTAATTTTGTAAAGTAAATGCATAGCCGCCGAACTTTAGTCGCGTATTTTCAGCCTGGTGTGTTTCTACACTAAGTAGTATTTTTTCATGTTAGCCAAAACAATAACATAATACAATTGTCGATAAAAAGTAAATAATGAAGCAATAGCAAAAAAGAGCCGGACTAAAGAAAATATCCTCATTTCAAGCTCGGTAAATATAAACAAATATGTCGCTATATTGTTTTGAAGTATAAAACTTGTTCAATATTTGAGAGCCAGTGAAATAAAATCCCTAACAAACGTTACTTCCACTTTAATTGAGGAAAGTTCTCCGACTTTTTCCCGTAACGTTGCTCAGCAAGCTTGTACTATTATTGCGTACCTTGTATCGTAAAATATCAGACCCGCGAACTATTTCTTCTCGTGCGATAAACTTTTTCGATAAGTTCAGAACGACCACAGTACAATCCGTTGTTCTTGGCTCAATGGCTTTCGTAGATATTATGAGAATGTAAGAATTGTCGTGAACATGTATTCTAGTGTTTAATATCGAGGCACACCATTTCCTTTTGTTATTGGAAAATGCTTTTGAACAGCTCGATTTTCAGTGCTCCGATTTTCTAGACGTTTCATTTCGATTCGAGATTTCGCTTCTTAACATGGGATTTTACTTAGATTTTATAGAAGGAACAAAACTTGGTGAGACGGATTCGGTGCGGATTGATTTAAGGTCTGTTCTTGTTTTAACCAGCTAGCTGGATTTTATTTTATACTAATGGTTTTGAAAAAAGAAAACGAATATCCTGTGACTGTTATACATAGTATATGTAATGGCTGATACTTTACTTTATATATTTAACTTTTTTAATCTGTCAATATATAGTAAAGTAAGTAACTTAAGGTGTTTATCAAGGTATATTTTATCAATTTAAAAGAATTTATAAAATACCCTATCTCAATATCTTTTAACATAATAAGATTTAAAGTCAAAGTCAAAGTCAAAGTAGTTTATTTTGCAATTTGATTTACATAGAAATTCTTTTGCACGTCATATCTTTTTTTACCTACCAGCACTTCGACGTGAATGGCCTGCTGAGAAGAAGTGCCGCAAGAAACTCAACAGTTTGCCTTTTTTAAAAATAAATACAATTTGTATAAATAATTATTTACATGTCATCAAAATAATAAAAAAATCATGTCATATAAAACAAAACAAAAAAAAAAAAAACACATATAACTACCAATGTAATAAATTAGACAACCACATGCGCAGAGTGGTAAGAAATTGTCAGGCCCACAAATTCTTGTCGATATCATTTAAATAATCTTCTATCTTATAGTAACCTTTTCTCATTAAACAATTCTTAATTTTAATTTTAAATTTATGTAAAGGTAATTCAATAAGATTTTGTGGTACTTTGTTGAACATTTTTATGCTTAATCCTACAAAAGACCTTCCCGTCTTTTGAAGTCTGACACTTGGATAGGCAAGTCTGTGCTTATTTCTTGTATTGAATTTATGAGTATCAGATTTTTTAAGAAAATGTTTATTATACTTTCGAATATATAAAATACAATCAAATATGTACTGAGAAGGTACTGTTAAAATATTAATTTCTTTGAATACATCCCTAAGTGAGTCACGAGGTCTAAGGTTGTAGATCGCACGGATAGCTCTTTTCTGCAATATAAAAATTGACTCAATGTCAGCAGCAGAGCCCCACAACAGTAGACCATATGACATAATACTATGAAAGTAACTGAAGTAAACCAGTCTTGCCGTTTCAATGTCAGTGACATATCTTATTTTTCTAACCGCGTAAGCAGCAGAGCTTAGTCTTCTTCTTAAAGGACTAACTGATGGCAGGAAATTGTGAAGTTTAAAATATATATTTTAAAGCAATAATGGAACGTTCCGAGGATCACAAAAGCAGTAAAGTAATACAGTTTAATGAAATACCCGCTGACGGTGACGTTTAAATGCTGGAACTTGTTATCTGGGAAATATTCAATAATAAAGTGAAAATTTTACCGTGAAAAAAGAGTATTCTGTCGACGCGCTGAGTATTTGAGATTGTATTTTGTGCACTCGTCCATGAAATACCGAGGATGTATGAGATAAACTTTTCTTATAGTATCAAAACAGATTTAGTACATATTAGTAGGAAATTCACAATGATTTTGGTGGTTATTCTATATAAGCAAAGATTTGTATACCAATTTTTTTATTTTATGTAACGAATAAAACTACTGGACTAATTTAAATTATTCCTTCACTGATGGCTAGTTATACTTTCCCCGGTGAACATAGGGTACATTTGAAACCGGAAATGTGGGGGGGGGGGTATATTTGAAAAATAAATTACGCGCTGGTGTAACCGCAGGCGGAAGTCTAGTCCATAATATTCGAATACTTAGGCAAAATAACTCATACCGCTTGCATAAAGTGCATATCCACATATTCCGAAAGCATCGTGATTCGTGATATGTGGATAAACTTCAGCGTGAATAGGACGTATTTTTGAAATGCAATACCATTGACGAGTCGGCTGCAGACTCCCTTTTAGCGGGAATGCTAAAAGCCGCAGTCCGATCTAAAGCCACCACTTCAGCTCGCTTGTATCACGTTTCACTGCTGTCTAGTATTTGTCCTGGCCTGTGTGCGAAAAGTGGGCAAAGCTTGAACCAAATGTTGGTCAAGAAAGCGTCTTTAAATGGCTTCCACGGAAAAGTACTAAAAACGGATGGTTCAAAATGTATTCAATTAATTTTTTGGTATTCTTAGTCCAGAAACGAACTATTATGACCTTAAAATAAATGTGGAAAGTAAGAAGTTTTATAAAATACCCGCTGACGGTGACGTTTTAATGCTGAAACTGATTATCTGGGAAATATTCAATAATGAAGTGAAACTTTTACCGTGAAAAAAAAGGTATTCTGATAACGCGCTAAGTATTTTAAAATTGTGAGGCGGTTAGGCTTGTTGGCTACAACTACAATGATATAATAGATTTTAGACCGCCACCATTAGATTAGTATCGCTCTAATCACCGCACCAGGTGTTTCTTCGCCCATCGATACACCATACATCTCTGTCGCCACGAGATTGATCGCTCCACTCGTTAATTGAACTTCATTAACGGTCATAATTAATAGCACCCGGTTTAATTGCACCGGAGTCTGAATGTTTGATTTCACGTGTAAACATACGCTCAGTAATTAAGCCTGCAACGTTAGTAAGATTTGAGTAGCTACAAGTATGTATTTGAGCTGAAAGAGCTTACATGTTACTACGAATTGGTAACTGGTAGTTTAATTCGCTGTAGTGTGCCTTTGTTAACGTACATTGTTGGAGATGAAGTGTTACATTTATTTATAAAGTGAAATGATGAACAGAATACTTACTTCAACAATAACCGAATTGAATTTCGGAGTCGTGGATGTCAACATTGACCAATGTTCCATAAAAATATAGAGAACTTTTTATGATGTTCTCTATATTTTTATTGCCGAACAAATAAAAATGTCTATCTAAATTCATTTTATGTGAGTAAAAACTCGACTCTAGTACATTGCACATGGTCAACAGATAAAAAAAACTCAAGTTGAAAATATTAAAATATTTGATTGTTTCTTTCCTCAAATTGATAATGCACTCATTTTTCTCGATAATTAAGCCGTTTAAATACAGGCGACTGATTATTCTTATTTGTGCGTAAAAGAAAAAACCTCAGTTGCACCCTTGTGGATGAAAGGGGCTACAAATGCAGTAAATCACGACGGCTCAAGTATTTATGCAAGCGTGATGTTAGTGTCATCAATTTATTACATTGGTCTGTACGTCTTGGTCCTTTAATTAAGATGAGGAATGTTTCAAGCGTCTTGAAAGTTTAAGTCTATTATTATCACGTCCTGAAGTATGTACTGCCTATTAAATTACCTATAGTAGATGGTTTTAGTTAACGCTGTTGCTATTTCCATTTATTACATGTAGTTAAAATAACTGGGGAATTAATAAACCCAACACTGCCTCAATGGTATAATGGTTTTAGTATAAAGCCGTGGTCTCGAGGTCCTTGGTTCGATTCCTGTGTTTGGAAAAAATTGTGTTGACATTTCTGAGCACAGTCCGTGTTTGTGATCACCGACCCGCATTTAGCAAGCGTGATGATTAAGCCAAAACCTATCTTTGTAACAAAAACATGTTTTCAAATGATGGTGGCCTTTGGCATGCAGTGGGACATGAATAGGCTGATACTTTTACTTTTTTTACGCACTGTCACACGTTGATGATTTATTTTCAACATATTTAAATGTGAGACTTTCAAGTGCTTACTGGTTAGCAATTAATATTATAATGTTTCTTGTCAATTTAAAAGCAGAAGTGTACAACTAGGCTCACCACAGTTTATCTAAACTGTCGCGAGAGGCAGCCTGCGGTATAAGGCTACATGAAACTGTCGCTCTAGGTAACTAATGTTTTACTTCCAACCGGTTGACATATAAATCTGAGCCCGTTCACGTCAACATTCCACCAGTTGTGAAATAAGAATTGTCTTTTTGACATTGCTGTTATTGCTTTCATTGCGACGTTCAATTTGCTCATAATTACTATTATTACAAATAAACGTAACCAATCATTAATTAAAAATCAGCCCATTAATGTCCCACTGCAGGGCAAAGGCCTTCATAATTTGAAACCATCGTTTTGCAAAGATGGATTTTGGCTCAATCACCACGCTTCCCAAATACGGATGAAACGCCTCGATGGTTTAAAGGTTTAAACGCATGGCCGTAGCTCGAAGTCTTCGATTCCCAGGTCGGGTAAATTTGAGTCGGTTCTTCCGAATAAAGCACGGGTTTGTGATCACCATTAATTAATTATCTGCTCTTCAAATTGCCAATACAAAAATAACTAAATATAAAAATAATAATCAATGTGATAAGGTTGAGACTAGTTGTCTGTAACATACAGGTCTCGGTTTTTAGGGTTCCGTAGCCAAATGGCAAAAACGGAACCCTTATAGTTTCGTCATGTCTGTCTGTCTGTCTGTCTGTCCTGGCTCGTTCTCCGCCGTTTCTGAACCGATTGCCACGAAAATTGGTGGAGAGATGCATAGTGATAATTCAAGAATTGGTTTTTAAAATAATCGAAAAAAAAATATTTTTTAACCCCCTCCCATACAACGAAAATTAATTCGAAAAAAAAAATTCGACTTACCCCATCGTGTGGGGTATCGTTAAAAAGATATTTTTAAATACAATAAAACTTGCCTTGAAACCATGTGGATCAAACACCCCAGTCTCGAGATATATTAATACAAAGTTAAAATAAGAGCGTCCCCCCCCCCCCCCCTTAACTTTTGAAATACTATTACAATAATTCTGAAAAAAATGTCCTGTGTACCTCCAAGTAAGTACTTTCAACGAAAAGTATAGCGAACTCTGTATCAAACATAGTTATTTTTATACAACTCGACCAACTTATGACGTGCAGTTGCCCTTACTAAATGGTGTCTTAAGCGGTCGGGCCCTCTTTTAGCTACGGAACCCTTTCATGGGCGTGTCCAACACGCTCTTGGCCGGTTTTTTTTTCTGAACAGAAAACATGCCCATATAAATTATAATTAATATGCTTTATAATTAATTATATTTTCTGTAGATAGCGTCTACTAAATTATATATATTACTTGTGATACAACAATTTACAAGTTAATTATTTAGGTAGATCCTGCACTAGTTCGACAAGGAAAATAAATTATTTCATTATGAGTTACTCGAAACGTCCTTTTACATTAATTTTCTTACCAAATTAGTTTCCTTTCTCTTACTATCTAAGAAAAACAAATATAACACACAACACGAGCACTAACTGGGAACATAAACCGGTTAGTCCACTTGTCTCCACCGGTGTCTCCACTGGTAGAGACAAGTGCACTGTTCAGTCCACTTGTCTCTACCATCGTTGTCGGTAGAGACAAGTACACTATTTTTTTTCCACTTGTCTCTACCGGATTATTATGATGTTTCTAGATATGAAATAAATAACTTTTTTTTTATGATCTTGTTATTTTTAGTGTAGTTTCCTTTTAATGACGAAAAACAAGCGAATGGCGTTAAAAACTGAGGTCAGTTAATAAAATAAGTGTTTTCGTATATATTGATACCAGTCCGCCGCAAATAATCTTTTATATAAATAAGTAAATGTTTTAGACATTTACATGTCTTTCGACATTCACATGGCAATAAACCATTTCATAATAATCCGGTGGAGACAAGTGGAAAAAAAATAGTGTACTTGTCTCTACCGACAACGATGGTAGAGACAAGTGGACTGAACAGTGCACTTGTCTCTACCAGTGGAGACACCGGTGGAGACAAGTGGACTAACCGACATAAACGTTAGTTACGTGCCTCTGGGAACATCCCACACCGCCGTAAGTCCCGTCAAGTGTAACAACTGTCGTGGCGGTGCCATCCTACTCACTATACGGTCGCGAGTGTACTTACGAGTACGTAGTAAACTAACCACTCGAATCTCTATAATATCTGAATAGATGACAATTGTTAGAATTGTGTTTCAGAGGATGGTTGCATGAGTAAGTAATAATAATGCATTCATATTGTAATAGTCACGCAAGTTTCTCTAAGTTGACATTCTTGCTTAAGCCATGATGCTTCCTACTTTTCTTCCGAAATAATAAAATTACTCTTCCCAACTGAGAAATAGAAGTATAACACAAACCACGCCCTCTAAGTGTTCTAACTGGAACCATAAACGTTAGTTACATGCCTCTGGGAACATCCCACACCGCCGTAAGTCCCGTCAAGTGTAACAACTGTCGTGGCGGTGCCGTCCTACTCTCTATACGGTCGCGAGTGTACTTACGAGTACGTAGTAAACTAACCACTCGAAGCTGTATAATAGCTGGATAGAGGAAATATTGTTGAGAATGTGTTGCAGAAGATGTTTGCATGAGTAAGTAATAATAATGCATTCATATTGTAATAGTGACGCAAGTTTCTCTAAGTTGACATTCTTGCTTAGGTCATGATGCTTCCTACTTTTCTTCCGACATTAATAAACTTTCTCTTCCCAATTGAGAAATAGAAGTACATATAATACACAACATGCGCTCTAAGTGTTCTAACTGGAACCATAAACGTAAGTTACATGCCTCTGGGAACATCCCACAACGCCGTAAGTCCCGTCAAGTGTAACAACTGTCGTGGCGGTGCCATCCTACTCTCTATACGGTCGCGAGTGTACTTACGAGTACGTAGTAAACTAACCACTCGAAGCTGTATAATAGCTGGATAGAGGAAATATTGTTGAGAATGTGTTGCAGAAGATGTTTGCATGAGTAAGTAATAATAATGCATTCATATTGTAATAGTGACGCAAGTTTCTCTAAGTTGACATTCTTGCTTAGGTCATGATGCTTCCTACTTTTCTTCCGACATTAATAAACTTTCTCTTCCCAATTGAGAAATAGAAGTACATATAATACACAACATGCGCTCTAAGTGTTCTAACTGGAACCATAAACGTATGTTACATGCCTCTGGGAACATCCCACACCGCCGTAAGTCCCGTCAAGTGTAACAACTGTCGTGGCGGTGCCATCCTACTCTCTATACGGTCGCGAGTGTACTTACGAGTACGTAGTAAACTAACCACTCGAAGCTGTATAATAGCTGGATAGAGGAAATATTGTTGAGAATGTGTTACAGAGGGTACTTGCATGAGTTAGCTTTAATAATGTTAATATCTCCCAACAATAATATTTGACAATCTTCACTTCGTGATCAGAAAATTAGATTAGACTTAGGTATCAGAATCATTAGTGGAATGAAAGAATACTACAAACATACAAAAATTCAGTCCAATAATAGACATATTTAAGCACTAATTCGGTCGCTAATAATATTATGATAATTAAGTAAGATATAGGCACGCCATAAAATATAAGCTAGATATTTTTATTTAACATGGCATGTTATATAGATTGAATATCAGAAAGAATTGATTAGAATATGTTATCCTTCATCAAATGAAGGGACCGACCGGTAGCTTATAAAGCAGATTGCAGCGTGTCTTTATCATCGTGCAATTTATTTCATATCTCTCTGTTTTGAAGAGTCCCACGTCACACTCGACTTAAAACCAGGCAGCGCGTAAAGCCATACTAAATAAACTTCACCCAAACCCGTCGATAAGAGAGAACTGCCATCCGCACGTTTCCCTTTAACTTTTTTGTTCGTAACAAATTCTGCCTGACTTACCTGATTCGAGTCACTGTGAAGGAGGTTTAGCAATAAACTGTGACACTTTCACGTCGCGACATGCTTATAAATTATTTATTTGAAGAATTCCCAACGAGGCCTCTTAGTAGGTAGTTTACTTTATTACAGCCAAAGGTAGGTTTGTGTAAAATTGAATAACCTTGCGCAAATTAAAGTCCCGCCCCTCCGTAATAAGGTGCGTGTTGTAAGTTAAAATAGGTTTAGAAAGTCTTTAGAAGAATTATTTTGAGCGAATCTCGACTTTGACAGAAAGGTAATAAGGCGTCGACGGTTTGGGTTTAGCTTTGTTGTGTGAATATAAGCAAATGAATACGCATATTTACGTTGCATCTTTCAAATGGAATTAAACACAAACAGCGTGATAAGAATGATATTTCGAGGCATTATCTTGGCAACAGAATTTTCATGAACGAAATTGAATGTTTAGACAATTTCAGTACTTGACGTGGTTAAATTAATTTAAAGCCGATCGTATTTTAAATGAAATAATAATAAATGACTGTTCGAGGTTAAGCTACCAAAAACGATGCAAAAAGACGTTACCGCAAACACAGCCTCGGTTACAAATGCAAAATTAACTAAAATTGAGAAAGAAAATAAAACAATATTATTTTTAATAGAAAATAAGCCTATTAAATTGCAGTCAGGTTGGAATAAAAATGACAATACAATTTATCACTTGATTGCAGGCTTCGCTGTACGAAACTGCTGATCACAAGTCTACACGCTGGCGGGGTCTGCTCGCTCATTACGACCAACTGAAGTGTTCTATTGCCAAGAAAATAAGTGAAAGGTAAGCAGAATAGCACTGGATTTCTTCCAAATGACCGTTCTTCTTTGGGCATCTACTAGGAGTTATGGGCACTATTGGGCACACATGAGCTTACATATGTTTGTGTTGAAAGTCGATAAATTTTATTACTTTTTTGAGCTCAATAATTATTGCATTAATTGTAGGATAAAAAGTCTTGTCTTTTTGCCTTAATGCATAAAATATATTATTTGTCGAAGAGCTACGAAATTGTTTAATTATTTCCATTTCTATTATTTGATTTTAGTATCGGAAGAAGTACTACATTTTATTCTTATTCATTATATTGTTAGAATTATTAGTTATTGATGTCGGCGTGGGAAAGAATCGACACATCAGTCATATCATAGTTATTACTGTTATATGCATGATCATAATAATTCTATATATGATTTCAAACTGTACTATTACTGCATATAAGTTCAACACTTCTTGATCTAACCTAAGAAAATAATGAATGACTGTTACGTTGGTAAGCGCTTACGGCCGATACGACAAGAACCAATCGCCTAGAAACCTCTTGATAACTTTCGAGTTCTTGTTTGTTGTTGTTAGTTCAGTTGCCACTCGTAAACCTCAATTAATCAATAAAGGGACTTGTACCGTTTAGCCAGTGGCTAATACTTGCCAGTGTCGAAAATTAAGCGGCTATTTTGTAGCTGGTAGGTCAATGAAAGTTTACGAGTAGATGGATATAAGGATTGCTAGCGATTAACTAATTTACTTACTTTATTCTGAAACGATTGCTTATTTTTAACGAGACGGAAAAATCAAATAACTCATATTAGAAGCCCCAATATCATTTTTGAAGCCCTAATCAGCCCTAATTAAGGTTAAATTAAAAAAAAAAGTATTTCTTATTAAACTATAGAGAACCCAAAAAGTGGCTGTGCCATATTGGCGGACATACAGACCGAAAAACAGACAGACATGACTAGACATTGAATCTACGAAACCCTAAAAACTTGGACGCCTTCAATGTAAGCTGAATGGTATAATGGCTGTCGGCGCATGAAAACCTAAATACAGTCTAAGGGGTACATTACGTTACATGATTGCAGTCACTATTACCATGCCGAACGAATGGTTTCGTGACGAGCTGTGAAGGATCCAGAGCCTTTTGTTGGTCTGCTGCTTTTAGTGCTCGGTAATAGCCTGAGCTTTGTCTCACTTTCCAGAAAAGTCTGTCTTAGGCTCGTATTAATAAATCGCACTCAACTCTGAGCTCGATCTTGAGCGCGAACTTGAGGTGCTGTTTTATATTATGAGAATGACAGATCGAGTTCTCACTGAAGATCGAGCTTAGAGTTGACTGCGATTTATTAATACGAGCCTTATTTGGAACGGCTTGAGAGCACAAGCCTGTTGATATGTTTACCAAATGGGTTTATTTTGTTATTTTTTTTTAATTTTTTTTAAAGTCTTATAACTTGTTAGGGAAGTGATTACGCACACAAAATTTAAGGCTTTAGAATATTTTGCCCACTATTCACGCAGCACAGCACAGAACTCGGTTGCGAAGGGAATAGGGATTTTAAAAGATGGCAACGCATCTCCACCCTTTATACGGTTGTTGATGTCCATGGGCAGCGGTGATCACTTATCATCAGGTGGTTCAGTCCACGAACAAATATGTCATGCGAATTCAATGGTAATGGGACACTAAAAAAAGAAACTCCTTTGAATAAAAACCAAAATGTTCACGGGTCGTTTTAAGACACCGCAGTCAACTTACATTGAATCACATAAAGGCTGTCGCATCAAAACCTGAATACAGTGTGCGACAGTACATGAGTCGCGTAATTGCGGCCACCATCAGCGCCGAGTGAATGGCGCAGTGACGAGCTGTGATGGCTCTGAGCGAGCACTGTGCGCCGCTCTTTTGATGAAACCATGATTACACCGTACATATGAGGATGTATTTTTGTGTGGATGTAAAAATGCTGGATGGGGCAATTTCGTTATGATACTTTTGACAGTAATAAGTTGCCCCAAATTTGCTACGCTTCCTGGGCCGTAAAGTCTTGAGACAGCCGTCTTTTAGCTGCCAAAAATATTTAGTTTGTATCATGACTAAATCTGTCACTCAAAACCAATAATAATAAAGGAGACAAAATAATGATTTCTTTCTAACAAAGGACTCCAATTTTCGTTTCCATACAACGTATTAAGACACCAAAGACAACTTACATTGAATCACATAAGGGCTGTCGCATCAAAACCTAAATACAGCGTGCGACAGTACATGAGTCGCGTAATTGCGGCCACCATCAGCGCGGAGTGAATGGCGCAGTGACGAGCTGTGATGTTATGTAATGGATGCTTTTGGTAAAACAGTCGTCTCAGCAAAGCATCTAAAAAAGAATGTTCAATTCATGAACAAATATGTCACCAAAATGCCATGGTAATTAGAGACAATTATAGAGAAAGAGACTATAATAAAGAGATCCTTCGAACAAAAACCAAAAGTTGTAGTTTTACGGGTCGTTTTAAGACACCGAAGACAACTTACATTGAATCACATAATGGCTGTCGCATCAAAACCTGAATACAGTGCGCGACAGTACATGAGTCGCGTAATTGCGGCCACCACCAGCGCAGAGTGAATGGCGCAGTGACGAGCTGTGATGTTATGTAATGGATGCTTTTGGTAAAACAGTCGTCTCAGCAAAGCATCTAAAAAAGAATGTTCAATTCATGAACAAATATGTCACCAAAATGCCATGGTAATTAGAGACAATTATAGAGAAAGAGACTATGATAAAGAGATCCTTCGAACAAAAACCAAAAGTTGTAGTTTTACGGGTCGTTTTAAGACACCAAAGGCAACTTACATTGAATCACATAATGGCTGTCGCATCAAAACCTGAATACAGTGCGCGACAGTACATGAGTCGCGAAGTGCGGCCACCATCAGCGCGGAGTGAATGGCGCAGTGACGAGCTGTGATGGCTCTGAGCGAGCACTGTGCGCCGCTCTTTTGATGAAGCCATGATTACACCGTACATATGAGGATGTATTTTTGTGTGGATGTAGAGATGCTGGATGGGGCTATTTTGTTATGATGCTTTTAAGACTAATAAGTTGCCTTAACTTTGTCACACTTTCTGGGCTGTAAAGTCTTTGAGACAGCCGTCTTTTAGCTGTCAAAATATCTAGTTTCATTCATGACTGAAGTTGCAAAAAAGAACGAAACTAAAGAAAGAGTTATTTCAAACAATAAACCCAAGTTTTGGTCGCATGAAGCCTATTGAGACATCACAGGCAACTAACATTGAATCACATAATAGCTGTCGTCTCATCAAAACCTGAATACAGTGTGCGACAGTACATGAGTCGCGTAATTGCGGCCACCATCAGCGCGGAGTGAATGGCGCAGTGACGAGCTGTGATGGCTCTGAGCGAGCACTGTGCGCCGCTCTTTTGATGAAACCATGATTACACTGTACATATGAGGATGTGTTATTGTATGGATGTAGAGATGCTGGATGGGGCTTTCAGTATGAACTGTAAATATATTTGACTAGATCTAAACTTTAAACTCGAAGGGCCTACGTCTAAGCTGACAAAAAAATCATACAATTATGTATGACTTTTTTAGTTTTCGGTTGACAAGACATTTTGAGATAACGTTGCTTACATTTTTGCGAAAAAAAATCTTCTTTGTTATATAAATAAAAAATTATAAAACGCATTAAATAACGAGTTTATGGCCTTCAACAAGACCAGAAAGCGTAAATGTTATGCAGATATTTTTTTTGCACTAGTTATGAAAATGCTCTATAAGCGTTAACGTTACGAAATGTTGCTAGGAAAAATTCACTAAAACATGCAATTAGTTCACGAACAAAATGTTTTCATACTGTCATATCCAGTACCGCCCTATTCAAGATCTATAGTACGTATACCGGTACGTTGACACGCCTTTGTATTGCGCGCTTCAGCTATGGGTTAAATAAAAACTGTGGTCTGAAATGCGAATATGAAACCACGCTTTCTAGTTTGCACACTAGACTTTTTGCAGCAATTTGCCTGGTTCAAGTTTTCTAACTGGAGTTTTTTCGTCGGGAGTGAAAATATGCCCGATTTTTCCCGCCTCACTCTGTTTCAATGAAAACAGATACAATTGCTATAAAAAGCATGTCACGCTGTTGATTGGCAGGTAAGGCGTGGAATTCAAAAAGAAAATGCTTTGGTGTAGGGAAAATGACACTTCGATCCATGATGTATTTTTTATTTGGTTACTGTTTACACATATACCCGTAAGTATCTGTCCAAAATCATAGGTTAAAATGTTTTTGTAATAACATGGCTTCTTTAATATATGCTCTAAGTCATGATGACGTATGTAATTTGAGAAAATTCGTTTCCAATTACTAAAGCTTTTATAATTAAATAAAATACAGTTGAAAAAGGAATTTATTATTTACCTTAAGTTTATTTTTCAATTGTTCACAATTACTATATAAAAATATTTTTATTCACCTATACATTATTCCTCTGTGTAATAAGCAGTAATATCTCCGTCTTCCTGGAATTGTTTCACGATCTGTTTTTATCTGTTGCGACTGTTTCCAAGAAAACAGGACGGTAATATAACTTCAGCATGGCACTTTAAGTGGCAGTAGGCGTAATATATTGGTAGCAAGATAGATTACTGGAAACATAATACTGAGAAGCGTAGGTTTATAAGTGGTAATAAACTGCCTACGCTTTCATAACGCTTTATATTTTCCGATCTATCAGCCGTAAAACCGACTGCTTCGATTTTTGGAGTGACCGAGATCTAAAGACCATATTATTTCGGTTAACTTATCAGTACAGTGCGATTCATGAAAAATTAGCTTAAAAAAAATAATGTTTTGATGTACAAGTAATAAACGTCTCGATGGTGTAGTGGTTTAAATACCGGGTCGTGGTCGGGCAGGGGTTTGATCACCGGGTCGGGCTTTGTGTCGGTTTTTCCGAACGCAGCCCGGGTTTGTGATCACCAATCCGCATTTAGCAAGCGTGCTGATTAAGCCAATACTTATCTTTGAAACGAAAACATGATTTCAAATGATGGAGGCCTTTGCCCTGCAGTGGGACATGTTGAATTCGTAAGTTGGGTGTTAGTGCTCAGTGGGTGGTCAATGCATCATCAACCCTTGTGAGTTCTTGATGTCCATGGGCGGCAGCAACGATCACTTACGACAGGACTCACTTGCTCTATTGCTTCCCGCGTACATAAAATAAACGGTACGTTAGCCATGGTCTTAACGCACATTGCTACATCAAACTAATATTATAAATGTGAAAGTTTGTTTGTTTGGATTAATCACGCTGAAAATACTGAACGGATTTTGATGAAATTTGGAAAACAACCAGGGAATGGGCTGACTTAGGTGACAGAATACATTTCATCCCGATTAAACACTTTCATGGGATAAAACAGGAATCTAAATTTCGCGGGCAAAGTCGCGGTTAAAAATTGGTATGTTAAAATCTACCTTGAATGCGTCCAACGTCACTATTTCGTTCTCTAATCAGACAGCCTACACTGTCTACAAAAGTTTGATAATATGTAGCGTGTGACAAATTATGGAGTAGACGACATCTTTACCTAAATTGCCATCCTTCATTTCACAATACCAAATCATCAAACCGGTTTTGACTACTATAACTACTTACTATTTCGACCGGTAGAACTGAGATCCGCAATGCACCATTCCAGGTTTCCATTATAACGCAGGGCATATTCTGTGCGAGAGACAAATTACTGTTTGGAAATGATGCTTTGAGGTTTAACATGTGGATGTGATTTGATTTCTCCGTAAGCAATGATGAGCGCGTCCGTTTACTGTAGCAGTGTTTCTGCCACGAACATCGCAATTAAATCGATCAACACTAGGTACACATGTTTGTATAAGTATGTCGTGGCCATATCGTTGAAATGAATATGTCTCGAAATGGCCAAGTCTAAACTTAATAATTATCTGTGACCAGACCGTCAAATCATCTACATTTTAAAATAATAAATATTGCATGCACCCAATGATGTGAAAGAGGAACGTTTTAAAGGGTTTACAAAAAAAACCTTAACTTACATCCCTCATTAAAATTTTCCGTCAATGTAGACGATTTCACGATCTAATCCAACTGATTTGGCTATTTTATGAAATGTTCATTTCAACGATATGGCCAATACATAATATGTACATATTAGATCCTTCTAATTAGTATCGTGTAGCGCCGACTTAGAATACTCATAGTACCACCGCAGTTTTCCCCGTGAGTTTCATAAGAAGCGACTAAGTGGCTTTCCGAGGGGATGCGAAGCAGCAATCTCCTTGTTTTATTGTTTACAATATTGCAGTCGCACCACCATCTTCGCTGTCCCATTGTTACTACGCTGGGTAGACCCAGAGAACTAAGGGCCTCGGAGGGATCACATACCAAATATGAAAAATTACCTATCCTCAAACTAAGCCCAAAGCTTGTACTATGGATGCTAAGGAACACTAATACTAGACAGACTTAAATATTTTTGAAACATCCATGACTCGAGTACCTACAGAGTATGTCGACTTTTATCACACAAACTTTTGTCTCTAGCGGGATTCGAATCCGCGACTCTTGGTATTTATAGCCAGGGTATACAAATATGTAGCGGGTAATATGTAGGTATGTTATGTTATCCAAGATAAGTTTGGTTTCACCCACGCGGATCTGAAAGTTCCTCCCAATGTTTTCTTTGATAATATCGGAATAGAATTTTCATCTTGCAACTCCAGTAATCATTCTGCGGGTAGGTGCAATATTTTGACGGAAAATTATTCAGTTCCAGGCTGTTCTGTAATAACGCAATTTTGTGACTGGCATAAATAAGGGGGGAATGTATGTGATACTCTCATTTGATGTAAAATATGGTTAAGCCACCGCGTAGCTATCCGAATATGAACCTATCTCGGCTTCTTTATTATTATGCGGTTGTTTATCTCAGAGAATGTAATAATCTACCTACAAAAGTTACTACCAGTTTTGCGTGCGACCTCGACTGAGACTAAAATGTTGTTATTTAGCCAAAAAGTGCTATGGAAAGACTTCAGTTTTTTGCGAAAGGTTATAAATTTCCATTTAATCCATATTGAGCGACATTTACAAAATGTAATACAGGTTAATACGAAGATTGCCATTTTTCCTTTTTTTCAAAAAACAAGAAGGGAGAACGATATTTTATGTTTTTGATTATGTATTTTTTATGGAACGGATCAGAGTTATATTACATAAATACTTCTCCCGTTTTCCCAACATTTTCTTTCACTACTCAGCTCCCATTAATTGTCGCGTGATGAAAAGTATACTGTAAACTGCCCAGAAGTATGAAGAATAATTGTAACAAGATTCGTTAAAATCCGTCGAGTTGTTTTTGTAAGGAACATACAGACAGACAGACAAACATTGTACTGATTTCATTTTGGGCATCAGTATTGATCTCTTATAACCCTTATTTTTTAAATATATTGCATGTACAGAATTGACTCTCTACAGATTTATTATAGATTTTCGACGTATTCACTTAAGCCAGGAATAATGAATTCCGACACTCCATTCGTAAGGCTTTACTATCTGCAATTAACACTGACAAATGGATTCCGTGAATGTCGACGAAATTGGCCAATAATTAGCTGAAAGGCAACTACATACGAGGTTACAATAACGGATAGAATGGGAGATAATATGGAGGAAACCACTCCACGAAACTCTGGTGAATAGAAATTGTATATTACGAGATAACATCTTTGGAATACGGGAGCCAGGAAATGTCGGAATCCTGCATATCTGACTTCTAATCCTCTAATGCAAGACTGGTATATTCTAAAAATGTTTCTGAAGTTATTTTACGTAGTGTTGGCTTGCTTTCATAAAAGCAACCTCGAATGCATTTTGACAATAATCTGAAAAGTCTTTACATGGAATTGAGTTTTTACTTTTTCATATATTGTGTACATTAGGGTGGAGTGAAACAGGCAAAAAAAAATTTTTTTTGGAATTTCATTTTTCCTGTGTCATTAATCGATGACCGTACATAATAGCTTTATTCATGCAAAAAATCAAAATCGTACGACTTCATCTTGAGGTGGCGCGGTAAGAGTGTAACTTGAAAAAAATCTATTTTTTATGTCTATCGCGTATCTGAACCAAATTGTTATTGTGTATCTATGTGTAACAAAACTTATATTTTACGTTACTTAAATGAGTTAACTTATTCATCTTTGCATAATTTCATTAAACTTTCTAATTAAAGTCGTAACGACAAGTGTAAATAAGTCTGATAATTCGTCAATAAAATGCCAAAATCTCGAAAAGATTTGCGATGCCCCTTGTTTGGTGATTCAATAAAACTAAGTGATTTTGTGTTACCAATGTATTATGATATTATAAAATATTATTATTATTACTTGTGGTTAAAAATGACTTACTGGAACTGAAAAATGCTAAAAATAGAGATAAGAGATAAGAGGGAAACATTTGTGTGATTTGATAGCAGCTGATGTTGAACTGGTGTTGAAATTTGGAACAAGGCTTCAATTCCTAATGGGTCTTTCAACAAGGACGGGTTAAAAGTGAATAAAACACGATGTATGTGAGATATTAATGATATAATATATATATATTTCATTTTAAAGATCCATTTATGCCATTATGGATGGCATATTACATCGTTCAAATATTCGCAGCGGCTTCGTATGGTGGCGCGAATCGGAGAGGTCTAATTTTTAATAACTCTGCTGCATAGATCCGACTGAA
Organism: Nomophila noctuella; assembly: GCA_958496325.1. NCBI lineage: Eukaryota > Metazoa > Arthropoda > Insecta > Lepidoptera > Crambidae > Nomophila > Nomophila noctuella. The sequence continues at coordinate 3,760,257 of OY292491.1, read as the reverse complement.
TCAAAGCAATGACCTGCGTTATGTTGGCTTTCAGGGCAACAGTCGATTGTTGCATTGGCAAAGAGATTGATTGACTCAACTTTGGTCACAAATCGTCGGAGATTAGACTTTGAGAGCGCAATGAGCGCTCTAATAAATACAAGATATGGGATATGATATGATTGAGTTTCTTCAGCCAATGTTTGAGTATCGGCCACATTTGGTAGCTATTGGATGTGACAGTGCTGCTGCAAATATAGAACATAAAAAGGGAGTGATATTTTTATTACAAAAACATCTGCATAGACAGTTTCTATGGTTAGTAGTTGTTACTTGCAAATGAACTGCCACTTCGTCATTTATTTACCAGGCTTGAACGTACAACTACAGGACAAAACTGTTTTTATAGGACGATAGAGAAAATGCTAGAGAAATGCCAAGATTGTCGAGTACAGGTGTTCGAACCTATTCCCATATAATTACCGGATCTAAATATGTACTAATACCCTTAGCACTTGTCAAAACTATTGAAGCATTCCTTGCAGAGCACACATTTTTGAGCACATCCCCTAAGAGCACAGTAGGTAGGTATTCCTTGTAGAAATATTATGATCTGCCATTTTAAAAGGTACGGTTCCACAAAACGTAGCCTGAAAGGATCATGATAAACTTTCACATTAACGGTGGTTGACTTGCGCTAATAGCATTAGTTTGAAATTAAAACAAACCTTCTTGCAAATATGGTCCAATTCATATACAAATTTAACATGATTCAAAGATGTTTGTATCTACCGGATGACCAAAACAATGCGTTGAATTATTATGATTTGATTGAATGGTCAGATGAAAAAATAACAGAACCTCCGAAGACCATGAAGAATTGTGTCGCAGAATTTCAAGAGTGGTTTCCTCAGGTAGCAAATTATTTGAAATCGTAAAGTATCCCTGCCACAAGTAGGCAGTAGAACGTAGGTTCAAGCTCGTAACTGAGGCTTCTTCATCTTTTTGTAGGCCAGAGATGAATTCATTCGCAAGGCAAGATATACCAGTATTTGATACAAAATCTCATTTTTTCAAGCAAAAAGAAGAGTCTGTTGGTTCATCTTCCGAATGTTATAATACTCTTATTGATTATTCTGTGTCTATTTCTAAGTATAATTATTAATTTCAAGTCAGAATATTTTCATTTTGATAAATAGTTTGTCTCAAATAAAAACTTTACAAAAAACAAATTTTGTTGTTTTTCTTTAAATTTCAAGTACGATGCGCCACCTTAAGATGCAAAGCTAGGAACTTGAAATTTTATTTATAAACCCTTTAGAAGGTCGATCAATCATTGGTGATACAGGAGTAACGAAATTCAAAAAAAATTTTTTTCGCTCCACCCTAGTGTACATATCTTATTTTGTGTATTAATTGCATTTAAAATTTGTGTCAGTTTATGGTCTACCTTCAAATGATTTATGATAAATCTTGAATAGTAAATCCGACCGAGTGGATAACTTTAAGAAATATTAAATCATTACCAAATCTCATTTGTCATTATAGGAAAATATTTCCCGGTTTAGATTCATGACCCAGCGAGGGTCAAAGTTTCCCTTCATATTGATATACATAGAAACCAGCTTAACAACCACGCCTGCCAAATTATAGATGGAGTTTAAACTCGAGCGATGTTTGCAAAATTTCGTACAATTTTTACCGGACGATAAAAGTTTCGCTAACATTTCCTAACATTATTAGGCAGTTCAGAACTCGCCGACGCTATTCCAAGTCTTGATGATTACTGTCTCAACCCAACATTGTATCAAAATCAATAAACTAAGTCAACATTCGTGTTCCACGTAAAAGGTTTAGTATAAAATCACTCCGCTCCACACATTGCCTTAGTGCACACATAATTACGATGTCATGAAGTGGCTGGCCGGTGTACCCATGTTAATCATCCAACATGCTATCCGTGCGAGCCCACGAGCCCATGTAGCGGCAAATTGCTGTTTGATCCACCTAATACCCATTTGTGAGGATAGCTTTTGTTGCTCGGATTCGGTCGTGTTAAGACTGGTGAAAGTTGGCTGGTGAGAAGTCGACTTTCGTGAATCTTGGTTAGTTCAAAGCATCATGAATTGGGTGGAAGTTTTTTTTTTTGGAATTTTGCTAGTTTAATGCTGTTTTGCTGATAGATGGATTGAGAGCAAATGGAATGGTTATTGGAATAAACTTTATGTCAAAGTCATGCCATCAAATACCTAATATAAACAACTAATATTTATAGGCCATAGATTCATACTCTAAGTAACTGAAGTGGATGGAATAACCTAGGCTTACAGTGAAAACGAATTAAGTCTTACAATTTCGACTTGTACACAGGTCACTTGTAAGTCAACAAATCTAAAAGATCCTGGGAAGTTAGTTGGTAGTAAAGGTTGGCTTTAACTAATACTATACTGGAAAGACATTTTGGGAATAAATAGCTGTTGTTGCAAGGATGTAGCGTCTGTGTGAAGACATGGAAAGTTTACTCGTAAGGAGTTCAGTACCTCTATTAATCTTGGTTCATTGCATATCAATACTTAATCGCGTTGTAAACTATTGGGAGTTAGGAGGGAATCGGAAATCTGTTTTGCTAATAGTTCCGTTAAGGACCTTAAATGCTAATGTATTGTTGTAGTGGTTGTGTTTCTGCAGTTTATTTGCAGATTAAAAGTTCTTGATTTCACTATTATTGAACAATTGTGGTATCGTAAAGATGCTAACATCATTTCGATAACACAAACGGAAAGACAAAGAAGTGACCTAATTATTTTTTTATAAATGAGCGGCGTGCATGCTGCCGCGACTCCGATTGCTTGGATTTTAGTTTCAGCACACATAGTTCTCTTCCCCGACAAATGAACTATCCAACACGAAAAAAATAATAGTTCAAACTAGTAGGTCCTGAGATTAATTCGTTCAAATAAACAAACAAACTCTTCAGCTTTAATCTGTTATGTAGTAAATACAACTTCTACATACTTTTGAATAATTAATATCTATATTAAACCTGCAATTCAGCTATTTATTTGTTAAAAAAAATATTAAGCGTATGTACGACTGATTTTGTACAAAACAAAGCAGACCGAGCTGTCACATTTATTATTTATTTTTAATTCACATAAAACGTCAGATGACTATAACATTAAGTGAATAATAACATACAACAACATAATACATTACATATAAATACAGCATTTATATAAAAAATACTTCCTCCCGCCCTCCAATAGTATTTATATTTGTTACGACATCGCACGCTTACGGAATAAATAACATAAGTAGCATTGCAATAATCTGGAAGGAGGGACTCGCGTACATGTCGTAAGGTTCGCCCGAGACGTGAATATTAAGGGCAACGCCCTCTCCGAATACCCCATCAGTTCCCATAAAATGGTCTGGCAAGACGAAGATAATGGCCGACAATTTCTTTTAACACCTGAGACGGGTGCCTTTGTTCAAAGGAATGCCCTTTCTGAACTATTTGACGCTCCGTATAGTGTTACATGCCGGGAAGACAATGGGAGATCGAGGTCATCGCTTCGAATTAATCTTTAGTGATGGTCGAATTTAGATTGAAAATCTTTTAAATATGTAGGGACGCCTCGATGGTCTAGTGGTTTAAGTACCGGGCCTTGGTCTCGAGGTCCTGGGTTCAATTCCCAGGTCGGGCAAACTTTGTGTTGATTTTTCTGAACACAGCCCGGGTGCGTGATTACTAACCCGCATTTGGCAAGCGTGGTGATTAAGCCAAAACCCATCTTTGTAACGAAAACGTGATTTCAAATGATGGAGGCCTTTGCCCTGCAGTGGGACATTAATAGGCTGATACTTTATGTTTGGGTTATCCAGGAACCCAAAACATAAATTAAATAACTTTTTATTTCCATTTGGAAAGCAGATAATATAAAATGAATGAATCGGTATTTGAACTGCAAAATCTTTACCTTAACAGTTAAGGTCAATGAATGAATAAATTACCCTTGTCCAATATTTTGCAAATAAGTAAGAAAACCGATACCGAACCATTGAAGTAAATAGAAATCATTTTCTTAATCATTACACTAAATCAATCTTCGTAATCCAATCTCAAGTACAAGTAATAAAGCACTAAAACTAATTTATTTCAAATGAAGCATTTATTTCCAAGGGGACTATCGAAGTCCATTCAATTACTTACGAGAATTTGATCTGTTGATAGATCTCTCTAATTCAGTTTTAGCTGAACTAGTACAATTGACGGTGCCTAGTCTCAAGGGTTATTTAGGCATAATGATTCGATTATTATGGATGTCTAAGCACGAGGCTGGCCGTATTATCATTTATTGGAGTGTGATTTACGTCAGTTACCTTCGAATATGGGATATCTATTTGACCGATATCGGACCAATTTGGTGTAATGGTCGAGTTATAGGCAGAAGTTGCAGGTTAAATCTACCTACATTTAAGCCACACTGAGTGTCGATATTATAAGTATAGAAGAAACATTGTTGCTTATTATTTCATAATGTATGATTGTGTTTGACTGAAAAAGAAAAAAAGGTATGGAATAACATTGTATGTTGTTAATGCTTGCAAAGTTTGATTATAACTTTTCTTTGTGTCTTTATTTTATCTTTTTAACTTTTAGAGTGCACAATCCATTTTCAATCTTCTGGGTCTATTATGGCTAAAAACGAGTACAGTTCCCATAGGTACTCTATCTGTTAATATGCACTAGAAGCCGCCCGTGGCTTCGTACGCGTGGATTTCAGAACCCTTTTCCCGCAATAAATGATAGCATAATGTTCTTTCTCAGGGTCTAAAGATAGTATGAGCTAAATTTTATCAAAATTGGTTGAGAGGTTTAAGCGAGAAAGCGTAACAGACAGACAGTCATAGTTACTTTCGCATTCATATTAGAAGGTATAGTAGCATAATAATATCTCAGTGAGTTAACTTTTAAATCTATTAGAAAAATATTTTTATTACAAATGTGCCAATTAAAAGAAAATGTCTAAGCATAAAAACGGAACGAAGTAGTTTCCTATAAAATTAAGAAGGAAAATGCTTTCTTATTTTCATCCTAATTGGAATCCTGTCTAGCTAGAATAAAATGCACTTCTAAGTAAGATGCTAGAATTAAAAGTTGTTTCTCGTGTTGCGCCAAAATATTTTCGAAAATAAATAGTAAGTTCTTTTGTGTAAATTATAAGGTTGAAATACGAACAAAGGCGGTTCATGTAGCCAGGCGCTGAGCTTATCAAAATAAAGAGAGTTTCATCCACGTACTTAAACTCGACGTAACTCCAAATTTATTAAGTCACGAAAGTTTTAAGTCTGAAAGTTATTTAAGAAAATACGTGCACTATATTTTATTATTATAGTACTTAAGTTAGCAGACAAACACGTAGCTCACCTGATAACAGCTGTTTTAGCCTTTTATGCTTCGCGTAAAGAAATATTGTACTTACTGTTAAGTCGTAAGGATAACTTTAGAGTATTTAGTTTAAATAGTTCATTTGCAAAAAAATCGGTGTTCAACGTCAAAAGTATCTTGTAACTCCTTTAAACTTCTTCGTGAATAAAAGTAGGGGTATAGCCAAGTCAAAAAAAAGTATAATCATCTAAAGTGTAGGAATACATCAGGCTGAAAATATGCGGCCGAAGTTTGGCGGTGATGCAGAGACGAACTTCTTAGCTATCCATGGATTCTCCGTGCGGGTGCCGGGTCCATCGCGTGGAACAGAGAGGAATGTCAGTCGGCGTTCTAAACAAAATTCCGTGACGTAATTTCGTCATAGTGTGTCAACTTTAATTTTAAATACACTACAGACGTAGTCACGCCGAACTTCGGTCACGTTTTTTCCGTTAAGAGTGTTTCCATACTAAGGGTGAAAAACATTCGCGCGTCAAACACAACTGTGTTGATTTTCTCCCGTGTCTGAGTTCAACTTTATATTTTACTTACTTGTGAAATTTCGTCAAAACTGAGAGATCATTTTTACGCGAACTGTACCACTTCGAATTTACTATCACTTTATAGTTTCAAATTTTGCACGGAAGCTGAGACCGTCGCGTGGTATCCCAACTAATATTATAAATGCGAAAGTAACTCTGTCTGTCTGTCTGTCTGTCTGTCTGTCTGTCTGTCTGTTACGCTTTCCCGCTAAAACCTCGCAACCGATTTTGATGAAATTTGGTACAGACAATCTTTAGACCCAGAGACAGAACATAGGCTACTTTTTGACCCATTCCAACCCCCCACTTCCCCGAAATGAGGGGGTGGAAGTTTGTATGGAAAATCTAAACTACTTGAGTTAGACGCTTGAAATTTGGCATGCAGGTCCCTTAGTAAACTTGATGCTTAGTTGCAAAAGGATATTGCAAAATTCCCACGGGAACGGGAGTTAGCGGGAAAAAACATTCGTACAATGAAAACCGACATCCACGCGGACGAAGTCGCGGGCGGCCGCTAGTATATCATAAATATTTCAATACCTATATTTCCTTTGTTCGAGGATTTCCCTGATATTTATGCTTGATATTTCGAAACGTTTGGCTTGACATCCAAATGGCATGTTTCTGCATGGATTTCCAATTCCTTGAAATTATAGCTTGTTCTAATAAAATCAGAATATTCAAATACGGTTGTGGACCATGTTGTCATTCACCGGTGTTAACATTTGAATTGAATTTGGTACTATCTTAGTTATCTTAGTATAGTGTAGCTCTAAAAATATCATTTATCTCGAAAAACTACCGCAGTGATTCAGATATTCTAACAGATGACTGGCCCAGTCTGATAATTAAGAAACAATAACAAGAACGCACTGTTATAAGATGTGGGCCGGAAAGGTTTTTAAAAAAAATAATTATTTGATTTAGACGACCCTTAGACAGCCTGTCCCGATGATGGTTGAAAACGGACTAACTACGGGCTCGCGGTAGCGAGCCTGCCTAACTGAAAACGCTGATCAGGCAATTTGTTCCTGTCAGCCATATGGTTGACATCCCTGGGATATAACACCTCCCCCCATAGAAAAAGAAACTTTCCATTTTGTAAAGTTTCTTGTGAATTAAATGAATTAGATAAATTAAATATTCGTCCTGATTGTAGGGAGGTCAGCCATCTCTACATTATTAATTTCATCTTGATTTTGAAATTTATTAGATTTCTTTATTTCTAAAAGACTGTGGCCAGGTCGACATTTATTAATAAACTTTTTATAAAATACATAGGAAATCAATATAATAATAGTAAGCAGTACAATGAATAATAAAACAGAATGGTGTGTCCCATACTTTATAATAAACGGTTCAGTTCCAATTGTATTTAATTCCTTCGAAGTTTTAATGAGGTTTTCTTTTAACGAATTTAAATTATCTAAATCAATTTCTTGTAGTTTGATAGGGGGCACATCATTCATTACCTTTTTAAATTTAGAAATGTTACAACATGTGTCGTTAATAAGATTAAAATTTGAAGATCTTATCGGTGAACTTATATTAATTATATTATTTTCCGGGATTAAAGTGGTACTTTTACAATATCCGATGCAGCCTGCGGGAATATTTATTATACCAGTTCCTGATATAAAATTTTCAATCAATTGAGAATTTGGACAATCTACAGATACTTTAGTTGGCTGGGTTTGTACAAATATCCACTTATTGTTCTTAATGGGTTTCCATACATCTAAATGACCGTATATAAATTTAGTTTCGCACTTTTTTTTTTTTTTTTTTTATTTAAGACTAAGCTAGCACTTGACCACAAAGTTGCCTGATGTTAAACAACTATGTGGTCTACGATGGAGCGTGCTTGCTCAGGAAAAGCCCGTTTATTCTGGCCTTGAAGAGCCCCAAGTTATAATGTGCAGGAAATACAGATCTCGGCAGAGAATTCCACTCCCGCGCAGTCCGTATCAAGAAGGATGAAGCAAATCGCTTCGTTCGTACGCGCGGAATCTCCACTGTATACGGATGAAGTCCCTGACCGAGTCTAGTAGTTCGATGATGGAACGGAGCTGGCGGAACCAAATCGTGCAGCTGAGCAGCACACTCACCAAAGTGGAGTCTGTAAAATACGGAGAGGCAAGCAATCTTTCTACGATGATCGAGGCTCTGCAAGCTCTCGATCAAAGTATCATCACCGATAAGCCTCATCGCACGCCGCTCAATAGAGTCCAAAGCAGCCAGCTGGTATCGAGCAGAACCATCCCAAAGATGGCAGCAATACTCCATGCAAGACCGAACTTGAGCTTTGTACAGGTTTAGAAGCTGTTCCGCAGTGAAGTAGCGCCTGACTCTGGAAAGGATCCCGAGCTTTTTAGAGGCAGATGCTGCCATAGACTCTATGTAGCTCCCAAAGTTAAGGTTGGAAGATAATTCCATACCAAGGAGCTGTAGTCGGTCAGATAGGGGAACAGATACGCCACGAAAAGCGGGAGTCATCCGAAATGTGCTCTTTTTGGTGGAAAATAGACACGCCTGCGTTTTGGTGGGGTTAAAGCTGACTAAATTGGCATCTCCCCAGTCTGAGACAATCTGGAGAGACTGATTAATCCTGCCCACCATATCTGATCTCAGAGTCTCAGTTTCACCGCTACCTGCACGTGCATTGGACAAGTATCTCTCGACTACCGTACTATCGTCAGCATACCCCAGAATTCCGGGAGTAGCCAACAAGTCATTAATGTGTAGCAGAAAGAGCGTAGCCGAGAGAACAGATCCCTGAGGGACGCCAGCATTTATTTCAAGCGAGTCGGAGGTGAACCCATCAACAACTACTCTAATGCGACGTCCAGTCAGAAAATCTTTGATCCAAGCACAAACTGCTGCGGGGATCCCATAGGAGGGAAGCTTGCTAATAAGGGCATCGTGCCAGACCTTGTCAAAAGCCTTTGATATGTCCAAGGACACAGCAATGGCCTCACCATGGTTTTCAATAGCCTCGCTCCACAAATGCGTTGCGTATATAAGAAGGTCCCCAGTGGACCTACCTTTTCGAAACCCGAATTGCGAATCACTGAGGAGATCGTTACCTTCTAAATACGCAAGCAAGCGGTTATTAATTGTACGCTCCATTACCTTACAGAGAATGGAGGTTATGGCTATTGGTCGGTAATTTGAGGGGTCCGCACGGCTACCCTTTTTGGGCACAGGCTGCACGTTGGCAAGCTTCCAGGACTTCGGAACTGATCCCTCCCTCAGAGAGAGACGGTACAGGCGTGTCAGAATTGGAGACAGCTCGGGTGCACAATTCCGCAACACTCTCGCTGATATCCCATCAGGACCACTCGCCTTGTTCACATCCAGACTGCGCAGAACCTTAAGCACCTCTCGTTGACGTATGTTAGCGAACTTAAAAGTCGATTCGCAACGAGGAAGATTTGGTGGTATATGGTTAGCAGCATCCAAATGCGAATTGCTGGCAAAAAGATGAGCAAATAAATTTGCCTTTTCCTCGGCAGTGTGGGCGAGTGAACCATCGGGACGAAGTAAAGGCGGAAGTGATGACCTGCAGAAATTTGCTTCAACCGATTTGGCTAGTGACCAAAACAACTTACTACCCGAAGGGTACGAAGCCAACCTGGCCCCGATCCGGCCAATGTGATTGAAGCGAGCACGTCGTAATATCCTTTTGCAGGACTTGGCAGCTTTGTTGAATGCTCTCTTCAAAGTATGCACCCCAGGTGCTTTGTGGCTGCGAGCTTCAGCCCAAGCGCGATAAGCAGATTGCTTGAGCACCTCAGCACTCGCGCACTCTGCATCGAACCACGGGCGAGCCACGCAAGAGGATGGTAGATCAGAGAACGGAATAAAATACTCCATTCCCTGACATATCACCTCCCTGACGGCATCAGCACAGACACTGGGGTCCTTCGAAGAAAAACATACTGCAGTCCAGGGATACGCAGCAAAGAAATGCCTCATACTGTCCCAGTCCGCCGCTTTGTACCGCCATATACGCCTGCTACCTTTAGGACTGGGGTCGGGAGGCGAGTAGACAGATACAGACTGAACCAGACAATGATCAGACGATCCTAAAGGAGCCGTAACGGTCACTTGGTAACGGTCTGGTTCAGTAGTAAGCAAGAGGTCCAGGCAGTTAGCTGTGTGGCTATCAACATCGGGAACCCTAGTAGCACATTCCACCAATTGGGTTAGGCCAAGAGACAGAGCCAAAACTCGCGCCTCTCGTCCAGCAAGGTCAGTCTTCTGGAACGGGAACAACCACTCTTGATGGTGGGCATTAAAGTCCCCCAGAAGGACAAGTTGTGCTGACGGGTACCGAAGTTGGGCAATTTCAGCTGCGTTGTTGAGGTATTCGAAAAATCTCGCTGTCTCCTCATCACCAGTGTGGGAACGATACACACAGGCATAAATATTTTTATTTAGCCCTGTATCCACCAGCAACCAAACAATTGAAAATTTGGAGTCTTCAAGGTCACGGAGACGTCGACTACAGATGCTGTCACGCAAATACACACAGACCCCAGCACGCGACTTGAATTTGTGCTCCAGAATATACCCTGGGTAGTGCAAGTAGGCCGAGTCAGCTGGACATCTGATTTGCGTCTCCGTTAGTACCAACATTTGAGGCTTTGCGGTTTCGAGATGATGGTGAACCGAATCGAGATTTGAGTGCAGTCCTCTGATATTAGCGAGGTGCACTTTAAGTGAAAGGACGTGCATCCGCTGTGACGCTTTCCTATTTTTATGCCTCATGTCATGTTGGGGAAGAAGGGGCAAGGGGAAGGCAGTTGAGCTGTACATAGTGCACAGACACCCGGGCAGCAGATCGCCAAAAAGTGGCGCAAAGGAGTGGCTGAATTGGAGCGCGCGGGGACGCCCGAGCCCCCCCGGGGGTTGCCATCGGGTCCTTTCATCCGGTCGCCAACCGGCACGATGGAGCATCCCGGGATTTTTCGCAAGGTGGCGGGGCAGCCTTTCGTAAGTGGCTAGCAAACTACTTGGGCCCCCTACTACCTGCGGTCGGCCAGCGGAAAACCGTGCCTCGGATCCCGCTACCCTCCAAATTCAGACACCATGCGCCACGAGGATGGTTCGCTACAAATGGTTTCGCAGATGCACATACACAACCCAGACCCAACCCCCCAGAATGGCTACTCAAGGTGGAAATCCGGAACACGTCTTGCAACGCTTGGCGGATAGACTTAACCTTGAGGGTGGTAACCAGCCACGGCCACAGCCTACCACCGGGAAGTTTGCCACTCATTTAGCACCACCCAGGGGTCACGTGTAGGGGCTCGAGGGTAGACCTACGGACGCGAGTGACATTGACCCCCAAAACTGCACTGCACTGGTATTTCACTGATCACTTTTGACAAAAGTTCACTGGCGCAGATGGGTTTTGCTTCGGATGAGTATACGTTTGTGACGTCACACACAAAGTCGTTCACTGTGGGCTTTACACAATTTTCGATGCTGTCTAACTTGCAATAATGTAATCTGTCTTTGGTCATTGCTATATATTTTGAATCTGGTACTATCAAACTAAATGAATCAGCTTTGTCAGAATCATGCGGTACAGGTAGAGCTATATTATGAAACAGCGTGTATTCCTTAGGAGCAACTAAAGGAATTTGTAAAACAAATATAATTTTCTTATTTAAATAATAACATGATACCTTAGATATATGTAAAATATAATGTATTGAATTTAGATCTAATATAACAGGTAATTTCACATTTTTAGGTAAATGTATATAACTTTCGACAAGCTCTTTATACAATTCCTGTGGATTGATAATTGATGGATGAATTATATTTTGTCTGCTAAATAATATTCCATTTACTATATCTTCGATTTGATAGGAAATTACCAAAATTGCTGTTTCTAACTTATTAATAATTTCGTTTCCGTAAGATTGAAGTAACAATTCATTAGTTTTAATGGAAATGTTCTTTAATCCTGAACTAAGCTTGTCGATAGCTTCATTTAAGTTAGCTTCATTAATTTTAATTTTATTTAATGTATTATTGTATATTGACATAACTGAAGTTGTAACTAAAATATTTTGCTTCATTAATGTAGCTAGCTTTTTCTGATCATTTTGCATTACATTAATTGCTTCACTAAACTTAACACCATCTGCTTCATCTAAAGTGCCAAAAATTTGCTTTAGGATTGTTCCGCCAAGTCCTATCCAAGCCTCGCGTCTACTTCTATCATCAAGGAGATGGGAAATTGAGGAAAATTCTCTAGCTACATCGTGGTACTGAACTACTAGGGGTTCCAGCATCTCGCGGCATTCTACTGATGTTACTAAGCCCGTTTCTTTACAGAGTTCTTCTGCAGATATTAAAGCCGATTTTATATTTGTTACATGAGGTTCTAAATGTGATATATCGATTGGAATCACAACATTTAAATGGACGTTTTTAATTTTAAGTTCGCCGATATAATCAAAATAAAGTCCTGGACTCGCTACGATCTGCTGCACGTAATTCAGGTCGCCTTGGACTGCTCCAAGCAGTACGCTGAAAGGAATACAGTAAGTTTTATCTATTTTACTTATATATGATATATATATGAATATATATATGTACTATCTAATAGCTAAGTCATAATATGAATATAATCCTATTTTTTATTCTAGCTTTTAAGGAAAAGACAAATGAAGAATAAGGTAAGTAAAATTTTTTTTATTAAATTTTATTTTGTTAATGAATTTTTTTTTTTTTTATGTTTGCAGGTTGCTGCCGCCTACTTCGGCTGGTTTCACTTGATCGAAGTGGTGAGTTACGTGACGACGATTAATTAGTAAGGTAAGTGTATTATTACCATTTAGTTTAACTATTTTGTAAGGTCCCTTCCAGACCGGAGAGAGAGCTTTACGTAGACGTAAATGATTTCTAAGGTAAACGTAATCACCGACTTTATATTTTGCAGGGCGAGTACGAGCATCATAATAAGTTTTCGAAATGGATTTAGATCGTCGTGAATATTCGACAGCTTTTTCACGAGAATGTTTTAATCGATTTTGCAACATACGTACATATTCTGGGTATGTTGTTCCTAAGTTTCCTTCAAATATGGAATCTGGGATAAATGGTTTATGACCAAACATTAACTCGTAAGGAGTATAATGTGTCGTAGAATGAACAGACGTATTATAAGCCAGCATGGCTGTATAAACATAACGGGGCCAATTGTCTTGTCCCTCGTCTACATATGATTTTAAATATTCTTTGAGCGTCGAGTGGCTCCTTTCTAATGCTCCTTGAGTTTGTGGATGATACGGAGATGACCAAAGTTGTTTGATTTTAAGAAATTCGCATGTTTTCTTGAATAAGTCTGCAGTAAAATTAGTTCCTTGGTCAGTAAGAATAGTTTTAGGTATACCGAAAATAGAAATATAATGTAAGAGACACTCACTAGTCTCTTCTGCTGTTGTACTTTGAATTGGATATGCAGAGGAAAACTTTGTTAGATCGTCCTGGATTGTGAGAATAAATCTTAATTTTGCAGGTCCCGCTTCTGGGAGGGGACCGACGATATCGAGAGCAATACGCTGACAGGGTTCTGTGGACGTGCTAGTAATTTGCATTGGAGCTCTATTTACCTTTCGCAGGGCTTTATTTTCCTGACATGATTTACATTTCTTTACATAATCTTCAATATCACTCCGCATGCCTTTCCAGTAGTATAATTGTTTAATTTTATTATACATGCGGGTGGACCCTGGATGACCGGCTATAGGAGGATCATGATGATCGTGAAGAATTTTCTTTATTTCAGTTGGAGCCGGGTAAGTTATATTATTATGATATATGTTGATTTTTATATTGGTGTTGTGAAATAGATAGAGCAGAATATTATATATTTTAGTAAATGAGTGAAGTTCAAAGGCATTACGAAAATCAGGAATAGCTATTTCCTGTACGTTTTCTAATTTTATTAATTCGTCGCGAATGTTCTTTATTGTCTTGAATATATCCGGATAAGATGCGACATCAAAGTGATTTACTCTCGTATAGAATAAGAAATACGTTTTATTATTTAATTCTAATTTAGTAAATGAAAATAGTTCTTTTTCGTCGTTGATTATATTGAGCGCGTCTTCAGAATTATCGAGAATATCTTGTAGGTAAGGATTAGATTCGTCTAAGTCAATGGACGTTGGGATAAGAATTATTTTAGATAAGGATTTAGTTAAATCTTCATTGAATTCAATGATGTGAGTATTTAGAATAATGTTTTTATCTGAAATTGTTTTAATTAAGTTGGAATAATCACCAGACAAGATAGTAGGATTTGAAATAACGTCAGTAGGTGGAGAAGAAATTACTACAGGTAAGTCATTTATATTTATTTCGGGATTATTTATTTCATCTCTGGAATTTGGAGAAGGATTAGGATTTAAGTTTTTGTTTTCAGGGCTGTACGCTTGTGGAAGAGGATCATCATTTTCTAGAAGATCAATTGAAGGTAAGTCGCTGCTGTCTCCTTGGAATGGACTAAGCGTTATGCCTAAGTCTTCTAATGTAAGAGGACTGAATTGTGGAGATTGTTCAGCTTGCACAGCATTATCATTTGAACTTTGTTCTGGTTGAACTTCAGGATTACTAGGAGCAGGTTCATCGCTACTTGGCTGAATAGGATTTACAGGAAATCTGGATAGCGCATCTGCGTTTTGATTGATTTTGCCTTTCTTGTAAATTATATCATATTCATATTCTTCTAGTTTTAGGCGCCAACGGATAAGACGGGAGCCTGGATCCTTGCAATTGAATAGCCATTGTAGCGGCTTGTGATCTGTCAAGATCTTGAAACGACGGCCGTATAAGTATGGCCTGAAGGTTTTAGTACCGAATATGATTGCGAGACATTCCTTCTCGGTCACGCTATAATTGTTCTCCGCCTTGTTTAACGTGCGGGATGCAAAAGCTATAGGGCGGTCTTGACCGATCAGCCCTTGGGATAAGATTGCTGCGATAGCATAATTTGACGCGTCACAGGTTAAAATGAATTGTTGATTAAAGTCTGGATATGCTAATACTGGAGCTGTGACGAGCTTATTCTTAAGGGATTCGAAAGCGAGCTGCTGTTCGTTTCCCCATTCGAATGGGATATCTGTTTTCAAGAGGGATGTGAGTGGTTTGGCCATTTTGGCGAAATTGGATATAAATCTGCGATAATAGGACACAAGTCCTAGGAAGGATTTGATATCCTTTGGACACCGAGGTGTTGGAAATTCTGTGACAGACTTTGTCTTGTCAGGATTCGGCTTAACGCCATCTTGAGTAATTATATGGCCCAGATATGCGACTTCTCGTCGCAGAAATTCACACTTGTCGGGCTGGAGCTTGAGATTAAAATCTCGAAGTTTTTGGAAGATGCTGGACAGGTTTTCGATGTGAGTTTTAAGATCAAAGGAGTACGTGACAATGTCATCGAGATACACAAAGCATCTTGTGCCCTGGAGGCCGGAAAGCGCAGTATTCATTAAACGCTGGAATGTAGATGGCGCGTTCTTGAGCCCAAAGGGCATCCGATTAAATTCGAAGTGCCCCTGAGGTACATTAAAGGCTGTTTTAGGAGCGTCGTCTTTAGAGACTTTAATTTGGTGAAAACCTGAAGCTAAATCGAGAGTGGAAAAGTATTTACTGTTCCCTAGTTGGTCAAGAATTTCGGCGATTTGAGGAATTGGATAAGTATCGCCAATAGTGATGTCGTTGAGTTTCCTGTAGTCAATGACTACGCGCCATTTCTTTTGGCCAGAAGCATCAAGTTTCTTTGGAACGACCCATATGGGTGAAGACCATGGAGATGAAGAAGGTTTAATAATACCTTGTTTTAACATTTGATTAATTTGTTTATTGACTTCGGCTTTATGTATTTCTGGAAAACGATAAGACTTAACGTGAATTGGAATATTTGTATTGGTTTTGATTTCATGTTCAAGAGCGGAAGTATAAGATAATTGATCATCAGGCAAATGGAAAATATCGGAGAATTGAGAACAAAGTTCTAAGAGAGCGTCAGCTTCTTCGCGATTTAAGTGATCGATTCTTAATGATTTAATGACTTCTTGAGTTCGTTCAGAAGTGGTTTTCATTTCGTTTATTTGAAACGCAGCACAATGTAAAGGTTCTATAGAAAGATTTAAATTAGGATTAAAGTTGACAGAGGTATCTGAGATATTGGCGATAGTAAGGTTCACGCGATTGTTGTCTTTGACTTTTACGATGCAATTGGATATTAATAGATTTTCAGAAACATGTTGATCTATAATTACGCCTTCTTTAAGGCCGGTCTTCTTGATTGAGCACTCAATAACCGCTTCGGTGCGAGGCGGAATAACATAATATGGATCAAAAAAATTTAGTTTAATGTTAATTTTTCCAATAGAAAGAATATCATTTGTATAATCAATTTTGCAGCCAAGATGAGTTAGAAAGTCCGTACCTATAATACCATCATAAGGTAGGTTAATGGATTTTACTACGTGAAATTTGAATGACGCAGATTTAGTTTCATTAAGTTGAAGTTTTAAATTAAAATGACCTACTGTTAGGGTAGGTTCATCGCTTGGGTCTATACCCTTTATTTTAATTGGCTCTTTTACGATTCTTTGTGATTTTAGTATACTTGATTGTTTCAATAAACAAATCGCGGAACCAGAATCTACTAGTAGTGATAGCGGAACGTCAGATACTTGTGAATTAAGAAGTACATGAGGTAAGAACCTTTTATTTATATCGATATTGATTTCATAGATTTTTGTCATCGTTTGATCGTCAGGCTTACTGGACATGACGTGTGTGTCGTTGATTTCGGCCTGAGTTGAGACTGGATTTTGAAGAAGGTCTCCTTTTTGGGGCTGGCTACCCTGTCGTGTGACCTTGGATTGAGACACATTCGAAATTGTCTTGGAAGAGAGGTCTCCGGTTTGGGGCTGGTTACCCTGTCGTGTGACCCTGGATTGAGACATATTCAACATTGTCTTGGAAGAGAGGTCTCCGGTTTGGGGCTGGTTACCCTGTCGTGTGACCCTGGATTGAGACAAATTCAACATTGTCTTAGAAGAGAGGTCTCCGGTTTGGGGCTGGTTACCCTGTCGTGTGACCTTGGATTGTGACGTGCTTGGAATTGAGTTGACAACAAAGTCTCCGTTTTGGGGCTGGTTACCCTGCTGTGTGACTTTGGAAGTTTTATGAGTGAGGTCTCCTTTTTGGGGCTGGTTACCCTGTCGTGTGACCTTAGAATAAGAAGCACGTGGAATTGGAAGAAGAGTGAGGTCTCCTTTTTGGGGCTGGTTACCCTGACGTGTGACCTCAGATTTAGGAATGGTGCCGTGTGAAACGTTAGCTAGGTCGTGAGAATGAGATGTGGGCTGCACGAGACACCTGCGTGAGCCCATTACTCGTTTAAATCGTCCTGTCCTATTTCTTCGAATTCTTCTTGAACTTGATCGTCCTGAATTAAATGAATGGGCTTAGAATATGATTGCCCAGGAGCTGAGAATCTCTGAAATCGCGAGTCTCGAATTTTATTATTATATTCTCTCCTTTTGCAGTCCCTAATATTATGACCAGGCGTTTTACAATAGTTACAGAAATTAGATGTGCCCTGTGTGAATGAGGACGGCTGGGCGTCCTGTTTAGAAATTATATTAGGCTTAGGCCTGAATTTGTTATCAAGAAAGCGTCGCGATGAATTATTATTTTGTTTGATTTCAGGTTGATGACCCTGGACTCTTTTATAGAGTGATTGTTGAATGCGCTCTTCCGAGACTGCAAGATTAATAGCTTCATTTAAATTTTTAGGTGTCCTACACCTTACGATATTTGAAATTCGGGGGTGAAGACCTATCAGGAAATGATGAAGGGCCAGGTCCTCCATAGCGGCTGTACGGCCGGGGAGCTCCTTGGCCTTATGGCTTGCTAAAGAAATTTCGGTCAACAACTGTTGTAAACAGGTTTCAATTCTGAGTGCGAATGCTGAAACATTTTCAATTGGAGTTTGCTTGCTTTCTTGCAAGTCCATTATAAGGTGAGCGTAATGTTTTCGCTCACTAAACTGCGTTTTAAGGAAATCTTTTAATTGTTCCCAGTTCGAAAAATCTTTTATAGAGCATGCTGTTTGAGCCTTACCTTCAAGCTGGCTTAGTATGTACTTAAATAAGATGGGCGTTTGCGCCTCTGATGCAAGCTCGAATGCATTATTGCAGTTAACGATAAAGGAAGTTAGACTTTCTCGATTGCCATTGTATGGCTTAATAAATTTGAGCAGAATGGCCAGGTCCATGGTCGGAACTGTGGCTTTGGTTTTCTTCGATGCCGGAGATACTGGAGGTTGTTCCTCGGGTTTAACCTCGGATGTGTCGACAGTTAATTTTGGCGTTGGCATAATAGATGAAGCACACTTAAATTAAAAGTTAAATTAAAAGTCAATATAAACTTACTTTCTACGAACAAGACCACCTGGATTTATAAATGCTATGATTAATTCTGAGAACACGACCACTGTTATGATTTAGATAAGCAATGAGCAAAGACTTACAATGTTGCGAGTGCGACGGCTACCTGGAATCGATTCATACCGGATGCGATAAGACACAGGCACTGAATGTTTTAATGTTCAATGTATTTGCACAGCGTGAATGCTTGATTTTAATGACGAATGACGATCTTCACCACGACGAAACTTCGAGCAGAAGGTAGGTCATAGGAAGTCGTGCAGGTCCTCGAAGTACTGCCAGGCTCTGCCTGGGCGTTAATATGCGCTGCTGGGACGCTGGGACGCTGCTGACACGTAGCTGGGACGCTGGGACACTGCTGACACGTAGCTGGGACGCTGCTGACACGTAGCTGGGACGCTGGGACGCTACTGGTACATAGCTGGGACGATGCTGGACGTAACACAGGTAAGTAGGACGACGAGAATGTTCCACACTGACACTGAACTGGCACTTTACGCGTTTAGTCGGGACGGCTTTAGATATTATGAGTCCGTTTTGGATTTGCGTGCCGAATTGATCTTCCGATCATTGAAAAGTCATTGATTTTGGATTTCACGATCACGAATTTCACCGGTTTAGGATTTCCGATCCCACCGCTGCCACCAAAATGTTATAAGATGTGGGCCGGAAAGGTTTTTAAAAAAAATAATTATTTGATTTAGACGACCCTTAGACAGCCTGTCCCGATGATGGTTGAAAACGGACTAACTACGGGCTCGCGGTAGCGAGCCTGCCTAACTGAAAACGCTGATCAGGCAATTTGTTCCTGTCAGCCATATGGTTGACATCCCTGGGATATAACAGCACGTAGCACATTAATCACTATTTCCTCTTGAAGATGGACGGAGATAAATCAGGGGCGGCCCCAGCAATCAATGTGTGGTAATAAATATTTCACGAGCCAGCACAACCGCAATCATTCCAGTTAATAGACTGTTATCTTATTTAGATAGTGGCATTTGTTTTTACGTGTCTTGAATTGTTATTGGAATGGTTTTCTCCTATTGATGTTATCTACAAAAGGTAAAGGCATTTGTAAAGTACCGATGGAGTAAGGTACTTTTCCAATAAGAGACATCCATCAATATTTTCTGGATGTGATTGTTAACTTACTATCTAATAAAATCGATGTGAAGAGCGATGGTGGCCTAGTGGTACGGACGACGCCTCACATACGTGAGGTCAGCGATTCAAATTCGGGCCCACACCTCTGGATTTTTCGAAATCTATAAGTGGATTTGTGCCATTAGCTCGGAAGTGAGGGAAAACACCGGGAGGAAACCAGAAATTCAGTGATTTCTGACTTTAGTTCCGTTAGATCTGAATGTGTAACCATGATCCAATGTCCCATGTCTGGTTCCCCTCTATGGGTTACGAAGGTGTGATGGCAGTCGGTTCACTGTAATAACCAGACTTGCCAAATCCTGGATCATGGTCAAAGCGGACCCCGTAGAGAAACGGAATAAACGCTAGGCAGAACTAAACTCCATCGTGTAGTAATAGCGAACCTAAGAAGTTTTAATACCAAAATGTTGTGAAAAGTTATAAAAACAAAATAGTGTAATTTTTATTTATGTTTCGAAGGAAACTTTCTACCGTAAAGGCACCCCAAAATTAAACGTTTTTTAGCATAACTTTTTAGGGTTCCGTAGCCAAAATGGCAAAAAAACGGAACCCTTATAGATTCGTCATGTCTGTCTGTCTGTCTGTCTGTCTGTCCGCCAGTCTGTCACAGCCACTTTTTTCCGAAATTATAAGTACTATACTGTTAAAACTTGGTGAGCAGATGTATTCTGTGAACCGCAACAAGGTTTTCACACGAAAATAGAAAAAAAATAAAAAAAGCGGAGGGTCCCCATAGTCAGAACTGAAACTCGATTTTTTTTTCATTGAACGTATACGTGTGGGGTATCTATGAATAGGTCTTTAAAAAATATGTTAAGGTTTCTAATATCACTTTTTTCTAAAGTGAATACTTTGCGTTACAGACCCTTCCAAAGTGGAAAAAAGTGTGTCCCCCCCCCTCTAACTTCAAAAATAAGAGGATGATAAATCTGAAATAAATATATAATGTACATGACCATAAAAACTACCAACGAAAATTGTTTCGAACGAAATCTATTCAGTAGTTTTTTTAATACGTCAAATAGAATTTGTATTAGGAACCCTCAGTGCGGGAGTCCGACTCGCACTTGGCCAATTTTTTTGTTTAATAGTCATAATATTTCTTACTTCTTAACTTACGAATTACAATAGTCATAATAAATCAACGAAACAGTCACGTGAGCCATAAACCCCAACCGAATATTTCAAATCGTCAAAATAGTGCAATGTAAACTCTTTGATGTTTTTATGTGAAAGCGAATACGAACGCGAACTTTGGCTGTATTTAGAGAGGTTTTTAACTATCACTACGCTCCATTCAAAAGCCGTCAGCGAAACGAGCGAGTTTTTGTGAGCGTTTTATGTGATTCCATCTAGTACACGGAATAGAACTTAATTCTACTTCACTTATGTTACATTTAGTGTTTGTTAAAAGTTTAGTTCCGCTTAATTCTAATGGACGGAGCTTTGTTGATACTCGTAATACGAGTACCATGCCGACTATTCAGGTAAGTTATTTTTGGATTAAAGTATGTTAATTTTAAAATAATTACTTTCAGCTTATGCTATTTCCATATAATATATATAATATGAAATGAAACTAATTTGATGACATAAAAACGTAATTACGTATTTATTCAGTAACATTACACTTATAAATACAACTGCTTGATGTGAAATGATTTTTATAATCAAAGTTTTTGACGAGTAGAAGTAAAAATAGTAAGAAAATTTTAACGAGCCATTAACGATTTAAGCACAGTTTTTTTAAAACTTTATTGTATATGCAATATTGAAGAAACTAATATTTAAAAATATAATAACAAAAAAAAAAACACAAACTGCTCAACCTAGTCGTTTAAATGGGCTAATATTCTCAGTATAACTCCGTTTCTAGACTGTTCTAGCCAAGCCTAATTACTAAGTACTAAGAACAACGGAAGTCGAAATTGCTTCAAGTATTGTGGTTGTTTTTTACAAGCCAGACTATTAATGTTTGTAAAAGACGGGAAGGTCGTAGGGTACGAAGGATATTTAATTTGAATAATTTACATAATAAAAAAGTATTTTTGACTGACAACCTCTTATTGCCGTGGACTTTAATGACGTCCTGAGACCCTGGTTACTTATTTTTAAATCCCTAAAGGATCACCATCTATACTAAGTTGGTGATCCTTTAGGGTTTTGAAGAAGGAAAAGTAAAACTAAAAGGGTAAAGGTAAGGAGTTTGCTTGTTTTTTTGTTTGTTTGATCGCGCTAATCTCAGATACTGGTCCGATTTGTGATTTTTTTTTGTTTTGGATAGTCCATTTAACGAGGGAGGCTTTAGGCTATAGTTACACCTATATTACATTACCTACCACCTAGTGTGTCATTTACGAGTAATATAAGAAAACTGAATATTGTTGAAATCTTGTCTGAAATGTATCACAAATTTATTATTTTTTAACTAAATAATTATAACATGTTTTATGAAAAAAAGAAACAAGAAATCTTTAAACATTTCTGTACAATAACGAATGTCCCAACTTCTTTTGAAATTCTAAATTACAGAACACGTCATCTGTTTTAAAGTTGACTTCAACCTCATAATTTCAAGCAAAAAGTCTTTATACCGCTCCCAAACGAACATTTCAGTTGCGGTCTAGAAAAACTAACAGTCTTCCGTGAAACGTCTCGGTAACGATACCCCTTAATCACCGAGTTCACGAAACCCCGTGTAAAGTCGTGCCTGGTACCCAATCCATTTTTTACCCAAGTCTATCATAAACAAGAATAACGAGCGCGCAGCCGAACAAAGGTAACTTTGACGTCCAAATTAGTTATGTAAATAGTCAGACCCTATTAATGGCCTTCAAAGGAAATGTGCCGCTTCTAATTGACTGCTACACGATGGAAATTTGTTTTCTCCGTACAATTAGGACATCGTAAGGGACGTAAATTAGGCGTAGCCTTAAAATTACTTTAATTAGTAAAATAATGTTTTCGTTCTTGTTAATTTAGTAATTCAGTTTTATGGGTGCTTTAAGAGACATCTGGGTTGTAACTGTTGAACATTTTTTAATAATAAAGTAAAACATAATATTTGTGTGTTACTTTTCTTTTGAGAAACGTTCTGACTATAAAGTGCTTCTTTGAGTTAATGATTTTGGATAAATTAATAAAACATTTTATTTTTAAGCTAGGCAGATAAGATAATACGAGAGTTATTTTACTCCGCGTTTTTGGATAAGTAGCCTCAACCTACAAAAGGTGAAATTAATGTCATGAGTTTTGACATTTATCTAGCCTCCCACTCACACAAAAAAAAAATTTAAAAATGTTACGTACTTACTAGAAAGCAATGGCGACATTAAAAGTCAAAAAACAACAGTTTGACGGGCGCAAGCGACTGGTATACGTATATTAACTTCCTCCCTCAACTTCCCTTTACTCGAATTAGGCCTAAACAACATTATTTTCCCTCCATGCATCCTCTTTTGATGTCCCTATGATGTTTTCCTTAAAGAATGGAATTGAATTTCGCTTTTATTTCTACTTATTATTTTTCAATACCGCTCGCTCACGGTTCTCATCGTATTGGCATTTTGTTTACGAACGAGTTATTAAACATGGGGCCTTCTTTTTTGTTTCGATTCAAAGTGTGTTTTGTATTTATTTTGGTATCAGAAACAAAAGGCACGTAATTACGTAAAAGCGATGGACTTAGGCTAATACTCCTATACGGATAAACAAATGAAAAGAAATTTTCTTTGAGACAAAGGGACTTTTTTAAAACAGTCTTAAAGGGTATATTAGAAATTATTTTATTATTTATTCATACATTATATTATGAAGAACAATATTCACCCTTTATTTTAGTGGGTGAAGCACCAAGCTGAGTGAAGAGCCCTTAGAGAGGCCTATGTCCAGCAGTGGACTGCGATAGACTGATGAGATGATGATGATAAAGTACAAAGCGTAAAAAACAATATATTTACCACTACAATTAGAATCAACATGGATAAGGTCTTGATTACCTGTTGTTTAAAATCACGGCTGCATGACATAACTTTTCAATACCTTTTTTTACGAACAACCTCTTGTTGTCTGTACTGCACCTAACATGCTTCAATTTAACCAGAAAACGTTTTTAAAAATAACACATCTTAACCCTTGTAGACCCAAACGAATTCCCCATTTAAATTTTATGTCCGACCTCAGCAGATGTCTGTGCCCAATTCTATCAAACTGAAGGGCAATTTCACACTTGACAAGAATTCCAATCACTTTAATTTGATAGGAAATAGCAACCGATTCAGACTACGTGTATTGATTTTAGCATGAACGGTGTTTAATAAGTATTTATGCGGTGAAATAAATTGTTGTCGCTGATTGAAATAATTTCCTGGGAATTTTGATAGTGTTTCACTTACTACTGTTATTATTGTTATCTGTGCCATAATGTTTATGTTGCTTTACTTGAAGTCCGATCTTTATTTGCAATGTTAGATTTTTTGTTCAAATAATTTTCCTATAAGCATTTTTATAAGTTTTTTTTTCAGGCGGAAACTCCTTAGCAATAACCTTTCTCCACATTGCAACTACGAGCATCTAACCTTTCTACACTTTTCTACCAATTTACCCCAGTCGCGTAATTATATCTAATTTTTGCACCGAAACGAGCAAGTTGAACTCAACATCACAAAAGCGCAACTACAAAACTGCACCGTAATTTGCTATCACGTGGTAAAAATTGCAAGTGCAATTACAGCGACACGTCCCTTATGCATTTTACATGAGAACTCGGCCGGGCGGAAAAATCCGGCGGAGATAACGCAACATCTGCTCTTGTGATGAGACCGCGTTTCTTAGATGCAGCGATTTATTGCGATTCCTATACGGACAATATGGCATGTAGGGTTTTTCTCCTGTATGGGACAGGATTTTTATTTAGCGATGAGTAGCAGAACGATTAAGTTCTGACTTGGCAAGTAGGTATTTAATTTTATAAGGGTTTTACATCATTTTATTTTCAAATAATATTAGACTTATTATATTTTCAACCTACAACTTAATAAGTGTCTTTACATTGTCACGTCTCGTATGCATTTTACATGAGAACTCAGTCGGGCGGAAAAATCCGGCGGAGATAACGCAACAACTGCTCTTGCGATGACACCGCGTTTCTTAGGTGCAGCGATTTATTGCGTTTCCTATACAGAGAAAATATCGCATTTTTGTTTTATAGTCCTTGATGGAAATTTAATCGGGCTTGGCGTGACCTGAAAAATAGTTGTGAATGAGACAACATTAAAACGGGACTAAACGCGATCTTATTCTTCTAAAAGTACATGCGTACTTACTGCTTGACGTTACCGTTTTAATGTTGTATAATTATAATGCACCGCTTAAAGTAAGTAGTTTTTAATGATTTTTGGGTCCTCAAATAGAAGACACTCGGTTCATTTGAATGTGACTATGCTTTCGAAAATTTTATCCAATAAATTGAATTCAAATACGAAGCTGATTGATATAAAAATAAATAATTTTAAAGCAGTACAAAGTGCGCATTTCTCTTAAAAATACATACGTATTTATTGCTAATTCGACTTAAACGTTTTTTTTCTTCTATAAACCAGTTTAATTCTGTATTAAACTTACATCTCACTACTATCAGTTCTCGATTCCCTCAGCGCCTCAAGCACCGTCTATTACCTACAAATGCCCTCGTTGAAACGTGAAGTTATAAGTACCGATTTATCACGTCACGGCTATAAGGCAAATGGCAGCGATCAGATGCAGGTTACGGCTGAACACAATGACGCATGAGTGGAACTAGTGGGAAGCGCCGCGTGTTACCAATGAGCCCGGTACTGCTATAGGAGATATCAAATGAAGTATATTAGTGCAGCGAGTATACAGTGTCTTGATTGAAAAAATAATATGAGTACAGTAAACTGCCTGCACTTTGTGTGATAGTAAGCAACAGAGGCGCTCTAATCGCCATGACAGCGATGCGGCACCAACAGTGCATCCTATCCATTAGCAACACCATGCTTCCTCGCAAGGCACTTTTTTACGATACCAGTATTTTAAAATTGACACCAAGATCATCATCATTCTAGTGACTGTCGCGGTCGCATCTTCGGCCATCGCCTTGGAGTCCAGGGTGCGCTTTCTTGCTTTTTCTACTCCTCTTCGCACGGTCTTCGGCACCCTGTGTAGTCATTTCCATACATGTCATCTTTCACGACGTCAAGCGAGCGCTTTTTGGACCTGACCGTTCTTTAGAGACCCGGCGGTGGCAGCATGGCGAGATATTGACACCAAGATACTCTTTGTATATTGGCGTTAATTAATTTATCACGTCACGGCTATAAGGCAAATGGCGGCAATCAGATGCAGGTTACGGCTGAACACTATGACACATGAGTGGAACTAGTGGGAAGCGCCGCGTGTTACCAATGAGTCCGGTACTGATGCAGAAGAAATATCGAATGGATCAAACTAAGATTCATTTAATCCCAGTCTGTGTCTGTCTTCAAGACTAGAGTGAACAGGTAGGCTAGCCAAGATGCCACTTTGACGAAATCGCCAGACGCTTTCGTAGCGACCTATATCTCTATCCCGCTCACATAAATAGTACGTGTGCGGGAGGTCAATATGAGTCGCGACGAACGCTTATGGCGAATTCGTCAAAGTGGCTTCTTGGCTACGGGCCCTGGTATCTATTAGACAAGCGTGCTCTATCTTAGGCCTCATCTACACTTTCCATCAGGTGTGATCGAGGTCAAATGCAAGTCTACCCTTAGTAAAAAAAAGGTTATTGGCTCTAGAGCGGAAACAAAGTCATACAACAAAAATAATCTGGAACAGTTTTTTATCTAGTTCGTTTCAAGCACAATATGTCGCACCGAGGCAGTAGTGACCAATCAATACTCTTTGAGAAGAACTAAACTAAGATTAATTTAATCTCAGTTACCGATTCAGACAGCGTGTATTGATTCCTATTCATTTAATCTCAGTTATTGTCTTCAATCTGCGTTATAGGAAGCAAAAGAGAAACCCTTATCGCATCGGATGCGCCACCAATATCACCCTATCCGCTGCCATCTCCACGGCAGCCTGTAAGCTACTTAATGTCTTCAGGCTTCGATTATGCATCACATACACCATGAGACTCTTTAAATTTTATATTGCCCTTACAGGATTTATGAAGTCACTAAGGCTTTAAGTCAAATGTAGGTTACGTGAACACAATGCAGCATGAATTTCATTGGGAAGCATGTTTCTCCTGGTAAATAAGGTCGCCAGAGCTCAGTTGGGGCTATCCTCAATGGTGGCTTAAAGGCAGGCAACGCATTTGCGACCCTAGTGTGATTTTTGATGTCCATCGGCGGCGGTGATATTTCGCAAAATAGTTATAAACTTCAATATGAGCTATTACTCTCTGGTGACCAATTTCTCAATGTTACATGCCAATACCTTTACGAGCCATAATCCGTACTCGTGCGTATAATGCGAACTAGTCGTAAGAGATTGACGCTCCGAATGGTGATTCGTTATTTCTAGATAAAGTATTTCAGATTTTTTGATTTATGAAAACGAGAACGTAAATTTTGTTGGGTTATTCATTTTAAAAAATATCCTTTGGTTATAATATTAGGGTTACAGCTTTATTATGACAAAAAGTCTTTTTACTCTTTGGAAACAATAATTGACCCTGAAACTTTCACTAGAAGAAAAAAAAATAGTAATGGATTTTTTTGTATTATCTAAGAAAATTACAAATACTATATTCCTAACCTCTTTAACCTTTTTTTGCCATCAAAAATGTGGACTAAACCTTAAAAAGGTTAATATGAACTTTTTCAACAGG
This sequence comes from Nomophila noctuella, assembly GCA_958496325.1. NCBI lineage: Eukaryota > Metazoa > Arthropoda > Insecta > Lepidoptera > Crambidae > Nomophila > Nomophila noctuella. The sequence continues at coordinate 3,732,804 of OY292491.1, read as the reverse complement.
TTCTCTAAAACTTTTGAGCTTGCGGGCAACTCTTCCACTGTTTAAGTGATAAGGTGGAAAATAGTCTGCTGGTAGTAGAAATCAAATGTGGTTATATTGTATTAGCATGTAATGCGAAGGAAACTTTATTGAAATCTGTGTCCGATCAAGTTCTTGTTCTCTAAGCATGCTGCTTAATGTTGTAAGCACCTTCGATCTAGCGTTGCAACCAATAGTATAAAATATCGATAGTCTATCGATACTATTGTGACCTTGATAAAAAGTAATACTATCGATAGGACTATCGATAGTATCGATAGTATCGATACTATCGATAGTATCGATAGCCAATAGTATGCAATACTATTGATGGGCAGCAATATTTTCGATACTATCGATACTATCGAATTTAGATACTATCGATAGTATCGATAGTATTGATAGTTTTTAATTGTCTTGTTCAATGAAGATATTTATTTAAAATATTTAACAACAACGTCTATTTGATTTTTGCAGTAGGTCTGCGTATGACATAGAACGAATAAAAAAAATGGTATGGGAACGAATTCAAGTAGGCCACGACCGTGAGCCACCACTTTAGGTTGGTCATGCATTAGCGCCATTTAAAAATACGGATAATAGCGTTTTTTGTGTTCAGTTGCAAGTGCAAGGCTCTTAGGGATCATGGAAGAACAAGGTTACGTTAACATCTGACGTTTTAGTACACAAGTATTTAACTAATCAAATTCATTCAGAAATTAATACTATTGCTTATTCGCCTAATATCGATGTAACAATACTATCGATAGTTTTTAGCTATCGATAGTTCTTCATAAAAAATAGTACTAATAGTATCGATACTATCGATACTATCGATAGTATTGATTAAAAACTATCGATACTATCGATACTATCGATAGTATCTAAATTCGATAGTATCGATAGTATCGAAAATATTGCTGCCCATCAATAGTATTGCATACTATTGGCTATCGATACTATCGATAGTATCGATACTATCGATACTATCGATAGTCCTATCGATATTGTGACTATTTTTCGAGGTTAACTATCGATAGTCAAACTATCGATAGTTCTGCAACGCTACTTCGATCTTCAAACCTTTGTAATACAAAAAAGCGAAACTTCAAAAGATTTAGTTTTAAAAGTTTAACTATCCTTCCTGAAAGGCTATCACCACCATATCATAAAATAAACAAATAACCATAACCTTAATATCACAGGTGCCACGTAATATCTGAAAATGGCCGATTGTCTGTATCGTTACGCCTATGTTGATATTGAGAAGATATCTTATGAACAACTTTATTATAAAAAGAAAATATGAAAAACAAGAATATAAAATTGCGACATCATAACTTGTAATGGGCGAATATAACAGTATGTTTATTCTAGCATGATATCAAAACCCAACAAATATCCAAAACTTTAATAACACAGGTGCGACTTTATATCTGATAATAGCCAAATATTCAGCATGGCAGCATTTGGACGTTCCGTTTTCGAATACAGAGAGCTCATCCTCGTACCTTGTATATTTCAGTTACGGTCGTATATACGAATTACCCTGTACGGCGAAAAAGGTTTTTGATGTAGTTTGAATAACCGATAACTCTTTTCCGTCATAAAATGTGTGCACTATTTCGAATGCGGGTGGAAGTTTGAAAACTTGTCAATTGGTACGATATGACCGAAATATTGCCGTGGTTATACTCGTACGTATCTATGTTTCTTCTTTCATATTTACATTTTATTTTATACATACATATTAAATGTGAATAGTATGGAAACATACATTTGTATTTTACATTTAGTACACTTTATCAGTACATATAATTTTACCCATATCAAAATAACACGAGTTTATACATGATAATTTAATTCAAATAAAACTTTATTTACAACATCGTGAGTTATTTAAGTTTATATCTTGAATTTTATACTATAATAACATCGAACTAATCAGACACATACAATAATATATTATCAATAAATATAAATGTTTGCATAAATACATTTCGTCTCAATTTCCTTTTCAAATCATAGTTGACGACGGCAATTTCGCTCGGAACCGCCTTTTTAACCCCAGTCCAGTCACTTCGCAAACTTTGTAAGATTACGGCGTCCACAGATGTGCTTCGTCTCATTACTCATTTTCATGTCACACTCACAGTAAAAACAAAGTGCAAGCCCTCGACGAACACATTTTTCCCGGAGTCGCAGAGTAATAAAATAATTTAAAAAGTCGTCGTGACTTGTACGCTTTCTGGATTCGCGCCAAACGCTGCGGGAGCGTTATCCCTGTCTCTAGTGTAAACTTTTAAAGAGCACCCTCAAGTCTAAGTTTTGGACTATTATAAAATGTAAGGGGCGAGGAAAATAGCGTAAAGGCGGAACTTCAACGGATTTTTAGACGTTTCAAACAACGATTATGATCCAAACTCGCGTGTCGGTGGGGCTCGCAAATTTTTATAGGTATTACCTCCGCCACTACGGGTATGTGCGAAATGTTTTCTATGAGCATCGATATCCTTTTTCAAATATCGCGAATGCCATTCTATTTTTATGATTGTCACAAGATTCTCTATATCTGAAATGGTGTTTACATTTAAGTTCGTGTTCAATGATAATAATGCCAGCAGTGTTTTGTCGAAGGCAAAGCACGTTTTCTGTGACGTTAAAATGTCGATTTTATCGTAGATCCACCACTTTACAGGTGATCCCAGTTGGGTACTACTTCATTTTGCATTACTCGGTGTACATGAGGCTACGAAAGAGTATACCTAAACTTAACCCTATATTAGACTCTAGAAATATTTTAAACCCTATTCAATTATAACAGAGTCTAAAACTGATGAAATATAAATACTCTCTCCTACGAGGTAGGTACTAAGTCTTGCAGTGTATTTTGAAGCAGTGAAATTACGATAGTCTTGCTATCAGGCAAAATGTAAGCTCCTATCCCCTTTGTCATAAAAACCCCATCGCTCTAAGGTTTATACACAGAATGCTTCTGTCTCACAATGAATTCCTCGTTACAGAGATAGTTAAGTTGATGGCTTACTCGTAATCACCACATCAAATGGTGTTTAACGCGTCGTTGGACCAACATAAGTACTTGGCTTTTGGGCTTTGATACGCCATACTCTTGCTTTGCGTTGACACTTTACTTCAAGTCTTTAACAAAGTCGATCATGTGATTTTCTGTAATTTTCAAACTGGAATCTTTCTTTGTTTTCCTCCTCATAGTCCATAGGCCTTTACATATTATTATATGACAAATGATTTAAGTAGGGAGATCGCGGGATGTGACATGACAGCTGCACTCATTCTGTACTGCCCAATGCGGGAGTTTATCTATACTAATAAATATCTATACAAATAAATAAATCTGAAGAGTTTTTTTGTATGTTTGTTTCTTTGTTTGAACGCGCTAATCTCAGGAACTACTTTCCCGATTTGAAAAAATATTTTTGTGTTGGATAGTACATTTGGCGATGAAGGCTTTAGGCTATTGTAAATCGAAATCCACGCGGACGGAGTCGGCCGCTAGATTAATTATATTCAGTAAGCAGCTAAAGTTTCGTTATTACAAGACAGTGTGAGCAACTAGGGGGCTTACAAAGACCGTGTCGTGTCTTTAACTACCCATTGTCTTCGGAGTGAATTGAATCAATCAGCCCTCGGTATTTCCCCGCCGTTGACTAGCAGCTCAGGTGCTGTTTCCCACACATGGATTATTCAGTTGTAATTTGCGTCTGTCATTGTGAAATGTATATCAATTATTAGATTTATTATTCGACTTTACTTACCAGTCAGAAATATCTAATTCGTTTCTTTATAATTAATTTAGTTTTTGTTACAAATACAAATCTTTATTGCTCTCCACATTGTGGTACATAAGATAGACACTAAAGAGATACTAAGGTGGCATTAATACTTACAATATAGCACCCCGTTAGGTATAGCAATACATGTAGAACGGGCCCGTTGGTCTAGTAGCCTGAGTCCCTGGCTCCAAAACCGAGGGTCGCGGTTTCGAATTCCGGTAGGGGCAAATGTAGAATAGTAGTATATAGATGTAGGTAAAGTTGTACTTTTAAAAAAACGAGCGATAATTATTTTTGCTTTCTAAAATTAAACACTTTTTGAAATTGATTATTTTTTATTAACTATCGCGACAAATGTTAATATTTATTGCGTTAAGCTGGAATTAATACATTACCGCTCGTCCGCTCGTATCACCACGATGCCATATCCAGGCTAGTTGTCGCCGGTACAGCGATTATTGTATCAATTCAACGGTAAAAGCCTACTGCCGCTTCCCTCATGCATCACTCACCTACCTGTGCCCGCCAGTTGTATATGATTTGACACATGTCGTTTTCGAGCATTAGTTTGACATGACCTTGGCATTACAATGCTTTCACTGTAAAGCTCTCCTAGAAATAACTCAAACGTAACTCAATAAAACAACAAGCCAGTCTAAACACATTTTGAAATTTCATTACGTAGTCGAATAAGCTCGAATGGAACAAAAACACTGTCTGGGAAAACTACTAAAAGCGTATTATGCAGTCTGCGCCAATAAAAGAGAAAGAAACACAGTAAATTGCACAAAGTATCGCAGTGTAGGATTATACACCCACGCTTGGTTTGGGAGGGCAACAATTCTGATCTTTAGCGTAGCGTGTGGCAAGACAGTGTGTTATTATTTTTGTTTAAATAAAAAATAAATAAATACTTTTGGACTAACACACCAATATTCTAGCGCCAGACTAAGCTAGAAGCTTGTACTATTGATGAAAGAAAAAAATGTGTTTTACGTAATTATTTATCTACTTACATATGTCAGAATAATGACATATAATACTCGGACAATACAGTTAACAAAATTAACACGAATAAAGTATTTACGTTATTAATAACTGATAAAATAAATACAATTCCAGAGATGTTAAATGTACCAATGATGCTTTTACTTGGAATTATAGCGAGATCACAGAAATGTTACAAGTATAATCTAATAAAATATTTTATTTCATCCCACATTCTTACCAACTACTATCAAATATTATCGGATCAGTTTATTTTCGAGACATTCGCTGCTCACGTATGTGTGAAAAATAACCCTTTAGTTTTAGGGCGTTCTTAAGATCCGTCCAGAGTTGATCTTTTCTGATTTTACGCTTAGATTACCGAAAACCTTTTTTTGCTGTATATAAACAAAAGTATCCTCATGAATTTAGTATGAAAAGCTGCTTCTTTTATAAATGAAAACGTAAGACAAATCGATCAAGCAAATTAATATGATTTGTTACTTATATTAATGATGCGATGGTGGCCTAGTGGTTCGGACCGCGCCTCACATACGTGAGTTCCTTTGTTCGAATCCCGACCTATCCTTTCGAAAATCTGTGTGTGGATTTGAGCCATCAACTCGGCGGTGAGGGAAAATTACCTAAGGAAACCTGCACATTTAGATAGTATTTGACTCTAGTTCAGTTAGATATGAATGTTAACTATGATCCAATCTATCTGGTTCCCCTCTAAGGGTTTCGAAGGTCTTATGGCAGTCGCTTTACTGTTGTTACAAGACTCGCCAAAGCCTGGATCATGGTCAAAAGCGAACCCCGTACAGAAACGGGATAAAACGCTAGGAAGATGATGAATTATGTACATTAATGACAAAAGAAACTTAATAAGTTTACAACTAGATTTAGGGTCCTTAACCACAACCAAAACGATAAACAGAAATACTGGAACAATATCGAAGAACTCTTAAAATTATTGTTTTTACACAGAACATCTATATTTCTTAGTAAAATGAAATTGCTACTGGAAACTAACTTTCATATAATAGTATTACTGTACGCTAGTCTAAACCGTGCCAAATTATCATACCACTGCAGAATCTGTTATGTCGCGTTCTTGAATAATATTCACTAAACACATGGGCCTAGTCGGTGTAATTTAAACTTTAAGTTTATTGCTGATAAGGGCTAAGTTTGATGTGCACACAAATTGTGTAATTATAGAAATAGAAATAGTAAAACGTTTATTTGGTACAATACAATAAAAAATAAAAATTAAACAAAACAAACATGGCTTAAACACAAGAACAAAAACTTCCATATCCAAAATGAGACATATAAATAAATAACAATAATTTAAAATTGTACCAAAATGGTCTCCGCTCAGTGTTTGGCCGTGACGGAGTTTCAGCGTCACGATCACTGGTATTCTGCGGATACCGCGTGAAGACAAACATATTTGAATCAACAGTGAACGATATCAAGTGTGCATTACAAAATATTACTAAATGAGTGTATGTGTGTGTGTTAAAATAATAATAATATTATTATATTAAGTGACAAAAGGCATTCAAAGTATTGAATCATAAACTTTACTAAGGCTTCGGTTATACTTTTTCAAAGTAAAACTAAGAAGTGCCGTTACTAAAACGCTTTATATAATCTTGTAGATTAACAATATTATTAAAAATATTTAACGATGAAATTTTTAAATGTTTCCTTATACTTTTTAATATCTTATTTATTTGTAGATTTTGTTCATGGGTATATAATAAGCTGCTTATACTTTCTAAATTAATTTATTTTGATAAATATTCAACTAAATCTGCTTGCCTTTATACACACATACATACCTTAGTTGCCTAATGAGCAGCTACAGTGCCAGCTGTGGTAGAGTCTAAGCAATTAAACTGATCGGTGATATGGGTAAACTGATATTATATTTAGTTGCTATATCTAGCTGAATTAATAAGTAATCAAGCAATTCTCGATACAAAGCACCACAAATTAATGAGTCCCGTCCCTTACAAATTCTATTCAAAGTAAATAAATATTTCCCTGTGATTTTCAATAAGAGGTAAGACGTAGTTCTCAAGCTACCCTGTAATTTAAGTACAGCATTGTACTGAAGTTTGGAGAGGTAATGCTCTTAGTGTTTCAGACGTCGTACATAACGGTTACGCTAGAGTTATTCAGGAAAGCAAGCTGTATTAAAGAAGTGAGGGCTGGGAAAGCTTATCATTTTAATGAAATGTATTGTTAACATCTTATGTGTTGTAAATAAAGAGTATGATTTCCTAGAAATAATTAGCTAATACTTAATACAGAAAAAGAAAGATAAATCATGATATTTTTAAAGTGTATGAAACTACTACTACCCTTCAGTTTGTTTCTTTGAACGCGCTTATCTCGGAAACACTAGTTCAAATTGAATAATTCATTATTGCTTTGGATAGTCGAGGAAGGTAAAGCTTTCCTCGACTATGTGTGTATATAGCTATAATGTATTACGAGTTACTTCGTGTTAAGTTTCAATTACAGCGGAAAATCTTAACGATTACCCAGGGATAAATAACTACGTTCAAATAATTTCGTAAGGGCGAGGCACTCTTCATTCTCTCACCCTCCTCAGTTCGCTCGTATCAAATACCGTTGGGAGTTTCAAACTGTAAGTAAGTAAGTAAGTAATTGAGTATTTTTCCGAGCATAAAACTCAATTACAAATCTTCGGTCCGACTCGAAATTGGGCCCCAGGTGCGGCCGTCACTTCAAAGGGCTGCCCGCTGCGCTATGGAGGCGTTAAATTTATTATAATTAATACACGTACATGTGTACACTTTGATGGTCAGCACCGGGCCGTGATATTGAGGTACTGGGTTCGATTATCAGATGAGCAAAATTTGTGTCGATTTGTACGAGTTGTGATCACTTAACCGCATTTGGCAAGCCCAATATTTAAGACAAAATCCACCTTTGTAGAGAAAACATCATTTCGAATGATGGAGACTTATGCCCTGCAAATGGACGTTAATTGTCTGAAAAAAGATGAAAATAGTAAACATTTAGATACTAACTTAATAATGTAACTTCATAGTACTATTTTTCTACAATTAACACAGAATAAACCTAAAAAAACTTCTGTATAACAATCCAGTCTAATTATTATCCGGTCCAATAACAATCTCTACGTTTCTCTTATGAATTCCACACTGTTCTGGAACCTTCCAAGTCTCGAACCAGTTCAATAAATAATTTATTGTACACGTGCGTTCTATGAGATGCAAATGCTCCAAGTAATTCGCAGAATGTGCGCATCTCGGACTATTCCCACTGGGTATTGGCATTGTTATCGTAATATGCAAATTCAATTGAGCATTGCACTCTAGTCAAACTTTAAAGGGATGCAATCGAGGATGGAAATGGGTGGGGACAATTTAATGTCGAGCTTAGTGATTTCTAATTGAGCTTGCAGGCAGTGGCGTAGCTAGCATAGGTGGCACCCGGGGCGGATTTTATAGGTGTCACCCTAAAACTCAATCGAAACTGTTAAAATAAAAAAAAGTTATAATCATTTACGTTTTATTAAAATATGAGTACCTATTACAAATATTTGTTTATTATGTAAAACAAATTTAGTTTGTTAAAAATTAAAATTTCTTCCTTCTAGCTTTGACACTAGCGAACTCCGAAATCACGGATTCCAATTTTGGGGGAATCTCTGATCGATTGACACTGTGCACATTGTTTTTTTTAATATCAATTATTATGTTCGTGGTACGATATTATAGTTACCTAGATAATTTTATTAGTGGCGGTTATGCTCTCTGCCGCAGATTTACGATTTTTTATAAATAGAAAGAACTATAACTGATGGTAACAGAATTCAAAGAGTCAATATAAATGAGGTAGACTCAACAGGAGCTCCTCTAATAATGGGGGTCCCCCAAGGCTCGATATTAGGGCCTTTGCTTTTTCTAATTTATATTAATGACCTTCCATATTTCACAGAAAGCCTTTGCGAAACTGTTTTATTCGCTGATGACACTTCTCTTATATTCAAAGTTGACAGACATAAAAATGTATTTGACGATGTGAGTAATTCGGTCTCGCATATTTTACAATGGTTTACTGTTAATAATTTGTCATTGAATACCAAGAAAACGAAATGTGTTCAATTTACAATGCCTAATGTTCGAAACGTTATTCCCAATATTGCCATTAATGGGGAAGCTGTTGAAATTGTCAACTCGACAGTGTTTCTGGGAATAACACTTGATTCTAAATTGCAGTGGGGCCCTCATCTCACTGCTTTAACGGGTAGACTTAGTTCAGCTGCGTATGCAGTGAGAAAAATTAGAAATCTGACTGATGTGGAAACAGCTAGGTTAGTTTACTTTAGTTACTTCCACAGTATCATGTCCTATGGGATGCTTTTGTGGGGCTCGGCTTCTGACATCAACAATATATAAAAAAGTTATAATCATTTACGTTTTATTAAAATATGAGTACCTATTACAAATATTTGTTTATTATGTAAAACAAATTTAGTTTGTTAAAAATTAAAATTTCTTCCTTCTAGCTTTGACACTAGCGAACTCCGAAATCACGGATTCCAATTTTGGGGGAATCTCTGATCGATTGACACTGTGCACATTGTTTTTTTTAATATCAATTATTATGTTCGTGGTACGATATTATAGTTACCTAGATAATTTTATTAGTGGCGGTTATGCTCTCTGCCGCAGATTTACGATTTTTTATAAATAGAAAGAACTATAACTGATGGTAACAGAATTCAAAGAGTCAATATAAATGAGGTAGACTCAACAGGAGCTCCTCTAATAATGGGGGTCCCCCAAGGCTCGATATTAGGGCCTTTGCTTTTTCTAATTTATATTAATGACCTTCCATATTTCACAGAAAGCCTTTGCGAAACTGTTTTATTCGCTGATGACACTTCTCTTATATTCAAAGTTGACAGACATAAAAATGTATTTGACGATGTGAGTAATTCGGTCTCGCATATTTTACAATGGTTTACTGTTAATAATTTGTCATTGAATACCAAGAAAACGAAATGTGTTCAATTTACAATGCCTAATGTTCGAAACGTTATTCCCAATATTGCCATTAATGGGGAAGCTGTTGAAATTGTCAACTCGACAGTGTTTCTGGGAATAACACTTGATTCTAAATTGCATTCTAGATTGGGGCCCTCATCTTACTGCTTTAACGAGTAGACTTAGTTCAGCTGCGTATGCAGTGAGAAAAATTAGAAATCTGACTGATGTGGAAACAGCTAGGTTAGTTTACTTTAGTTACTTCCACAGTATCATGTCATATGGGTTGCTTTTGTGGGGCTCGGCTTCTGACATCAACAATATATTTATACTGCAGAAGAGAGCTATCCGTGCTATTTATGGGCTCAAAACTCGCGATTCTTTAAGGGAAGTATTTAAAGACATAAATATATTAACTGTACCATCACAATTTATTCTTGATTGTGTTATGTATGTTCGGAAAAATCTCGAACAGTTCTCAAAAAAGTCGGATTGTCATAGATTTAATACAAGAAATAGGCATAAGCTTGCTATCCCAAACATTAGACTTCAAAAGATTGGAAATTCCTTCATTGGATTAAGCATTAAATTATTTAATAAATTACCTCTAGATATTGTTAACCTACCCTTACATCAGTTTAAGTCTTATATTAAATCTAGTTTAATGAAAAAAGGGTATTATAGAGTTGAAGACTACCTGAACGATGGAGGGCTGTAGCTACTGATGTGCTAGTTTTCTTGCCATATCTTCTCACGCTTATATTATTTTATTTATTATTATTTATGCAATGTGGACATGTAAATTCAATTATCCAAATTATTTTATTATTTATTCAAGTTTGTATGTTAAAGTAAAATATTGTTCTGTTTGTTTATATGTATAAATTTTATAAAGAGTATGTACCTAGACTGGGTCATATAGTGTAGTTTTACTTTAAATTTTGTTATTCCATTTGATGGTTGGATGGCCTGGGTCCTAGTAGTCATGCTCACTGTAATGTCTCTGGGGTGGTGGCGCTATGTGGCGGGTCATTTCATTCCCTCTAAAATGGTTGAGTGAGATGATGGCTGACACATACGTCATACTTGTGAACAGGTGCCGCCTTTGGAGACTGGTCGACTGGGACTCAATCTATTCATGATAAATATATTTTTAATTATATACTTGAAAGACGTAACTGTATGACCTAGTACAAGTATGTTAACTTATGGTATGGACAAACTATTGTAATTATTTGGCGATTGAAAAGAGCAACTATCGAGTTTCTTGCCGCTTCTTCTCGGTAGATGACTGCTTTACGAAGTCGGTGGTCGAGTCATTCCTTTGTGCTAAAAATGTATGACGATTTATAAGTGCCTTGCAGAGGCCTACATGAATAAAGTATATTTTGAGTTTGAGTTTGAGTTTGGTCATAGTCGGGCTCGGGTGTCACCCCTAAACAGGTGACACCCGGGGCGGGCCGCCCCCGCCGCCCCCCCTTAGCTACGCCACTGCTTGCAGGTGATAACGTATGAATGTGTTCATTGAACTAGGTATTTTCAAATGTCTTTTTAAAATTAGGGTTGAATCATACTCTGTTTTACAATAATCCTATTTGTATTGAGAGTGGTAAGATTATTTTTAAGAATCAATATCATGAATAGTATCTAAACATACATAGCTTAAAATTCTTATGTCTGAGACAGTACTAGCGTACGTCTTCGTCCCAGTGGATTTTGGTTTTTGCGCCCATTTCATAGACAAATGGAATATCCAACGCAAATTATTTTTTCCAAATCGAACCATTAGTTCAAGAGACTAGTGCGTTCAAACAAACATATAAAAATGATTTATGTCAAAAACCTACCTTCATACCTGCAAACCTCTCAACGTCACACGTCTCAATAGTATGATTTAAAGAGACGCGACAGGTTTTAGTGGGTATTCAACCCTTTTCAGGGGTAGACATAACCCTCAAGCGCCCCTCTTACCCCTTTTGAGGGTATTTTTCTGTCGTAAAAACTACGCCTTGGCGTAATGGATATGTGTACGGAGTCGTTTTGGAACTTTGTTTATAAATGTCTTTGCTTTTAAAAATTATTAATTTAAGTTTAAGAATTCAAAAAGCTACTCCTTAGTTCTATGACGTAGGTGTAGAACTCAGCAGTCAATGGCTTCACCGAGCAAATCCGGGCCCATTGCAAGACAGGAAGAGGGATTATTGAGAACGAGACTAGCGGTGGCCACCGTTGCTCACTTAAGCGCCAGACGTTTCGGCTCGCGTCAAGCCTCGTCAGCTAACCTGCGATTGGTTAGGACGTGGAGCAATTCCAGTCCCGTGCTCAACCTCCCTCTCCCTACCTATCCAAATCCGATAAGAAGCCTCCAGAGCAGTTTTTGAAGCTCTATCAATTATTTTCTTAGTATTTTCCGAGTCACATAGTGACTTAGATTCTTAAAATAGCAGCGCAAACTAATGTAACAAGGATTGCAACTTTTACAGTTGAAAATTGTTATCGCAACATCGAATTTATCCAGTTGTAAAAGTGTAATTTGTAACATATATTGCCGTAACAATTTCAGCGTTACATACCGAACCCACATCACAACATTTATACAATAACACATATAGCAAAAAATCCAAAAGCACATTTTAATTGGACGCATGCCGGTATAAATGGAATTTTAACAAAATTAACAGTTGAAAATCCCTCCCCGTTTTTTTCTGTGCATATTTTTCTATTTTGTCAGCATGTGCAATTGTGCATTCGAAATTACGCTTTATCGTCGGTTCTGCTGCACAGGAGCAATTATCGACGTCAGTAAAACCAAATGACCTCTGATTTAATTCGTCCGCAGTCAGTTTAACGAGCTCTAGTTTAATAAAAACACCGGGTTGTGCAACAACAGAGGGTTTAATTGCGCATTTTATTATCAACATCAAAAGTTTATGGTCGAAAAGACATTCCGCCGGCCTATTAGGATTGATTGTGGTGTTTAATGGCGATAAGTTGTCAACTTTGGCAGTAACGTTTGATCGTATTGAAAATGGCCAAAATATTTTTTTCCGCGATTCGGATCAAATTTTTATAGAAAATGAAAAATGAAAATATCTTTATTAATGAAAATATCTTTATTACCAACATTTGAAATTACATAGAAATAACAAACAATGACTCTCACACTAGGCACAGGCCTGTTTCGTGAGGGTCAATTCCCGTAACAAGTTATCCTTAAATGCGGCTAAAATTAAATATATTTTTACAAAAATAAAACAAGAGAAACACATTTTAAAGTTACCTTAGAAGTAAAAAGTGCATTCATCGTGATGTGAGTGACTGTGTATGTACCTGTGCATTTGTGTGTGTGTGTGTGTGTGTGTGTGAGTGTGTGTGTGTTTGTGCGTGTGCGTGTGTGTGTGCTTTTAAAAGTTAATGAATGGTGTGCGCATATTGGATAAATGGAAGGTTACGATTGAGCGGTATGCTAAGAAATCATTTACTGGTGTTGAATGCTTTAAGACTTTAGAGTGATGTTTAAGATATCCTTACTATTTTTTCCGATTGTTCATAGTCCATAGAAATAAGTAACCTTGCAATCCGTAATTTTGCCTGAGAAACAGAACATTCCTTTATGTCACATATTTTTATCACTTTGTTGTATATACGAGGAAAAAGAAAAGCTTTGAAGCGTTGAGCAAAGGACGTTTTGACTTCTGTAAGAGGGAGTTTGAAAATTCGTTTACTAAGCAAAGATTTATATGTTGGCAAATTTAAGGCAATTTTGTGCATAAACATTATTACTCTGTGGATAAACAACCTGCGGACGCTAAGAACCTGAGTTTCATGAAAAACTTTTGTTGTTGGATATCTTCTAGGTCTGCCCAAACCAACCTTCAAAACTGCTCGTTGCGCCCTTTCCAGAAATATGAGCGTAGAGGCAGCCACACCGCCCCAGACTAGTATACAGTAATTCAATATTGATTGACACAAAGACAGATAAACTGTTTTCAAAATTCTTCCATTAGTGACTTCCCGCAATAATCTCATTGTGTGAATCATTTTCCGAACCCTGCCAGCTGTTAATGAAATGTGGTTTTTAAAAGTAAGTTTGTCGTCTATAACTACTCCTAGATACTTAAGAGAATTTACTCTGTTTATGTGGCTACAATTACAACTAGAGGTATCCGGATTTAGGGACAAAGAGCAGCTATGACTATGTACAGGTAATTGGATAGAAAGATGTAGGGGTGGTTTAGAAGCAGCTGTTTTATGGAAACATAGTAGGTAAGACTTGGAGGTATTTAAAGAAAGTACATTATTGTTTAGCCATGTTGTAATTTTATCTAACCCAAAAGCAGTGTTTGACAGCGTGTCCTGCCACGTTTTACCATGAAATACAACAGCAGTATCATCAGCGTAACATATAATTTCACTCCCAGGGATTGGAATAGACATAAGATCATTTATATACATGATAAACAAAGTAGGGCCCAATATACTTCCTTGTGGAACGCCGAAGTTAATTAGTTCTAATGAGCTTCTATCGTCACCCACACGTACGCATTGTTGCCTTTTTGACAAATAGCTTTTAAACCAGTCAAACGCAGACCCTCGAATTCCATACATCTCTAACTTTTTTAGTAATATAGGGATTGAAACCGTATCGAAGGCCTTTGCCAAGTCGAGAAAGACCCCAATACAGCAATCACCTTTGTCAAGATATTGTACTACGCTCTCTGTTAAAAGTGTAACCGCGTCCTCGGTCGATTTGCCTTTGCGGAATCCGAACTGATTTTTAGCTAGCAATTTATGTGACTCGAGGAAACATACCAATCTTTTGTTCACGAGACGTTCGAGTAACTTAGAATAGGTGCATAAGAGTGAAATAGGACGATAGTTTCCTGGGCAATCTTTGACCCCAGCTTTGTGAACAGGAGTGATTACAGCGATTTTCCATTTTGTTGGGAAAGTGCCTAAAGAGAGACTTTTATTAAAAATAAATGCTAATGGCTCTGCAATTTCGTGCCCTATGGTCCTAAGAATCTGATTACTGATACCGTCGAAACCTGAGGAACCACTTGAGTCAAGATTCCTGATAAGGCCCATGACCTCCTGCTCATCTGTAGGCTCGAGGAAAAAGGAGTTTAAGGGAGAGCCATCTATCGAAATCCTAGCCGCTAATGATTCCTGAGTCTCCCCAAGTCCTGTTAATATAGTATCAGCCATTTTACTACCTATTGATGAAAAGTATGAATTACAATGGTCTACCGATTCCTGAACCGATGGCTTTAGTTTAGTAAGTTCAGTTTGAGGCACTTTAACAACTCGATTATTTGTGATATCCTTAATTGTAGTCCATAGTTTCTTAGGTGAGTTTTTATTATCAGTTAGCAGTTTATTATAGTAATCGGCTTTAAGTTTACGTAAAAGACTTACATAAAAGTTCCTGTAACGAGTATAAACAAGTTTTTTGTAAGAATTTTCGCTGTCCTTCCTGAATTCTGCGTGTAATTGGTCACGGTGTTTGGAGCATCTCAACAGACCTGGAGTAATCCACGGCTTAAATATAGTTTTAGCTCGGCTGGTGTGGACAGTTTTAGAGAACTTATCTATCGTGTCTGCAACCGTGCTGGTGAAATACTCGACAGCAGTGTCCAAAGATGTAGTATTATGTAGGAACGTTGACCAATCTTTCCTCTTAAGTTCAGATTTAACAGATTTAAAATCAATTATGGTTTTTAAACGATTTGGAATCTTGTTTCTCGAAGTATTTAACTGAAGCTTTAATCCTATCATAGTAATGTTGTGATCTGTTATATCATTGGTGCAAACAGCTGATTCCGCTAGAGTATTAGCAGTTACAAATATATGATCTATACACGTTTTGTTGTGGGTGCACGTATTGATGCATGAGACAAGACCATTTTCCGCTAGGGTGTTTAAATACTCCGATGACGAAATATTTTCTCCCCCTGTGTCTAAAATATCTATGTTTAGGTCCCCAGTTAAAATTGCACAAGGATTTGTAGGACTAGATTTTAGAACCAAGTCAAGTGATCTAATGAAAGTATCGGTGTTATGGAAACTAGGGGATCTATACACAGCTATAATCTTGAAGCAGTTAGGGACTTCTGCAATAACACAGTTGGCTTCATCGATAGGAGGTTCTGAAAAAAGAGGTGACCAGTGATCTTTTATGAAAACAACGACTCCACCTGCTTTATTTATAAACTTAGTTGAATGAAATAAGGAATATCCCGGCATTTGTCTTATATTGCTGTTTTCATTTATCCAGCATTCGCTCAGCACAATAGCATCAAAGACCAGTCCTGTTCTTAGTAGGAAGACTAGAAGACTGTCAAAGTTCTTTTGAATGCTTCTGATGTTTACATTCAGCACTTTAAAAGTAGAATCCAAAAATAGTGCACTACAGCTTTCTGGTTTGTTGATGGTATGGCATATGATCTGGTATGAATTATCCATATCATCTAGAAGATTCAAGGAGGCCATAGCAATATACAATAAAGCGAAATATAAATAGTTAAAGAAATGAATACATATGCCAAACCAACAATACGAGCACCAAGAAAGCGACATGCAGACTTGCTGATGTAATTATCAAGCACAAAATTAATATAGCCTTGAATTAGAAGCTTAGGATTAAACGTTGTGTTGAGTGTTTTTGTAGAGTGTAGAATGAAGCACAAATTGTACAAAAAATTATGAAATAAAAGTATCAAAAAAAATAACAAAGAAGAACTCAAGCAAAGATAAATATTTGGACAGTTCCTATCGCTCCTCTTGAGAAAGTGGCACTTCTTTTGGGCTTTGTATGCCAGTCTGATAGTCCGATTTTTGGTGTCGAAGACGATCCAAATCATTTTCGGAGTGGATGCGGATTGCTGGGCTTCCATCTTTAATATCCTCTTTCCTGATGTAGATTGCACCAATTCGGAGCCAACAATATTTGTACCCATGCTCATCTGCAAACAATCTTGAACTACGAAATAAGCTACGGTTTTCCCTTGTCAGGCGCTCATTTATGTATACTGCATTATCTGGACCGTCACCAACAATATCCTTACTCTTTAGATTGCGCCGAGATTTCGCGTGTTTTAACACCTCATCTCGTTTTATACGTCTCGTAAAGGCAACTACGAGGGGGCGGTTGAATGTGTTATCTCCGCCACGGGTCGTACTATTATTGTTTACCTTCTTGGGGCCAGCACGGGATACATAATTTATGTCGGTGTCATTCACCTCAATTCCCAGCTTCGCAAACGCTGTTTTTGCAACGTGAACTGAATTTTCATTTGCGCTTTCAGACAGCCCCGTTATTTCAAGCTCGTTTCTAAGCGACTGCTGAGCTTGATTACTTAGTTGCGACTGCAATTGAGCAACAGTGGCCTTGAGCACTATGTTTTCACTTTCTTGATTCTCCAGATGCTTAATTCGTGTATCATAAACGGATAATTTTTCCGTCAAGCTATTTAGGCGATCACGAAGAAAGTCCCACATCTCAGACATATTTTGACGGATGACACTAATGTCCGAGGATAGTTTCTGCAGCGTATCTGTGGAGGCATCAGCATCTCCTGGTTGATGACATACCTTAGATTTCTTAGAGCGCAAGGTAATGTTTTCTGATCCAGATCTAACAGGAGTAAGTGTGTTATCACCACCTTTCCTGGCGTTTGCGCGGCAGTCGGGGCAAGTCCACTGCTTCTTTTCTTGGGGGGTGAGGCGTTCGGCCAGTGTGCATACAACATGGAATGATTGTTTGCATGAATTGGATGTACAAACAATACTATCTTCGCTGCTCATAATTTCCTGAAGACACCCAGAGCACTGCATCATTTAACCGGTACCAAGTTGTAAGCGACAGAAAAGCGATAGCGGTGCGACAACCCAAGCGGGCTTGACTGTCTCGTTGTACGGGGGTTGACCGTTGCGTGTGGCGTGATGTAGTTTGTAATATGTAGATAATTTTGGCTTTTTTGACACTGTATCTTGAGAACTGCACTTGCACTAGTTACTGTGTACTGAAATATGGTCACTACACGATTTTCACTGTAAACTATTTAGTTTTACTATATTAAACTGATTTTTTAAGCGGAGCGTAACCGAACTACGTGTTTACCGGTCGCCGCGCGCCATAGGGTTGTAGACATAAAAATTCTAATAAATATTTATAGCTCTCGGAATAAAAACAAAATTAGAATAAAACCTTATATTTATTGTTTTGTTCGAGTGGTAGGTAGACCGAAAAGAGATGGATAGACTATGTGAATACGATATTAGCATCAAAGGAAAGAACTTGGTTTTCCGGCTGATAGAAATGGCTAGAAGAATAAAACATGTTGCGCCAATAACACACTAGTGTGGAACAATGGCATTTTTCAATGACGTTCTCATTGTAGTTAATACTCAAAGTCTTTTTTTATATCTTTTTCAAGTATGTTCGTTCGAAGACAACTACTATTAATATAATCTTGTCACATCCAAGATACTAAATACATCTTATAGAAAGTGAAAGCGACTCCTTACTATAATCCAAGGGTTAATAAATTGACAGTGACATGGACAATACCCGCACTGGAACAATACCCGAGTATCAGGTATCCTTATATCCCCGTATGCTGCAGCAGTCTGTCCATCAGGTAATTTAAGATCGCATGAGACGATGGAATGCTCTGAAACACACAAACGTAAGTGTTTCTTGATGATATTAGTATATTCATCCCGTGAAAATTGCAAATGTAAATAGTTTTTATGTTTCGCATTCGCAAGTCATACAACCTAAAATAACTGCCGGTAAAATTTATAAGTCTAACATTTCACTAAAAAAAGGGTACATAATACCCCTTATCATTTATGGGAGGCATATCCAAGGGTTAATCAATTAACAATGTCATCGACGCACTCCAACAATTCCACATATCAGGTATCCCTGTATCCCGGTATAATACAGTCTGTCCATCGGGTAATTTGAGATCGCGCGAGACGGCGGAATGCTCTGGAACGTGATTCGCATTCCTCTCCCGAGGGCATTCCAGGAACGAGTGCACTCGCCAGCTCCCTACACATTGCTGGAACATTTATGGCGCTTTAATGTTTGATAGGTAGGAACCTCCTTACCGCTTCCTACGTCATTTGTTAAGCGGTAAGGGGAACGGGGAAATGCGGGTTATTGGTTACGTCAATTTAGCAGAAGGATACGGTTTTCGAAATGTAAGTGTGCGGTTTTTGATGCCATTAATGTTGACCTAGTTTACTGCAAATGATATGAGCATTGCTGAGCTGAGGTGAAATTCACTAAGCGCAAATGTCATAATCTCAACGCTGTGTAATCGGTGATAGTACAAAATGAGTACTTAATTACGGCTGTCGCCGATGACACAGCGTTGAGATTATGACATTTGCGCTTAGTGAATTGCACCTCTGCAAAGTTCTGAAAACGTAAACAAACCTAACTTACTTACTGCGATGGCGCAGCGACCCAAGGTTAGTCTTAGCCTCTGATAACAAAGCCACCTCGGTCTGTCCTGCGCCAACTCCTGCCAGTTGTCAGGCTAGAGTTCGCGCAGATACTTAGCCACTTTATCGTCGTCTCGGTCGTCTCGGTCGTCACACGTATGCTTGTTTCACAGCACGGACCTCTGACATTCTCTCGACATGGCCGATCCACCTAAGGCTCTGTGCCTTCAATGCCAATAATGTTGGGTTCAGCCACCAGTTCCTCCATTAATAAACCTACATGTACATTAGTAAATTTACACGTAGGTACCTATGTAGAACTCTCGAATAAATATTAAAATAATTTCAATGATAATAAAAGTTATGAAATAACTGCAAAATTCAATTTCACATTCAGTTTTTAGAACGGCTAAAGTAGGATTCTCGGTAAAATGTAAAATGAAATTCCACTATTAAAAAAGTCCCCACAAATTGGGAGGGAAGCCAGACCAAGTAAGTGCACTTGTATACGGAATGCATACGGGAATGAATACTGGTACATTTCACGATAACATATTTTTATCCGAGAGTATAGTTAAATAAATTCATAATTTAGAATTCATAATATTTTTCTATAATCGTTCAAAAATCTGTGAACACAAGTTAAAACCAATTTGTGAAGGTTTAAAAATGTTTGTATATTATTCCATTTTACGAAACGAAGTTGCTTTTTCTTCTATCTGTTCCTATATATATGTATATAGCACTTAAATCTTTAAAACTAAGCAACCAATTTTCATAAAGTCTTATCTATCAGATTTATGTGATAATACATGCATAATACATAGTAGAGTTTCCCCGTACGAGGCAGGTAGAAATTTCTTAACAATATTTAAAGCATATAAAAGCCAAAGTGATCAGAATCAAAAAGGGGCAACAATTTTTACCATATTTATCGCTGAAGATTACGCTCATGTAAACAATTTTGTCAAGGCTTTTTTGTTCTAAAGATAAACTTCCTAAGTAAGAAGAAATTATGCCGTTGTTCCGTAATAAGTCGAGCTTGTTAAACTATAAGCTTAAACCTTTGCAATGTTTTTCAAGAAGATGCATGTTCGTAGCCACTCAATAAAGGTATACGGCCATGCAGAGAAGGGAAATATTTTGCCAAAAGGAGATGCGCCAAAATGACCCCAGCTCCGGCGCTAAAAATAATGATCTAAGTTTATAGAGTACAACTAGTGACACTATTAGAAATAATCCCTATTCCTAATTTTTTTTAAACATGTCAAAGTGTAAGCGTTTATTTTGCTACTTCAAAAGTTGCCTAACTCTAAAAAAACCGGCCAAGAGCGTGTCGGACACGCCCATGAAAGGGTTCCGTAGCTAAAAGATGGCCCGACCGTTTAAGACACCATTTAGTAAGGGCAACTGCACGTCATAAGTTGGTCGAGTTGTATAAAAATAACTATGTATGATACAGAGTTCGCTATAGTTTTCGTTGAAAGTACTTACTTGGAGGTATACAGGACATTTTTTTCAGAATTATTGTAATAGTATTTCAAAAGTTAAGGGGGGGGGGACGCTCTAATTTTAACTTTGTATTAATATATCTCGAGACTGGGGTGTTTGATCCACATGGTTTCAAGGCAAGTTTAATTGTATTTAAAAATACCTTTTTAACGATACCCCACACGATGGGGTAAGTCGAAAATTTTTTTCGAATTTACCTTTCGCTGTATGGGAGGGGGCGTAAAAATATTTTTTTTTCGATTATTTTAAAAACCAATTCTTGAATTATCACTATACATCTCTCCACCAATTTTCGTGGCAATCGGTTCAGAAACGGCGGAGAACGAGCCAGGACAGACAGACAGACAGACATGACGAAACTATAAGGGTTCCGTTTTTTGCCATTTGGCTACGGAACCCTAAAAAGAATTGGCAACAAATGCCTATCTGTTTTATTATTTAGAGAGATGCAGAAATAGGGAATAGATGTGAAATCTAAAACAGTGCCGATCTGAATATAGCTTCGAGGGGTAGTGACACATTTCACCGTTAGCGAATATGGAACTCCAAATACTGATGGAACCAACTCCTACATGCCCACGCATGCGGAAAATTTTACGTTTTAAATAACGCAGCAGGCAATGAACCTGCATTGTTCGCCTTGATTCGTCAAATAAAGTATTTTTGTAACAAAATATTGACTAAACCATATCGTTTGGTATAGCTTACCCACTGTTCATATATTTGAAAAATCCTAGCGACTTCTTCTCAATCGTGACACTCTTGACAGAGCGGTCGTGGTCATCATTGTTAGTCCCCCTTTGTGACACGTTTGACGGCTCGCCTCCACTCTTCCCTGGCGGCTGCTCGTCTTGCGCACTCGTGCAACGGTCCCTATCCTATTGACTATTCAATCTTAATTATTTTTCACCGTATTTGTGCCCAATGTTACAGGGACGTTACCAACTTTACTTTGCGTCTTACTCACAGCGCAACTACACTTACATTTTAAAAGATGATCTCTTAAGAAATCAAAGCAAAATCTATTTTGTTTATCTCATTAACCAAAAACTGCCTATTTATATAATCGTGTATATCCTTACCACAACCGCAGGCCGCATAGACGCATGTCAAAATTCCCACAATATTTGTCATTAGGAAATTATGTCAAAACCACCGCTGTATTGTGTTTTCCACGATTAATACGATCTATTGTTACCCTGCTATGTTGCGGTCTGAATAATGCGACGTCTAACGACCATTAAAGTAACAACTAGGCGTAGGAACATCTCAAGTGAAATTGATATGTTGTGTATTAATAGAACCCAGTTTAATAAAGGGTCGATAGTAGGGTCTAATAGGATCTTTCGTTTTATATCTGGCAATGTTAGGAAATAAATCCAACCATTAAATAGCAATTGAAAGCATCGATTATATTAAGCTTTTTCTGGTTTGAAACCGGTTTAAATCAATTTGTATTTCCCTTCGGTAAATAAGCCTCTATTTTGTGTACATAATACAAAAAATTAACATTTTTATTAAATCACAACGTTTATTATAAATGCGAAAGTAACTCTGTCTGTATGTTACGCTTTTCCGCTTAAACGTCTCAACCGATTTTGATGAAATTTGGCACATGCAATCTTTAGACGTTGAGAAAGGAAAGGACAAAAGCTACCTTTCATTGCGAAAAAAGGTTTTTGATATTCACGCGAACGACGTCGCGGGCGGGCGCTTGTATTTACTAAAAATATGTTGAAAACGGATTTTTAAGAACATAGCGAGCCCGTATTGTACCTTTGACAATACGGGCTTTTATAACGGTAAATAAATATTTGATTCTATTTCATACAAAAGTAACATGACAAAGCTGCCAACTTCATAACAATACACGCGTACGTTTGAACAAAAAATGTCATCAATACGTAACATAAAGCT
Source organism: Nomophila noctuella (assembly GCA_958496325.1). Classification (NCBI taxonomy): domain Eukaryota; kingdom Metazoa; phylum Arthropoda; class Insecta; order Lepidoptera; family Crambidae; genus Nomophila; species Nomophila noctuella. The sequence goes on along the minus strand of OY292491.1, from coordinate 3,710,042 downwards.
TAATCGTTTGAACAAATACTTGTTTTTCCTCGTAGTCCCATTAAAACATTTACAATTTATGCATTTGGTACTGTCCATAAAACCAAAGGCGTTTAAAAAGCACGCCAACACACAAGAAAAAGAAACAATTCAAAACTTCATCGATTCAAATCCAATTAAATCCTCTACGGTCCAAACTTTTAACTTTTTGAAATAAGAACGTTGCTTCTGTAAGCTAGTTATAACTCGAGTCACGTAGTTGCGGCGAGCCCGTTGCGTTCCAAGACGGAATTATCCGACGGTCCTTCCTAAACACGTGACCACTACTGATATCCGGAAAGAGTTTGCGATAAGATTACGAGACAATTCTTAGTGGCTTGCCTTTATAGCAGAACAGTTCCTTTTAAACATGCTTGCGTTTAAAGGAACTGCAGAACAATGGATAAAGAACTGATGCATAAGATAGCGGAAAATATTGGTATATTTTCCGGTTACTTCCGTCACGTTCACCTTTATAGTATGTTGTATGAGTAGATTAAATTTCTCAGCAAAGCTTAGGGTTTTTTTTATCATGGGAGAGCAACAACACCTTTTCATTGATGTACAATAAAAAAACAAACAATGCAATTTGTGAGGCCCATAATAGCTCATTTTTAAAATTTGCATTACACAGGTTCCTTTTAAGATTGAAACTATTCCGTTGCGTTCTAAGAAGATACAATCTTGTAACTGGTCCTTCCTAAATACGTGACTACTACTAATATCCAAATAGGGCCACATTACGATAAAATTACGACACAATTCCTAATAGCTTGTGTTATTTCAATCTGCCACTTTGAAGACATTGCACAACAACGGAATAAAATAGGTAGTAAAATTTTCTTACTACTCGTTTGCTCGAGTTTACAAGAGCGAACGACGGCAAACGATTTTTGAATAAAATTGTAATGATAGTTTGGAAAACTACAAACGTTATCTTAAGTTTATTTCATTTCTATCTTGAATTTTAAAACGTTTTTCTGTTTAAAATGCGGACTGATCTATATATTTTTAAAGTTTACTTAAAATCATGCCATTAAATCATTTCATAGTAACGTTTTTATTATTTAAAAATTCTATTAAAAGCTAATGTTTTCTTTATAAGCTATTTATGATATAGCAAAGCCTTCGCAAAGCAGTAGACTGGAAGTATGTATTTGTTGATCCTAATTGTGAAATAATAATTGGGTATCATAAAAATAACATCAAAATTAGGTAACAAATAAAAATAACACTCGTAAGACTCGTTGCAACATCTAGAATAAGTTCAAATACTACTAGATAATTACTGCTTCTTCGAAACGCACCGTGCTTCACGCCCTACGTGACTGGCTTAGCAAACCAGACTAAGACAACGTTGTTGTTTTAAAACGTTCAAGTTTGGAATTGAGAATGCGGCAACTGGATCGGATTGTACAAGGAGGAACTAACTATCTCCTCCTTTTCAAAAGACAAAAACATTCGAAAAACAAAAGCGCAACGAGAAATGAAGCACAAATAATTGAATATTTGTAGGTCAACTGTTTGTGACAGGTAATTCACATGCAGATCAAAATCTTTACTGAATTGTTTTGCTGAATATTGTTATAGCAGCAGGTTATTATCTGCCTCATTTCAATATAATTTAATTATTATGCTCGTAACGACGGTTTTAAAGCTCAATATTACTTGAAGATTCGATTACAAAAGCCATGTCTGAGGCATCACGTCCATTCCAAATAATTATACGTGCTTTAATTTCCTCTTCTATCGCCTCTTTTTTATCCATTCCAAAGAATTTAAATAAAATTATGTTCATGTTAAAGGGTTGTTGAAAGAAAGTTAGTGTAGAATTCCTTGCTCACTGTGCGAATATTACGACAGGGTCTGCTACATAGATGAAGATGTTGGAATAGTTTTTACTGTGAAGCTTTGAAAAGGCTCATCGGCAAGGATGACTTAAAAACGAATGGATAAAATTAACCCAATTTCTGCGAAAAGATAACCCAAAACTGCTAACCGACAAGGTCACACGGTTCAATACGGCCGTGTTTTTCCACGTACAATAGTTTTCATGAGACTCAATGACAAGGTTCCCCGACAAGGTTGATTGTTGAAGCAAATGTGTTAAATTGCTTTAACACTTTAGAAACAATTGGACAGGCCTATTGGTCGAGTGGCTAGAGATCCTGGCTACAAAACCAAAGGTGGCGGGTTCGAATCCCGCTAGGGGCAAATGTTTGTGTGATGAACATCGGCATTTGTACTCGAGTCATGGATGTTTATAAATGTATAATTAAGTATGTCTATCCGTTCCCTAGCATCCATAGTACAAGCTTCGAGTTTAGTTTGGGGCAATCGGTGTGTTAGTCCAATGAATTTATTTTTATTTTATTTTTATTTAATTAACCTGATTTCTGTGGCGGGTTAACCCGAATCTTCTATCCAATAAGGTCACACGGCCCGATACAAGTGTAATAAGAACTCCGGCCGCTAACAACCCTCTACGTGGATTGCTTTGAGTACAAATGTTCAACTTAAATTTTATTGGCCAGGCATGTTCTTGGGCTATTGAATGTGATGGTTTAGCTTCGGTTTGTGTAACAGTCGCATTTTAAATACTGTCATCAATACGTAACATAAAGCTTAATCGTTTGAACAAATACTTGTTTTTCCACGTAGTCCCATAAAAACATTTACAATTTATGCATTTGGTACTGTCCATAAAACCAAAGGCGTTTAAAAAGCACGCCAACACACAAGAAAAAAAAAACAATACAAACTTCATCGATTCAAATCCAATTAAATCCTCTACGGTCCAAACTTTTAACTTTTTGAAATAAGAACGTTGCTTCTGTAAGCTAGTTATAACTCGAGTCACGTAGTTGGGGCGAGCCCGTTGCGTTCCAAGACGGAATTATCCGACGGTCCTTCCTAAACACGTGACCACTACTGATATCCGGATAGGGTTTGCGATAAGATTACGAGACAATTCTTAGTGGCTTGCCTTTATAGCAGAACAGTTCCTTTTAAACATGCTTGCGTTTAAAGGAACTGCAGAACAATGGATAAAGAACTGATGAATAAGATAGCGGAAAATATTGGTAAATTTTCCGGTTACTTCCGTCACGTTCACCTTTATAGTATGTTGTATGAGTAGATTAAATTTCTCAGCAAAGCTTAGGGTTTTTTTTTATCATGGGAGATCAACAACACCTTTATATTGATGTACAATAAAAAAACAAACAATGCAATTTGTGAGGCCCATAATGGCACAGATTAACAATTGTATTACAGAGGTTAATTTTAAGATTGTTTTAAGTTGCGTTCTAAGAAGATACAATCTTCTATTTGTCTATCGTATCTTCTTTCGGTTTGTGTAACAGTCGCATTTTAAATACTAGTTGCCGAGCTTGCTCAACCGATATTTCAGTTTTGTTGAGCCGTAAGTGCTGTTTTAACTGTAGTCATTATGTTCACTATCAAAAACAGTTTTAGCAGTAGTGAGAGATATTTTTTGTTTGACAAGTAATATTGCTAAATTACACAATTTTGCGATGAAAACTTTGGGCGTCAAGGGTCCTTAGGCAACTTATTATGTGATTGTATATTTACATAATTAAAAACATCTTACAACTTGTTATGTATTTTGCTTTAAGTACTAAAAAGGTTTTTAGAAGCATTTGACCAAAAATTAAAATCCGTTTTGTAATTAATTATTATTTCTCTTAAAATTTACGCTGGAAGCACACATATCTGTTAATCAACTGAAATCCTATATCTAACAAGTTACACTAGCCTTACCCTGTATAAAACCACAAACGAGTAGTCCACAAATTGACTTTACATCAACATGGAGGTATAGCCTCGATGTGGAGGCCGCACAGCTCGATACGACCGTAATAAGATCTTCGGGTGCCCGCTAACAGCTCTCCAATGCTCAACTTCAATTTTATTAGCAGATATCCTGGACAATGGATATTGTGGAGCTTCGGTTTCTAAAACAAGTAGAGTTTTTGTTCTAACTTTACACTTCTTCATTGAGGGATTAATATTATTTTTAAGGTTTCCAGTGCACTTATCATTGTCGTGGACACCAAGCCAACGCAATCCGCAGACGTAGGACACTAGTTTTACTTACACTTCCGACTAAAACAAACCTTTTTCCTCGGTTAATTTAAAAATACCATCAGCAATCCTTGATGTTTAAGCTGAAAAATTATGAAGAAACATGTTGACATATAAAAAGACTTAAAATGTTGCTATGTTAGCGAGGGCTGATAATAACAAAAGGTGCAATAAAAATGTGGAACAATATAAGAGACAAAACAGTAAATGGAATAATAAAAAATAAAATATCAATAAATACCATTACGCCCATTCTGATACCGCTATAAATGAATATAATCTGTTCCTAGAACAGTGCACATGGTTAATTAAAATACATGGAACACGAACGTTCAAAATTTTTTCTAATACAAAAGAACCATCAAATGCTATTACATTCAGAGCAACTGATACCGTGGTATCAATAGCATTCTGATTATATGTATTACCTTGAATCGTGATCCAAGGTAATATAATCAGAATGCTATTTACTCAGATTAGGTTGTATAAATAGAGTTCAAATAATATTACCTACTGCGTAACCTCGATGGTCTAGTGGCTTAAGTACCGGGCCTTGGTCTCGAGGTCCTGGGTTCGATTCCCGGGTCGGGTAAACTTTGTTTTGATTTTTCTGAACACTGACCGGATTTGTGGTCACCAACTCGCATTTGGCAAGCGTGGTGATTAAGCCAGAACCCATCTTTGTAGAAAACATGATTTTCAAATGATGGAGGCTTTTGCCCTGCAATGGGACATTAAAAGGCTAATACTTTACTTTACTTTACTGCGTAAATCTAGTACCGCCAAAAGTACATCTAATGTGCTCATAGAACATTGAACGCGGTTAATTGAAGCGGTGCTTTCTCGCAACGAGCCTGGGGGCCTAGCCAAGATGCATTCGTTCCGCGTCGAGAAGAGCGCTTGTCGACGCGAGTTATATCTCCATCTCGCTCACACAAATACTTCGTGAGCGGGACGGAGACAGAAGGCACTACGTCACAAACGAGACTGACGTAGTCTTTCTGTTCTATTCGAAAGTTGGTAGCCAAGATGCACAATAAACAAAACGTTTCGCGCCCGTTGTCGTGCGAGCGCGTATTTTCATACAAATGCGTAGCCAAGACGCACTTTTGACATGCGTTTCTGAGCGTTTCCTTTAAACAAGCGGTTTCATCTAACGAGAGTTTGGACCTTGTAGAAAAGGATCGCAGGGGTTGGGGGGGGTTGTGATAGTTAAAATTTCTTTTCATTAAAATGCATGCGCTGCTATTATTGTGTGCTGCAAAAAATGAGAATACATTGACGAGACGTCTAAAAAGACTTACGTTACGACAAGCATTAGAAAAGTTGAAGACAAACCGGAAAAAATCTATTCATTAAGCAATTGTGTAAAAGACTACAGTGATTTAAAAGCACATACCGAATTAAAAGGTGTGTAGGTAAAAGGTACGCACGATATTCCTATGGAAGTGAAAGTGAGTATAAGTACTGTGACTGTCCTAATGTTTAGGTTATGTTAGTTACTGAAAGTGAGAAATTCAATTAGAGAATCACCATTTACGCAGCATCTAACGCAGCGAAGTACAAGTCGCTACATGAGGGAGGTGATTGATGCCCTTAACAGCCCGTGGATCAGAAGGTGGATAGCATTTCCACAAACACCACTGGAAAGAGCCCAATTTAAAAAGAAGGCTGACCATTATTATTTAATTAGCATTGCACAATAATTCTCAGTACCTTTATGAATTGATTCATTCATATTGACATAACCTTGAAATTTTTCAGATTTCAAACATAGCATAATTTGCATGGATGGATTGTAAGGGTGCATTGACTGCACTCATATGGCTTTCATAAAACCTAAGGAGGATGAACATCTTTATTTTACAAAAAAAGAAGTGATCTTCTTAAATCTTCAAATGGTAGGTAAGTAGCACAAATCAAATTGCACACACAGAATGAATGTATAGGAGTAGGGGACATTTTATATTATTTGAATACATAAAAAATCAACTGCAACTAATAAACATACTTCTATCTTATACTTGCTCCTTTGTCAGCAAAAAGTCCTTTTGGAAATAAGTATTTTCTATTTATTTCTAATCTAATCATACATACAATACATATGTTTCTGACCAAATTTTATTTGTTTTACAGGAGGTTCGAGCTAGCCCCATTGGTATTGGCTCATGACACCAATATTGAATGCTGCTTGTTGAATGATGGTTGAGGATGAAGAAGATATCACTGGTTTTGGTTCACAATCTACTCCCACCACTAATTTGGACAACTAAAGACAGCTATGCTACTTGCTATACTGCGCTAGTGCAATAAGTGATATGACTAGATAACTTAATTATTTTGTAATGTTTGATAGTTAAATAAAATGTGCATAAGTTTCATGTGTTCTTTAATTTAATAAATGACAAGTCTCTGTTAGTAAACTTAAATGAAAAGTAATAGATTTCTTACAATAACTTTTATTGTAAAACAGTAAATCAGTAAACAATGACACTCTTTAAACATGAAATATAATAAAAATAAGTAATAATTTACAAGTAAGTCTGTTTTACTTATGAACTGGGTTAATTATAAATTATAGGTAAAGTAAAAATATTACAGTAATATAAATAAAACATGGTATGATCTTACAGTTACTATAATTTGGTCTCTATTTAAATAATATGTAATGAGCTGGGTTAATAATTACATTTTATATAGTACCAAATGAAAGTAAAATGTTAAGTAATAATTAACTAGAATATAAAATAACTTAAAAGTTAGGTTTACAATATAATAGTTATCTTACTCATAACACAAGTCACCAAAAAATGTTATAGGTACTAAGAATTCAATCAGAAATCTTAAATAACTTAAAGCTATGTTGATTGTATGTAAATAGAGCAGTTTCACTATAATATAAATAATAAAAGACAAAATATAAGATAAACAAACCATTCAATCTTACATTTACTTTTAAGCTACTTTTATTTATTATTTATTTATACTCAGGCAACGCAGGCCTTTCGGTACATAACTTACAAATGAACAAATATAACAATATAAAACCGTTTCTGTGAGTAAATTATTATTTTTTTATACTTATTATCTGTATAAGTTAATCACTATTTATCATTTTTTAACACATTGCTTCTGTTATGTAGAATAAAATATATACACAAATAAGTGATCAATACAAAAGTTCTTATGTTAATTGTTCAGAAGATTGGTATTGTCGTTTCTCTGATAGTTGTTAATTCCAGTTCTCTGAATACATTAGGTGTTGGTGCAGTTGCAGGTGGAGCAGGTTCGATGTTTAATGATCTCTGAAAAAGTGAATAAGGATCAGAAATAACATTGACAACATCCAAAAAACTTGTTTAAGTTTTCATAAGATATTATTCGTGAAGTAAAGTTACTTAACTTACAGAAAGTCCAATTCCTTCATTCCCGGCTCTCCTTGCATGGAATGATCAAATTCAAGACTTAATCCTCAAATACCTTCTTGGTTCACCACCAGTCGGCCAAGTGTTGCGTCTTAAAGCTTTTGCTTTTTGTAAATTTTTGCTTTTCTGACTTCCAGTCTTCCAGTCAGTCCATACCTTAAAAGAATAAATATGTTTAATGTGAATTTTTACTCAAAAAGGATGGCAAGAGACATGTGGGACTTATTTTATTCCATTTATGTGGTTTTGCTCACAAGAACACCAATTCTTTAAAACTCTAAATTGAGTTGTAGTCTCAGCCTTCCTTGAGCCTCCGTCTGAGGCCTACTCCACCATGACTGCAAGTTATATACCTATTATCAAACTTTTGCTTTAGTTAATTGCTTTGTGATGATCATATTGTATTTATGCATTAAAACTATAATGATTACGTTGTGACTTCATGAAATAAACTTGATCTTACCTTCCAATATACTCGAATATTGTTCTGCACTTATTTCAATTCGATGATGTTTTACTTAAATAAAAGTAACCATTGGAATTAACACGTAAGTATTTTTGCCGGAACTTGCGTTTGAAATAGGTATGTCGAAATGAAACATCACTTATGTATTCTTTTAAGCTCTCGAGTTATTCAAAACATTATCATTTCCGTGTAATTATCGATATACCTATTAAATTAGAGCACGTTCAATAAAATTTAATACTTTTATAACCTCAAACCGGTTTTGACAGCTCGTATTTTTGTTTACATTTTAATTTTTTTTTTCGGGATTTATAGGTTATGCAAAGGTATCCGAGCCCATACAGCCATGTTTACGTCACATCCTCGATCGAAACCATAGCCAAATTATCGACAACCGCCTCGACCGAGCGTGCGCGAAAGGAGTGGCACTTTGGCTACCAACTTGAAAGCGATCGCGCTTAAGCGCGAGAAATTTCTAAACGAACTCGACGCGGAACGAATGCATCTTGGCTAGGACCCCTGGACGTTAAGAAGCCAAACGGGCGGTGAGATCTTATTACGTGCATTTGGTGCATCGAGTGCGACTCGCCTTCTCTTCATCCGCAGTACAAATTTCATTTTTCCTTCACTTTGCGGGACATTGAAATCAATCGAATCGTTTAATGTCAAAAATGGTATCTTATCTTTTTGCTGAAATTGATATATTTTGTTGGCAAAATATAATACGGAAGTTCTATTTATATCATTAATTCACAAATATTCTGTTTGTTTTGTAGAGTGAAAACATGTGAACTACTTATAAAACAACAACATCGCGGACAGTCAAAATTAGGCGTTCAAAAGCAACAACTTTGCGTCGTAGGTAAATGTTACTTAGACCTTTGATGATAAGCATTAAACGCTTTCATGCCGCAAAATATAACATTCATCATCACAAATCTTCTTGTTCACTCGTTGTGATTATTGAACAACCTCAAAGCATAACTTACTTGGATTGCTACGTACAGAATCAAGAGTGAACCAAAACGAGCACGAACGTTCAAAACATTCGCGAATAAAAACAGCCATCAAATGCTATAACAGTCAGAGCAACTGATACCACGACCCAAGGCAATAAAATCAGAATGCTATTTAAAACCGGAACTGCTTCTCAATATGTCTTACAAGACAAAGAGGGGTAACGGCCACTCTAAAGTAACCCTTTTGCGTTTAAGGCCCAACAGCCGTAAAAGTATCGAATGTCGTAAAATTGATCCCGTAATAAAATTACGGAGCGTGAAGGGCGAAAATGAAATATCGTGTCGCTATTACGGAGAAAAAAAAATGCGAAATTTAATAGCTCGAGAGAAATTGGAGTTTTTACGCGCCCATCCAATACGTACGGTTTTATTTCTTTGACGACTTTTCTACTCCGAAAAGTTCTAGTTTATGAAATCCATTGTCAATGTGAAGGTTGGTTGGCTTTGTTTCATTGGCCTGTAAAATATTATGGAGAATCGTCAGTAGACAAGAGAGAAAACTTAGTGAAAATAACAGCTTGTTGAATGAACCACTGGTTATCACTTCAATATTCTCTACTACTAAAAGAAGAACACATTTAATCTAATATGTAGATACAGATAACTCATTAATCTTTTCTTTGGAAAATTATCATCAAAAGTATTATATTAATTATTTCGTGAAATAGCTATATTACGACTTATTCACGCAAATATTTGAAAGGTTACAACAAAATAATTATTGAAAAACATCTGAAAATCATCTCGTTAAATTTGTTAACCGCTTAACTACTTAATTAACATTTTTCAATAATTATATTATTATTTTCAATATAATATCATTACAATTAATAATGAGATACAGGTGAAATTGCTCTATATAGTTTCGAAATCCCAAAGATGTGTATATAAATTGTTAACCATTAATATGTATGTATAATGAGAGCAGGATCGACCGTTTTTGAATTGAAACTTTTGTAAATATCAATAAATCTTATACTACAAAGTAAAAACTTTAATAACTTCTTCCAAGTCCTCCACCATAAATAATACATTATAACTTTAGACGTAAAGTCGAAAATGTCTACTAGCTACACTGTAATTCGAAAGAGTTACCCCAAAATGTATACCGATGAAGTAACATCCTACTACTATTATAAAGGCGAAAGTTTGTAAGTATGGATGTATGGATGATTGTTACTCTTTCACGTAAAAACTACTGAATGGATTTGAATGAAACTTTACCACAATATAGCTTATACATCAGAATAACACATAGGCTATAGCTTATAAGGCTTTAGGCTATAGTACATACCTATGGTTGTGGAAACCGAAAACCACGCGGACGGAGTCGCGGGCGGCCGCTAGTAAAAAACATATTTTCTTTAACCAGAAAAATAAACTTGTTAAAACAAGGTGTTATCTGAATCAGATGGCAATTAAATAATTAAAATCAGATAGTTAGCGAAAGTCCCCTCTGGGCAGGAGTAAAATGTTGGAAATTTTCATTTTTGCTAAAAGATTCTCTCACTATTATTTATTTCCGAGACAGTGCAAAAGGCGAGCTCTGACTGAATCCGGATATCCGGGCTTAACAAAAAGGAAACGTCCCCAGAATATGGTGGATCCGGAATACTTTTAAGTAGATTTTCATTAAAATTTTCTTACTTCAGCGTTACTGAATATTTTCTTAAATTAAAAAATGTTATTACGAAGGCAAAACAATGTTTTCTCTCGTTACAGTACTATTAAGAGATTAAAAACGGTTTTGTTTTATATTAATTTTTGTCTTTCTTTTTCCTCATTTTTATAAAGCGGGTGTTGAGGATTTCTAGTTTTTATCAACCACAATAATTGTCTCTTAGATAAAATAATTTTATCTTTTTAATCTTCCATAGTACTGAACTGTAGGTGTGCCTGAATTACTTTATTTCATCTGATATTAATTTTTAGGGTTCCGTAGCCAAATGGCAAAAAACGGAACCCTTATAGTTTCGTCATGTCTGTCTGTCTGTCTGTCTGTCTGTCTGTCTGTCCTGGCTCATTCTCCGCCGTTTCTGAACCGATTGCCACGAAAATTGGTGGAGAGATGTATAGTGATAATTCAAGAATTGGTTTTTAAAATAATCGAAAAATAATTATTTTTACCCCCCCTCCCATACAACGAAAAGTAAATTCGAAAAAAAAACTTCGACTTACCCCATCGTGTGGGGTATCGTTAAAAAAGTATTTTTAAATACAATAAAACTTGCCTTGAAACCATGTGGATCAAACACCCCAGTCTCGAGATATATTAATACAAAATTAAAATTAGAGCGTCCCCCCCCCCCTTAACTTTTGAAATACTTACTATTACAATAATTTTGAAAAAAATGTCCTGTATACCTCCAAGTAAGTACTTTCAACGAAAACTATAGCGAACTCTGTATCGTACATAGTTATTTTTATACAACTTGACCAACTTATGACGTTGCCCTTACTAAATGGTGTCTTAAGAGTCGGGCCATCTTTTTAGGGTTCCGTAGCCAAAATGGCAAAAAAACGGAACCCTTATAGATTCGTCATGTCTGTCTGTCTGTCTGTCTGTCTGTCTGTCTGTCTGTCTGTCTGTCTGTCCGCCAGTCTGTCACAGCCACTTTTTTCCGAAACTATAAGTACTATACTATTGAAACTTAGTGAGTAGATGTATTCTATGAACCGCAACAAGGTTTTCACACGAAAATGGAAAAAAAAATAAAAAAATGGGGGGTCCCCATAGTTAGAACTGAAACTGAAAATATTTTTTTTCATTGAACATATACGTGTGGGGTATCTATGGATAGGTCTTTAAAAATTATATTGAGGTTTCTAAGCTCATTTCTTTCTTAAGTGAATACTTTGCGTGACAGACTCTTCCAAAGTGGAAAAAAGTGTGTCCCCCCCCCTCTAACTTCTAAAGTAAGAGGATGATAAATCTGAAATAAATATATAATGTACATAACCATAAAAACTACCAACGAAAATTGGTTCGAACGAAATCCATTCAGTAGTTTTTTTAATACGTCAAAAATAGAATTTGTACGGAACCCTCAGTGCGGGAGTCCGACTCGCACTTGGCCAATTTTTATCTTTTGGTTACACAATCATATGACAAAACTCATTACTTATGTTTTTATTTATTATGTATGCCTTTCAAAACTTGTGTGTCTAGCGATAATTAACAAAATATTGTAGCAGTTTTTTTACTAACTAAAATAATGCATATGTAATTCATAATTTAAGCTAACTCCACACGATTTTTGTTTTCTTATTTTCCTTATGTCTGTTTCCAACTAAACCAATCATGCCAACCAAAAATATTCATTTCACAATGCTTTTCCTCTTTTTGGCTTCGGGGCAAGCATATGACAACTTTTTTATGCGATAAGCTTTAATTTGACGCGTCGATCCCGTTGGCTTATGCAGATGCCTTATGTCATGTGAATTAAAAGGTTTAATAATTTATACATAATTATGAGAATTTCGAATAAAGGTCGGACCCATTATAAGTCTGCAGTAGGCAGCCGCATTTATTTTATCGCTTTGATTTCGTACAATCTTTGAGATTAATTTGTATTTTAGAATACATTTCAAACTTTGTTGGCATTACACCTCCTTTCTTATTGTCTCACGTGTGCCGTTCCCAACAAATATACAAACACAATTTATCCCGTGTTGTACGACTTCACCAATAAAGTACTCTCAAGTCAGGTATACATACGTCGCGACATTGAATTCGTTCCGAATAGACACAGTCAACGGAACGTTCAGACCGCACAAATGTTCCAATTACCCAAAGTCTCCGATACGAGTTTCAATTTGTGTAAGTTTCAAGAAAACTTCTTCCATAAGGGCGGAATTCGTTTGGCCACATAAACCGCCGTAATGTGACAGAGTGCGACGAACCAGCTGGTCGGATAATGTCTCTCTACTCTTATACCATTGGGTTTATCTGCGGACCTTCTGGGCGCGTCTGACCCTGATTTATATATGAAAAGTCCAAATTTATCGTGTACCCTGTTCCGGTGGTTAATAGCTAAGGATATTCTAGGGTTACCCGCTCAACTAAAATAATGGGCGCGGGACAAAACAACTAACGTGAATGCGCGGTTTTTGCAGGGTTAAATAAGTCTGGAGAAGGCACTGTGTATTTTATGCCTCTTTAGGTATTGCTTCATATAGGTAGATTATTACCTATGTAAGTAACCGACGGTATATTTGTTTTTTAAGCAATTTGAATAAAAATTGTTTAAACAATACAGTACACTTAACTTGGATAAACGTTTAAAATTTTAATATAAGTAGGACACAAATTGTGACATGCATATTATATGTATGTTAATTAGATCTGTATTTGCTAAATAAATTAAATTTAGTTTATTTTCGAAGTCAGCTCTTTATCATATATTTAACAAGTAATAAATATTAAAGGTAACTCGTAAATGTATTTAACGTATTTATTGTTTGAATTTGCTACTACAAAGCTAATAACGGGGAAGTGTTGCGTTTGCTTTCGATCTCAATTATATTGACCCAAATGTGACCAATATTTGCCTCGCTAACTTATGCGTTTATTAATAGTAGTGTGAATTCAAAATGAATTTTTGCTTAAGTAGCTTTGCGCCCGCGGCTTCGCCCGCGTGGAAATTCGGCCATTAAGCAAACTATATTTTTGTTTTCCCTCGGGAATATCATTTTTATCTGGGATAAAAATTAGGTACCCTTTTATTCAATTCGAGCTTTTAACTTTACTTCTGGAAAATTTCAACGCAATCGATTCAGTGGTTACGGCGTGAAAGCGAAACAAACAAATAAACTCACTTTCCGATTTAGAATATTTGTAAGGATTTGTATTAAATCACTAACATTCCGACAGTGTATGTGCTCGGTTGGAGTACACGGCGGAAAGTACACAACAGAGGTGTGATGTTTTCAGAAATAAAACTTTGTGGAACTTCCATTTAATGAGCCGATCGACTGGAGAAGTAACTCTACTTTACAGAAGATCACAGTAAGGGAGTTAGGTTGCCAGAGCTAAGTTGGAGAGGGTATGGGATTTAAAGGCAGGCAATGCATCTACGACTCTTGTGCCTTTTCTTCTCTCTCTCTTCTTTATAACATTAGTATAGATTTGTCAAGTAATTTTCACTGAAAAACTTGGCACGACTAAATTGGAACTTGAAATACCTAGACTCCAGCTGCCACTTATCCCATGATAAATGCGAGCGTTTACAACGCAAGTGTCGATTGGAACAAATACGACCCTTGTTCCGGAGCAAACATTTTGAGAAACCAATATAATTTGAGAGTGTGGCGGAGGGCGGATTTCAATTTACGCCGGTTCCGAGTGATCCAAGTTGGAAGAAATGAAATATTATACGAGCTCGAGACCCTGACCCGTGTCAAATCAGCATTCGCAGGTATGCCACGAATTATTTACGGCGAACTCGAGGCTATGAAATTTTTTATCGCCGCGATAAATCTTTATTAGGCAAGTTAATTTTTTTTCTCGGAGATATTTTTAGGATTTTTCTTCTAAGATTACTCTTGCGTAGGCTGAACTGGGCCGAACTATATCTGGGGTTATTGCAGCAATCAGCTCCGATGGAATCTTTGCGATGAAATGGCGAAGAAGGGAATGGTATTTTTCGGTTTTTCGTTAAAAAAAAGTACGTGCACGAAAGGTGACTCTAACAATTATTATTTAAACGACGCGTCGTGTTTCCTATTCGAAATAAACATATGTTTTTATGTTTTTTTGTTAATAATATAATTCCTTCAAAATACTATTTATTCATTTTTCATTATTCTTATTATTTGGCCTTGAAATCATAATCCACTAAATGCAAATAAAGTCGATTATTGTCCTTTATCAAAACTCAACTCAAACTCAAAATATACTTTATTCATGTTGGCCTCTGCAAGGCACTTATAAATCGTCAATTAGTACAATAGAATGACTCGACCACCGACTTCTTAATGCAGTCATCTACCGAGAAGAAGCGGCAAGAAACTCGATAGTTGCTCTTTTCAATCGCCAAATAATAACAATAGTTTGTCCATACAATAAGATAACATACTTGTACTAGGTCATACAGTTACCTCTTTCAAGTATATAATTAAAAATATATTTAACATGAACAGATTAAGTCCTAGTCGACCAGTCCCCAAAGGCGGCACCTGTTCACAAGTATGACGTATGTGTCAGCCATCATCTCACTCAACCATTTTAGAGGGAATGAAATGACCTGCCACATAGCGCCACCACCCCAGAGACATTATAGTGAGCATGACTACTAGGACCCAGGCCATCCAACCATCAAATGGAATAACAAAATTTAAAGTAAAACTACACTATATGACCCAGTCTAGGTACATACACTTTATAAAATTTATACATATGTATAAACAAACAGAACAACATTTTACTTTAAAATACAAACTTGTCTAATAAATAATAAAATAATTTGGAACAATACTATTCTACATTAGTTACATGTCCACATTGCATAAATAAAATAATATAAGCGTGAGAAGAAATGGCAAGAAAGCTAGCACATCAGAAGCTACAGCCCTCCATCGTTCAGGTAGTCTTCAACTCTATAATACCCTTTTTTCATTAAACTAGTTTTAATATAAGACTTAAACTGATGCAAGGGTAAGTTAACAATATCTAGAGGTAATTTATTAAATAATTTAATGCTTAATCCAATGAAAGAATTTCCAATCTTTTGAAGTCTAATGTTTGGGATTGCAAGCTTATGCCTATTTCTTGTATTAAATCTATGACAATCCGACTTTTTTGAAAACTGATCGAGATTTTTTCGTACATACATAACACAATCAAGAATAAATTGTGATGGTACAGTTAATATATTTATGTCTTTAAATACTTCCCTTAAAGAATCGCGAGTTTTGAGCCCATAAATAGCACGGATAGCTCTCTTCTGCAGTATAAATATATTGTTGATGTCAGAAGCCGAGCCCCATAAAAGCAACCCATATGACATGATACTGTGGAAGTAACTAAAATAAACTAACCTAGCTGTTTCCACATCAGACAGATTTCTAATTTTTCTCACTGCATACGCAGCTGAACTAAGTCTACCCGTTAAAGCAGTGAGATGAGGGCCCCACTGCAATTTAGAATCAAGTGTTATTCCCAGAAACACTGTCGAGTTGACAATTTCAACAGGTTCCCCATTAATGGTAATATTGGGAATAACGTTTCGAACATTAGGCATTGTAAATTGAACACATTTCGTTTTCTTGGTATTTAATAACAAATTATTAAAAGTAAACCATTGTAAAATAAGCGAGACCGAATTACTCACATCGTCAAATATATTTTTATGTCTATCAACTTTGAATATTAGAGAAGTGTCATCAGCGAATAAAACAGTTTCGCAAAGGCTTTCTGTGAAATATGGAAGGTCATTAATATAAATTAGAAAAAGCAAAGGCCCTAATATCGAGCCTTGGGGGACGCCCATTATTAGAGGAGCTCCTGTTGAGTCTACCTCATTTATATTGACTCGTTGAATTCTGTTAGATAGATATGATTGTATTAGATTCAGCGAGTTGATAGTGATTCCATAATGCCGCAACTTCATCAACAATGTCTGATGATCAACGCAATCGAATGCTTTCGATAAATCGCAAAAAATACCTATGGCATCTTGCTTATTTTCCCAAGCGTCAAAAATGTGTTTAATGAGTGCCACTCCCGCATCGGTGGTGGATTTACCTCTAGTGAACCCATACTGATTAACATGTAATAGCTTGTTTAACTTGAAATGAAGTAACAGCTGATTGAATATAATTTTTTCAAATATTTTACTTAGTGTGGGTAAAATTGAAATTGGTCTGAAATTGGATGGGTCACTTTTTTCTCCTGATTTAAATAATGGTATTATTTTACTATATTTCATTAAATTTGGAAATTGACCATGATCAACACATTGATTAAATATAAAAGCTAAATAGGGCGCCATGGAGTGAATAATATTTTTTATGATATCCATGGAAATTCCCCATATGTCTTCAGTTTTTTTCATGTTTAATTCTTTGAAAGTTTTATAAATTGTGTCAGGGTTAATATGTGTAAAACTAAAGGTGGTTGTGCACTCATCCACACTAGATTTGAGAAGGGATTGAGCAAGATGTGGGCTTGATTTTAATTTACTAGTAGTCATGACTGGTATATCAGAGAAGAAAGATTCAAATGCATTGGCCACATCAACATCAGAATCGTGGCTAATACCTCCTATATTTAAAGAGAACTTGCTGTCTCGTGTTTTATTTTTACAAGTCTCTTTGTTAATTATTTTCCAAGTAGCTTTACTCTTGTTATTGGCTTTCTTTATTTTATCTTTGATTTGATTAGATTTAGCTATTGCGCAAACTTTTTTAAACAATTTGGAATATTCTTTAACGTATTCTGCAATAGCAGGGTCATTTGAATTAGCTTTTAAATCGTATAGTTCAAATAACCTCCTTCTGCTTCTATAAATGCCAGGAGTAGCCCAGTCACTAAATTTAGCCTTATTTCTATTGACTGTAATAGTTTTTTTAGTAAATATGCTAGTGAACTCTTTTTCTATAATGTTAAAGAGGTTTTCATATAATTCGTGTCCATTTTTATTAACGTCTAACTGTATCCTGGACAATTTACTGTCAACACGTTCTTTAAATTGTTGTCTACGGTTGGCAGTAACAGGCCTACAGACAATTGTCGATGGAGGAAGGGCAAAACGGTACTCAAATACGGCCAACTGGCCGCTGTGGTCAGAATTAATAAAATTAATGATACGTTTTTCTAAAACATTTTCATTGCAAAAAATGTTATCTAAACATGTGGCTGATGTAGGTGTTACTCGCGTTGGTTCAACAAAAAGCGGGTGCAAATCAAAAGATTGGAAAAGATTGAGAAACCTACCCGAGTTCTGTGTGATTAAAATGTTAATATTAAAGTCACCACACACGATTAACTTCTTACTGGAGGTGCATAATCGACGTAACACATCCTCCATAATAATCTCAAATTCATTATAATTAGACGACGGAGGTCTGTAAACACATACAACAATGTGCCGCCCTACCTCTACACACGCAATTTCAATAGTTCGCTCCACGGAGAGCGAGACGACATCTTTACGTTCTTTGAATTCTATCAAATTTTTCAATAATATTAGTGACCCACCCCTTATAGCCGTTGCTCTCGTGAACGAACTACCGATCTTATAATTATTTACGTTCAAAATTAACTCATGCTGTTTTAACCAATGTTCAGTAATGCAAAGAATGTCAATATTCTGATCATTTAAATACAATTCTATTTCAAGTTCCTTGCCAGTCAAACCTTGTACATTCTGATGAATAAGATTAAAAAAAATGTTATTTTTAATATGATCATTACATGTCCTTAACTTGCTAGAGTGATCCTCTATTGTCTTAAGATTAAATTTAAATGATTATTTGGAACAAATTCCAAAGACTTTTTATCTAAAATATTATTAATATTGAACGCTAACAATGTAGCTATGTCAGATTTAATTTTATAAGGCAAATAAAACATTTTGCCAGTCACTGTAAATTTATAATCAATAAATTTGTTTGTGTCAAAAAACACAAACTTGTCGCTATGACTAAATGTAAAATTGTATAAAGAAGTATTCAATGTATGAATACTGTTATTTTGTTCCTCTGTATAACACCTGGAAAAGGGAAAAGCACATAAAATTATTCATATACAATGTAAGTCTTTATTTCAAGACGGGTAACAGCGACGAATGACGTATTCAACTATACTACTTACTTTATAATACTTTAGAAATTGCGTAGTTCCTAGCAAAATTAGTCTACTTGGAAGAATGGACGGCCTTAAGTGTGATATTAAATGTCCGGAATAGCGCCAGAAGCTTTAGCATCTCATAAACCCTCTATTCAAACGTTTTAACTCACAAGCAAAGACTGTTTTAGCTAACTCTATTACAATAGTAACTTTATGCAGCTAAGGTAATCTAATGAAAGTCGGAGAATATGCTTTAACTACGGTGGAATTAAATTCAGACGAAATTAAGCGGAAGACAACGGGCCATTTCGCGCCAGCATTGTGCCTCGGCATAACTTAAGATACATACATCTGCATGATGTCTACGGGACACGGAGTATATTGGGCAAATTGCCGCATTCTCGGCCCATGAATATTTCATGAGTGTATGTATGTACAGGCCATGGTATTGATAGGTACAATGCTCCTAATCCCTTGGGGACAAAGTCGAATTTTGAATGGGAAATCGGAGTAGTTTCAACAGTAGAATACGATCACTTCATCATAGTTCTACGAGTGAGCAACAACGCATCTCCTTATTTACGTAGGATGGGGTCCCATCATTTGAATGTGCATCGTGGTTGAGGAATTGGAGTCCTCCGTTGAAGTACTATGTATAAATTTATTTTGTAGCGGTTTTAGCTACTGGTAAAATATAAATGGCTCAAAAACCGTCGTCGGTTCGCATCCCGCAGGGAATAACACTACTTTGCTCATGTTTTCTTAGTTTGGTTAGGACATGCAGGCTTGAATCACCTGATTGTCCGATAACAACGAAGATTCCGTAACCCAAATTGTCTGGTTTCCCTGATATGGGTTGCAGAGGTCAAACGACAGTCACTCCAATGTTTATTGGAGTTACCAGGTACTTGTCAATTAAGGATCATAGGCGAAGCGTAACCTAGACCGCACTTTATACGAAACAAAACCACTTCAAAGCAACTAGTGTTTGTCTAAATTGCACAAGATTGTATAATTGTTACCGGCAAACTATATAATCGCGGTATTCTATACAATACCTAGGTAATGTATTGAATACCTGGGGCGTTTTAGCAATGTATGAAATACTATGAATTAAATTTTCTAATACATACTTTTCCTTGGCAATCTTTGCAATGTGGCACCGGCAATGTGTAAATGAATAGATTGTGGTCTTTATTTTCTAAGGTTTTGCAAAAAAAAAAAATACTAACCTACAAACTTTGGGACGGAAGACAGAATTGATTGATTAAAAAAAATAGGTGAGGGTGCCTGGGAATTGTGTATAATGCCGGATATAACAGATTGCGGGTAACATAAACGTTTATCATGGGCAACACTCGTACCCATAACGTCTGACAAGTCACCACTAAAGTTGCAGACTAAAAGCTTTTGATATAGTGAAGCTGGCTTGACTCTAAAACAACGGGGTCTTGCATGCATAATAAACAAAAAACCGGCCAAGTGCGAGTCGGACATGCCCATGAAAGGGTTCCGTAGCCAAAAGATGGGCCGACCGCTTAAGACACCATTTAGTATGGGCAACTGCACGTCATAAGTTGGTCAAGTTGTATAAAAATAACTATGTATGATACAGAGTTCGCTATAGTTTTCGTTGAAAGTACTTACTTGGAGGTATACAGTACATTTGTTTCAGCATTATTGTAATAGTAATTCAAAAGTTAAGGGGGGGGGGACGCTCTAATTTTAACTTTGTATTAATATATCTCGAGACTGGGGGGTTTGATTCACATGGTTTTAAGGCATTTTTTGTTGTATTAAAAAATACCTTTTTAACGATACCCCACACGATGGGGCACGTCGAATTTTTTTTTCGAATAAACTTTTCGCTATATGGGAGGGAGGGGGGGTAAAAAATAATTATTTTTCGATTATTTTAAAAACCAATTCTTGAATTATCACTATACATCTCTCCACCAATTTTAGTGGCAATCGGTGCAGAAACGGCGGAGAACGAGCCAGGACAGACAGACATGACGAAACTATAAGGGTTCCTAGTAGACTACGGAACCCTAAAAAACCGGCTTAGTGCGAGTTGGACTTGCGCACCGAGGGTTCCGTGCAAATTCTATTTATGACGTATTAAGAAAACACTTACTAGATCTCGTTCACACCAATTTTCGTTGGAAGTTTGCAAGATAATGGACATTATATATAAAGATTTAGTTATGTATATCATTCGCCTGTTTTAGAGGTTATATGGGAACTTTTACACTTTAGAAAAAAGTTAAGGCATCTCTCCACCAATTTTCGTGGCAATCAGTTCAGAAACGGCGGAGAACGAGCCAGGACAGACAGACAGACAGACATGACGAAACTATAAGGGTTCCGTTTTTTGCCATTTGGCTACGGAACCCTAAAAACATTTTAGATACCTACATCAATATCATTTTTTTCTATGTTGTAACTATGGGCAAACCCATTTTTTTCGTATAAAATGTTAATGCGGTTCACAAAGCTCACCTACTTAACAAGTTTTAACAGCATAGTGCATGTACTTTCGGAAAAAAGTGTCTGTGACATAATGGCGGACACACAGACTGATATGCATGACGAATCTACATATAAGGGTTCCGTTTTTTGCCATTTGGCTACGGAACCCTAAAAAGTGCAGGCACGTCGCATCCCGCTTTTTGCCGCATACCGCAAGAAAGTAAAAGGACAACAATGAGGACGTCGATCAATATACCGTCAAAGGCTCTGTCTAGCCAATACAACACATAAACATTCTTTACGACCGATTTGGTGTAATGGTTGATTGATAAAGAATTTGATTGGTACGCTAAAAGATAGCAGGTTGGTTCCCAGTACAGCACACATATTTTTTGTGCGTGACAAAAATACAAAAAACAACAATCACACTAATTGCCTAGCCCAAAAATAAGCTCCTCACACAAAGATTTGCCCCTAGCGGGATTCGAACACGCGACCCTCGGTTTTGTAGCCAGGGTTTTTGACCACTAGACCAACGGGTTTGACAGTAGTCATGTCTGATCATACTGGTCTAGGTTTAATGAACATCGAGTTTATATGTATGTACATTTCAAATAAAACTGTTGGTGCTGATATTCGTAACAAAAGCAATACTTAACACGAAGTCAGAATCACATACCTGCGTTAATTCAATTTGGTTTTGTTTGTCACATTGGCTCCTCTCTGCCAGATGGTAAAAGAGGAGCCCATACTGCCGTGACAACGGATGGTATTCTATCCGTTGGCATTGCCATACCGGCCATTGGTTAACACTTCTACATTTTTATTAATTGCTACAGTGCTTCATGTAAACGCTTACTTATCATACAAGCTGCATTAATACAAAGAAAAATGTTATGAAAATTTAGTAATGTTAAGAAACTTATCAAGCTACAAAGTCCCTTTAAACTTGGTATAAATACCAGGACTAACCAAGTTCTTGTCTATTAAAGTTGATAGCTGGATCTGAGTACAAAGTAGTTTAGTATGTCATTTGCAAGGATCTAATCAAGCTTTAAAATGAATATAAAGCTGTTTAAGAAGCTATTAACTTAACGTACAGTTCAGTTTACAAATGAAATTTTGTAAACAAAACTCAAATTCCTAACATAATACAAACAAAGAACCCTGGAAAGATTATGCAAAATTTTCCTTTTGATCAGATCATAGTCCGTAATTATGTAGATTTAATAAAAAAAAGATGATAAAATTATTCAAAAAAAACCTTAAACTGATATCTCGTTAAAATAAGTTTTCCTAATTCAGTGAAAGTAGTTAAAGTTTTGGGATCCGAGATTAGATACCAACAAAATTAAGCTTAGTCCTGGTGACTACCATAGTTTAATTTTCCATCACCGGTAACACAAAGTTAACCCTTTCAAACACCAGCGTTAAAACAGCTCCAAATTATTGTTCATCCGAACTGACGACACTGATAAACCCACAAGCGGTCGGAAAGAGCTCAGGTTTCAAAAAGGCAGTTTTTCACGACACCCCATAAATAACCCTGCATTCATCTTCGTGACACTTGAATACACGGCGGTACCCCATTAGCCTTTAGCGAAACAATGGCTCGAGCGGTCTGATGCCTGCGTCCATTAGTGAAAGGTTCACGGTATTAGCATTTTGACGATGACCCGTGTACTAGCCATCAAGATAGTGTGGCATATGGTTAATAGTGAATAGGAAACTACTCAACATACATAACTATAACAAAAAAAAGTTTGATTTTTTTAGTAAATTTCAAAGTTTTTTCTGGCTTCGTTGGTCTAGTGCTTTAAATACCGGACCATAATCTCGAGGTCCTGGGTTTGATTCCCGGGTCAGGCGAAATTGGTGCCAGTTTTTCGAATGCAGCCCAGATTTTTGATCACCAATCCGCGATGGTGGTGAGTCAGCCGAAACCCAACTTTGTTTCGAGATATTAATGAAATGACGCTTTACTTTACTCTTTAAGTTCATAAAAAAATAAGAAAAGTAATTACTTTCAGTACCTTCTCTATTTTAACTAGAAAAAACAATAAACAAAGCTTTATTAAATGTCATAGTTCGTTTGAATAATTTATGAAAGTACGTTATGTGATTTGGAATTGAACTAATTTCTTTTCATAATTTATTAGTTGATATGATAAACAGAAGCAAAGGGGCGGCGCAGGCTTTTTCGTAAATTACAATATTATTTACAAGGAAACATCGCGTATATCAAGTATATTTTATGCCCGATTAGATTTTTAAGCCGTGTAAGCTTGTCGGTTTCAAAATTAGTTATTTAATTGCATATTTTGTGCTTAGAAAATATTATCATTCGATTTGACTCCTTAAAAAGTTTATTCAATTGATATTCTATAGGATAGTATAGAACAAGAATAATTATGTTATTATTCTACTTCTCAATATTTCAAACAAAAAATATTATTGATTTTGATTTTTTATTTTTGAAAAGGTGGCTTACTGATATAATCATACACTTATAATCAGATAATGTAGGTACACAAATTCAATGTACAATAGTAAAAATAACATTTTGACATTGTAATTATCTGCCAATAAGGTATTGTTTTTTGAATTCAACTTTTCATACATATTGATGCAAAAGCTGCAAAGATAATTATTTATGAAAAAAATCGAGAACTCGATATTTTTTTGCTAAATTCAAATAATATTTCCTTTCTACAATTAAATTTCTGAGTTATCCATTCGATTTTCCAGTTATTCATTTCCACGTACTCAATGCCGAGAGGGAGAGAAGATTTAATATATTTCAGAGGATCCAGCAATTCATTTTTCTAATATTCGCAATGACAGAGAAATATCTAAGCGGAATCTTCTTCCTTATTGCCAGTGCTCTCAATTTATTTTTTCATTGTCATTTATTTGCTTGACGCTCCATTGGTCAAGTACTTTGTTTGTCTCCCGGCGATTGGGGTCTTTTGCTAAATATCGGATCAGGAAATACATATAGGTACACAGGATTTTGGGCAATCGTGGTGATATTTTATAACTGCATTTGTTTTTAGTAGTCAAATTTCTTTGTAAGTTAAACTTATTTTATCTCAAATACAATAAATACTAAGCTTTAAGTACTTATATAGCTTAGTCTCTGAGATATTTTACGTATTGCCTTTTAAAACCTATACGATAAGTAACAGATTGATACGTCCAACGCAATTAAATTGAAGGGATCTTCTAATTTATTTTGAACTAGCGACCGCCTGAAACTCCGTCCGTATGGATTCCTGTTTCCGCACACATAGTGTTTTACTATAATTTAAAGCCTACCTCGTCCAATGAACTATCTATAGCAAAAATAATTTCACAATTCGAACCAGAAGTTCCGAAGATTAGCGCTGTCGAAAAAACTTCTCAGCTATATTATACAAAATTATTATTATAGCTTTCGCAGCTAGAGGTGACCGATGGGACACTTTCAATTAAAATATCGCAAAACAGTATTTTCACTCATAGTTTGACGACCCGCTTGGTGTAATGGTGAAGAAGTTGCTCAGGTTTTGATCCCTGCAATGGACAAACATTTGTGTGCATGAACATGTCTGTTTGCCCAAGTCTGGGTGTTCTTATGTATCTATTAAGGTATATTTGAAATACCACGATTGATTCTATAACACGAGTGCTTAGCTTCTTAACACAGAGTCAGATCAATATGTGTGATGATGTGAAATATTTATCTATTTATGGCGGCAATGATTTTTTTATTTGCAGACAATTCAGTTCTCACGAACCTTACCGCACACGCGGTTTTTGCAGTATTCTTGTAAAATGGCGTGGAAACTACAATCAATGTGATTTCGCAGTATTCGTTAGTTGAAAAATCGTCAATAATATCATTTTACTCATTGTTATATGGCTTTATATACTTTTATCATATTGTAAGATTAGCTTCCTGGCTATGCAAGCTAATGATGATGATGAATTTCACTTTAAATGCTTATCATACACGCAAATGTGTGCCTTGATGACGGCAATGATTTTTGCGTTTGCAGACAATTCAGATCTCATGAACCTTATCACGCACGCGGTTTTTGCAGTATTCTTGTTTAATGGCGCGGAAACTGTGATAAATTACGCCCTAATGCCTTTTTTCTCTCACACGGGCCAATCGCTAAGCCAGTGTTTTATTGTTACTTGATACATGGGTGTACCTAATATCACAAATTGAATGTGTGTTTTCTTATTTGGTGGAATAGTTTGGCGCATTTACGGCAACGACCCATTTTGATTTTGTAATTTGTATTTAAAGTCTGCACAAAATTTTCATTTAATTTACTACCTCCTTTTACAGAGTAGTTACTCCGAATATGCCCCTTTAGCTCAGAACTTATAAAGACACTACTTACTAATAAAGGCAACTGTGTTTAACATGGTGCTTGATTTGCCTTTAGTAAAATCAAAATATTGACACACCAAACTGGATTATAATTTGTTCTTTTTTCAACTTTAATGGATTGTTTTCGACAGATTTTCTCTTGTTAAATATAAAGCAAAAATTGTTTACATTAGAATTTCCTATTTTTGTTGTATCTTGTTCATTCACAACATATGATGCTCTTTTCGATAACATTTGATACACCAAATGCCCACACAATGCACTGCAACGTTTGTAACCTCAACTTTCCCACATGAAATGCAGTAGCACGTATCACACAGCCAGTTACGGTCAGGCCCTTTCAAACCCTATAGAATATTCAAAGGTCCGCCTGTGAAAATATGGCTCAATTGGCGGCCCGATCCATGTGGGATTTCGCTTTAATATTCAGCCGATGAAAAATATCCCGTCATAAAAACCTGGACCATATGAGTTTTTAGATCCCACGTATTTGAATATTGATGTTTATGGAAAGTAGCTGCGCCTTTCGAAGTATGGAAAGGGACTCTTATTCCGCCGAGTGTCATCTTTGTAACATAAATTTCTTGGTTATGGAACTATTACATAGTGTAATTCATTTCAGTAGGTAAGGCATTTTCTAAGAAAAGAAGACTTTTACACTACAATAATTCATTTATCCTAAGTAGTTTGCCGCAGTAGTCAAATGGTCAGGAAGAGCTTAATTTTTTATAAATATAGATAGTTGTCATAAATTAATATCTTTCATTGTAATTTACAAAAACCAATTCAAATAATCAAGATTACTTTTTTTGTCATGAACAGCATAATTATGTGCTATGCGTTTGTGCATGCGTAACATCGCTTTTGTGTTCTGATTATTTCAATATCGATAAATCAAAATAACAGCCTATAACAATACAGGCACACAAAAAAATCAACCACCAATTTTCTTTACTACTAACTTCACTTTACTTCACTTCACTGCCTTTTTCTATTGTGCCTATATCGACGGGGCGTTATCGCCCGCCCTCATTTTGTCGTAATTATTTCGAGGATATTAACCGTCGAATTTATTGTAATTTTTTGGCACGTTCCCGTAAGCGCCCTCCGTCGTTCTGACTATTACGAAGGTAACATAATTTTCTTTCAGTTGTTTGTTGCATGATAACAGTTAACTGGTGAATCTGCGTCATGCCTATATAGAATATTATACGGCAGACTCCGTCCGTGTGGATTTTGGTTTCCGCTCACATTGTGTTATGCTACAGCTTATAGCCTTCCTCGACAAATGGACTATCAAACAAAAAAATATTTTTTCAATTCTAACCTGTAGTTTTTAAGGTAAGCGCGTTCAAACCTCAGGTTCCAACAAACAAACAAACTCTTCAGGTAAGTATATTAGTTCTACGGCCGCCCGCGACTATGACCGCATGGTTTTTGGTTTCCGCACGAAACCGTATATTCCATAGCCTAAAGCCTTTCCCGTCAAATGGACTATCCAACACAAAAAATATTTTTTCAGTAGTTCAATCAGTAGTTCCTGAGATAAGCGCGTTCAAACAAACCAACAAACACACTATTCAGCTTTACGATATTAGTATAGATCGATTTTTAGGGTTCGGTAGCCAAAATGGCAAAAAAACGGAACCCTTATAGATTCGTCATGTCTGTCTGTCTGTCTGTCTGTCTGTCTGTCTGTCCGCCAGTCTGTCACAGCCACTTTTTTCCGAAACTATAAGTACTGTACTGTTGAATCTTAGTGAGTGGATGTATTCTGTGAACCGCAACAAGGTTTTCACACGAAAATAGAAAAATAATAAAATAAATGGGGGGTTCCCATAGTCAGAACTGAAACTCGAAATATTTTTTTTCATTGAACATATACGTGTGGGGTATCTATGGATAGGTCTTTAAAAGTTATATTAAGGTTTCTAATATCACTTTTTTCTAAAGTGAATACTTTCCGTGTCAGACCCTTCCAAAGCGGAAAAAAGTGTGTCCCCCCCCTCTAACTTCTAAAATAAGGGGATGATAAAACTGAAATAAATATATAATGTACATTACGATAAAAACTACCAACGAAAATTAGTTCGAACGAAATCTATTCAGTAGTTTTTTTAATACGTTAAAAATAGAATTTGTACGGAACCCTCAGTGCGTGAGTCCGACTCGCACTTGGCCAATTTTTTAAACCTAGAACACGACTTACGCACGGATTTCTTAGTGAATGAAGTAATGGTTTTTAAGTATTTTATGCCAATACTTTCTTGAACTAAGCAAATATTAGACTACATATACGCCATAAGGAGTTATTTTTTGAAAGATCGAACAAAGAATCGGTTTTGTTCGGTTGATTAGGACGACAAGAGTTCAAGCTTTATTTGAGAATTATCAATTTTAATTACGCAAAATGAGTACTTAATCCAGCTGAATGATCTTGCCTAGTGTGACACAAAGACTTGACTATCGACGAAGCAAGTTTGTTAAACGACGAGCGTGTCATCAACCTGATATTAGTTTCTCGTCTTGTTTATAACTTTGAGCAAGTTCACTAATCCATTTTCAGTATCACAGATGGAAATTCCTCTCTGCAAAGTAATCTGAACCTTGCGTGTTAGCTACAAAGTTCAAGTAGCCTTATCTTTCCCTGTTAATATTGCGTTAATAATTCCTAGTATTATCATCGTTGTGTGTTTGTTTTTAACTGGTTATTGCTTGCAGCGTCGCCTATATGAAATAGGATAGCGTTTTGTATTTACGAAAAAGCAATTAAGTGAGACTGGAAATTATATTTCAAGGATACCTAGATAGAGCTTAGTAAGAGAGGTAGAGCTTAGTGGAACTTCCATTCGAAATAGCCGCTCGTCTGGGGAAGTACGTACTTCCATCTTATAAGATCACAGTGAAATAGCACTACGTAATTGTTGTGATAAGTTTCTGCTGGTGAGTTAGGTTTATTTTTGGGTATGTATAAAAAAAAACTACGCAACTGCTGAAATTGAGTTAGAGATAGAGTAAAATATGAAAGTCATGTTTGAATGTCATCTATGGTATCGTTTACTACATCAATATCAGGTTTATACATTTATACGTAAAGTTATATACAAATAATTATACAAATGGTTACTTTGCTAGCGAGAAGCAGGGAGCCTTTTTAATCATCCGCTTTGTAGCTACTCTTAGAGACATTCAGAAAAAACATGACCCGCAGTCTAAAACACATAAAGAAAATTCTAAAAGTAGGTAATAAACATCGAGTTGATTGAAACAAAATGAAAAAAATAATTTATTTCCTCCAAAAGTTACAATAGGCTACTCTGAATATCTAAACCATATTCTTTGTTTGACAATGAAAATGTAGCCTGACGCCTTTGAGTGCGGCCTTGCCATATTGCTCTGTTGTCATCATAACCAGTAACGTTTTTCAAACGTTAAACATTTTATTATATCAAAGGACTGTAGCAGCGAATTCATTTGAATCCATAAAACTTAGCTGTCTTAGTCCCAAACATCAATAGAGGCATTTACGTCAAAGGCCGAACATAATTATATGCCACAGAGCCAATCCTGCTGGTAATGGGACCGCCCTTACGACTGTTAATTGAAAATGTGTCTCCCTTACTGATTGCTCCAGATCACTAATGTTATGTCTGTATTCTGTGCTCAATTTAGATCTTTGCATCTGTATATCTGTTGTTTTGGCCTAGAATACTACTTGATTTGTTTTACTGGGTGTCGTAAGATTTGTAAGGAATATTTCGTGTGGATAGAATAAGGTTTTGTCGTCCAAAATACTGCGATGACCAACCGTGGTGATAATCTTCTTACTCCTCCACCCGGGGAAAACATAATATGTCCAGCAGTTTACTGTATAAGACATAAATTAATAATAATAGCTTTTTTTGACAGAGACAAGTAAAAGAATGTGTTTCAATACTGTAATAAGATATTTCCATTAAGTTTATAATCGTCTCCAAATCATCAGCGATTACATTGTTATTCGAGATCTCTTTAAACATTCCTATAATATTATATTACAAAATAGGATACGTTTTATCTCCCGCAAACATTTTTATTTTCATAACAAATTATCTTTCTTACCTTCAAATATTTAAATTAGTGTATTTTACTGCTTACTGTGTTAAATAATGGCGATAGGTATCAGATTATTCACCCAGAAGTTTTTACCTGCAGAAGACTTCTGATGACGATTTAATAGATCTGATGTTACACTAACACACAGAGAGCTATGAACTTTTTGTATTTTTATTATGTGATAAGATATTTTCATTTACTATGTGGACTTTTGTTATTCAAGATCTCTTTTAAAAATTCTTTCGTCAACATCCAAAAGCTTTACATGATTTATTTCGCAAGTATGTATTTTCATTTTTACAAATTTTGTTTCAACTCAGAACAAAATTGCATTATTATCTCTTATCCTCAAATATTCCGATCGGCTTGTCCACAACAGTCACATTAGGGCATCGTGCTAATTGCTGTGTTGAATAATGGTGACAGGTCTCAGATTATTCTCCCGGAAGATTAAATTGTTGACGCGCAGCGGGTAATTTATTTCAATTAATTCAGCAAAGTGAAGCCTTGACAGATTCAGTGAATCATTTTTCTCGTAGGGAATGCGAAGACGTTGACAAATGAGTGAATTATTCGGTCACTTCACTGTATGTATGTAGCTTTGGAAAATGGTGAAAGGAATAAGTGGAGTTATTTAGGGCGTGGGCGACGTAAATAAAAATGATGACTGTGGTATTATAGTTTTTTGTTATAAGAGTATAAAAGTGTCAGTAGACAATAATTGTTAATTTCCTCATTTAATAAAACTCACAAGTACTTGATATTGGCATCATCACACCAATTTTATGAATTGTTTTATTATTATGTATAACTATATTTTTTGTTCTTTCCAGATACTGCAAATGGAAAGCGGCAGTGATTTTAACCAGGTAAGAAGCATGATTATAAATAATTATAATACGTTAAAAAAATAAATACACTAGCTCAAGCCAATTGTATGAGTAGACAAACTTAAGCTTATTATTATGAATCAAAAAAATTGAGTCCGCTTCTTAAAGAAAAATTATTCATACAAAACAGAAGTTGCGCCCATGACTAACCATAGCATAAAAAACATTGTGTGAATTATTTCAGAGATAAATTTAGTCGATAAAAAAATACTATTAGCTCCTTTTCTTTTCCCAAATTAAAGTTTCAGTAAGCAAAAATAGCGCAAGTCACTCTGGCAATCGGTAAAGGACCCCAGTCACCCATCATTAGCTTTAGCTACTAGCCCGCAAAATCCTTCAACCACGCTTCGCTAGTAGCAACCTTTGTCAAAGGGACGGAAAAACTACGTGGCTTTATGTTCTAGTGTTGTTTATTTAAAAGCGAATATTGAATGTAATCTTTCTCTGTATGAAATTCATGCTGCAACGGTGACAAATAGAGGGCACTTTTAAATATATTTTTATTTGTTAACAGCCAGCAAGGATTTTTTTTAGGTACTTCAGCAATAAATAATATTTCATTCTTTTGAATTTTTAAAGAATAATACAACTAAAAAACAATAAATTTCTATTAAATGACAAATAAATTATTAATTTATTAATTAACACTACCGAAGGCTTGACTGTTTGTCAAGCAATAAACATTTGATGACTCAACGAATCAACATAAATTTCCCCAAACAGATATCTATGACGAAGAAAACATAAAAGCACGTTTTATGGCGATCAAAGTCGCGAACAATGGAGTAATAAAAGAAATTCTTATTTGATGAATTCATCTAAAATTTTGCTGACGATTTATGGTTTTTGGTTGATAATATTTCTACCAACTAAGAGCAACTTTGTGAACATTAGTCATAGTCTTAATACAGTGCGTAAAATAATTTTATCTGCAGAAGTTATTTAACAAAAATAAACTAAAAATTAAAAAATAATTCCTAATATCTATTACCTAAATAATACTATAATATAATTTTCCTTAAACTATGTCAAAGTAATCTTAAAAAAATGGGCCAAGTGCGAGTCGGACTCCCGCACTGAGGGTTCCGTACAAATTCTTTTTTGACGTATTAAAAAAACTACTGAATAGATTTCGAACCAATTTTCGTTGGTAGTTTTTATGGTAATGTACATTATATATTTATTTCAGATTTATCATCCTCTTACTTTAGAAGTTAGAGGGGGGGGGGACACACTTTTTTCCACTTTGGAAGAGTCTGTCACGCAAAGTATTCACTTAAGAAAAAAATGAGCTAAGATACCTCAATATAATTTTAAAAGACCTATCCATAGATACCCCACACGTATATGTTCAATGAAAAAAAATATTTTCAGTTTCAGTTCTAACTATGGGGACCCCCCATTTTTTTATTTTTTTTTCTATTTTCGTGTGAAAACCTTGTTGCGGTTCACAGAATACATCTACTCACCAAGTTTCAATAGTATAGTACTTATAGTTTCGGAAAAAAGTGGCTGTGACAGACTGGCGGACAGACAGACAGACAGACAGACATGACGAATCTATAAGGGTTCCGTTTTTTTGCCATTTTGGCTACGGAACCCTAAAAACTAACTGAAGTCGGTGCTTTTTCTCGTCTGTTTTTTTGGGCAGGCATTTCATTTAAATAAACTTTAATTACAGAATATAGGATTGCGTACGATACTTCAAATAGGTATTTAACATACCGTTGCAAAATATGAGCCAAATAAGCCCAATAAATTATTAAATCACTTCAGGAAAAAAGTATTATATTTATGTTTTCCCATCTTACGATATGAAAACCACCGATACTATCTACGACCCGCCACGAAATAATAAAGTGTTATTCATAGGCACCTTGCCCTTGACTCTATGTATTTAACTTTGTTTAAAAAACAAGTTACTTTTGTAATCGTCTTAAAGTACTGAGTTTGTATGTTGGAATAGAGGGAGGGCAGCGACTTTTCTACATTTTGTTATAACA
Organism: Nomophila noctuella; assembly: GCA_958496325.1. NCBI lineage: Eukaryota > Metazoa > Arthropoda > Insecta > Lepidoptera > Crambidae > Nomophila > Nomophila noctuella. The sequence continues at coordinate 3,677,373 of OY292491.1, read as the reverse complement.
AAAATGAAAAATGGTTAAGAACATAGATAACCCTCGTCTTGGATCCCGTTGAAAATTAAATAACAAAGGAAAATGTACAGTCATCTTCGATCCGGTTCTCGGACGCCTTAAGAATTCTGATTATTAACTGTCTGTACGGCCGGAGATATGGTCGACTGGACCGCTAATATTTCAACGTTTCTCACTTGAAATATCACTGGCGATTTATTCGAGTAAGCGGCATAGATAAAAATTGACCGTTCTCAACGATTTCGCCGACTGCCAGTCAGGCCGAGGTTGCAATTTTTCACGACAGAATTGACGATGCGTGCGAAACGGTTGGGAAAATGGGAAGGGTGTTGCAAAAAGTATATGACAGTGAGGGCACTAAAATTTTCCGTGGATAGTGTTCTGTGGATAAACAATTTACAAATATTGAGTCAATAAAAATAAATGACCATCCGACAGGGCTACGATTGTTTAAACTATGTGGGATCGAGGATATCGAAGTGAAAAGACTAGGAAGTCCGCGTAAATATCTTCTTAATTCTTCCAAACCTTAAATTAACATCTTACATGTCCATTAGAACAGTTACAACTGACCCAAATAATATTATATCGCTTAATATCGCTTGACAGCATATATCTAACTTTTACGGTTTATTCACAATAACCCGTGTGACTGATCCAGATAGGTTTGAACGCGCTAATCTCAGGGACTACTGGTAGGCTAGCCAAGATGCCACTTTGACAAATTCGCCATACGCTTTCTTTGCGACTAATAATATGTATTGCCACCCCGTACACGAACTGCGTATTTATGTGAGCGGGATGGAGATATACGAGTAAGTCGCTACGAAAGCGGATGGCGAATTCGTCAAAGTGGCTAGCCTATCAGGTTCGAATTGACAAAATATTTTGAGTTGGATAGTTCACTTACAGTTTGTCAAGGAAGGCTTTAAGCTATCTTTAGTAACACTGTGTGCGGAAACCGAAACCCACGCGGACGGAGTCGCTGGCGGCCGCTAGTAGAAAATATATCACTTCCACATTACGTTACGCTTTTTTGGCGAGAAATGTGATGGTGCTTTATTGTGTTTTCAACATAATGAAGCACGTTGAATGTAAATACTACTACTACCAATCAGAACAAACTCCACTAATACAGAATGTAATTCAGATACCCGTATTTGCCTGAATTACAAGCGGCTTTATTCCAAATGGCAAGTTATTATTTTTTTGTGTTTACACAAGCACAGCCCTTGGGATTGGCTTGTAAAGAATCATAACAATGGTTGTAGGTCGACTGTGAACAAAAACTCAATGCTCATCGGAAAAAAGAAAGCCTACCGCCATTAAGTATTGGAAACAGAAATAAGCCTGCCGATGAATAATAAAAACAGATGACGCGTTTGAAAAGAAAACGCTTCGAGAAAATGAAATATTTAACGAGTAGTTACGAAAACAATTTATACTTTTTGTTTCTACTACTCTATTTAAAACTACCTACAGCTGTCTAAATGTCTATTTCAGAGCTTAGGCTCTGGCTCTTGAATTAGTTCTAGAGACTCACAAATAAGACGCTAGAATTGTTAATATAATTTTATAGGGACACATTTCTATTTGCTTCTAAATTCGTTTGGGAATAATAAATTCTTGAAATGCTTTAATTTGTTAAAAGGATACTTTTTCAACAAAATAAAAATACTAGTATTATTAGCAAAACATTGCTCAGAATGAAGTAATGTGTATAGGGTGTCTATTAGTCGAATCAACCTAAAGATGTACATAAATCATAATATTACGGCCCGCTTGGTGTCATGGTCTAGAAGTTGACTATTTGACCAAGACGTCACGGGTTCGAACCCCGCATAGGACAAACATATTACAAATATACTTAAATAAATACATGTTTCACCCAGATCAGGACAAACAGACACGTTCATTGTGCATGCACACAAATCATTGTAATGTTGATTCAGATATCTGTAACACAAGTGCCTAAGCTACTTTACACGGATTTAAACGAATGTATGTGATATTGTATGATATTTTTTTATTTATTTATTATCATCATAATCATCATCTTTATCGTTCTACCAAAGTCTAAGATGGAATAAGTAGGTTTCAGGGTTTTGTAAGTATGTTCAGCAATTATTCCTTTTTTTCTTTTTAGATGTCAACCAATGTTATAGGGAGGCAAACGGACAAGAGTGGCAAGTGATCACCGCTGTCCGTGGACACTGGACATCAACAACCGCACAAGGATCGCAGATGTGTAGCCTGCTTTTAAGACCCTACACCCATCAACTAAGCTCTGGCGACTTAAGTCACCAGCAGAAACATGGCAAAACAGTTACGAAGTGCTATTATACTGTGGTCTTCTGTAAGGTGGCGGTATTTCCCCGGAAGTTTCACTAAGCTCTACCTCTCTAGAAGTTCTCGGAACCATTTTCCCTACATAATAGTTTAACTAGAGTTTGTGGGTCATGAAAACTTTTAGGATGGTTTCTAAGATATACGACCATAGTACAGCCTAGTAAAATACCCTCGTAATAACCACAGGCAGGCGTCTATTAATATTGAAGTCCCCTATGTTCGTTAACATCTAAATGTTATTATGGAGACTCTGGGGAGCTATAAAGTCAAGCTGACTGGCACTGTCTTGGACTTCCATAATGGGTTTATATTCCAAATTGCGTAATATTGGGTTAACGATGGAAGAGGGACAAATTTGAGTTATGCGGGTTGATTTTCAAGATCTGTTTTAATATTGTCCTCTACGGTGAATTTCCCCGACAGTTTCTCTCCATGGTTGGCAAAAGATAATCTAAATGTTAGTGCAGAAATGCTTGTAGGATGATAAATAAATAATTTGTGGTTAAATTTTCTCAGAGTCAGTTGCGCTGCAGTCTTGCTTGATCCTCTTGTCAAAGTTTAATAATCGGTGTTTACTACACGTACAGGTTCAGTTGTGTTACAAATCAGACATGTTTGATTGTTTTTCTTTGAAAATTTAAAAAATGGGAATTTCATTCCCGTATAGTCATCTTACAGTCTTGCCAGTACTTGGATATATGTACATATACTCGTAAATGATTGCCCTTTCACAACAAGGGTGCGTCCACATCTGCAGTAGTGCAGGTCACGACCCGCTCGCGGTGTGCGCATTTGCGGCGTCTTCGTCAGATGTGGACGCACCATAAGGAAAACTCCAAGTGTAGGAGCCCCAGAACCCCCGTAGGATTGTGAAAATAATTCAATAATTAGAATGCCCGCCCTGTATTTATGGCGGTAAAATTGTCTCCATGTCTCCATACCGTGATATTATGTTGTACAGTGACTTCTGTTGGTACATGTTCTAATTTACAAATGCCTGTACGTCAAGATCATGTCGTTTAGTCGCTTAGTTAATTGAATTGAAAAGCTTTCGATTCGTCTTTCTATTGACACATCATATTCTTTAGAGCAACAAACCTAACGAAGTATTTCTTCAAATGTAGTAGATGTCATGTTATCCGCTTTGGTTTCAAAACGATACGTCAAAAATATCAGTGTCTAGTCCACTGCAGGACAATAGTTAGCTTCCATCAATCAACGTCTCGTGCTTCATCAAGCTAGATATAACCGTGACGTGAACAAACCGTCTGAATGGTTCGCATTGCGTGAACCTGGCACGCGAATTTAAACTCTATTCCCTTAATATTAAGCTTGGTAGCCTGAATTTGATGTGTTCATTATGATACCTTGATGTAATTGAAACCAACAAGTGAGACACTTGATAATAGTGCTGCTTAATTGATTGCTTCGTCTAATTACATGTTGATAAGGATACTCAAGAGCTTTTGCATTTGATCTTGTAGTAATTGATGCCGTCAGTATGGTTTCAATGTGAATTATTCGATGATAGGGAGTGGCCTTATATTAAACTAGCGGCCGCCCGCGACTCCGTCCGCGTGGTTTCCGGTTTCCGCAAACGTAGGTATATACTATATCTATAAAGTTCCATACAAACATTAATCCCCTTTTTCATCCCCTTGGGATAAATTAATAGATATATACTATAGCCTATAACCTTCCTCACCAAATACACTATCCAACACAAAAATAATTTTTCAAATCGGACCAGTAGTTCCTGAGATTAGCGCGTTCAAACAAACAAACAAAGAAACTCTTCAGCTTTATATATTAGTATAGATAATAATAATAATAATAAGAGCGTAGGGACGTGACGACCCCATCGCCCGTTGGTGGAAGTTGGAGCTCCTCCTTGAGGAATTACAACTTCCATCAATGCAATCAGTCTCCGCAGGGCAGCTTGTGGCGAGCTTTTGGTGTGTGGCGACACCACGGACCCGAGACCTCCCGGGGGAACCTTACCATCTTCTCCCCCACCTCTGGCTTGCCTTAATTGGCCGTCCAGAGTGGAGCGCAAGAGCTATATGCTTGATGGGTGGAAGTGCTCAATCTGCGTAATAGCGGGGAACGGCTGACCGACTTAACGCGATCCAGAAACCGGTGCACACCTCTCGGCACCCTTAGCCAACCACGCCGGTGTTGCTCCCGTGCTGCCCGCGACCCTAGGGGCCGCTTAGAGTGGTAGCTGTTTTGGGGGGCCCATCTAGTGGGAGGCGAGTCACCGTCTGCCAGGAGTAAAACATTGAGACATTTTGCATGGCAGACGTCCGTTGTCTCAACCAATAGTCCAGATAACCAGATCATAAATTACACCCAATAGAACAAAACTTTTTTATTCCATTTTTTGTTTGTTTGCAATAGTTCTTACATTTGCCAGGTGCTGTCTTTGAATAGATCTGTATTTATTCAGAGATAGTACCTGGCAGATGTACACATTCCAATCTAGATCAAATGGTACCAAAAAGCCTCTGCGCTGTTGGCTTTGGCCCCACGCATGCTTCAAAGGACCGGGTCCCTATGGACCCGTGAATTCCCAATGTACCTACATAATAATAAAAATGCTTTATTTCAAACTCACATCACTGATACATTAAAACATATTCGGAAGCGATAATATATGAATTAGATGTGAGAATCTGGTGTCTGAAGTAGACAAATGTCTGTGATACAGATCACCAGGTCCCCACCCCTCGGCAGTGGATACAATTAAAATCACTTTGATCTAAAAGACTATTCTTACTAGCTAAACTAAGCGTAAAGTGTCTGTGGGATGTAAATGGTTGTATGTGAGTATGTGTGTGTGTGTGTGTGTGTGTGTGTGTGTGTGTGTGCGCGGCATGTATTGCGTAATAGTATAATATGAACTAAGTAATTAAAAGTTCAGTATCTGAGTAGTTTAATGAACATAACCAATCTCTCACTCTCATTTTGGTGTTAATTTTATGCAGTTGATATATTGATAGCACTCTATTTACTTTATTGTACAATTTGGTACCAAGAAAGCCAAAGAAACGATGTGCAAAGGAGGTTTTAGTGGCTTTAATTGTGCATACAATATCGCTTCTACGCTTCTGGCTATGTATGTTAGGGTTGTACTTTAGCATACAATGTTTTTTCATTATTGTTTGTAGAATAAACAGCTGACGTACGGTAAGAACACCACAATTTTTATAAAGATCAGCTCTAGGGTAACGGTACGGAAGGGAAAGACTGACCTTCAGGATCGCTCTTTGTGCTCTCTCCAGTCTCAGAAGGGTTGATTTGTCGGAACCTCCCCATGAGGTTATGCAGTATGTGATTAATGACTGGCAGAGTGCATAGTAATTGAGTCTATAGTCTATCAATATCCCCAAATATTTGGTTTGCAGTGATTTTTGTATAATCGGGCACGAACAGCCTGGAACCTGATTTTCACACATGTGAGATACTAGGCAATGGTTTATGTCATCACTATTACCCCTTAGATAAAAAGGCATGTACGTGGTCTTATCAACGTTAAGCGTCAGTACATTAGTCTTAAGCCATTGAGTAACAGTGTTGAACCCCTCCTGTGCATACATAAAAACCTCATCCTATGTGGTCCCGCTAAAAAGCAACGCTGTATCATCAGCAAAGGTGATGATTTTTGCATTACGGAGTTTAAGCTGACAAAGGTCATTTATGTATACAAGGAAGAGGGTTGGGCCCAAGATGCTCCCCTGCGGGACCCCGAAAATCACAGAGGCATCGTCGCTAGTGTGCTCATTAATTTTGACACACTGAGTCCGATCCGACAGGTAATCACCAAAAAGTTTCAACTGGAGATCTCGGATACCGAGGCTTTCGAGCTTTTTCAACAAGATAGGGACAGAGACCGTGTCAAATGCTTTAGCAAGATCCAGGAAGACCGCAATAACTTTTTTTTTTGTTATCGAGGTTGTTCGTGAACTGCATCAGCTGTGGATCTTCCAGCTCTAAATCCATATTGAGAATTAGCAAGGATATTTTTTGCTCCAGATACGAAACAAGTCTCTTATTAATGATGCGTTCAAGAATTTTAGATACTGTAGGCAAGATGGAAATCGGTCTGTAATTGTTGACACGGTATCTCTCGCCATTCTTGTGAATTGGCTGTATGCGTGAGCGTTTAAGAACCTTCGGGAAGACTCCAGTTGAAAGCGCAAGGTTACAAATATGCGTTATTGGGCTAGAAACTACATCCTTATTGTCCTTCAGTATGTTTGCAGAAATCATGTCAAGGCCCACCGCACAATCAGATTTAAGATTATTGATCAACCCTGAAACCTCATCACAGTCTGTTGGCAGATATAGATATATAAAATTACTTACCTGTTATTATTAATACAATGTGTTAACCCTACTATTAACAGTTAAGAAGTTAAAGTACATACAGTATAGTTTCAATATATTTTTTTTATTATAGGAATCCAGATGGCTTTCTACGTGGCTGTGTCTTTTATCAGGTGGTTAGTGATAACTGTGTCCTATAAACCAAAGTATTCTATACTAGTTTTTACCCGCGGCTTTGCCCCCGTTATCAATATTCCTGTTTTATCCCATGTGAGAATAAAATCGGGATAAAAAGTATCCTAGCATCAAGTCATCAAATCAATCAATACCCTCATGCCTGTATACCAAAGGACAACGGCAGAATCCCATGTATTTCCAGTACCACATAAAGACTTAGCGTTCCAAGAAGTGAATACTAGAAAATCAATCCTCTAATGATGCTTATCAAAAATGTAATGGTAACATATTTTTTAAAGCTGGGGATAAAAAGATGATTTCAAACATAACCTCCAATGCAACTTTTACATTATCCACAGATTTGCCATTTCCCCAAATGTTACTAAGGCTTTGACCATCTGACTGTCACTTTGAAATGTAAGCAAAAAATGACCTTATTGCCATGGAGTATATTAAATATACGAGCACCGACATCTATTGGTCTAAAATGTCAATAGTTCTGTCCCAAATAATGCCAACGTCAAATTCGTTTTCCAGATGGCGTTATAAACAGTTTTTAAACCTGTCAAATTGAAGTGTACTAAATATGAGCCCCAATGATATTTTTTTAAATATCATTGATGACCCTCCATTGTTATTGCTTATTATTTTGTATAACATTGCGCAAACTAATATAAACCTGTAGGGTGGAGGAACACCTTACTGGTGGTTAAGCATTTTTATGATAGATCAACGTACAGTCACTGCTTTTTCAAAACAAATAAAACAAGGAGGAAAATAAAGACCAACATCATTATGTAATAATTATTATTTATTTCTCTAAAATAATATTATGCTTCTCTTTTTTGTAAGATAAGATAAATCCAGCGCTGAACAATATTGAGAAGATTTTCATTCGAGTCTTATTGGACATGACGATGTATGCGTGATAGGCGCGCATATTTCAATAATCACCGCATTAGCAAGTTCCCACACTAAATACTAAAACATTCTGGTATATATTAGAAAGTCCTCACAAATAATCACACAAATCACACTCGAAGAGTCCCTTTTCGCAGAATAGCTGACAGCGCAGGAGCAAAGGTGCTCAACCTACACACATCTATTGTAATATTATTATATTACATTTTTATTATTGTATACAACATAATATTTATTATTGTATGTATCTGCGTGCTCAACTGAAGGCAAATCATTTAACAAATCATAACACGGCAAATATTGTGAACAAGAATGCAATAAAGATAATGAAAATGAATATTAATTGACCGATGTCTTTCCGATCAATTTTGACACATTATCAAACATAAACTAAAGAGATAGAGATAGTTCAGATAACGTCAAATGCGTTCTGTTTTTCCATGTTCGATGACCGGCGTTTTGTTTCAGGGATTTTATAAGATAATACAATCAAGGATTTCCGGCTATTCCCAGCTTCTAAAAATCTACTTCAAATTGAAAAATGTTCGTCTCATGATTACCTTTAAATCCTATATAGTTAGTTCTGGGAACGCTTAGTTTTACGAGTGGAACTCAGTTTGCCGTTCTCCTTTCATCAGAATCCGTTTAGATGCTTCAGAGTGTTTGACTGAATGTGAATGTGAATGTGAGTATGATTATCTTGAATTTATCTTATACTATAATTAGTACACATCGTTATTATTTAATATTTCTTTAAAATAAATTTTCCATGCTCAGTGTGGTATTCATTCTTAGTTCGTAGATCTAAAAACGAGTTCCTATTAATAATTCAAACTCGAGGAAGACCGAAAAGGGATTTTGGGTTGAGAATATAATAACTCTAGAATTCTAGTTCAGTCACAGAAAGCACTCGAATATTCTCGAATTTCGTAGAACAAAGACGTGGTCTGGATTCCAAACAATCGTTTTACGAGTCCTTCTTACGAATGGTCTGCAGTTCTATTCCCGGTCAGGCCAATTCTGGCAGCGGTATTTTTAAAATTGTTTTTGTTCAGTACGTTTTGAGATTTGTTTTCTGCGGACAACATCTGGTATGAAGGTGAATTTATTATAAGGTATTTTATAAAGTCATGGTTTCATGTTTTACCGGTTTTCGAAGTATTGATCCTCTTCCATGCTTCCAGATAAAATATGACGACACTCGATCTCCTGTTCCTTCAAAACCCAAGTACCCAAATGATTATCAATTGTGATTCTTAAATTGCTATAGAAATAAGTTGTTAGAATCAATATCGTCATCTCTAGGAGTATTAAAAGTGCGGTAATCTTGTGTAGAATCATCTTTTTTGAGAACACAGAAGTTTTAACAGTACTAATTTTGATTGAAGTCTACGATAGATGTTGATTTGTTGGGGGCCATTTTAAGGACAAATTAAGGGCGTGCAGAGCGCACACTAGTGCCGCCAATCGTTTTCATGAATTTAAGATATTAAGATCAAACAACTCTCTGTAGTGCACTAAAGAATAACATTTATGATTTTATTAAAGAGACTTTTACAACATTTTTTATCAATAAGTTGTCATAATCTAAAATATGTTTATGGCCATCGTTACGTAAGAAAAGTATTTAAAGCAGATTTCAAAATGTCATGATGTTATTCTTAAGTGCACAACATAGCGTTTTTCTATTTCAATATCTTAATTTTTTGCCAATTAAATAAAAACGATTGGCGGTACTGTGCCGTCAGCACGCCCTTAAGTGATTAATACCGTTTTAATTCCTTTTACGTTCACAGAGTTGATAACATCACATAAACGTACGATCCCCGTTATAAAGTTCTTCTATTACTAATGGGTAGTAACCGTTAATTGCCGTCAATTGTAATAGTAGGTGGCGACCGTGCCTTAAATATCGAATTCCTTGACCCATCCCATTAATAAATGATTCATTGTTTAATAACCAATTATTTCTGTTGCTTCAATACCTCTAACATCGTTTGCCATAACTGTCAATGAAAGGTCGAGGCTATGTTCTAGAATACAACAATTTGGAAGGTAACAAATCTATACTTACTCATAAAATTAAGCTGAAGATTTCGTTTTCATGAGTATTTTTTTGTTCGAACGCGCTCGAATTAAAAAAAATATATTTTTGTGTTGTAAAATACATTTGTCGAGGAAGGCTTTAAGTTATAATAAAACAATATATGTGCCGAAAGGGAAATCTACGGGCCGAAGTCGCGGTCGGCCGCTAGTTGTGTTATATTTATCAGCCTATTAATTACCATTGCAATAACAAAATATCATTTGTTTGGGCAATAATCACGATATTTATGTTAGTCGAATCCACGTGAAAGCCTGTATGAATGTGAATTAATGTATTTATTAAAAGAAAGTAGCAATGAGAAGATTAGCAGATACATTAGTTATTGATTGTCTTTGAATAAGAGTATTTATTGAAAATAAGCGTATCGAAAACTTTAGGGCAAACCCGTCTCAACATTTACCGCCAGAGGGCTTAATTGTGGACCCGTTTCAGAAACAACGTAGAACTTTCGATGGGAAAAACTTTCTCCCGATATTTAATGCAAAACACCAATAACGTTTTATATGTACATACAAAAACCTAATTTAAAACAAAGATTTACTAGAGGACGTTATTTTAAAAAAATTAAAGAAAGAAAACTTCATCGGATTCCGTATGGCCTAGGAGGTAATAACGAGGAAATTCGTCTGGACTACTAATGGTCAGAGCGCTTGCCCGGATTGGAAGAGGGGCTAGGTTCGATTCCCGGATGAGCCACCTTAGACCCGGCGAATTTCCTTTGTTCATAATTAAAAAAAATACACAGTAGTAAAATAATACTAAGAATGTAAAAATGCTTTAAATAAAATATACAAAAAGTAGAGGACGTTATCTACTCTCACTACTCTAATATCAGAGAGAGATTGAGAAACGCAGTTATCAAGAGAAGTGTAATTGCAGATTATACCCCTATTCAAACTCCTCATTGAATAAGTCCGTGAAAGCGGCTTGTCTGGCCATTGACTCATATAAGTCTGGCGAGTGGACCTGTATTAATAAAACACAGCAGTAGCCGCAAATATCTTGGAGCTCTACACTATTTTGATACCAAACTTTTTACGAGTGTCTTTTTATGTCTAAGCAAGCACATAGTTTTCAAAAACGTTCACAGAGGGAAACCGTCGCTTGATTGCAAAACTTGGAATAGTCCGGACTAAACAGAAATAGCTTCGTTGCCAAGCATTGCTAAGCTCTTCCTAAGCTGTGCAAAAACGTTGGGTTTAATTTCAAATCGGTGCGCCAAATGAGCGAGCAGTACGAAACGATTGCTTCGCTCGTCTCAAAACATGCTGCGAATAGCATGGTTTATCCATTGGACTTCACGTCAAGTTATAATAACAGGTCTACTTTCAATAATATATCTGTTTTATTTATTTCTATTTCACTTATATTTATGATGACGATTTAACACTGCTTCCTGACAAAAACGAGTTGACGAATATCTCACAAAAACTTAATTGGGTGTGAACTAGTGATCTGGAATTGGTATCGGAATAATCACCATGAATATTAGGTAATACCACTTATGCATACTACTTAATGCTTGACGTCTCTGCTGTGTTACAACAACCGAGTTTTCAAGCGAACATTGCTATTGATTGTTTGTCATGAAGCTCTTCAATTAGTTATGTATTTAGTCAACCGATTTTGTAATCTATATCTATAAAACTCAAAGGTGACTGACTGACTGACATAGTGATCTATCAACGCACAGCCCAAACCACTGGACGGATCGGGCTGAAATTTGGTATGCAGGTAGAGGTTATGATTTAGGCATCCGCTAAGAAAGGATTTTGATTAATTCAACCCCCAAGGGGGTAAAATAGGGGATGAACGGCAGTATGAAACTTTGTCAATTTTAAACCTATCGGGCTGATATTTTGCATACATAAAGTTACTATAACGTAGGCATCGCCTATGCAAACATATTGATAAATTCCAACCCCCAAGGGGGTAAAATAGGGGATGAACGATAGTATGAAACTTTGTCATTTTTTAACCGATCGGGCTGAGACTTTGCATTCATAAAGGTAATATGACGAAGGCATCCCTTTTTAAAGATTATTTGAAAATTCCACCCCTAAGGGGAAAAATTGGTGATAAACCGAAATCCACGCGGACGAAGTCGCGGGCGCCCGCTAGTTACACATAAAATAGGTAGTCGTTGCTCGATTTTATTTTTCACCATTCAACTAAAACTTCGTCACAGCAGTGACTTTGAAATAAAATAGCTACAAATATTCAGGAGGAAAAATGTCCAAAACAACCTTTGTTCGGTATTTACATTTTTCAGGCGTTTCCTGTGACAAAAACGAAGTTTTTTTGACATTGCGACTAAAAAGTCACTTGACCTATTTGGTTCCCTTTTTGTATCAAACTTTTTCAGGGTACATTAAAAAGCCGGAAGTTTTAGAAGGCACGTTGTCAATCAAAATGTTTGTTTGGGAATTCATCATCGTCATGAACAACATCAGCCTTTTGCAGTCGACTTATGGACTTTGACATTAGAAAATAATGTCTACTTTACCTAAATATTACATGCTTTACACATAAATTTGGGTTGAATTATAAATCGATGCTTTGTTCATTTTGATCTTTACTCGAACCTTTTATGATTTATATCAGCAGTAGACTAAAGATATTAGAATAAAACTCCATAAGTAGGAATGTAAAAAAAAAAAATATTTCACAACATCACATACATTGATCTGACCCCGTGGTAAGTAGCTTAAGCACTTGTGTTACAGCATCAGAATCAACAGTGGTATTACAAATATACTTAAATAGATACATATAACACCCAGACCAGGACAAACAGACATGTTTATGCACACAAATGTTTGTTCTGTGCGGGGATCGAACCCGCAACCTCTTGCGTAATAGGCAACTTCTTGACCATTACACCAAGCGGGTCGTCAGGAAGTAAAAAGTCATCGAATATATTTTTACAACAGACCGTGTCATCCGTGATGGTTGTAACCTAGACACTGTAGGTGTCTAGGTTACAACCAGGGAGATCGCATATCAACACCAACTGCTTAGCAATGTTGTTGGTAATTAAATTCATTAACAATTTGTTGATTCAAGAATTACGGTACCATGAGCTAGCCTTTCTTATATTATAAAAGTTATTTATTATTCATATTAATAGAAACATACTTTTTCTTATATTGCAGTCCTAGTGTTAGATAATTATAATCGTTAAAAATCATGTCAAAGCTGTTGTCATGTAAAAACTATGAAATAATGATTTATTCAGCAATTTGATTCACTTAGTAAATTCATTTGCACGTCAATATTTTTTTCACCCTACCAGCGGCAGCGCCTCGACGTAAATGGCCTGCTGAGAAGAGACGCCGCAAGAAACTGTTTCTACGAGTAATAACATTGTGTTTGCATTAACTACTTGTATATACTAGCTTAGCTCAAATAGCTTCGCCAGTTTATTGGGTTGGAACGTTTGTGTTGCCAAGTCAAGATTAATAAATTGTTTTTAACTTGTTTGTTTGATTTATTAGCTAATATTAAGCAACAGACAAGCCGCCCTTGTTAATTGAATTCTGTTGCTATGAGTAAGTACCCTCAAGGGAATTCTAAGAAACGTCGTAAGTTCAGCCGGGCAAGATTGAAACTCTTGAAGTTAGAAAGTACGTGAGAACATTGATCCTTGATTTAATTGAAAACAACAGAAACTTCATACAAATTAATATAATTTATAATTAGAGAAAGTAAAACGTTAGTGCCGAATTCAGTTTTGTCTATCTTTTTTAACGATAGTCCGTTTTTTTGGAAGTTATGTTAACAAAGAAGTAGATGTGATAAATATTATTCAAGAATTGTACAGTGGAGGGACTTTTCAGAATTTGGATAGTTCTCGGCTTTTCAATTTAAAAATCACCTTTATTTTGCACAAATTTCAACGTTGACATGTCTTTGCCATCTTTTTGATCATCCGATTTTGTTTATAACCTCTGCTTCTTTCATTCTTTCAATGTGCAAACCTTATTGAGTTTCACAGAATAAGTGAAACTAAAAAAAAATTACATTTCTATGACTTATTTTTACTAGTCTCAAAAAGTGCTTATAATAAAATACCAAACTTTCGGTCTTTGCGATGCTAAAAAACAGCCTAGACTTAACAATCGTAGGCGTTTTTTCTATCAAAGTTTCTGTACACACTCAACTCTGATAGTCCACCTTTTTTTGTTTTAAAACACGTTACCACCTCTTGCTTCTAAGCTAATATGGATTCAAATAGAGATAATGTAGCACTCAAATCATTGGCGCAGTGCGAGCCCTTGGGATGCTATACATAGATGCGATCGAACGACGTCATTCCCGGGGGTCAAGAACCAACGTGCTACGATTATAACCTTGAGGCATTTCTGTTTATACCTATTTTGTTATAAGAAATAAAAGTTACTAAATATTTATCTAGACTTATATAATAAAGCTGAACAATTTGTTTGTTTGTTTACACATGCTAATCTCAGACACTATTGGGTCGAATAGAAAAAATATATTTGCGTTGAATAGTCCATACATTGAGGGAGGCTTTAAGCTTTAGAATAACACTGTGCGTACGGAAACCGAATTCCACGCGGACGGAATTGCGGACAATCGCTAGTATTTATTAACACTTGTCTAACATAAACAATATCTATGAATAACTTGTAAGGAAATTGCTGATTGTGGGATCAGGAGCGCGGAAATCATTTATATTTTCATGTCTTTATAAATAAATTGATCAATATAATCAAGAACCAGACCTTTTTCCGTAACTAAGAATACGAAAAAATAAAAATCTTGGATGAACTGAAACTTTTCACCTCTCCACTCAAAACTCAAATTGTAAACAAAGTCAAGTTGCTAATCACGCCAATAATAAATCTAAGAGACTAATTTCTCCCGTGGAACGAATGCAAATGTCACGTGGTCTCCGTCGCAAACATTATTGCATTGGAAGCGCTGTGGATGACATTCGTAGCACGTCGCGTCGCATCGCCGTCCCACGAGGGCGACACAATGAGATTCAGTTGCGATTGTCCATTATAATATATCTTAGAATAAATATAAGAGGGAAAAGATCACGAAGAATAATGATACTATCTCACATTTACGAAGTGTGTCTTGGGCCTTTTGGTGCCGGCCTGGAAATAACCACATTTCTTCCCCGGATATTTCGAGGGGCTAAGCAGCAGTATCTCCCCGTGTTTTACCGTTTAACATACTGCGGTCAACAACCGGTGTGATTTGCATGGGCTATGGGCATATCCCACCATCTAGGAAAGGTCTACGTCCAACATTGGGCTGAAGAGGCTGATGATGACAATGAAGAAGAAGTAAAAATTCAAGTCTCACGTAGTCTCCGTCGCATTATTGCAGTGGAAGCGAAGTTGATGACATTCGCGGCACGTATCGTCGCGTCGCCGTCCCACGAGGGCGACACAATGAGATTCAGTTCAGTTGCGATTATACATTGGATTTAGTATAATAGGAAAATGGATCATTGAATATCATAATTATCTCACCTTTATGTGCACTGCCATTTCTTACCGTGGGTATCGTAGGAAGTGACTAAGGTGCAGCAAGCGCTCCCTTGTGGTTTATGATCGTCCAACATACTGCGGTCACCAATATTGACAAGGATAGCGACCATAGGCCTAACCCCTTATCGAAGTGAATCGTACGAACAGCAGAAGACTGCATCAGAAATGTCACGTAGTCTCCGTCGCATTATTGCAGTGGCTGTTGATGACATTGGCGGCACGTCACGTCACATCGCCGTCCCACGAGGGCGACACAATGAGATTCAGTTGCGATTATACGTTGAACTGCGACTTAGTATAAAAGGCAAACCCCTCATGAGGAATAATGCATTCCATCACACCTTTAGACCATGCGCCTTGTACAGTGTAATGCCGGCATAGAATAGTACTACCTCATTTATTTCCAGGATAATCTAAGGGATCGGGCGTTTTCCTGTGTTTTATTGCGGAAATCAGATTAACTATCAAGCAAGAAAAAAACTTGTTAAAAGCTTTGCTTGATGTCACTGTAATCATAAAGAAGGAACAAATACTTCATAATTCATTGTTATGTACACAATGGAATCCTAAAACTTCAAACCTTCACGTTGCATTACTAATAGACAATATAATTACGGGACTAAACGCGATATTCATAATATAGTATAAGTTCTCTTACTGCTTGACGTTTCAGCTGCGATGCTGCAGCCATGGTTAAATACAAACAGACCTTCAAGCTTGCGTTAGTCCCGTTTAAATATTATCTATTAATAATGAAATCCTAGTACGCTATTTTCTAGATGCACAAAATCTTACCTGAGAGGAGTGCAACTTGCTTTATCCGGACATAATGCCGGGTCTCAAAGCGATGGAATGTGAATTCGATGTACAACTGTTGATAACATTCTCTACGTCGCTCCGTCAGTCTCAAGAGACGGAACACAATGGGATTCAGTTGCGATTATGCATTAGACTATGTACACAACAAATCTGTACACACCGGGATGATAACATCAGTTTGAAGTACAGCCTTTGTTGTTTGTGACATTTAATATACTAAAAGTTTCCCCGTTTTTCGGCCATGGCGACCCGATCTTACGATCAAGAAACAGGTTCCACTTCCGATTCCTTCACTCTAATAGTTCAGTGGGACAGTAATCTGACACGACGTAAAGAGATCAGGCGCAGGACCAACTTCTGACTTCATCGAATGGGTTTTTCGGTCACCCATTCGATGACTGGCCTCTGCGGAAGTTGCTTTAATTTGAGCGCGCTAACTAGTACGCTATCCTCTTCGAGTTAAGGCGAAAAAGTTAAAAGGGGACAGTATTATTTTGTAAACCTCAAATATATCGAAGACACAGATTCACATCGGTGAAAATACTGAAAAATATCTAAAAAGCGGTCTGCTGCAATATACATAATATGTATATTTTGTTGCGCCATACAATTTCCAAAAAGCATATAAATTCAAAGTAACTGAGCCAACGCAAGGGGCTTCAAAATATGCAACCCGTGATTTTCATTTTTGTGTTTCTTTTGTTTCTCGCCGTGAATGCGCACGCTGCTCTGCAATGCATTATTTCTACTGCAAATACGGTTTCTGGCAACACTGGTAAGTCACTTCTCATCCTACCAGGCTTCCCACAATCCAGCGCGATTATAAAATAAACTCTGTATGTTATGTCTATAAATATAGTCAGTTAGTTGAACAGATTTTGTTTATTCCAGTAAACTCCGTTTCCATAATCTATACTAATATATAAAGCTGAAGTGTTTGTTTGTATGTTTGTTTGTTTGTATGTTTGTTTGTTTGAACGCGCTAATCACAGGAACTACTGGTCCGATTTGTAAAAATCTTTTTGTGTTGGATAGTCCATTTGACGAGGAATGCTTTAGGCTATTGGAAATCGAAATCCACGCGGACGGAGTCGCGGGCGGCCGCTAGTATTTTCATAAAACTAAGAAAATGGCGAAACACAAATGTTAAATATGCAAAGCTATTGTATGGAAACGGAAAGGACATAATTCGCTGTTGATTCACTTAACATATCTTCTAATATTGACATATAAATCGTTATCAGAGTCACTGTTTCATCTTTATAATTTTCTGCAGAAAAAAATATAACATGCTTTATTAGTAATTAAATGCAGACGATGAAGATACTCCAAGCGGCTAAACGCAACTATTCCAAAAAATAGTGACTCAATCGTGATCTTGGTTATTTCAACCTAGACATCTCGAATTCAGAAACAAAACGCTCGCTTGCAAAATATTTGCTTCACATTGCTGGCAGACGTCCCATGCCGTCCCTCGGGGCACCGCAGATTGTCTATCTTGCAATACGATCTGCGTCTAATACAGTTTAATTATAATACTGCAATATTGCACCTCCATTTCAGTCGGTATACAGACGCTCTGTGCCTCTAGGGAACGGGTATATAAACACAGATTCAGCTTTCAAATTGGAATGACATTATTATGCTTGCATCATACTGTAGGTACTCGGAGAAATAATAAAGTTTTTTAAGACTATATTGAGTAAGTCAATTTTGGTGTTAACATTGTAATTAAAATACCGATGTGTCCACGTGATTAAGTGTTTGTACAAAGAAGGCTATATTGTAGTTAATGCCGGGATAACGATAAGATACATATAATAATCCAACTGATTTAAAAAAAGGAAGTTTGCTTTTGGAGCATCAGCACTTTGAGTATATGGCCTAGTCCACTTTGAACAGATATTATAACTCAGGTACAACTTCCATAAAGTGTTGACAAAGGAGATACTACAACAATCTAACCGCAGCTCTAAAATAGTGTTTCAATCTGAAACTTGTTCATTTAAACCTAGACAACTCGGATTCAGAAACAAAACGCTCGCTTGCAAAATATTTGCTTCACATTGCTGGCAGACGTCCCATGCCGTCCCTCGGGGCACCGCAGATTGTCTATCTTGCAATACGATCTGCGTCTAATACAGTTTAATTATAATACTGCAATATTGCACCTCCATTTCAGTCGGTATACAGACGCTCTGTGCCCCGAGGGAACCGGTATATAAACACAGATTCAGCTTTCAAATTGGAATCACATAATTTTGCTTGCATTATACTGTACTCATAGAAATAATAAAGTTTTTTTTAGACTATATCGGTGTGCCTGTTCATTTGAGTGAGTAAATTTTGTTGTTTTCATTGTAACGAATATCGGTGCCTAAGTGATTAAGTGTCGTTATTGTCGAAATAAAGATATAGTGTATGTATATATTATGATTGGAAGATTTTACGAAAAAAAAGGGAAGTTCACTTGTTGAGCATCCACACATTGAGTATGGCCTAGTCCACTCTTAACACATATTATTATTAAAGCATAGATTTGTATCTCATGAAATAAAATGTAGAGGAAGGACAAACTATGTGCAACAATCAAACTGCAGCTCTAAAATAGTGTCTCAATCTGAAACTTGTTCATTTAAATCTTGAATTCAGAAACAAAACGCTCGCTTGCAAAATATTTGCTTCACATTGCTGGCAGACGTCCCATGCCGTCCCTCGGGGCACCGCAGATTGTCTATCTTGCAATACGATCTGCGTCTAATACAGTTTAATTATAATACTGCAATATTGCACCTCCATTTCGGTCGGTATACTAGACGCTCTGTGCGTCTAGGGAACGGGTATATAAACACAGATTTAGCTTTCAAATTGGAATCACATAATTTTGCTTGCATCATACTGTACTCATAGAAATAATAAAGTTTTTTTTAGACTATTTCGGTGTGCTTGTTTATTTGAGTGAGTCAATTTGGTGTTTACATTGTAATCGAAATACCGGTGCCTACGTGATTAAGTGTTTATACAATGAAGGCTATATTGTCGTTAATGCCGAGTAATTTAACTGATTTAAAAAAAAGGTAGTTCGCTTTTCGAGCATCCGCTCATTGCGTATGTGGACACGTCCCCTTAGAGCACGTATTACAAAAATGTATAAAACTCATAAAATGTTGACGAAGGAGATACTACAACAATCTAACCGCATCTCTAAAATAATGTCTCAATCCCAAACTTGTTCATTTTAACTTAGAAATCAAAAAGTTCACCTGCAAAATATTTGCTTCACATTGCTGGCAGACGTCCCATGCCGTCCCTCGGGGTACCGCAGATTGTCTATCTTGCAATACGATCTGCGTCTAATACAGTTTAATTATAATACTGCAATATTGCACCTCCATTTCAGTCGGTATACTAGACGTTCTGTGCCTCTAGGGAACGGGTATATAAACACAGATTCAGCTTTCAAATTGGAAGGACATTATGCTTGCATCATACTGTAGGTACTCGGAGAAATAATAAAGTTTTTTTAGACTATATTGAGTAAGTCAATTTTGGTGTTAACATTGTAATTAAAATACCGATGTGTCCACGTGATTAAGTGTTTGTACAATGAAGGCTATATTGAAGGAAATGCCGGGATAACGATAAGATATAATCCAATTGATTTAAAAATAAAAAAAGTTTGCTTTTCGAGCATCAGCACTTTGAGTATATGGCGTAGTCCACTTTGAACAGATATTATAACTCAGGTACATCTCCCATAAAGTGTTGACAAAGGAGAAACTACAACAATCTAACCGCAGCTCTTTAATTGTGGCTCAATCCCAAACTTGTTCATTTAAACCTAGACAACTCGAATTCAGAAACAAAACGCTCGCTTGCAAAATATGTATTTGCTTCACATTGCTGGCAGACGTCCCATGCCGTCCCTCGGGGCACCGCAGATTGTCTATCTTGCAATACGATCTGTGTCTAATACAGTTTAATTATAATACTGCAATATTGCACCTCCATTTCAGTCGGTATACTAGACGCTCTGTGCCTCTAGGGAACGGGTATATAAACACAGATTCAGCTTTCAAATTGGAATGACATTATGCTTGCGCCATACTGTAGAATAATAACGTTCTCTGATCCATCAATATGACTGTTACTTTAAATTTTAAAATGCAGTCAATTTTGGTGTTTGAATCGGAATGAAAATATCGGTGCTTCCGTCGACATTTGAAATTGAGGACTATTTTTGTCATAGACGTATTGTAATGTAATGATTGGGTTGGTCGCTTAAATTTTTATATCTATTTATTTATTAACGGTAGTGAATGCCGCTTTTATCAGATTCAAAAGCACGTTTGATAAGTACTTTAGGTATATAATTATTATTGTCTCTTCTTAGTCGTTTTGGATTCTGGTGCTATTAATGTGAGAGGATAAGCAAAAGCTACACTTTTAATAACTGAATTGATTATAGATCTGCCTATACTAAAAATAGTTAAGTGTACATTGCCGTACTAATACTTACTTACTTACTTACTTAACTACCAAAGGATCGACATACCGACATTTTTTTATTATTGCTACTCCATCATCATTACTTGAGTTACTTGCTCTACTGCCCACTGAAAGGATATAAAAAAGACAATTAGCAAAGATAATAAAATAATAATTTATTACTCAACCAAAATGAGGGTATAACGAGATATTTCGCAAGCACCTAGTAAATAATAAATTAAGTTCTCCTCCAATATACTTGTGAAATTATGAATTTAACGATCTCCGTAGAACATTATCCCGCAAACATAAAATTGACTGCAGCCATTTCCCTGCGTAATTACCGTTGGTATAAAATTTTACGCTCGCGTCAGAAGAAGACAAAAGTTTCTTTGAATGTTGCAGCTAGCATTCTTGTTCCTGTTGCACATTTGCTTACGATCGAATGCATTGTGTTGCAGATAACGTCCATTAACTTACAACACCGCTTAAGTCGAAAATTGGTGATTTGTCTTTTTTATTTCATTCGAAAAATCTAAGCTAAATACACTAACCATTGATCACATGTTCCATGTTTTAGCCAATAAGAAGTCGAAATTTAAAAAGTACTGACACCACGCTGGTTGGTGGCCGCGTCAACATCGCTTCAAAAAAATGCATCATGCACTGGAAATCTTTTAAGGCGGTTAAAAAAAAACAACAGTTTCGTCTCCTGGAAAGTTGCTAAAAACGACTTATGCAGTGTTGTAAGCAGAGGGACGATAAGCCGTAACGACTCGCAAGCATCCTTTGAATGTTATCATCACTGCACCGCTGCACTAGAATGCAGTACAATGAAGGTGCTTACCGATCGTGCACTTTTAAAATATGTAGGATGTTCTAATGGCTTTTTGATAACAATGAGAATAGAACAAACAACAAAGTATAAAACTGTTTGATGTCTTTAAGAAACTGATTGTCCGATAAGAATAATGATTTCGTTCTTCGGAAGGCACGTTAATCCGTTGGTCCCGACTATGATCCAAATCGTCTGGTTTTCCTTGACCAGGTCAAGGGGTCAGACGGCGGTCGCTCCATTGTCCCGTCAATTTTGGATCATCGAAACGTACCCAAACAGGCTCCATGGCAATGGCTGAAGATGCGACCGGGAGAAGCCCTAGGATGATGACAATAGTAAAAATAATAAAATATTTGACATCTTCTATAATTAATTTTATCCAAAGCATTTATTTATCTTGTCCGAAAATGTCAAACGAACGACGGGAATAAAATCAAGAAATGAATCATCAATGTGTAAACTACATTACCAGGGAAAATGAAACACAACGCAACTTGTACATTTTTGATAAGGTTTAAATATATATAACAAAAATAAACGCCCATTCGGAATGACTCGTATCCCTGACATTTAACATAAATATCAAAGAGGTGGTTTGATTTCCATACGAGTTAATGTTCCAATCAATTAAGCGTATATGTACATGTACATACGAAGTCAATGCCATGCCTCTACTTTTACAAAGTGACTGTTTATTTAGAGTAATAAGTTATTCATAAAATATTTTTGTGTTGGATAGACGAAAAAGTGTGGGCTTGAAACTATAGCATAATACTAGCGGCCGCCCGCGACTCCGTCCGCGTGGATTTCTTTTTTTCGAAATAAAAAGTAGCCTATGTTCTGTCTCAGGGTCTAAAGATTGTCTGTACCAAATATCATCAAAATCGGTTGCGAGGTTTAAGCGGGAAAGCGTAACAGACAGACAGACAAACAGACAGACAGACAGACAGACAGAGTTACTTTCACATTTAGAATATTAGTTGGGATTATGTGTGCAGAAATAGAAATACACGCGGAGAGAGTCGCGGGCGGTCCCTTGGCAATTAGTATAGATAGAATGGGCTGCCATTGCCTTCACCTAACTATTTTGATCTTCCAAATATTATTAGATTGATTAGATCTCCTTTAAAATAAAAATGTAATTGGATTATGCCGGAGGTGTTCTATATCGACTCTTATTCTTGGAATACAAGCCTTTTTGAACCGTGTAAGTACATACCTTTTCCATTGGTTTTACGTTCATATTTAGGCTGACATTGAAATTCACACCCAAAATAAAAATGAGGGCTGGGGCGTTAATCTGACTTATACGCATTCCTCCACTATAATCATTATTTTTTATTCACACCAATTAACCTTGAAAAAAGTGATATTTTCCAACATTCCCTTATCATATTCGTGTGTGCCTATTGCGTGCCCGCACCGCCTAAATTACGTTATAAGCCTCTACTGACCATTACGGGCGTCATAATATTTAATTACAATGATAAATTAAATAACCAAAATAAATCAACTTCTGCATTAATGGTAGTCATTAAACGAGTACGCGTCTCGCTATCGAATTTTATTCGATAAATCAACCAGTTTTATCAATTTTTCGTAGTGCTGTTGCATTATACGAGTAATTGTATCGATGTTTTTAAAAGCGTATATTCAGATTTATATTGATAGCACTCTATTAATGCCTTGATGCCTTTTAACATTTAAATAAATCTTTTGTACATAATAAGATTACTTATGTGCGTTTAAAAAAATATTTTTGCCCACGGGAGACAAAGGCTTTTAAACTACGTTAATGGATTCTGTAAGTAAGTAATGTTTGCGTTAATATATTTTTATATTAAAAGCTTTTAAAAAGAAGTTAAATTTATTCGACCAAGAAAACTTTTAATAAAATGTTGATATTCATAAAAGCTTGATGTTAACAGATAGTAAAAGTAAATGAGATATATTGTAATATTTAGAATTTAATTTCAAATTAACGTCTTATGTTAAGAAAAGAAGTAATCGGACCTATAATTTTTAGGGTTCCGTAGTCTACTAGGAACCCTTATAGTTTCGTCATGTCTGTCTGTCTGTCCTGGCTCGTTCTCCGCCGTTTCTGAACCGATTGCCACGAAAATTGGTGGAGAGATGTATAGTGATAATTCAAGAATTGGTTTTTAAAATAATCGAAAAATAATTATTTATTACCCCCCCTCCCATACAGCCAAAAGTTAACTTAATTCAGGCAATTTTTGTTGTTCTTAAAAGGTATTTTAAATGCAACAAAAATTGCCTTGATACCGTGTGGATCAAACCCCCCGTCTCGAGATATATTAATACAAAGTTAAAATTAGAGCGTCCCCCCCCCCCCCCCTTAACTTTTGAAATACTATAACAATAA
Source organism: Nomophila noctuella (assembly GCA_958496325.1). Classification (NCBI taxonomy): domain Eukaryota; kingdom Metazoa; phylum Arthropoda; class Insecta; order Lepidoptera; family Crambidae; genus Nomophila; species Nomophila noctuella. Next base: position 3,653,422 of record OY292491.1, on the reverse strand, counting down.
TTCTTACTTTCAACGAAAACTATAGCGAACTCTGTATCATACATAGTTATTTTTATACAACTCGACCAACTTATGACGTGCAGTTGCCCTTACTAAATGGTGTGTCAAGCGGTTGGGCCATCTTTTGGCTACGGAACCCTTTCATGGGCGTGTCCGACACGCTCTTGGCCTATTTTTTTTCTCTAAATAATAGGCGATCTTTATTAAAATGGTACTTCAACTTTAGTGTTATGTCCTCATCTATGAACCTTACTCATATTTAGGTCGAACTATTAATAACAATCTTTGCTCGCTCACAGTCATCTTCAACTATTTTGAGAATAAATCAAGTTCATTGCAATATCAGCGACATCTGTACGCTGATGAATATTGCCAATGGGTCACTGAACAGTGGCGAGCTTTTATATAAAATTGGCATCAGGAACAGTCTCCCGGGCCTGCGCAGTAGGGCAAAGTTGTTCGTACCTTCCTCGCGAACGAACTATCGAGCCAACGCATTCCTTCAGCGCGCAAGCGCATCATTTAATTTACTTCCACCCGAAATTGACCTGTTTTGTACCAGCACTACATCACTCAGACGGCGATTAGCTGCGAATTATTTTAAAAATTGAATATTATTGTCTGACACTTTCATCATTGGTTTGATAAGCGACATTTTGTTAAAAAAAAAAGATTATTTTTGTACCATCTAAACATGTGTAGGTATCATCCACGAGCCTAGGATTTATGGTCGTACCTAAAGGTGGAGACTTGTTATTAGCATAGTTGTTTTTATATACCTTAAATATTGTTCTATTTGCTGTTAGTCTTCCTATCAATAATAAAATAATAAAATAAAATAAAATTGTTAATTTTTGCATGTTAAACTATCCAGGTTATCGATGAACTTCATTGAATTCCGGCATCACTAATTTGTAATGGAGCAATTGGTGGTGTTAATCACGTTGAAATATTTATAAGCAAGTTGAGTAAATAAATGCACTGGTACGAGTGTGTACGTTGTGGCCAATGCAATAACGACGGTCTCTGCACTTATTTATGGTATAAACCATTTTAATATATGTTTTATTTAATAAAAAGTGTTTGGTATCTATCCGTGATAGAACAGTTGCCTGATCGGTGGAATGTCGAGTGCGCTAACTAGACTAATGCGCGGTCGGTGTTTCCCTACACGATCCCCAACCAACGAGGCCGAATACGCGCGCCCCGCACAACCGTTACTGGCCATTAAGAAAAAAGTAAAGAAAAAGAATAAATTCGAAACGTCACATTTTTCACTCTCTCAAAAACAATTGGACTTCTCTGTACGTGCCTAATTTTTTCCACATAATAATTAATCCGCTTGCTTATAATATCCGTGATATTTAAAGTTTAAACATATTGTGGTCGACGTTGTGGACTGTATTTGCTGCAGGAGCCCGGCCGTTGCAGAGGAAGAGTGAGTCGTACTTGCTTTCTGTTGTGACGGCAATTTGTTTTTTAGCAGATAAATAAATATTTCACAACATCACATACATTGATCTGACTCAGTGTTAAGTAGCTTAAGCACTTGTGTTACAGACACCCGAATCAACAGTGGTATTACAAATATACTTAAATAGATAAATATAACAGCAGATTGATTCCGAAACCTTGTTTCCCTTTATTTTATCTATTATTTCTTTATCTTTAAATTAAAGTCCACACTCTGCTCTAACAAAAAGGGTTGCATCTTATTTGCAGTAGTCTACTGATGCTATATACATACTTTAACGCGCGCGAAAACGCTGTCACGTGCCATAGCGTACATTTATTTTAGCTAGGCCTGTAGCCGTGTGTTGGGCTAGGGATTTTAGACCTACTACCCATTAAACTCCTGCGATTTCCTTGCACTCTTGCAAGGTCCGGTCGGTGTCCGCCCTATTGGGAATCAGGCGCCTGATGCCATCCCCTATTGTGTTGTATATCATTTATTAGTTCTACAACGTTAATAACATTCGGAGTTATTATCGATAGGATTAGTTGTTACAACACACATGTCCTGAAAAACAAAAAGTGCTACTTATCTTTTTTTCTATGTCGCAAATTTAAATGTACCAGATAGGAAGCCAAATCAAATACTTGTTTTATGAGTAATGTATTTATAATTATAGATACATTATTATCAATTATTGGATAATATTAGCGTGTGAAGAGGAGCAAAATCCAATACAAAATATAACCATAATGAAACAAAACCATTCCGGTTAACAAACAGTATTACTAGCTGATATTTGATCATCACACGTTTTGCATTAGTTAGAAAACAGACTGCTTTGATGTTTCCGTTTAAGTGATCAATAGAATGGTTATGTAAACATCACTCACTCATCGTTGAGTTAGTCTATACAACTCGATTCTTAGTATTTCCCTCTCATCTACATATTACTAATGTAATTGGAGCCGTTTGACAATGAATACTTTACATCAAACAGTGTTTGTCTGAGAAAGTAGGCAGAAGGTAATTACTATTAAAGTCGTAATTGTCATTTAGATAGCATTCTTCAAACTTTCGTTTAACTTCTATGTTACAAATTTGTTCCCTTTCTTATAAGTTGTATTCTTAAATACTGGGAGTCATGATAATTGTATAAACGAAACACATAAGTTTTTTGGCAGTTAAAATACGGTGATTTTCGATTGCCTTCTTCATATTAAAATATTTATCTACATTATCAGCGGCCGCCCGTGACTCCGTTCGCATGGATTTCTATTCCGCATATACATTGTTATACCTTTTTTTCCTCGTCAAATGGATTATCAGTTACAAAAATAAATAGTACCAGTAGTTCCTAAAATGAGCGCGTTCAAACAAACTCTTCAGCTTGTATTATATTGTATGCTAATTATTAAGATTGGCAAGGTTCGACTTCTAAAAGACTTTTATTTCGTGTTTACAAAACAGGTTGCATTTCAATTTTCACCACCGTAGGTATGAGTTTACCTCGCAACGCGGTAGTGAAATAAAATCCACAACAGCACACAAAAAGCTCTCTAAAATTCGTATAAGCGTAACCAAACCCCACCGCTCTATCCTAAAGTACTCTGTCAATAAACCGTCGCTATTTTGTGTCAATGCATTAATATTCACATGGCAACCCTCAAGCGACATGAGACAGGGTTTTCCACCCTCTTGCAACCCCTATTTATAAGGCTTCGCATACCGCCAGGGGCACATTAAACAATAGAACAAAAGTGTTTTCAATGCGATGCGTGTTTCGAATGCCTTTATTTTTTACTTTATCGTGATTCATGGAGTTTTTTAGTCTATATTTTATGGAATGACATGACTCTGCGTTAATAAGAGCTCCAATATTATAATTTAGGAAGGTCTATAGTCAAAATTCTTTTTTGAGTGTTTTCCTACAAAGTTTCGGTCACTGGTTACTACGAGTAAGTAATGTTTAATTAAAACTGGAAGCTGATTTAGGTACATGTCATTGCAGGTATTAGCCATTTAGTTGTCTTTTATTATGAATTGTATTTTTTTTACTAGTAGGAGGCTTCTCCGTGAAATGTTCTGGTAAATTAATTTAATCAAAAATATATGATTTTCATCTCCATTTCGCAACTGAAACATAATAATTATTGACTTGGACTTATTAGTCCTCGCCCAGCCCCAAACTATGTTCAAAACTTGGACTATGGATGCTAGGGAATGGATTAACATACTCGAATCTATGGCTCGAGTAAATATGTATATTGATGATCAGATGCGCCTATCGGGATTCGAACCCACGACTCTTCGTTTTTAAAGGCAGGATCTCTGAAAACGACCAAGCGGGTCGTCATATATTTTTTTAAATCCACGAATTTAAAATCTATGCACACGTTCATCCGTTTTATAATATCCAAATGGAATTCAATGGAACGGATTTAAAATATTTTCATAGAATGTAGCCGATGTGCAGTCGAGTCATTCAAGTAAGCGAATGACTTTCGCATCTTTTAAATTTTTCGATCGTCAGTAATGTGTGACATTCAATTAATAGATGAATGACTAAATCAAATTTTCACATTTTGAAATAACTTTGAGTTCAAAATATCTTTCAATTTTTAAGGACTGCAATCAATGAAGTTAAGCTACATGCCTATAAGCTGCCTGATAGATAGCCTACATCTAGAATTGATGATCCTATCTGTGATTAGTGAAATTGATCAAAACTTATATTTTTCAAGCGTTTTACTGAAAGCTTAAGAACGAGTATGATTGCCATTTAATATTTATTTATCAACCAACAAATTTCATCCAGCAAATAAAGGAAAGGCTTAATGTCAAGGTGTATAGGGAAGTTAGCGACCTCGCAGTGTCCAGAGAGGAGTGGAGATTGCTTCACCGACAAGGGCAACGCTCTTAAATTTTTGATGATGATGAACCAACAAAGGACAATTTCAACTTACGTGAAAACGGTTTATACCAACCTTGTATGCGCGATCTCTCAGTCAGCTCTGGAACTAATCTATCCGAATGGTTGTGAATACAAAGGACGATTCCAAATTCAAACCAGCCAACATCAGAACGTTCGAAAACGGATTAAGCCACACACCATAAAGCAATGCAGCCGATAGCAGAAGCAATGGCTGTGATGTATCGTCGCAACTGTCATTTGCAACTTTCATTTCCCACGCGGGGTACGATGATCCACGAGGGATGCGTGCGAACTGGGAACAAATCTCACAATTGTGCCTCTGGGCTCAATACGAATTCGAAACGTGGGTGTATTTAAAACTAGGCGTTTTTGTTTAATTATATTTTTCGAGATATGTACATAAAACGTAGCATATCAGTCTAGTAATCGGAGCAATTTCTGGAATCAGAAAAATTAACGTTATAAAGAAAGAACAATCATTAATATTTACACTAATTTCCGTTAGGTCCCCTTTATTTTTGTGTGATAATTTGTATCTTTTAAATACTTATTCAGCCAGACCGATATGATTATAAGTTAGGTGTCAAAAATCGAGTCAAGTAAGTCCTTTAACCCATTTGAGTCGCTGTGCGATTAAAAGATCATTAGACATACCATACAAGCTTAGTTACAGATTGAAGATCTTCAAAAACTTCCTGGCTATTTTCCAGAACCAGAATTCAAATAGGCAGGAATTCATCTCAGAGTAAAACTAGGTCATTGCATTTTGAAACTCGCCGTTCTAACTGTTTATCGATTACATTTCAATGCGTTTCGGCTGTCAAAATGGCAATTTGAAATGGATTAGAATATGACGAGCGCCGCATGTTACAATAGGTTGATGTATCATTTATCGATCTGTCATTTGGAACACTCATTTCCCTCATCGAGCGTCCCAAATGGCCCATATGGGGACAGATCTAATTTGTCTGATATGCGCAGAATTTGTGTTATGCAAAATCGTGTCGGTTTGTTAATGTCATTATGTGAGGCGGAGTGAGGGTCGGTTGTGATGACGAAATTAACCTACTTACTTATAAATTACCTGTCTTATCTTTTTCCCAGTCTTTTGTATTTACGTACAAAATATTTTTCCCAAATAATTATGTCTTTTTAAATGTAATATACACTTTCCAAATACTTGTATAAAAAACAATACTTAAACCTTGAATTGTATGATTGCTTTATTTTGTTTCTTCAATTTTCTATAAAAACACCATCACAAGAGTCAAAAAGTCGCTAAAGCTTTACTTATTTAGTACTTTAGTTAATAAAATACCCATTCGTAAATCCTTACAAGTTCGTATTCATTTTATCTACCACAAATACTTGCACGTATTATTTTGCATAAAATGTTTTCCCTACGTAATATTTTTGCCTTTGTAATTTTATTCTAAAAGCCGAGTAATAATGATCTTATTTGCTAGCAGCTTTACCTATCTATCGAGTTTCTCAAGGCACATTAGTTCCATTGTATGCTGTCTTAACTTAAAGAAGTTCTTAGATGACAATCACACATTGTTATCCAAGAACTTCTCATATTTTCTCTTGTCAGTAAAACTATTGTATCTTGCCCATATATACCATTGGTTATTATAAGTTGCTCCAATTCGTCGTTAATGATAAACCATTTACTATTCGGTAATTTAGGTAATTCCTGTTTTTTTTTTTACCGACATCTACTTGCAGCTTTGCTTGTGTAATTTTCATCCTTCTACTATCCTTTTCTACATAGTTTATTGCCATGATTTACGTATTACGTATGTGGCTGATCATTGGTTTACGTGCAAAATAGCATTTGAAATTGATGTCATCCGGCCAAACTAAGGTCATCGTCATAGCCCACCGCATTAACAAGATCAAATATTCAGAGAACCGTGGGGTAAACGATTTCTGGAGTAGATACCTACCCCGTTTCAGCAGATGTCCTGAAAACGTAGTGTAGGACGCCGTCAGGTCAGGTGGAGAGATATTTTGCGCAAGATGTGTGGCAGGAGCTAGACGTGAATCAGGCTGTGGATCAGGCTGAGTGGAGAGCCCAAGGAGAGGCTTATGACCAGCAGTGGACTGCGATAGGCTGATGATGATGATTATTGGTTTACCTTTACTTAAATTCCATTAATACAAAACAATTATTTTTATTGATCAGTTATCAGTTCTGATGATTGATGAGTTTGTTATGATAAATGTTGTTTAAAGTTTAATTTGAATAATCAGTATCTATGAAACACTTCTTCTATATTGACGTAAATCACACAGCCTTCGTGGGATGTATGAAGAGGTAATATTATTATTCCTCCTTTGTATTTAATATATTAAGTTCTTACCTTTTTTCATAGCAATATGTCTGGTGGGCGACATATTATTTTTTCATTATTTATTTTGCTGGTTAACAGTAGGCGGAAAACAAATTGTTTTCATATTAGCAGTATGGAGTAAATATCAAGAACAAAAGTATTTTTATTGAGCAAAAGTCACGTAATTCTGCTCGTTAGGCTCATGTTTTGCCAATTAACTACTTATCTAATGATGTAACGTAAGTCTTTGATAATTAGTTACTTTATCCTTTTGGATTTTCAAATAAAAGATGATATGTGTTTGTAAAGTATACGTTTTATTTTATAAGCTGCAGTTTACAACTCTTAACAACATACAGTTTCCATGAAACTTAAATGGTTTGTGTTTTATTTTAATATGTACACTTACATAAACAAAATGACGATTACAATTCTATTACATTAGCCTTCTTAGATGTTAATATATACTTCTTTGAAGTAAGCATTAACACAAGGAAGTAGGTTTATCCACAAAACAACAAGACTTATATTGTGGTTAATTTCCTACAATATTACAGTTTACAAATAATAAAATATTTCTTAAAAGCTAAAATTTTTACATCGTAAAATATTTCCGTAAAAATTGTACAGTAAGAAGTTTCCACCTAAACCTTATCGTAACAGTTTTTCGTCTACCTAGTAACACAAGTATGATCGTTATTGATACAAACCGTCGTTCCATTACATTTGTGTCAGAAACTGATGATAACATTGTTTTTCTAAGTCGGAGAATTCAGTCTTTACCTCGCTAAATTACAGAGCAATACCAACTAGACGTGACTGTGCGTGAATGTGTTCAGATTGTTGAGGTTGGACCAATCCGGCAGTCGCGAGAATGAAATATTCGAAGGTAATTTAGCTTTGGCTTTCGAGATTTTGAAGTTCAACCGCAATTCATCACTTTTCTTCCCTCCTGTCAACATGGGAAGGAACTTATCCCAAAAATCCGCGTCGCCCCACGCCACTGACGTTCGTACATCCCTCTGCTCCTTCAGGAACGCATATATTGAGTTTTCGGGACCGACGTCGGCGAAAACATAAACTGTATTTTCCGCTTTTAACATTTCACCGTGGATTTTCTTTATATTCACGTGGCTGTAAGTCGACGTTAAGTAGTTCGGGGAGAACACAACGAGGGTAGTGTGCTTGTGCGGGTCCGCGACACACTTCCTCAAGTTGTCTATGAATAGCTTGTTCCTCGGGTTTTTGATCGGGATCGTGTGTATTTTCATATCTTTCTGACTTTTCAAGCCGGGCAGGATTTCTTTAAAAACAAACTCTTCGTCGTTCTCGCAATATTTCACTACGATATCCGTCTTGTTCAAAAGTTGATTGCTTTTGTTCTTTCTTTCGCAGAGTTTTTTCTTCAACAGGGTGTTCACTTGTTTTCTATACGTTATGCATAGTATTAATGTGACTATGTACAGCGATACTAAAACTGTTATGATGGAGACGAACACGATGAATCGTATGTGACATGCCTCTTTCACCCAAATCGGACATTTGAATTTCTGAGCGTCGACGATCTAAAATGTAAAGAGCGAGTTAGTAAAAGTTGGTCACGGATAGAAAGTTCAACGAATAAAGTTTTACAATCACCTTAGTTTTTGTGTGTTCTTCTATAAAATCGAGGAAATAGAAATTCCGACATTCGCAGTTCAGTGGGTTATGGGAAATCCATACTTCTTTTAACGGTTTCTTGAGGAAGTCTTGATAACTTCGCTTTGATGTCGACAGTTTAGATAGAGAATTATCTGCATCCTGGAACAAAATAAAGAAAATTTATAACCTATTCTTACGTATACTCCGAAGTTTTCAAGTTATAGTTCAAATTGTTATTTGAAACTATTTTTTTTGCGGAATAATATCTGAGGCAAGATCATTAAAAACATTGTTATTCAATATTATTTTTGTTACAAAGATGGGTTTTGGCTTAATCACCACGCTTGCCAAATTAGTAATCACAAACCCGGGCTGTGATCGGAAAAACGGACACAAATTTGCCTGACCCGGAAATCAAACCCAGGATCTTGGTGAGCTACTTTACAATACTTTTGCTTATTTATATGAAATCACTCAAAATACATAATTGACGAAATGGTTAAAACATTTCCGTTGAACTAATACATAAACAAGTTCAAATAGAATAATATTACATAAATGAAATTATTGAATACATACCCACAATGTCCTTATGTAATTGTAGCTAATGTCTAAATGATCATGTCCATTCAGCCACCAGTCATCAAAGACCATTTTGAATTCATTATGGCTTAAATTTAATAATTTCAAATTATATGTATGGGCGAACGGTGAAACTCCATTGACAACCCATGAGTTGTTAACCAGCTCTTTATGTTCAAAATCTAATTTATTATACGCCAGTGATATAGACATTTTCTGTTTGTTGTTGCTGAACAAATACGACGATATCACTTTTAAATTGTTGTTTTCCATATTTAAATAGATAAGGCTGAGTAGCGATGAAAACGTTGACCTGAAACAAATAAATCAATCATTACGATCTTTTTATTTTATGGCAGAAGCGGCAAACGAGCTAGCGTGTCGCCTGATGGTAAGCATTCACCGCCGCCCATGGACATCCGCGACACCAGAGGTATCGTTGATGTGTTGCCGGCCTTTCAACTTCATCTTAAGAGCGTGCAGTTTGCACACTAGCGTCGACAATAGTTTTTATTAAATTGTAATGAGTTAAAGATACAAAATAACTCTTCGTAGTGCACTAAAGAACAGCACTTATGAATTCACAAAAGTTACTTTTATTATGATTACATTACATTGTTTATCATTTGGTAGTCAAAATCTAAAAATATTGCTAAAGGTGGCCACTTTTAGCAAAATTTTGCTTTATGGTTTTCTTTACTCTAGAAAAGTATACAAAGATTTCAAAAAAACATGTCTGTTATTCTTTAGTGCACTACAGGCGTTTTTTTTTTATCTGAACATCTTAAATTTATTGCAATTAAAGGAAAACTAATGGCGGCGTGCGGTTTGCACAACCTTAACAAAGAACAAACACAAACGATTTAAAGTTTTATTCTTACCCGCTAATTTCCTCTAGTGAGTTGTACCGCAAATCGAGCCTTTCCAATCTGACTAATGACGAAAAGAGTTTCGACTCTAATTGCTTCAGTTTGTTGTGGCTCAAGTCTAGCTCCAATAAGTTTATCTGGTCATTGAATACTGACTCCTGTAGTACTGCTATGTCGTTGTATGCTAATGATATGTTCGTGATTGAGGGGGAGTCGGCGAAGACATCGTAAGGAATGCTCTCCAGTCCACAACGCTGAATGTAAATTAACTTCAAATTCGGCAGGTTCCCGAACAGATACTTCGGAAGTTCTTGTAATTTAACATCGTTGTTGAGGATAACTACAGTTTCCAACTCATCGTTGGTCTTAAACAAATTCTGTGGCAGCCAAGAAAACTTATTTGAGAATAATGTTAATTTCTTTAATTTCCTGAGCGGTTTGAATATCGACCCGGGAAGTTCGTTTAGTCCATTAGAGCTTAAATCTAATTCTTCGAGCACATCGACCCCAGTGAAAAAGTCTTTAGAGAACCAGGTAACGTTGCTCTGCCATAATGAAAGTTTTCGAAGGAAAGACAAATGAGAGAATAAGTTCGAAGATATATTGGTCATGTGATTGTGACTAATTTCTAAAGTCTCGAGTCTTTCTAATGGCTTGAACAGTTCTTCTGATAGATTAATACTGTTGGACCTAATGTTCAACCAAGTTAACTTATTTATGTCTTGGAATAAGTTGTCAGGAAGATGTGTTACTCCGTTTATTGACAGAAGTAGTTTCGTTAAGTCTTGAAGGCCTGCGAAATGCTTTCTGTCGAAGTATCCTGATAAGTTTTTGGCATTTTGAAATATCAATGCCATTGTTTTGGACACTCCCATGTGCGTCAAGACGTCTTTGAAAGATGACGACGGTATGGGGCAGTCTTTGAAACTGACTGATTTGAAGGAATTGGTTACGTTGGCACATTTTGGTAATTTGTTGTAGTCGAGACTTGTGGCGTTCTCGCATTTTATGTTTATGTATGTGTTTGGTAGTAGATTTATTTTAACTATTCGCCCTGAAACAACAAAACAATAATAAGTCATTTATTCATAAACGTAGTTGTTGGATAATGATAAGACTATATAGGATTCGTATTATTCTTTGACCTTCTTACATTACAACGAAATAACATTATTAGGCTTACAATTCCATTATTTGCAAACTGAACTAAAATAAAATGCGCCTGATGGTAGTCTAGCCAACTTGCCACTTCGACCACTATCGCCATCGGTTCGACTTATATTGCCATCCCGCATACGAAGTGGTTATTGAGCGGGATGGAGATGTTAGTCGTGACGATATCGATACCGACAATAGCCTAAGTGGCAACTTGACTAGATCAACTGTACTTTTAGCTTCACTAGTTTGCCCAAAAGCTACATACACCACTTTACGTTCTATACAGTTTACGTTGCATTATGTTGTACAACCAAAACTTATTCAATATGTAGAAATGATTTTACATTTCATTGAAATCCATTTACAACTATGAATTCAAAATATGTATTTCCAACAAAAAGCCATGTCACAAAAACCTCCCAAATCTAAACGAAAAACATTCCCTCTATTCTCCTCTAAAACCGAATGCGGAATAGCTGAACATTTGAATTTGAATTCCGAACTAGTTTTTATAAAAGCGTACGAGCATTTAAGTGCACTCACCATCGATGTTGCAATCGAGTTCGACGGCGAGCGTGCCACCGCAAACGCAGTTAGGGTCACTTGGGCACATCAGACTCGATGCACCAATTATTTCTAGTACTGCTGCGGTCAGCAGGTACACTAATTTACGACCCATCTCTAATGGTTTTACATTTGTATCTTTGACGGTTCACACTCGATCCGTTGGTGTCGATGTTTTTTCGGTTTCGGTTTACCAAGCTGCTTTTTCGTTATGTTCATGTTTGCTCATGAGATCTGTTGACAATAAGAAAAATATAATTTAATAAATGAATACGAGTACGTATTTTAAAGTTTTAAGTAGCTTAAGCACTTGTGTTAGAGATATCAGAATCAACAATGGCATGACAAATATACTTAAATAGATAATATATCTAACACTCAGACCTGGACAAACAGACATGTTCATTCATTATTGTTCATGCACACAAATGTTGTTCCTGTGCGGGGATAAAACCCGCGATTCTTTCAGTGTTTCGTCCCACAACACGTTCGTCCCAAAGGGACGAAACGCAGAACGAAAAATAATAAATTTTTGAATTCAGTTCAATAATGTATTATTTTTCGTTCTGCGTTTCGTCCCATTTTTATTATCCTTATAACACAATGAGATTTAGTACCGTCAGCAAGTCAAGGAAATAAAAGACAAATATGAATACCCGCGACCTCTATGTCTAACAGTCAACTTCTTGCCATTACACCAAGTGGGTCGTCAATAGTATTAGTTTTTATCATATGTATAGACTTTTATCATATCATTATTTGTGTAATAGTAGGTAAAACTGTTCATTGGCAGCTTTTCAATCGCTGTAGAGCTGACGAGATAATGAGGCGACTTCTGAAAAATAATACTTAGTAGTAAAATTTACCTATTTGCATCAAATTGTAGCCCGCAATATTTAATTCTTATTTTAAGGCACATTAGGTACTCAATAAAATTTGTATTGCATTATACATAAGAAATCAATATACCTAAATATTTTTAGTGTTGTTTTTGTTAACTATTAAAATAGACACGATTTTCTGACTGCTTGTTGTCGTAAATTGGTCAAATATAGCATTTGGCAAAAGCTAAATTATATAAGCTATTTGATAAAAAATAAATTGTACAAAAGCAACAAAAATTAAATTAACAAAAATATTGCTTCAATTTGGCGTTTTGAAAATCAGTATTACGTTACAAATACCGCCAATATCAGGTTCAGAGCTGAAATTGATTCTGCTTTTCATAATTTACGAGCGGGTCGACAAAAAGCGCAGTGAGATAAATTGCAGCAACTGCAAATACATATAATGGAACTGTCTGGGAAATAGTGGGAAATCTGCCAGTCGCTTGCTGTGTTTAATTAGATATTTACGAGTATTATTTCAATACAAATAGTTAATATGCAGTTAAGATTTAATAATGCAAAAATCTATTTATATTTATTTCATTGAAATAATGAGGCGACTTCTATGTTCGAAAAATAATACTTAGTAGAAAAATAATAAATTTACCTATTTGCATCAAATTGTAGCCCACAATATTTAATTCTAACCCGCTTGGTTTTGCACGGCAATGAGAAATGTTCCTCGGACATATTTTGAATGAAAAATTCGTATCCAAACTAAACTAAAATACAATAATTTAGACCAGCATTTGGGAAATCAGTATTAATTTAAAAATACCGCCAATATCATGTTAAGAGTTGATATTGATTCTGCTCTTCATAGTTCACTAGCGGCCAGACAAAAAGCGCTACGAGACAAATCGCGGCGACTCCAAATACACGTAATGGAACTGTATGACAAATCCTATGATTAGTCACAAATAATATTAAAACAGGACTAAACGCGATATTACTATAGTTAAGTACTCTCGTACTTACTGCTTGACGTTTCGGCTGCGATGCTGCAGCCATGGTCACTTTACGTTTTAATATTATTTGTGAGTAATGCAACGCGAAAGTTGAAAGTCTTATAGTAAGATTAGGTTTCTATTATTATTGTAATAACTACAAATACACAAATTATGCTCTATATTGAATTATAGGAAAAATAGAACTATTTCATATTTTTGATAACCGAAACAAAATTAGAAACAGATTAAACCTCAAATAAGGTCTCTAATAATTAACTGCACGCACAGAAATGATTAGTGGTGCTCTATTAAAATCTGAATGCTTATAAACCTTCCAATATTCTAATTGAATATTTAAAAGTATGAATCAATAATCATCCAACAGAACGTGTAGTTTTATAGATCTTAACAAACATACATATACAAATATACATTGGAACAAAAAGAGGTAAAGCTACTTTGTTTAATGCTATGATGAGATAATGGCCATTTGGAAACAAAGTAATCAAATGAATATGAATACGACATACAAATAATGAATCGTATATTGTATTTTAAATTCTAAAAGCCTTTATGCCTTTACGTAATGGAAGTTATAAACAATAATCAATGGAGCACATATTTAATTGCCTACATTTCTAAAACTGATCACAAATGTGGTCACCATTATTGAAGAATGATCAGTTCATTCCTTACTATTTTATTGGCGAGCTTCAATTTATTGATGATTTCAAAGTACGTTTAATAATAACTATTTTCATTCTATATCAAGGTATATCTAGTATCTTTTTCAATGTAACCTTTTCAGATATTTCAATATTTAAAGAGTTGACTAGTTCGTAAGTGATTCTAATACTTCTTTGCTATGGTGTCCAATTTCAATAACAACTAACTTTGCAGAGTTTGACAAACTCATCTACAAATGTACGTCCAAGCTGAATAAAGTAAAACTGTGCTTGTGATGCAATTCCCTCTAAACGAGACGAGACGTAGGACGAGAAAAAGATTAGCCACAGGTGGGTATTTATAGATATTCCCGAAATCTATACTAATATAATAAGAAGAGCTGAAGAGTTTTTTGTATGAACTAGCTAATCTCAGGAACTAATGGATCAAATTGAAAAAATATTTTTGCGTTGGATAGTCCGTTAGTCTATCTATGTGTGCGAAAACCGAATTCCACGCGGATGTAGAAGCAGGGCTCCGCTAGTAAAAAATAAAAAAAACAGATTGAATTTTTTAGTCTGTCGTGACATTTTATCCTCTCGTGATCGTCCCTTTAATATTCGCTCCATTGAACATAGGAAACGCCCACGTTACAACACAAATATATATACTGTTCAGACACAGTCATTTTTGTAACAGACATTTTACAAAATTGATACATTAAACGCAAACTTATTATATTTCTATAGATATATTAGATATACATATACTTATAGATATTATTATTCAGACTAAAATCATTTTTGCTCTAGCTGGTGGCATGAGAATCATTACACTAAATTGGTCCCAATTTGAGTTCAAACCTAACTTCAATATTCGCAACAAGTGAACATTGAAATTATTTTACATTAAAATACATTATTAAATCGCTCCAAATATGCTCACATTGGTTGTAAAACACTAAAACATACTATCCATTTAATTGAACTCGACGTATAAACATGTTCAACTTTCAATAACACAGTCGTAAAGTTTACGGTCCATTATCACTTTCAGCGGACGTTTGCCTAAACCCATTCGTATTCAAATATAAACTAATAATGAAACAAAGAAATAAAAGCCGTAATGAATAACTTTGAACTGGGCTTTAGAGTTCACATTTACTGAGGTGCGATAAATTACGTGTACATCGATATTAAAGGGATACAGTTCGTAATTAAAGCCTCGAAGGGAAGGGCGTAAAGTGTAGCCTTATAATAATATTAACCGATATTATTTGGGGAAGTAATATCCACAAGCTGCCTCTGTGGGAAAATAACATTGATACCCGCTGTGGTAAAGTTAGCAAGTGGTCGTTGGTTAATTATAGGACGCACCGTAAATTAATGTATGACAAAAACAAAGGCCCTTGATAAATAAATATATCAGTAATATATTTTATTCGCCATGTGATACATAATTATGTGTTTTGCAATAATTAATTAGTTTAAGCTTTTCACAATATTACATGTATTATCTGTGGTTGCCTTTAATTAGGTAAGCACTGTGAGCATTGTACGTTTTTTTATATAATACTTGTATATGTTTATTAATTAATATTTTCTCTGCGTCATCTGTATGCTGTCCGTATATAATAATACAATAAAGCTGAAGAGTTTTGTTTTTAAACGCGATAATCTCAAGAAAATCTGGTTCTAATTAAAACAAAATTTTTGTGTTGGATAGTCCATTTGACGAGGAAGGCTTTAAGCTATTGTATAACACTATGTGTGCGAAAACCGAAGTCCACGCGTACGGAGTAGCGGGCGGCCGCTAGAAATAAATTAATAAATAAATAAATATTTCACAACATCACATACATTGATCTGACCCCGTGTTAAGTAGCTTAAGCACTTGTGTTACGGAAATCAGAATCAACAGTGGTATTACAAATGTACTTAAATATATACATATAACACCCAGACCAAGACAAACAGACATGTTCATGCACACAAATGTTTGTCATGTGCGGGGATCGAACCCGCGACCTCTTGCGTAATAGGCAACATATTGACCATTACACCAAGTGGGTCGTCAAACAAAGAAAACAAATATTTGCCAGATAATAATAACAATTCTCGTATCTAGTGAGTTCTGATAAGTTTGGTAATATTTAATTATGTGTAAAAAAGCTGTATACTAGTGAGATGTGTACTTTAAATCTATACAATGTTTACATCTGCCACACATATAAAATCACAAATACCCATAAAATTGTGTTAATGAAAAAATATTTTGTACCCACACCTAAACGTAACATCGATAAAAATATACCTTTACAGCATAGTTCCAAAATATCCATTAACACTTACCGAACGATTAGGCGTATCATTCGAATTCGAATACCCCAACAACAAAACAAAGCAATTAAGACAGTAATGGGTTACATTGAAATAGAAGTTAACATCGATATCTGCGCTATAAATTGCGAAGGATCGGAAATAATCTAACGGACATTTAAATGGCGACTCGGATCCGATACTGTTAACAGGACCCCGCAATGGGATTACACTAACTCTAGCCATCTACGCAGGGTTGCTGCGTACCGTGCAAGATTAATTGCCATTGCGATATTAGTTTTGTGTTGTTATGCAATCAGATTGTGCAGGTTATACGATAACGGTTATAAGTACAATCTCGATACTTTGGCTATCAAAACAACACTAGTAGATAAATGAATATACGGTAACACCAAATAAGATGCTCTTTGGTCACTAGCTTAAAAACTGTGTTAAGGTAGTGTTAAAAATAAATATGTAATACCCTTCCGGCCATTTGCGACCATGGCGGCCGATCTTACGATCAGCCAGGTACGCAGGATAGCATCGATATCTATTCTATCGCCATGAATTGTGAAGGATCGGAAATAATCTAACGGACATTTAAATGGCGAGTCGGATCCGATACTGTTAACAGGACCCCGCAATGGGATTACACTAACTCTAGCCATCTAGGCAGGGTTGTTGCAAACCGTGCAAGATTAATTGCCATTGCGATATTAGTTTTGTGTTGTTCCTTGGCTATCAGATTATGCAGGTTATACGATAACGGTTATAATTACAATCTCGATACTTCGGCTTCAAAAAAACA
Source organism: Nomophila noctuella (assembly GCA_958496325.1). Classification (NCBI taxonomy): domain Eukaryota; kingdom Metazoa; phylum Arthropoda; class Insecta; order Lepidoptera; family Crambidae; genus Nomophila; species Nomophila noctuella. The sequence goes on along the minus strand of OY292491.1, from coordinate 3,636,252 downwards.
CTAGTAGATAAATGAATATACGGTAACAACATGTAAGATGCTCTTTGGGCACTAGCTTAAAAACGTCTTAGCATAAATAAATATGTAATACCCTTCCGGCCGTTTTCGACCATGGCGGCCGATCTTACGGTCAGCCAGGTACGCAGGATAGCATCGTTATCTATTCTATCGCCATGAATTGTGAAGGATCGGAAATAATCTAACGGACATTTAAATGGCGAGTCGGATCCGATACTGTTAACAGGACCCCGCAATGGGATTACACTAACTCTAGCCATCTAGGCAGGGTTGCTGCGTACCGTGCAAGATTAATTGCCATTGCGATATTAGTTTTCTGTTGTTAGATTTGTATCAATGCTTTAGTTACGAGGAGTACCTTATCGGACTACACATAACAATACTAACTGACCTATCATGCACAATATGTTTGTTCTGAGAGGAGATCGAACCTGCTACCTCTTGATGCAACAATCAAATTCTTAACTATGACACGAATCTAGTCGTCCTCAATAGTATTTATTAATAGTATTAAAACATTTAAAGAGACATATATAAGATACTTTGTTTTTTTACTTGGATTGAAACCTCTAGAATAACCGTTGTTATTCTATTTCTACGTAATCTAACGGACATTAATGGCGAGTCGGATCCGATACTGTTAACAGGACCCCGCAATGGGATTACACTAACTCTAGCCATCTAGGCAGGGTCGCTGCGTACCGTGCAAGATTAATTGCCGTTGCGATATTAGTTTTCTGTTGTTAGATTTGTATCAATGCTTTAGTTACGAGGAGTGCCTTATCGGACTACACATAACAGTACTAACTGACATGTCATGCACAGTTTGTTTGTACTGTGAGGGGATCGAACCTGCGACCTCTTGATGTATGTAAGCGTCAATTTTTTAACCATGACACGAATCTAGTCGTCCTCAATAGTATTAATAGTTATTAATACATTTAAAGAGACAGATATAAGATACTTTGTTTTTTACTGGGATTGAAACCTCTTGAATAATCGTCGTCATTTCTATTTATAATTAATTTAAAATAATGTAACGGACATTTAAATGGCGAGTCGGATCCGATACTGTTAACAGGACCCCGCAGTGGGATTACACTAACTCTAGGCATCTAGGCAGGGTTGCTGCGTACCGTGTAAGATTAATTGCCATTGCGATATTAGTTTTGTGATGTTACATTGCAATCAAATTGTGTTGGTGGTTATATTTACGGTACCGATGTACGGCTTTCGTGAAAAAAATATTATGGAATTACATCATGTAAGATGTGAAATGATCAGTGACTTATAAAATACATACAAATTCCTACAAAAATATGCATAAGCTATAATATACTATATGTAGGAATAAAAGCAGTGAGCTGTGGTAAACCACAGCCTGTGGTTGCACTGCTTTACCTAAATCATACACGTTTCCAACATTATGTAACTAGCACTTTTAAATATTATTTGTGTTTAACTAAATTTAATTAGACACCTTGGTTTATGTAGTTACTGCGTTATTTATAAACCAACAACACAACACAATGGGTTATTGTTTTCAGTTATTTTAAAGCTAGCGGCCGCCCGCAACTTCGTCCCCGTGGATATCGTTTTCCGCCCTCATAATTATATTATATATTAAAGCCTTCTTTGTCAAAGTGACTAGACACCACAATTTTTTTTTCAATGCAATATATTACTTCCTGATAAGCGCGTTCAAACAAGCAAACAAACTCTTCATCTTTATTATATTAATAAAGATTTAAAAAACAGTTGCAAAGAACATCGCGTCCTATCTGAACTTTTATCAAAAAAATTTGTTCATACTTATTCATTAATCTAAACTTTACCCATCCAATATGAAGTGAATCAAACTTGTTGATATCCAGTTATTAGTTCACGCTCAATATCAAACACAAAATGAAATTTTAGACGGAGACAACTTGCAGATGGCGAATGCATTTGGCATCCAAGATGGATTCTCTGCGCACTAACTTTTATATTAAACTCATTCATTTGAGATGATGGAATGCAATTTTATTTACCTCGTAATAACTATGTTTTGTAAGATAAGTATATTTTGATAATATAATCTTGAATTTCTCAGTTTTTGAACGAAATGAAATGATACATTATGTAAGAATACGGACGGTTGGTCCACTACTAGGCATTATGACTTACTGATTTATTTATCAATACATTTGTCGCTACTCTAACCTTTGCGTGCATATCATTATAATAATAATATTTACGAAAAAAAATATCTGTCTAGTTTATTTGTAGATCCTTTTTAAATATAGTACCAACAGCTTTATTTAAATTAAATATACTGGGCATCAATACCAAAAAGAACATTTGGCATTTATATTGAGGAGTGTTAATTATTGTTAATTGGATACGATGGGGTTGACATGTCTCTATAGACAAAACCCCCAGAAAAATAAAGAGAAAAAAAAACCTTTGGCATTAATTTTATCACAATTGAGGTATAAAACTCCAAGTTAAATCAAGTTTATTACCCAAGCCAGATAGAAGTACAATTACTTCTTAAAAACGGAGCACAAGAAAAATAACTTAAACAGAGATTAGAGTCGGGTACAATAAATGTGTCTCGGAGCTAGCGTACATGAGTTCCGTATATAAATGGCCGGCGGAAAACTTTTATATTAAACTCGAGGACGCGAATGCAACAATTGATCGAACTTGTTGCTGACTTTTTGCGACGGTATTTCAGTTATGAAATGAGAAATGGGAAGAGATAACGAGAATTGCTGTGTGTTTTTATAGAAGAAGTTAAGTATAGTAGAATGTCTACTTCGACTTAGAAGTAGTGTTCAGTGGAATGATGAACATTATTTCCTAATTGAAGAAGCTCACAATGAATAAGCATAGACTTAAACAGTAACTGTGCTGTGTCTCAACGCAATATGGATAAATCTCAGGGTCCTAAAGACAATTTTTTTTCCAAAAGTACTAATAGTAAATCATACATTCAAAATGTTATTTTATTCAATTTAAATTCAAGATTTGTAATGTTTTCTATGGTTTACGCGACTGGTTTTCGGTTTCCGCACAATTATTATTATATCAAATAATAAAGCCTATATATAGCCTTCCTCGTCAAATGGACTATCCAACATAAAAATATGTTTTTCAAATTGGACCAATAGTTCTCAAGTTCATAGGTAGATTAGCGCGTTCAAACAAACAAACAAAAAACTCCATAGCTTTATTATGTTAGTATAGATGACGACATAAATTTTACCAATATATAGACTGTATACTAGGCAATATATAACTTTACGGAAAATATAAAAAAATCATCCCTAGGCATAATCGGTCACAAAAGTTTAAAAAAATTCTACCGATCGTCACTTTTTGTAAAGCTAATTACACATATACATCTCGTACACTTCATATTGCGCATCGCAACCTAGACAGATGCTGGATGAGATTTCATTTCTTTACATCATATCTCATATTGGATTACGTGATAAAATGGGAGCACAACGCAGTCTGGATGCCAGTTACGCCATTGTCTACCCTAATGCGACGCAATAGAATGCAATTTATAATGCGCAGCTTTCTCTAAGATCGATGCGATGGTAAGCTGTACGTATTATTAGGTTCTGTGAGATGTATGAAATCTACTATTACAAAGCAGGAAAAGGAATGAAAAAGGAATAATCAAAGTAATTTAGCTCCTTTGTAAAGGTATTTTACAGTGAATTTTATGTTTAACATTGCGATTCTGCGTTAAGTAGCATGAACTTTGATCATTAGCTAAGATTTGTAAGTAATTGCTTTGCGCAGATAATTTTAGAAAAGATAAGGCTCTTCTAAAATTATTTGCTCAAGTGCTTAATTAGCAGCTCATACCCTTGAATAATACATAAATAAGCGAATTAATAATATTTTAAATAATAACGCCTCGATGGTCTAGTGGTTCGATTCCTTGGTCCAGCAAAATTTATGTAAATTCTTCTAAACACTGCTTTGGTTTGTGATCACCAATCCGCAGTTGGTGTGCGTGGTGATTAAGCCAAAACCTATATTTGTAACTTAAACATGACTGCAAATTATGTAGGCCTTTTCCCTGCAGTGAGATATTAATAGGCTGATACTTTACTTCACAATTACATAATATAATGTCTTTATTTGATTATAATTAAAAACTATACAAAACCTACAGGCAATGTCACTGAAAAAATCTTACTTCTGAAAAACATTTTAATTAAGACAAAAAGTAAAAATTAAAAAGCGTTTCACTTGTATTAAATGTCTGCTTGTTTCTCTTAATTGCGCAAAAGGTTAATTTCTTCCAGCTAAGTTCAAAGTTAAACAAATCTCACGGGTAAACGTTCACACACCTAACGTTTATTCTTTGTCTTTCTAATGAAAGTACATTTAATTTCCCCACAGCCCGCTTAGTTGTACGTACAACTGTTACTTTAAATACAGAGTAGTTTGTGAGCCTTCGGATTAAGGGCTTTCCACCAGGTGTTGTGTTTCAAGTTAACTAAAGCACCTTAACTGTTTAGAGGGGCTCTTGCTAACTAGTTGTTTATTTACGTAGTTAATATGTAGATCGACGGAGGCTCTTACGTAGGTTCTAGATTTAGGAGATCTTGTGTTGTGCTGCATTATACGGTTACTAGGTAATATATAGATAGGCACTATTTGTTTTGACTATTTTAATGAACAATTAATGTAATGAATCATTAATAGAGCACTTAAATGAGATTGGTCAAAGCAATAATATGTTTGGTGTCAAAAAAAGGTTAATACGGTAAAATAAATTTACTGACTGTGACGTGTAATAAGAGGTATAAAAACCGGCCAAGAGCGTGTCGGACACGCCCATGAAAGGGTTCCGTAGCTAAAAGATGGCCCGACCGCTTAAGACACCATTTAGTAAGGGCAACTGCACGTCATAACTTGGTCGAGTTGTATAAAAATAACTATGTATGATACAGAGTTCGCTATAGTTTTCGTTGAAAGTACTTACTTGGAGATATACAGGACATTATTTTCAGAATTTTTGTAAAAGTATTTCAAAAGTTAAGGGGGGGGGGACGCTCTAATTTTAACTTTGTATTAATACATCTCGAGACTGGGGTGTTTGATCCACATGGTTTCAAGGCAAGTTTTATTGTATTTAAAAATACCTTTTTAACGATACCCCACACGATGGGGTAAGTCGAATTTTTTTTTTCGAATTTACTTTTCGATGTATGGGATGGGGGTTAAAAATAATTATTTTTCGATTATTTTAAAAACCAATTCTTGAATTATCACTATACATCTCTCCACCAATTTTCGTGGCAATCGGTTCAGAAACGGCGGAGAACGAGCCAGGACAGACAGACAGACAGACAGACAGACAGACAGACATGACGAAACTATAAGGGTTCCGTTTTTTGCCATTTGGCTACGGAACCCTAAAAAGATGCTATCCTCAAGTTGCAGTTTTTAAAAGAAGATCTTTTGAAAACTATTAAGCCCATTAACAAAGTTTTCTGTAGTGTGGTAAAAACAAATATGTATCTATTTTTGTCCCAGTGCAGGACAGAGGCCTCAATCATTTAAAATCATGTTATCGTTGCCACGATGGGTTTTTGCTTAATCACCGCGCTTGCCAAATGATGTATGGTAGCCTAAGGGAGCGTTTCCACATAAGCTGAGCTGATAACATTGCTCAGAATACACATCTCATCTCCACTCCGATTCTGATTAGTCAATTTTACACGTCTCTGCTCAGCTCCGCGCAGCTCAGCAAATGTGGAAACGCACTCTTGTCCTTACTAATATTATAAATCGGAAAGTGAGTTTGTTTGTTCTTTTGTTTCGCTTTCACGCTGTAACTTTTGAACCTATTTGAAATTTTGCAGACGTAAAGTTAGAAGTCCGAGATTAAAAAATAGGGAACTTTATATCCCGGAAAAAATATTTTCCCGCGGGAAAACAAAAATATTGTTTGCAATATACCCCAATTCTACCGGACAAAGCAAAAAATCTTCAAGTAAATTTTATAAGATATCGGTATCACGACAAACATCGGCTTATTCATATTTCCAGCTTAAAAAGCACATCGTTTCATGTTCCAGTGAAAAGGGTTAGGGAAGTAAAAGTTTTGTTTCGTATCATTTTGTATGTTTGTCAAGTTCTTGCGTATGTCAACGTGAATTATTTATATTGTTGCTTGTCAACGAACTCGAGTATAAGTCAGTTAGAGAGACAACGCCTGGATATTAAAGCGGGGATAAATTATACCGTGGCATTTCTATTACATACATACTCGTATATGGAGACGAACGGAGAATACATTTTATTCAATTTTATCTTTTTGAAATAATTTCATTCTGTTATTCTTCTTCCCAGCGTTTATCCCGTTTCTATGCTGGGTCCGCTTTGACCATATAATTTAATTTTGATGTTTATGCGAAATTTTCAGACTTTGATTCAGAACTACCAAAATGCTTTTAACAAAGTATATATGATTTGGTGTGCATTAATGGAAACAATGAATAAATTGTCAAACTGTTTACATTTGTTACGAAAATAAATATTACATTTTTCAAGAAGTCCAAATACTATTTTTAGGTATTAACATGTTAATATTAGATTTGTGTGAGTTAAGTTTGCTCTTAACTACTACAGAAAATAGCATACATACATACCAAACCATATACTCAATTTCTAACAAAACAAACCAATAAAAAGCGCGGATTAAATCAGCATGCACTTTAAACTTAAAACAAAATATAAGTTGAATAAATTATCTCCAAATCTCTTTCAAACTATCAAACTTTGACAACACTATTATTTTATTCAGTTTTATTGTACAAGTTAACCTTTAAAGTTTTGTTGTCCAAAACAAAACACGATAAAAACATCGCATTGACCGTCAGTTGAAGATTGCGAGTTGCGAATAAAATTAAACTTTAATATTTTTGAGAGAAAACTACTTACTTCTACCCCGTCGGATTCAGTACTGGTTCTGTCATAAACGAATTATTCTTATTGTGTTTCCGAACTGCGTTTCTTATTAAACTTCTACGGGATACTTATATTTAGACTTTTACCGTTGTCGGAATTATTGCAATTTTATAAAAACAAAAGTTGGCTTATTATATTTTCAGAATTGAATCGCGAAATATAGTATTCAATTATTTTGTTATAATTTGTAGTACTTAAATGTGAAACACAATAAAATGAAATTGCACTTTGCAATTACGTAGCTTTAGTAAAACATTTTAAACATTTAATTTATAGCGTGGATGTGCGTGTTTTACATCTATCTAGTTTTGAAAATGATTAAATTATCTTCCCCCAAAACCATTTTAAATTATTTCTCAACATTTTAAAAAGCTAACCTACTCAATGGTTTGTGAAGTCCCAATTCCTAAAAACGTCTAAAACGCTCTCGAAAAAGAACGCGAACAAAACACAGCCATTACGCTTACCGCATTGTCCCGTTCCGACCAACATCCATCCAACATTCAAATACAGACGAGAATCGTGAAAAAACCCAAGGCATTGTTTATCGAGGAGCCCAAAGGAGCCTGCCGGCGTCGTCAAAAGGCCTAATTAATTAACTCGAGCACTCGTAACGTTGAATGCGCCCCGAGTGAGTATGAATAAGTAAACAATGGATACTCGCTCGCATGAATGAGTATGATGGAGGTGCGAAGTGAGAACCTACTGTTCCCTGGAAATAATTAGGTAGTTTCTGGAACGCGTTTGAGCGTGAAATGTCGACGGTTCTTTGTATTTAAGTATCGATTTTGAAACGGAACGTTTCGAGGGCTCTTGTCTCGGTGTTAATATTAAAACGGTTTCGATGGAGCTGTCAGGTACAAAGGTTTTGCGCCTGATAAAAGATTCTAAGTATTATTATATTCAGATTTCACAGAAATAAGATAATATCATAATAATGATTTAATTAAATTGCTTAAAAGAACTGTTAGTTATAAGGCTGAACTTGATTAAAGTTTTTTAAACGTAATAAGAGTTTTACGACAAAGAGAAATATGTAAATCTGATGTTTAAACTTTTTTACCTATTGCATTGTCCATTAATATCTTCATTATATTTAAATTTGATAATCTTCGAGTATCAGCTATGATCGTTAAATAGGTCAGACGTACTTTTTTTCTGGCTTGGTCATTCCACACCAGTAAATTATAGATAGCAGAATTTTTCTCAATAGAATATTTCAAGCGCAAATTTTTCCTCTTCCACGAAATTTGAAATTAGGCGCGGTCATCGATTTATATCGACGTATAAGATCAAATTCTAATTTAAGTGAAGAGATTGTTGGAAATATTTTAGATGAATTTTAGTTTGTTTATAGCTTTAAAAATTCTTACTAATATTATAAATCAGAAAGTGAGTTTTTTTTATTTGTGTGTTTGTTCCGCTTTCATGCCGTAACTACTAAACCGATTGCTTTGAAATGTTGTAGTAAAAGTAAGTAAGTATCAGCCTTTTAATATCCCACTGCAGGGCAAAGGCCTCCATCATTTGAAATCATGTTTTCGTTACAAAGATGGGTTTTGGCTTAATCACCACGCTTGCCAAATGCGGATTGGTGATCACAAACCCGGGCTGTGTTCAGAAAAATCAACACAAAGTTTGCCCGACCTGGGAATCGAACCCAGGACCTCGAGACCAAGGCCCGGTACTTAAACCACTAGACCATCGAGGCGTTCAACTAGTTATAAAAGTAAAATAATACTTAAAGTTCCCTGGGTTCAATCTCCGCCTCTGATCAGATTTTAGAGGACGTTACATTGTTAATCCTTGATACGTCTTGACGCTCATACGTTATTTTGGATGGAAGTTTATTTCGTTTTAAGAGTCCAACTCAATATTGATATTAAAAACAGTAACAATTACTCGTAGTGTTCTTTTACTATTATTATATTTTGTACAAACGGCCGAGCGCGACTCCGTCCGTGTGAATTACGCATTTCGCTGATATTAGTCAGTTTAAAGCCTTCCAATTTTTTCCTTTAAATTTATATTAGTTTTTCGTAAGATAAGCTCTCTCAAACAAACTCTTCAGCTTTATTATATAAGTTTAATATGCAAGTATGGGTTATATGGGTAGATGGCTAGATGGGTTTAAAAACTAAATCCAAATCATTTCTGTATTTTTAAAATTCTAAACAAGCATATTAGCATACTCCTACGTGATCGGTACAAGGGAAGCGACTTTGTTTTATATCTTTACAGAAATTAAAAAATTGGCCAAGTGCAAGTCGGACTCCCGCACTGAGGGTTCCGTACAAATTCTATTTTTGACGTATTAAAAAAACTACTGAATAGATTTCGTTCTAAATAATAATTTTCGTTGGTAGTTTTTATGGTAATGTACATCATATAATTATTTCAGTTTTATCATCCTCTTATTTTAGAAGTTAGAGGGGGGGGGACACACTTTTTTCCACTTTGGGAGGGTCTGTCACGCAAAGTATTCACTTTAGAAAAAAGTGATATTAGAAACCTTAATATAATTTTTTAAGACCTATCTATAGATACCCCACACGTATATGTTCAATGAAAAAAAATATTTTCAGTTTCAGTTCTGACTATGGGGACCCCCACTATTTTTATTTTTTTTCTATTTTCGTGTGAAAACCTTGTTGCGGTTCACAGAATACATCCACTTACTAAGTTTTAACAGTATAGTACTTATAGTTTCGGAAAAAAAGTGGCTGTGACAGACTGGCGGACAGACAGACAGACAGACAGACATGACGAATCTATAAGGGTTCCGTTTTTTTGCCATTTTGGCGACGGAACCCTAAAAAGTAAGCGGCTTATAAAACAATTATTATTCTTTTATTTTTGTCACTTTGACGAGAACTAACGAGGAAAAAGCTTATACCGACTTCTCGCCACAAAAATAGAAACAGTTTAATTATTTTTGTATTTTTAGTAAGCGGGTGTGAATTGTTTTTATTTTTAATTATTCTAGTAACTAAATAATAAAAGCTCGTATTGTTCTTAATAACTAGTATTTGACACCATCACATACCTACATAGTTTTGTCTCTGTGGTAAGTAGCTAAAACAATTTTATTATATAAATTAGTAGCGTGTATTGTGCGGAAATCAATATCATAACCTCTTAGTGTAGCAGTCAACTTCTTGAAACACCAAGCTGTCGTACAAAACATTTGACGGACCCACCGGTCTAGTGGTCAAAGACCCTGGCTACAAGACCAAGGGTCGCGGATTCGAATCGCGCTAGGGGCAAATGTTTATTTGATAACCAACTTAAACATCGGCATTTGTTATCAAGTTATGGATGTTTATAATAGTACTCAAGTACATATGTATGTCTATCCGTTTCCTAGCTTTCATAGTACAAGCTTCGAGCTTAGGTTGGGGCTAGGCAAATTGTGTTAGTCCAAGGAATTTAATTCATGTGGTATTGATAGACGGTTGTCTATGATGTGATGATTGTCTGTGGAGGAATGGTGAATGAATAATGAATGACGAGTGTGGACGACCAATGAGAGCGCAGTTTGATGACCGTACGATGAACGAACGAATGGAAGCATATAAGGCGAGTAAGGGTGTCAGATTGCGGGGAGACGACGAATGGCTGCGACGAAGTATAGACGATGTGAAATAAACCCAGGAAACCTCCCCAGCTCTGTCATTTCTGCCCCTCGATCCTACATTAATATTTATTTACATAAACAAAGCCCATCTATTAAATAATCCTACTAACTTTCTTATAGTATTACTTTACGAGCGGCGCGTGGCACACTAACTTACATGTATTGTTTTGTACCGTGTTATCATTGAGGTCATCTTCCGTATGAGCAGGCACTTAATTGATTTAATTTGTTATCGCTTCGGGTAACAATTATAAGCTAACTGTTAGAGGTCAGACGTCAACACTTGCATGTGCTTGCATAAACTTATCTATACTAATATGATAAAGCTAAAGAGTTTGTTTGTTTCTTTGAACGCTTTTTTATCAGGAACTGATGGTTCGTTTTGAAAAAATATTTATGTATTGGATAGTCCTTTTGACGAGAAAGGCTTTAAGCTATTGGAAACCGAAATCCACGCGAACGGAGCCGCGGGCGACCGCTATTTGTTTATATCAACCTAGCCATCTGAATGTATTACGAGCACTTTACGAGCGTAACTTGGGAATCGAACCCAGGACCATTACCAATAGACCACAAAGGATTGCCACTCGAACTCACACGTATTGTTTGTTAAGCCGTGTTATCAATGAGGTCATCTTAATCACTTAATTGATTAAATTTGTTGTCGCTTTGGGTAACAATTAGTAGTTAATTGTTTAAGGTATGACGACATCGCTTAAATATCATGTGTGTAAACATGTCTGTTTGTGTTAATTAACCTAGGTTCCAGTAAAGTATCAAGTAAAATACCCGCTCAATATTGTAACAAATAAAAACTGCTCGAAACAAAATTGCCCGACCCGGAATTTGAAACCAGGACCGCGGGATCACGGCCCGGCAGTGAAACCACTAGACCGTCGAGGTACGCCACATTAACTTACGAGTATTGTTTTGTTAATCCGTGTTATCAATTTAGTCATGTTCTGTATGAATGATCAGGCACTTATTGATTGAATTTGTTGTCGCTTCGTGTAAATTTAATAATAAATAAATAATAATAAATATTTCACAACATCACATGAATTGATCTGACCCCGTGTTAAGTAGCTTAAGCACTTGTGTTACAGACATCAGAATCAACAGTGGTATTACAAATATACTTACATAGATACGTATAACACCCAGACCAGGACAAACAGACATGTTCATGCACACAAATGTTTGTCCTGTGCGGGGATCGAACCCGCGACCTCTTGCGTAATAGGCAACATCTTGACCATTACACCAAGCGTGTCGTCAACTTAATAAGAGTAAACTCTTTTGCAGTTAATTAATAAGGGCTGACGTCAATGCATGCATGTCCTTGCATAGCAACTTGAATGTATTACAACTACTTTACTAGCATCCACGTGACAGGCTAGAACTTTTCTAAACAAATATTATAAAGAGGAAAGGTTAGATTTTTTGTTTGTTTGTTTGTTTGTATGAATTGAATAGGCTCCGAAACTACTTGGAAGATTTGAAAAATTCTTTCACTGTTGGAAAGCTACATTCACCCAGAGTAACATAAGCTATATTTTATCCCGGTACGGGAAGTAGTTCCCCCGGGACGCGGGTGAAACAGCGTGACGGCCCGCTAGTATGTTAATATCTTAATGGGTTTGTATGCTGCAAACCTATTAAGGCCTTTGGTCCTGGGTTTGATAACCGGTGAAACCCAGGACCTCCAGACCACGGCCCAATACGTAAGCCAATAGACTATCGAATTGTAGTACTTAATTTTGCCCGACATTAGAATCGAATTTAGGACCACGACCCGGTATTTAAACTTCTAGAGCATCGAACGGTGCCATACCCTCTTATGCCTATTGTTTTGTTAACCCGTATTATCATTGAGGTCATCATCCGTATGATCAAGCACAAATTTCAATCAAATTTAATCATTAATTTAATCAATTAATGGTTAAATTTGTTAACGCTTCGGGTAACAATTAAGAGTTAACCGTTTTGCAGTTAATTAATGAGGGCTGACGTCGATTTATGTACTTATGTGTGTAAACATGACGCTTGTATAATCTGAGCGCTTTTATAATTATACTTGCCGTACCAAATTACAGGCTTAATAAATATTTGGAAGTGCTTTAATTAAATTAAATTTGCCTGTAAAAGCAGTGCCTAATATGTATTTTTTTTGTCAATTAACGTAACCACTAACAAAAACTGTTCGTTTAAACAACCACACAAGGGTCGAAGATGCGTCATGCATTCCCCCACTGAACTCTGGCGACCTTACTCATCATCAAAATCATAGCACAATAGTTACGAAGTGCTATTTCACTGTACCCCAGACGAGCGGCTTAATCGATTGGAAGTTCCATTAACCTCTACCTCACTTAAACCTTGTTTTTTTTTTAATATTGTTGTCCAAATTCCGTTGATTTGTACTTTCTGATGGGTACCCACATATGTACATACCTACCTTATTTTTTTGGTACAAGTGGGACTCACACTTTAAAATAATTGCTACATGATTGTTGAATACTATGTAGTTTTCGTTATCTTTCTCATACCTTAAAAGTTTTCTCTAAATATACCCTATTAACGCGGCATTATAAATACGTCTGCCCATATTACAGATTCTGTATTATTACTGCAGATACATGATATATGGTGAAACTAAATCGCCTGTACCGTCGTTTACGATTTCCAAGTAATAAGCCGAAGCTAGTTTTCGCAGAACGTGCCTGGGGGCTTGTACGAATTAATAACTCGAGGAAAGTTGCTCGGAAAGTAAGTTTATGTCTTTATAGTTCCCCAACACAGCGTAGGGGGCGCCTCTGTTATAGTGGATAAGCTGGAATAAAACTTGAGGGGGCGTGAGTTCAATTCTCGACATGGATTACGTTAGCAGTAGACTACTTTGTAAGCTTGTTTTAATTTGTGTATTGTTTGGGAAAGTCGTGAAATTAAAATGACTCAAAACCATAATATATGTACTAAGGGCTAGTTGATTTTGAAACAAAATTGTATATTGCATATTTTTTCCACTGATTTTGCTTTACTAAGCAAGAAAATATTTGATTACTGGGCTTGATAGTTTAATGGTAGTATTAAAAATAAAAAAAAATGAAATAAATAAATTAATTATTTAACATGTGTAAAAAAATATGACAAAGAATAATTACAAAATATAAAAAATTAAGCAAGTGTAATCAGTAGAAAAAGTAAACACTGCACACTCAGAGAGCAGAATCACCAAAAGCCCAAATAATATTTGCCAAACAGAATACAAAATATACTTTCCACAGCCAAGTACCCTCCCTCAAAAGGAAAAGATGTCGTCTAAGTAATCAGTCTTTGTGACATGCAGAATTCCCCGCCCGACTAGACCCGGGTTATTTATGATAATGTTACGACTGCGTGAAATAATTCTTGACTTGAAGTTTTTTGCGTAGATAGGACATTGATTTTCGCAGTTATATAAAGTAAGGCAAAAGCCTCCATCATGTTAAATCACGTTTTGGTTACTAAGATGGGTTTTGGCCTAATCACCACGCTTGTCAAATGCAGATTGATGATTACGAACCCAGGCTTTGTTGAAAAATCGACACAAGTTTACCCGGGGATCGAACCTCGAGACCATGGTCCGGTAATCAAACCACTAGGCCATCGAGACGTTACTAGGCCTAAGTAAACTATGTTTAAAATTTGTGCTGTGGATACTAGGGAATGGATAATCATCCATGCCTTGAGTACAACATACTCGAATACCTATTATACCTCATCATACCTATATTACACCATAATTATTTTCCCAAGATTTGAATCCGTACTGTACTCGTATTTTAAAATAACATGTGTTAATTTTTTTTTATAATTCAGTAGACAGACTGGATGCGAGAGTAAAAATACATTTCTAATAAACCTTGAACTCTGCTCCCAACAAATCAAATGAAACCGATAAAATACATATAATAGAACCAATGAACCTTTTCAACAGTGATACAGTGATAACGTCTTTAATGTTAGTTCTAAACAAAAAGACTGTAAAGAGACCACCACTGCGGAGAAACAAACGTAATTGGGATATTCACTCTTTCTTAGTCCACACTTATAATTTTAATACACACGGTTTTTTTTCTCCAAAGTTAAATAACACGCCTAGTGCAAGATAGAATATTGACTAGACAAAAGATAACACGTATGCGTTATTCAGTTTTTTTTTAAATAAATTAGCTAATATTTTCCGATAATAAAGTAAACTCGCGTTTAAAACTGCACTGTATTCAATTTTAAAAGCTTTGTTGTAACGTTTAAAGAACCGCCCCGGTATAGAAATTTTCAAGGATAGTTTAGTAAGATAGAATACAGTGAAGTCGAAATAACTAAAATAAATGATTAATGAGCCTTCAGCTGGCTGACTAAATTGCTCAGTCGTTTTCTAGGACAAACAAATCAATATTTAATTTGCTCGAATGGCACGTATATAAAACATAGTCATTAAAAAAATATGAGAAAATATTCCAAAACCATTAGATACGAAATCCTTGTGATCGAAACAGTTTAGTCAATTACTGACAAAAACGAATGAAATGAAAAAATGAAGCCTAGATTAATAATAAACTGACTCTTCTATAACATTAAAAAACATGTATTTTATCTTCCGAATTTAAATAAAGCTATTTAGAAAGGATTCAAATTATTTTAAGGATATCATCGCAATTATGAAGTAAATAAACCAAAAATAATAAAGACTGAAGTAAGAATAAAAATACAATTCCACTCACCTGTTGAAAGTTTGATCCGAACACAATTACAATTAAATCTTCTTATCCGCTAATTATTCCACACAAATTCAATATCAGTTGCAGTAATTTACAGTTCCATATTTCATAAATTATTCAAGTTCGCTACGATTCGCGCGTCGATATAACACCGTAGCAGCGAGCGTAGACGCGCTACGAAGGCTCCGTAGCGACTACTGCTACGAATGGTTGCCGACTGCGAACAACGCCGTTCGGGTATCATCGTGGTTGACGGAAAAACCCGACCGCGCAAAGTTATTTAAGTCCGGCTCCAGACTGGCTCATTTTCGGTCGTGCTAATTACGCCACTCAAATTACGGACGAATGACTTGTGTCTAGCTGATGTTGACCGTCGGTTGTTTTTGCAGCCTACGGTGTAGGTGCGTTTTGTTTGCTAATGCAATTTTGATGTAGCAAACATGTTTTGTTTATTTTACAAAGTTGCCGTCCCATTAAGTGAACAATGTTCGTTTTTTTTATATGCGCCGTTCGGAATATGACTTAGCTAATAAAACTGTCCTGGTGAATTTTACTTATTCTTGAATTAGCAACGCTGCACTTTTTAGGATGTAATTATAAAAGGAAAACTTGATCGTTAGGAGCTCGTTTAAAACATTTTTTTATGTGTGTATTTCTAACGAGTAGGTACACAATCTAGTTGAATTTAGCTATTCAAGAAAAAAATATAAATAATAAAGACATTTTCAAAACGTAAGGGACAAACATCTGAGAAAAAAAAATCTTTCTCAATAAAGTCCAAAATCGTATACGTTAAATGTTTGTAACAAGGATAGGTATTTTTTGTGAATTGATACAGCATAATATAAGAGGCTATTACGGGCCACAGGTGCTCATGATTGGAACTCAGCCATCGTTACTGTGATATGTAGCTTAATAACCATACTTGCTGACCGAACTTTAGAGACGGTATATTGAAGACACTTTAATTTTATTTTGTACAATATTACTGACCTACATGTTTCGCTTGCATGTACTCGTAAGAGTTCAATATCACTTTGTATTTCAAATGTAGATTAGAAAAACTTCAAAATTATTCTTTGAAATATTCTATCTGGTTTATTTACTCAATACTCCAGTTACTCAATATTTTTATGTATCATTTATATATCTCAGCAGATTTTTTTTTTTTTTTTTATTTATTTAATAACAGGTTTACAAGATATTAATAAAATATGAGCTTACTTTATTTTGCGTGATTGATTCCTGGATACCCAAATATTATGATCCAGAAATCGCGGGTTTAATTTTAAATTGCCCAACTTTTCAATTTTTGACTGGCAAGTTGTGTGTAGGATGAAATCTGCTGCCATGACAGCTTTGGCTGTGCTCCAGAAATATAATTTAAAGAGCTACAGGTTTGACTCCAAATTGAAGGCTCCAGTATTAAATATCAAATTCCAAGTTGGTTTTCAATTATAGACCTTACGTTGAAAAAGTCAAACTTGACGTGACTATTTCTAACTTGTTCAAATTACATGAGGTACCTACTCCTCGTAAAGAGTACTTGCCATCAGGACAACAACGTATGCTCCCTTCAGATAAACGTTTTGCCAATAGTTACAACAAATCTTTACTTCCTTAAGAGTTGGGAAATTATTTTAGTGACTGCCCTGAGCAGGCGGGCCAATGACTGCTGTATGGTAAAAGATGAAAGTCCATAATTTACAGTCTTCAAATAAAAGATAGATGTCGCTTATTTAAACTTCTATCAACTATTAGATGTCTCAATACATTACGACGAGAAAACGGGGCATTGACAAGTATTTTTTACCCAATTTAAGGACAATAAACATAGAAAATATAAAAATCTCTTCTCAATTTGAAAATACGTTCCCTTTAAATAATCACCATCTAATTTATGTGAAAATTACACCATTGCAAAACGGTGTTATCAAAGCTAAAATACATTGTTATATTTTTGATTCCGGTAGATTTGGCGTCGCATTTTTTTATATGATTCATTTATGCCAATGTTGTGTTCAGTAAATCCAGTTGATTTTGGTTTCCATCCCCTGTTTTACGTTTCTACTTTTACCAATTGTTTTTGTACGCACGATTAATGATTAATAAAATTATATTTTTATATTTTGGTTTGGTAAGATAAAAAACAAATTATTATCTTAAAAAACATCTTTGGTCACTTAAAGTTTTATAAGTTAATCTATGTCAAGCTATGAGTATAATTCCTAATATTTCAAATACGACAAAAAAATCATAAACTTACTGCATCGCTCTAACAAAAGCCATACGTATATCGTAAAAATAACGTCCATGGGTCCGCGCTAAACCGTTTGTTGGAAATAACTGGGATTCCGATAATCTGTTTTTGTTCCGCGAAGCCTCCCAAACAGATCGGGGCCACTATAAATCATTTTCGAATGTTTTGCGGTTTTATGTGGATTTTCGCTGGGCCCAGTTTATCTTGTTACGATTTAGGATTGGCGGAGGATACGGTGATTTATAAGGAGCTATTGAGGGTATGGTTCGTTGGTGTAGTGGTTTAAAAGATGGATGTAATTGCAAGGTTCTGGGTTCATGAATAAAAATCGGGTTTTCCTAATACGGATCGGGCCTGTGACCCATCGATTTTTGTTGGTGATAACTTTAAGATAAGGATAAGGATTTTAGACTTATGCGTTTCATACAACACTATTAAACAAAAGCCTTAGCAATTTATACCTAGTGATAACTACCAAAGTGCAATAAGCGCCACACAAAACAAAGCAGACAAATTTTTGCTCCATTTCGCGAATATTAATTGGTTCTGGTATTTAGATTTACGAACATCGAATAATGTTTTTTTATGCTTCACATTCTTTTTTTGTTGATTCTGATAATGAAATGAAACGTGAAAATTGTACGTTTCCTAGCATTCAGCTATAACGAAATATATTTCGCAGTTTTATTTCTTGTAACCTGACTGAATTTAAAATTGGTTATGTTAAATTTGGCCGCACATTTTTTCTTTATCTTTAGTTAGACTGGCTGACGATAGACTTCTAGCCTATTTCATATTCATGAGACGTCTGATATAGGTTGCTTATTCGAATTTCAGCAACGAAATATTCAGACCAGTAAAAAACTAGTCCAATGTACTTTTTATTCTACTTGAAATCAACGAAGCTTTTTGTCAGGCAGCGTTTTCTAATACTGTAACATCACCAATATTTGGGCATTTATTCTTAATGGACGATTGGAAAAAGGGCTTAGAGAATAATTCTACAGAAAATGTGACGTGCACACACGTGAAAGTACAAACAATAATGATTCAATAAACATTGGATTTGCAAAAAATTCGTGGCACCTAACGTATTGTGCATGTCAGCGCTTACGCATCACCCGAAAACATTTAATAAATTATTGAAATAAATAAATAATATCTCTGGACATTATTGACACAGCGCCATCTAGCCCCAAACTAAGCATTAGCTTGTGCTATGGGTGCCAGACAACGGATAAACATTACTTACATACTTTTTATTTTTAAAATACATACATATTATACATATAAACACCCAGACCGATACAAACAGACATGTTCATGCACACAAATGTTTGAACCGTGCGGG
This sequence comes from Nomophila noctuella, assembly GCA_958496325.1. NCBI lineage: Eukaryota > Metazoa > Arthropoda > Insecta > Lepidoptera > Crambidae > Nomophila > Nomophila noctuella. Next base: position 3,617,239 of record OY292491.1, on the reverse strand, counting down.
GATCGAACCCGCGACCTTTCGTGTAGTAGCCGACTTCTCGACCATTACACCAAACGGCTCGTCAAATATTTAATTTTAAAACAACAAGTTATATTTTTTTTCCATTATCAAACTTTACATAACATGAACTGGGAACAGATAAATAAAAGACAAACATTCATATGCACAAAGGAGAAATCCGTTTCTCATACAAACGGGGGCCTGGATGTGCACGGCTACAAAATGGGTCACCAATTAGAACACTTCAAAAGATTACATTTGCCCAATTTTAATAGCTGAATACAACGGCCAAATATGTTAAAATCATGCATGAATATTCATAATTATTGCCGTATCTATATGGTGTGACATCAAGTGACAGGACTGACATTGACGTATGACGTAAAACCATAATGCACTGATCTATATATAGACAAGATATAGGTCAGTGCCAAAATGGCTCCATTTCAATTGATACTGATCGTTTAATCGATCAATTGTTTGATTTTATTATTATCTTTATTATGAAGACGTAAAAAGTAGATCATTATTAAGATAAAACGAATATTACAAATAATAAATGATTGTAGTTTTTCAAAACTTAGCAAAAAGACACTGAAACATGATGCATTTAATTTAATCTCCGCTTATCGATTTTCTTTAATCGATTATTTAATCTGTTATGTTATTAGGTGCGTTTTCGAAGACAGTTAAAAATTAAAAAATATAGTGCTATGTCGTTTATAAAGTGTGTTTGATAATGAAAAATATATAATTATGCAATTAACTTAAGTTGGCCAAAGCCTATTCCGTTGTTATTTATAGAGGTTAATTAACAAAAATTTACTGTTTTTTTGGTATATAATTTATCCATGCACAATCAAGCCCAAAATGGATCGTCTCCTTTTCACATTCAATTAGTATTTCAAATTGTATTTGAAACCAATCTATTTTACGAAATAATAATATTCACTGCAAATACTTCGCAATTAAGTATGTTGAAATATGAATTTCACATAGAACAAAACGTTGAACTGACACCCTCTGGTATGATAAAATGTTTTGTGTGGACGCAAAACAAAAACTAGTACACTAGCCTGCGGGGTTTATTACGATAAACCAATGTGACGTGAATTTAATCAGCTAACGTCAATGCGTTATTAAACATTGTAACTTTGCAAAGAGGGATGCCGGAATATGGCCTAGAAGTGCACACGATGTTCCATTTTATAAAAATTGCTAAAATATTCGTTCTTAATTATTCGCGCTATTTGTATGTCGCTAAAAGTTGGGGTTAATATAACAAAAATTAAAAGAAATTAAACTATTTATTAACCCCTCCGGAATTGCGTCCTTTTGACAGATATGTGTAATAAAATCTATCTACGCCCTACAAGCATTGAAGTAAAGCTCAAATTCGTGTGTATCGAGCCGACCCGCGGCGGGCTCGTGTGTGTTAAGAGTTGCCACTACAGAAATATAATTTCAGATAATCGATTATAAGAGAATATCGGATATTATTACGTTGGTGGATCTTAGCTAAAATAGAAATGAAAATACCACTTACAATTTATCTACAGAAATGAGGTGAATAATTGGTTGCAATTTTTAAGATACCCGTACGATCCCGTACGATCGTGACATGAGGGGTAGCATGCCTAAAATAAAAAAATAAATATATTTCAGTGTCATTATCCTATTTATCTTTTAAATATTTTATAATCTCAGTAAAATATTTTCATGAATCAATCAAACGTATATTTAAGGCTGCATTATTTTATAAAACTATATTAAAATGGAATAGATCTAAAATCTAATATCGATATTTTTTTATGCAATGGAAACACTAAATTAACTGCCAATTCAACTGTCAAAGTTCAAAATATCAAAAAGTAATTGTGTTTTTCTTGCATCAACAAAGTGATCGGTTTTATTTCGTGCGTTTAACTAAACAACTACATCATGAATACTGACTCCGACGATCCGGGTTCAGCCGTAGCAGGTAAACAAATACTTTTTACAACCTTCAACAGCTAATATGGTGGAAATCGTAGATTGTATTACTGATGGAAAATAGTAAATATGCATTTACCCAAAAACACTAACTTTTTTTAAACTCTTTCTTTCGCCAGTTAACTAATGACTATTTACTCTATATTTCCATAGTACTTTCATATGTGTGCACTGTGGGCCTACACTTCTATGGCCAGTCGGCGTCCCCCTTTGCAAACGATAATTTTCATAACGATTTTTAAATTTAAAGATAGAATTACGAAACGTTTGGACAATTGCATTTTGTATTATTTTATTTCGTCTTTGAAGGACAATCTTAAAGTCTTCTCTTTGGTGATAAGTATATTTTGATTGTAAAGTGTATAATATAAAAATGTTTAAGTTTTATATTATACAGCAATCTGCTGTATTTGTTCTGAGCTACGAGTATAAACACTTATCTTCTGAAAAATTTATTTTATTGCATGATTATAACAGTGGTTCTTAACCTTTTAGGCATAAAAGACCATTTTGCAAAATTTTTGACTTTACTTACAGGCAGCGTACCTGTAATATTGTTTATTGGTAATATTTTGCGGTTAAATGTTTATTTATTCATTTATTTATTACAATTCTTGATTAATGTTAGTATGAGTAGTAAAACGTTTCTCTTCTACGATCGCTTTGCAGACTACTTAGAACGGCTCCAGGTCCACCAGTGGACCATAAGGACCATATGCTAAGAACCACTGGCTTATAAACATTATTTTAAGAAGATTTATCGTTTAGTACCAACCCTCAGCTTTTACTTCATAATTATTTTGCTAATTGGCAACCTGAACTCAATATTCGCATGAACATAAATTCTTTGATATTTATGTTCTACAGAAACGTGACTAGACAAACAAACGCTAATTTAAAAAGGGTTTGTTAATGTCCTTACAGCGAAAAGAGGCCTCTCTGACACATGAATACCCTATGAGAAAACCCAATATACTTTTACTAAAAAACCTTTTAGCCGGTGTAAAATTTCTGGAATACTTTTTTGGCGTAAATTTAATATTAACGCTACGACGTTTATGTTTTACATGTATATTGTGAATTAGTACATGCTAGGCTATTACAATGTATTGTTTGAGCTCGGGGATAAGTAGCACCTGTGTCTTGAAGGAAAGATAACTACCCTTTTTATGACTTCTCAATTTATATCTGTATTTACAGCTTGAGGAGAAACTTTTAGTGTTTCAAGAAATAATTGCGTCGACAACGTATAAAAGGTTTACATTACTTTCTGGATCAAAATGTGTTGCACAGGATGGAAATATTTGATCTCCAAGGTAGTATGTAAGTCATGTAATACTATTTCGCATTTATGGAGGAACGGGAGCATTTACATATACATATGTGCTCCCATCGAACAAAAACGTAGGGTAAGTTCGCCGGTTCGCGTCCATCGCCCGGTTCGCGTCCACTTTTTTTTTAAATCGTTGAAAATAAGTAAACTGCTACATCAATCAAACGAAAAATCATTACCACTTACACCTCTATGTTTAATAGGCAAGCATATATAAACAAAAGGTCCGTACGTCAAACCAAAATAAAATGAAAAAATACTTTGTCCTTGCTGTTCAACAAAAAGTGCGCGAACTCGGGATTTGAAGAAAAAAAATAGTGTGCAGCGGCGCGTTCGATGGTAAGTATTTTATTGTTTCATATGTATTTTGGGAAACTTAAATATTTTAAAACTTATATAATGAAAAGAGGAATAATATTAATTAAGAATTTGTTTATGTTTTTTATATTTAAGTAATAAAATAAGGTGGACGCGAATTACTACATCAAATTTTCAAAATTTCCACTTTGCGTCCGGGTGGACGCATACTATAAACATAATAGACCAAATTGCGTCCACTATGTATTTCTGTTTAAAACAAATGACTTTCTTGTAAAAATATGTAGTTTAAGTGCTTACATTCCTAAATGAAAAGTGAATATAATTTCTTTACCACTTATTTTGTCTTCTTTTTGTTTTTCTGGCAGTTACCGCGACGTTGGTTCTTTGGTGTCCTTAGACGACGAAAGAATTCTCCCATTAGAAGATATTGCATCCAACCAATATTAAGTGATGAAAAGGAAACTCTCGCGAAAGAACTTACTCCAGAAATTCCTTTGACTTCATCATCAGCACCAACTGTATCGCTACCATCTTTTATACCCTCAGAGTCTTAATTACAACCATTTTCAGCCACTATACAAAAAGAACCACTGATTAATTTAAACACCACCTGATGCTGACCAGCTGCCCTGTATTTTTAACAATGCCGGAAAAGATAATCCCAGTACTCCAGCAACCTTATACCTTCTGCTGCATGAAGAAAATAGGTATTAGGAAAGAAAAGCAGGAAGCGCATTTTTATTAACCAATACTGATCTTAGATTGTGGAAGGGTGGTGTGAAAAAACCACAAAATTTCACAAGGGGCGAGCGGGCATAGTTATATATTATGTTTATTTTGTTTCCGGCAAATATGTTGAGATGTGAAGACTTTATTAATTAAATTATGTTCATCTAGTGTTGTAGCGTGGGAAGGGGGGGGGGGGGCTGGTCGTAAAGCTCATGTATCACCAAGGGGGAGGGGTGTCAAAAATTGCCATACATGACATAATAAATGGACGGCCGCTTAACATACATAGTTATCAAATTTTAAGTTTAATCATTGCTGAGAATTAATTGTTTAAAGTGATTACGATGTTAATTTTTAATTAAGATTTATGTTCTTAAATAAAAACACTGATAGAATACAATCTTTCTTTGAATTTTTCTTCATATCACCTCTATAATCCTTTACTAAACTGGTGGACGCAAACTGGTCCATGGGTGGACGCAATCTGGATTTTCGTGGACGCAAACTGGGAAAACGCCAAATTCCGATATTTTAATTTTTTTTAAATAAATACAAAGTGTTTTAAGGAAATTTGAAAGTTAATCTTAAAATAGACTATATAATGAACTCATTAAATAATTTTGAGATAGATACTAGTGCTGGGTTATTTTTATTTTCGCCGTCAAACTTGGGAACTGCACTAAATGGACGCAAACAGGCGAAATGACCCTAGTTTCTGCACTTCTTAAACTAAAATAACGGTATTTGAAAGTTGTAAAATTATTTCAAGTCACACAATGTTTTTACAATGCACGGACTAATCAAATCCATCATTTTAAAATTTAAAAAAACTCAGCTTAAAACTGTTTTACGACGTACTTTTATTGGATGCTTAGCAACTACATGTGATACAAAAAGCACACTAATAATTTAGTATCGTAATTGCACCCGTGTGAAGCCTGGGCTGGTATAGTAAAGTTATATTTCGCCGTCGTAAAGATGGGTATAAAACGGAATAATTCGTGGAATTACTGCTCTTCCCACGCGAGCGACCACCTGTGTCCCGATGGGATGACAGGCGCTTCCATTTTTTCCACCGTTCGGAATCGACTTAAGAACACGGCGCCTCTTAAAATCTTGTAACTGGCATATTTGCATAAGTTATTTGAAAACGCGCGCTTGGAATATTGCTGTGAATATTTAATGCCACATCGCGGTGTTACGCCGGAAAATATTTCTTTGAGGCATCCGAAACACTATTCAACTACGCTAGGTGAATAAAAATTTACTTCCGAGAATGCGTATAGCATTCGCTAAAGTTTAAGATGCTTTTAGTGGAATCACTATATCGCGTGTTTTGTAAGCATTAGAGGGTTATTATTAATAGTGGGTTGTAATACAAATTGTCTGGTCGTTACCATAGTTTCAGTTTAGGTTGTAATGTTGATTGATGGGTAGGGTAAGTGATGTCCCCTATTTTCGCATAAGGAAATTTAGAGAATAGGCTTGCAGAAAATCGTGCGAGACAATTTGTGTGTTGGTATTTAAAACGAAACAAAAATAATATTTTGTATTTAAATATTAATATTGTTTCCTCCTAATTTCATTAAACAGTAATTAATTTCTTAATATTACTTATAATGTTATTTTATCAAAATGGTTATCACATTTTAATACAAGGAAGTTATTTACGGACTCGTAGGTATTGGAATTTGAAAACTTTGTATACATATGTAGTCAACTTGTCATAAATAAAAGTCACTACACTACATTTGGTATTTCAATCGAACAATGTACTAATCCAGTCTGTGGGGACTTATAAAAGCCTTTGCTCTACAAAAGGTGGAGTAAAAGCGGTTTTGACCTTATTTTGTTTAGGTATGGGGACCTAATAAAAATCCAAGTTTTCGACCTTGGGAGGAAAAGGCGCGAGCCACCATCTTGAATTGAATGTGCCAAAATTAGTTTTTTTTTAAATAATGTCTCAACAGTTGACTTTGTGGCAAAAGTGTCTATGGGAAGTAGAAAGAAGACAAAATTACTAACATTTTTCTCCTACATGTTTATTCTGTAAGTCTTATAGGTAAAAAGTTATATCTGGTACAAGAAAAACAAAATTACAAAAATCATCAATTTACTTTAGGCAAATTAGACAATCTTGGGATGTTTTGATCGGGTGATACGGCACCATAAGGGGTTACGCACTGGATAGCTCCCATAATATGAACAGTATGCAAACCATTTATTGTATTGACATTGTGATCCGCATTATCACAAATAACGTGAGAGAATGAATCTGGGTCAACCAAGGTGCCACCTGCATCAGGACGAATAACGGCAGATTTTTCGAAGAGTGTAGTTTCAAAGTACGACGCCGCGAAGCCCAACGAAGACAGTAAGTCGATAAGTTTCTTTGATCCAAACTTCTTGTACAAATATGTACTGATACCGATCAAAAGTGGCGACAAAAAAGATCTAGGTCTTGCTGCTGAAATTACAGCATGAGATATCGCTTCGCATATTTTATTCCATTTGTCAACAGAGCCACGTTTTTTTTTGGAAATATTTTATTCCGGCGCTTGTAACTTTTTACTTGTGGTAGTATGAAGTGGGTGGTAGGTAGCACGATGTGGTGAAGAAAAGAAAGTACTCACAGTCTTAGTGTTTAATTCCACACACACACATACATCCAAAGTTATAGAAGATAGAAGGCACGATAGAGAGCAAAGCACAGATATAGTCAAAGATGGAAGATAGGCGAAGAATAGCACAGCACAGATAGGTATACACGGAAAGTCTAAAGCACTAGGTAGTTGCGGCTGGTATGATAGGCAAGCAAAGCAGCGTGCGCTCGGCGTCAGAGAGGTGTCTCGACTGGTGGTCCGGGGACGGCGCACACGCACCCTACGCATGACCCGCGGCCAGGTAGCTGTGACCTACTTTCGGCCAGCGGCCGCACGCCGTCGTGCGGGGACTAGTCGATAGTCGATATCGACACACTGGTACGCATCGCAAGGTGTCGATAAGAATAGGTATTGTAAATATAATATTAGTGTAGTGTGTAGTGTAGTTTAGATATAAGTAAATATTTGTAAATAATAAATATGTATTTTTGTAAATATTATATGTTATATGGAATATATAAATAGATATTAAGAAGTGATATTATAAGTAGGTAAGGACCCTACACCACCCCCCTCCAGAGACCGTCATGGGCGATAATAATTTGGAAAGTTTACTCGCCGTCCGGAGCGCGTCACCAATTCTTTGTTCGCTTCTGGGGTAGTAGGAATATACTCTATGGTAGTAGGTTCATTAGTTGGATCAGACAGTATGAACGCTGGTTTGAGGCGGTCAATTGATACTGTCATCTCTTTTCCTTTTACCAATATCTTAAAAATTTTGTCACTCCTTGTGATAACTTTATAGGGACCAGAATATGCGGGTTGTAGTGAACCTCGCACAGTATCATCTCTCAAAAAGACATGTTCACAAGTAGGTAGCTCCTTGAAAATAAATATTTTCGGTTTATTATGACGAGAAGCTGGGGTTGGTCTCAGCTTCTCTGCAATGTTTTTTAATCTTGCGGAGAAATCTGTCAAGTCAGTGGTACCCCCACTGGAGGGTTCAAAATACTGACCTGGGAGTCTAAGTGGTTCTCCATAAACCAATTCTGCAGAGGATGACTGCAAATCTTCTTTTAAGCTGGACCTTATGCCTAACAAGACCCAAGGCAATGACTCAGTCCATTTAATATTACCATGGCAAACTATGGCAGCTTTGAGTTGCCTATGGAAACGTTCCACTAAACCATTACATGCTGGATGATAAGCAGTGGTACGTTTGTGTTCAAACCCAGCTATTCTAGATAGACATTCAAATAAGCTAGATTCAAATTGCCTACCACGGTCAGTTGTAATGTCAACTGGGCAACCGAACCGTGAGAACCAAGTTGAGACAAGGGCTTTTGCCACAGTTTCTGCCGTGATGTTCTCTATAGGTATAGCTTCTGGCCACCGAGTAAATCGGTCTATGGCTGTGAGGCAATACCTATAACCTTCAGACATTGGTAGGGGGCCAATTAAGTCGATGTGTATGCTGCGAAAGCGTACCCGAGGTAAATTAAATGTGCTCAAAGGTGCACTGACGTGGCGACTCACCTTCGACTTTTGGCATGACAAACATGCACGGGCCCAGCTTCGACAGTCTTTACGTATCCCGGGCCAGATAAAACGCTCTGCGACAAGTTTTGCAGATGCATTGGCACCGGGGTGACTTAAAGAATGTAGGCTGTCGAAAATTTGTCTGCGTTGGAATTTGGGAACATAAGGCCTGGTAGTTGGTGTACTGACGTCGCAGTACAAAGGTATCGAACTACCAGGTACGTCCATTTTCTGCAAACGCAGAGATGATCCTTCAGCCAGAAGGTTCTGTAATTCAGGATCGGATGGTTGGCTTTTAGCTAAGGTCTCGAGACTGACAGGTGCTCCCAGTTCATCTATTCGCGACAAGGTATCGGCAACAATGTTGTCTTTGCCGGATATGTGGCGTATATCCGTAGTGAACTGGGATATGAAGTCCAGGTGTCTATACTGCCTGGGCGAACAGTTATTCTTCCGTTCGTGGAAGGCAAAACTGATCGGTTTGTGGTCAGTATAGACTACGAAATGTCGGGCCTCAAGCATATGCCTGAAATATTTTATGCCTTCATATATCGCTAGTAATTCCCTGTCGTAAGGTGAGTATTTTACCTGCGACGGGCTAAGCTTTCGCGAAAAGAATGCTAGTGGTTCCCATGAACCATTCTTATATTGTTGAAGGACAGCGCCGATTGCCTTATCTGATGCGTCAGTCACCAAGGCAAGTTTTGCGGCGCAATCCGGGTGTGCCAAAAGCGTGGCGTTCGTGAGGCTTTCCTTGCAAGCCTCAAATGCAGATAGAGCATCGCCAGACAGAATGATGGGTTGTGTGCCCTTTAACGATCCTGTCAACAAAGCGTTAAGAGGTGCTTGAACTTCTGCTGCGCGAGGAAGACATTTCCTATAAAAATTAATCATCCCAAGGAATGCCTTAAGCTGCTTCACCGTTGTTGGGACAGGAAAGTTTTTGATGGCCTCCACCTTGGATTCCAGTGGTCTGGATCCCCTAGAAGAAATGGTATAGCCTAGGAAAGACACTTCCTCCACACCGAAAATACACTTAGAAGTGTTCACGACAATACCGTACTCCTTCAGCCTGGAGAAGATTTGGCGAAGGTGCTGTTGGTGCAGTTCCTGGGTCCTAGAGAACACCAGAATATCATCAATGTAGCAATACACGAAGTCGAGTCCCCTAGTCACCTCATCCATGAATCTTTGGAAGGTTTGACCTGCGTTTCGCAGACCAAAAGTCATAAATGGGAACTCGTACAGACCAAATGGGGTAGTGATTGCTGTCTTCGGTATATCGTCCGGACTGACAGGTATCTGATTGTAGGCTTTAAGGAGATCTATAGTGCTAAACACTTGGCAACCAACAAGATTGTGTGAAAAGTCCTGAATGTTCTTAATCGGATACCTGTCAGGCACAGTGCGAGCATTAAGCATACGGTAGTCGCCGCAAGGGCGCCAGCTGTTGTCCTTCTTTGGCGCTAGATGTAGAGGTGACGACCATGGGCTCTCCGAAGGTCTGGCCGTACCACTGGCCAGCATTTTCTGAAATTCCTGTTGGGCAATCTTTAATTTGTCAGGTGCTAATCGACGGGGCATGCAAGCAACTGGGGGACCTGGCGTGGTTCGAATATGGTGGACAGTGTTATGTGTGATATTGCGATTCGTACCGGTGGGTCGGGTGATCTCGGGAAATTCATCTAGAATTTTATGATAACAAGAATCACCAGTCAAGACTTTTACAGATTCAACGCTACTTAAATTAACTAATTTAGCTACAGCGGATACAGAGGTTAAACTGTCTAACAAACGTTTACGTCTGATGTCAACTACCAGATTATAGAAGTTTAAAAAGTCTACACCAATTATAGGTTTTGTAACATCTGCTACTACGAATCGCCAACTAAATAATCTACGCAAGCCAAAATCTAAATTAAGGTACACTAAACCGTAGGTACTTATAGTAGAACCGTTAGCTGCACATAATTTATAGTCTGTCACTGAACGACGATCTCGAACCATGGACCGGGGGAAGACGCAGAGATCGCTACCAGTGTCGATCAAGAACTGCACCTTCGTAGATCGGTCCGTCACGAAGAGGCGACCCGTTGCTGATGAGGGGCTGGTCTCAGTCGCCATTATAGACCGCCCCTGGCGTTTCCCGATGTGAAGTCGCAAGGCTGGATGCATCTGGTAGCTTTCTCCGCGTACTTATGGTGGTACCAACATAGCGGGAACTTCCTGTAATTGGACAGCGACCTCCTGGACCTCGATGAAGATCGCGCTCGGGTTCTTCTGGGAGATCGCCCTCGGTGTCTACTATTCCTGTCGATTGCGAGTCTCTCGTACTGCCGTCGTAGCTCTGCAACTTCCCTCACAAGATCGGCGAAGCCGGGTTGAGGGATGGCTTGGCTCGTAGCAGCTATCACAGGTGTTGGAGCAGCGACCTCGTGGACACGGTCGGCTAAATCAGCCAGGTCGTCCAAAGGGGTTGAATCCGACCGCCCCGCGAGTACCGTCTGGATGCTTTGAGACAGGCGGCTGAGCCAGATGGTCCGAAGAAATTCATCAGGAACGTTGGCTCCAGCGAGACTCATGAGATGACGCAGAAACTGAGAGGGCTTACGGTCACCTAGCTCCTCATGCATCAGTAATTGCTTTATCTTCTTCTCCCTGGATACCGTTAGTCGCTTCACTAGCTCGCTCTTCAGTTTTTCATACTTGTCCGTAGCTGGAGGATTGATAATAATATCCTTCACTTCCCTGGAGAACTGCATGTCTAGGTGGCCTATGACGTAGTGGAATTTGGTGGTGTCGCTAGTAATTCCAGATATAGCGAATTGTCCTTCCACATGCAAAAACCACATTTCCGGGTCTTCGGGCCAAAACGGTGGAACTCGTATACCGACTTTGCATATGTCGATAGATGTCCCATCACTAGTCATCGCCGCAGACCGCGTGGCGCCTGGTTGTGACGTAGGTGCGTTTTTGCTCATGATTGTTCTTCACGGGGTCACCAGTGTGGTGGATGAAGTGGGTGTAGGTATCACGACGGTGGTGAAGAAAAGATGGTACTCACAGTCTGGGTGTTTAATCCCACACACACACATACATCCAAAGTTATAGAAGATAGAAGGCACGATAGAGAGCAAAGCACAGATATAGTCAAAGATGGAAGATAGGCGAAGAATAGCACAGCACAGATAGGTATACACGGAAAGTCTAAAGCACTAGGTAGTTGCGGCTGGTATGATAGGCAAGCAAAGCAGCGTGCGCTCGGCGTCAGAGAGGTGTCTCGACTGGTGGTCCGGGGACGGCGCACACGCACCCTACGCATGACCCGCGGCCAGGTAGCTGTGACCTACTTTCGGCCAGCGGCCGCACGCCGTCGTGCGGGGACTAGTCGATAGTCGATATCGACACACTGGTACGCATCGCAAGGTGTCGATAAGAATAGGTATTGTAAATATAATATTAGTGTAGTGTGTAGTGTAGTTTAGATATAAGTAAATATTTGTAAATAATAAATATGTATTTTTGTAAATATTATATGTTATATGGAATATATAAATAGATATTAAGAAGTGATATTATAAGTAGGTAAGGACCCTACATACTTATAAGACTTACAGAATAAACATGTATGAGAAGAATGTTAGAAATTTCATCTTCTTTCTACTTCCCATAGACACTTTTGCCACAAAGTCAACTGTTGAGACATTATTTAAAAAAAACCTAATTTTGGCACATTCAATTCAAGATGGCGGCTCGCGCCTTTTCTTCTCAAGGTCGAAAATTTGGATTTTTATTAGGCCTTCATACCTTAACAACATAACATCATAAACGCTTTTACTCCACCTTTTGTAGGGCAAAAATACCTACAGACTGGATTATACGGAAAATCGCTCCGTTTTTATGGCAGAGGCGGCATACGAGCTTGCGGGTCGCCTGATGGTAAGCAATCACCGCCGCTCATGGACATCCGCGACACCAGAGGTATCGTTGATGGGTTGCCGCCCTTTTAAAAGAGGTGTGGGCCTCCGGCACACTCACAAACCAGACGAAACACAATAGTAGATACTATTATTTCACGCTGATGTTATGTGAGAGGGTGGTACTTCTCCGGACGAGCGGGCCCATTCTTGCTGTGAAACAGCATAGCTCTACCACTAGCAGAACAGAAGATTAGAAAGATTTGAAGTGAAAGAACGTCATCAACGTGAAGTTTAATATTTTAATCGCAAAACACTTTTCAATCACTCATACTCTCATCCACTCAGGCTTTTATGTATGTCAAACAGAATTCAATTCACGCGAAGTGGCCCAAACTAATGTACCCATTGTACCCGCGGACATACATCATCTTGCCGGTACCTGCTCGGATCTGAATAGATACCCCATATCATTGCCTCGTGAATTGTTCATAAATCTTCCTGTATGCCGCCTTTTGTTTAGCCCTCGGTGAATGCCCTGGGCTTAGGCAAATCGGGCCCCGTTTCACTCGGAATTGGGAACGAACGACGCAAGTGCTATCCAGAAAATCTTTTGTATAGTTTTGCTCTTTATCTTTATCGCTGTCCATTTTATCTGTCTCTGTCTGTATAAGCTGTCTAATTCATTCGTAACATATGACACAAAATTGTGTAAAAACGCGTTTTTTTGTTTAATATTAACTTATTTATCTGCTTGCGTAAAAAAAGCAAAATAATGTAATGTAGAGTTTTCAATTTGTTGCGACGAATCAAAACACTATATTTGAATTTCAAGCAAACAATTTGACAAATAAGAACGTCATAAAATAAATTAAATATTTTAATGGCAAAACACTTCGCAATCACTCACACTCTCATCCACTCGTACTTAACAGGCAATCCAACACGTCCCGAAAGACTCTACACCCCCCTACGTGTGTCGTACGCAAATGGGCTTTTATGTCAAACAGAATTCAATTCGCGCGAAGTGGCCCAAACTAATGTACCCATTGTACCCGCGGACATACATCATCTTGCCGGTACCTGCTCGGATCTGAATAGATACCCCATATCATTGCCTCGTGAATTGTTCATAAATCTTCCTGTATGCCGCCTTTTGTTTAGCCCGCGGTGAATGCCCTGGGCTTAGGCAAATCGGGCCCCGTTTCACTCGGAATTGGGAACGAACGACACAAGTGCTATGCAGAAATTAGTTTGTTTTCATAGTTTTGCTCTTTATCTTTATCGCTGTCCAATTTATCTGTCTCTGTCTGTATAAGCTGTCTAAATCATTCGTAAAGTATGTCACAAAATTTTGTAATAACGCGTTATTTAAATTTAACATTAAATTACTTATCTGCTTGCATAAAAATAAGCAAAATAATGTAATGAAGAGTTTTCGATTCGTCACGACGAATCAAAACACTATATTTGGATTTTCAAGCAATTAATTTGACAAATAAGAACGTCATTAAAATAAATCCAAATATTTTAATCGCAAAATACTTCGCAATCACTCATACTCTCATCCACTCGTACTTAACAGACAATCCAACACGTCCCGACAGACTCTACACCCCCCTACGTGTGTCGTACGCAAATGGGCTTTTATGTCAAACAGAATTCAATTCGCGCGAAGTGGCCCAAACTAATGTACCCATTGTGCCCGCGGACATACATCATCGTGCCGGTACCTGCTCGGATCTGAATAGATACCCCATATCATTGCCTCGTGAATTGTTCATAAATCTTCCTGTATGCCGCCTTTTGTTTAGCCCGCGGTGAATGCCCTGGGCTTAGGCAAATCGGGCCCCGTTTCACTCGGAATTGGGAACGAACCACACAAGTGGTTTGATAATGAATCTTACGTGACTATTGTTCGCTGTTAGTTCGTCGTTGTGTAGTGTGTTTGGTTTAATTCCGGGCTTTTAGTGATAATAACTTTCCTATTTACTTGTGAATTAATTTAAATGCCTTAGTATTTAAGGTAACAATAGAAGTAGGTAATGTTGGCATAGGAACTACTTGGAAATTTTATGAAAATAAAATATCTTTGTCATTCAACAATCAATAATGTTTAGCAACGATAATAAATGATTGTTGACCAAAAATCATATCAATTATTATTTGTTTAGATTTTATGGAACAATCCATTTAATATTACGTTTCGAATAAAAGTCAAATACATGGTTTCTAAAAAGTTATATTACAAATGTTATATTTGAGAAAGTACAAAATTTTAACAAAAGTCTTAACAAGAATTCTAAAATTGTTTTAATTACTTTTAAAACAAAGCTTTGAAGCTTAAGTAACATAGAATGCATTAATTAACTCCACTTCTTTATTATACTGTCTCGTCAGACTAAAAACAATATTTTACTATTTTTCAAGAACCAACTTATTAAGTAAATACCACAATAATTTTAATTTGGAGAGCTTCTTATACATATTTGCCTTTTCTTAACTAACATCGTAAATATTCATCGTAAGTTATCATGATATTGCTCTTTGTAGAGTAATTTTGTAGTAAAATAATATATACAAATAATATAAGTCTTTTTTTTTGTTTAACGTACAAGTTTTATTTTTGGTAGGTATAGGCCTTTCTTCACCAAAAATCTTGTTAAACTAGGCGAATGCAATTTTTCATTGCTAAGCATTGCAAAAATTTTGCTTAAAATTAAGTCAAAACTCATTGGTAAGTATGCATTACATCAAATTTTAACAACTAAATTAATTCTTGTTAAAAATAACGAAAACTAGACAAATTATACAAAACAGCAACAAATGGAATGAATAATTAACGAAATACGGCTTACCACCGTAAACTCCGCGATCTCCCAACCGAGATGTAACGGAGAATATAAAACAAGATCAGATTCAAAGTCGAGGTATCTAAATTAATTTAGCAAGCACGCTTGAGCCGAGGCGTCAGACCGCACACCCGACTTCTATACAAACCCTAATTTATGAAAGCAAGACGGATGAAGTTAGTATAAAATTATTATCATAATTTCTCACCGAAAACTTCCGAGTGAGTTTCTGCCATGAATATGCATTGCGAAAGTTTACCGCGTGAGAACTTTTTATGAGGCCTGTCTGAATACTTGTACTATTGTTGTAATTTGCATTTTTACTTCCACATTACTTTGACGTTTTGCTGCGGTATTTAGTGTTTAATGCGTTACGGTTAATTCATTATTCATAACGCTTATTAAACAAGTTAGAAGTTTTGGTGTTTCGTCGAATTTGCATTTTTCCTTAACACAATTTTCGCCAGTGCTGGCCGACTTTTGATATTTTTAGAGTTAATCGCATCCGCTCTAGATGTAACGAGAAAATTAGAGGGAGTACGTACGATAATTTAAAAAACGAATTCAAACTGCATGTATGAATTCTTTTGCAGACTAAGAACAATTTATTATTAGAAGGAAAAATATAATTTATCGTGTAAAGTGAAAAAAACATATTCAGCATATGCATAACTGTTGCAATTATACTCGTAATACGATTTAACAGAATTGCTGAAAAAACACATATTTTTGCAAAAAATATGTTAACAAGTATTTTGTCTACACAAAGACACAGCCACTTATTCACTTCAAATTACTGACATATCGCAATAATTATCACAATCACACACACACACACATACTTTTGGCTTTTCCCAGTGCTCTGCTGAGTATAAACGTTTCTTTATGGGGTGTGTGAACAAAAGCAAATCTTAAAATAAAAATAAATTTCCCGTTTACGAATATATTTCAAATAAAAGATCTCTTGAAATCTAATTTCATCAAAGCACGAAATCTTGTTTCAAAGTGAATGACAAAAAAATCACAGACGTTTTTTATTACATCAAAGCTATTTCGTTTAAAATGTTTTTGATTGACACCAAAAATTCGGCCTGTAAAAGTTTTCGAACGTGGAGCGACTTTTTCCCATATTTCAAAACCTGGTGTACACAATATATTTTCGTATTTGGATGTCACTTTTTGTTACAAAGATAAACAAAATGTTACATACATAAAAAAATATAAACTATCGGCCTTTAATGTCCCACTGTAGGGTAAAGGCCTCCATAATTTGAAATCATGATTTCGTGACAAAACTGCATGTACGAACCAAGCTTTCCAAATGCCGGTTGGTGATCACAAACCCGGGATGTATTCAGAAAAATCGACACACATTTTGCCCGACCCAGGAATCGAACCTAGGACCTCCAGACCACAGCCCCGTACTTAAAAAACGAGACCATCGAGTCGTTAAAAGTGTATTTGATAAAATGCATTCATATAGTTGTTTTGATGTTGTAGAAAAATGGATTAACGAATAATTGTGATCCCATACTACGGCATAAGTAGGTATATCGTTGAGGTCATAACCTTTTCAAACATAGAAATAGACATTATATTAGGTTGGATTTGTAAGGTATATCCACATTTCAGTAAAAGCTTTCACACATATATTTCGGCTGGAAACACGGCGACCCATTTCAAGTCTTTTCACTGCCTTCCATCTCATGAAAGAAAGCAATAGGGTCTAGCTTCGAATAGCTGCTTGAGATTGTGAGAAACAAAAAGGACTAATGAAAGTGGAACATAATTGGACAAGGAATTTTATTACATCTTGGAAAGTTGTAAATTTTCTTGAAGCCAACACCAGCGTAATGGAATATTGTTAAATTGAGATCTTTAACTTACAATTACATGTTTCTACAAGTACAAAGTTCTAAGGTACCAAATAATTGAATTGAAAAGTAAGCCCCTTTCAGTTTTGACCCAAGGTTACAGTCTCTTAGCAGAAACAAAGCGCAATAGTTATAGGAATGCTAGTTTACTGTGGTTTTAATTAAGGTGGAGGTGCCCCTCATAGACGAGCGGCTCATTCGGGTTGAAGTTCCACTAAGCTCTACCTCTCTTAACTTACTCCACCTTTTTGAGAGAGGTAGAGCTTAGTGGAACTTCCACCTGGGCTCACGTCTTACCCTAAGCTTACTGAATTAAAATTTCCAAGGTCGAATTAAAAAGAAATCATGATATAGACATAAAAGAAATTGCACTCTATATGAGAGCAGCGATTGTCACAAAGAGGTGGAACTGAGTGGTTCGCGACACGGACCCAGCGCACTGCGTCCCGGCGTTGTCACTGACACAGGAGAGTAATGCGACGGATACTTTTACGCTTTGATCTATGGCGCACTCGCGTTCTGAAATCTTTGCCAGCTTTAGTTTAGCCTTTTATGAGTATTGCTGCAAAAGACAATGTTGCATTCCGCTATTGGATTTTTAACGTATAATAAAACAAAAATGAATGATTAAGATGATTTTACTCATTATGAATTAATCCAGGATTGGAGTGAAATGTACGCAGCGTCAATTTTATCAGCAATAACCAAAATAAATTAACTAGGAACAAAAATACAATAAGAAAGTAATTATAATATTATCGCCTACAAAAGCAGCCGCACGTCGCACTTCACATGACTAGCGGCGAATGTCACAAAGAGGTGGAACTGAGTGGTTCGCGACACGGACCCAGCGTTGTCACTGACACAGGAGAGTAATGCGACGGATACTTTTACGCTTTGATCTATGGCGCGCTCGCGTTTTGATATCTACGTTGGTTTAGATTCTATGTATGCAGCTTTAAAACATAATGTTAAATACGCTTTTGGATTTTAACGTAGAACTAGCGGCCGCCCGCGACTCCGTCCGCGTGGATTTCGATTTCCAATAGCCTAAAGCCTTCCTCGTCAAATGAACTATCAAACACAAAAATAATTTTTCAAATCGGACCAGTAGTTCCTGAGATTAGCGCGTTCAAACAAACAAACATACAAACAAACAAACAAACATACAAACAAACACTTCAGCTTTATATATTAGTATAGATAAACAAAAAATAACATTAAAGTAGAACTGACGAATAACTTATGTGTTTCGAAGCAAAAAAATATTCTTCACACTTCTTTTGGATTTTGATTATTATAATTACCCACAGGAATAACATTTATTAAATACATAACGTAAAGTAGAAATCCTAAATTGAAGTGCAATACCACGTTAAGTTTCAAACATACAGAAACATAACAACCAGTAAAGAACTGAAAAAAAATAGTCAAAACATCGACTGAAAAAGCAAAACAAAGCTCCTTCAAGCTATTGTCCTCCACATAGTGGCATATGGTAAAAAGAAGTGGAATTGAATGGTCATGGTTTGAGTGACGCAGAATCCTGTCCTGTGGTAAACTGACAATGTCAGAAACATCATATTTGTAGAGTGATGCGAACGATACTTTTTATATGAAATTCTCTTTCATATTCCCCGCCTCAGCTAGAGTACAATTCTCACGTATTGGATTCTCGCATTCCGGAAATACATACATTGTTATAGAATATTTCCTTATTTTGTATTTTCAATATTTCTCCATAGATTCGAAGTTGAAACGCATGCTACAGCAACTAATGAATATTCACGCTATAATCGGAAGATCAACTATTACATGTACATTTTAGTTTTGACCATTTTTTGGTATCTATTTGAATATTTTATGCATGCATGTCATGTTTGTTTGAGTCCTAATACATTGGATAAACACTTTAGTAAATTGAAATTCTAACTAACTTGATATTTAACAAATCTTCAACTATTTAATCATTCACACAAACCTTTAAATTCTTTGCAAACGCTTTAATTTCGTCGCAGACAAAGCAGACACAAATGTGTATCGCATCGCACTAGCAATTCGATAAAGAGGGCTATAAAAAATCCATTTCCCTCGTAGGAGTTTTCAACTTAACCACACAGCTTACTTTGTTCTAGCGATTGTAAAATAAACAGCGCTAGAAATAAAACAGTATCGATCCCCCCACATCTACAATCCCAATTGTAAGGAGTGTCTGTCTGTTGCATAGCAAAGATGTGTCGCATCGAATGCAAATCGAATACTCCGGTTGAATTTAGATTTTGTAATATGCACTTCCTTGTAATATCCTACCTATCACAACCTATCCTCATAGGTTGTGATAGGTTCGTCTTTCAAATTCTGTTTCAATGCATTAGGGCTATTAATTACGGATGAACGTAAGAATTTTACAGTCCAATTGGGTAACTATGTACATTGTAAAGCAATGCTGCGATGTGGCAATAGCTGGGTAGTATTGGGCGATATTCACTTATATATTACTAGTGTCTACCTGCCCGAGTTATCAAGATAAGTCAACCCATACTCTACCCGCATAAAAATCCATTCAGTAGTTTGAGAGTGATTGAGGGAGAAACACATCGAAACAAACAATCTTTCACATTTTAAATATAAGTATGATTTTTATGCATGCTTGTCGAACAGTAGTATGTAGGATTTGAATCCAAAGTCTTTGGTGCGCTGCCAACGGCCATCATACTATGTAAATATTAATTTTCATATGAATAAATCAAAAGCCATTATACCAAATAATAGCTGCGGCATTCTCAATAATTTCTTAATACCAAAAATGTCAAGGCTAAATTGCTTGGGAAATAAGTATACACAAAACTAACCGTTAATAGCCACAACTTTACGATAAAACATTGCTAACCCGGCGATCAAAAAGAAAAATGCGACAAAAACTGCACGTAACACAGCCGTTCGATCGACTGAAACGGTCTTTCATTAAAGTAATAGAGCTATTAAGTTAAATACGGTGAAAGAAACAAAACTACAGGCCACAACCACGCCAATACCGAGATGCCTGAATAATGGCAAACTCAGGCAATGTGGTTATGAATTATTTATACGCTCGAACATTGAACTTTAGAAAGAACTAACGGCCGCCTGCGACTTCGTCCCCGTGGATTTCGGTTTCCGCACACAAAGTGTTGTATTATAGCTTAAAGCCTTCCTCGACAAATAGACTGTACAACAAAAAAATATATTGGTGATCTGATAACAAACCCGAACTGTGATCGGAAAAATCGACCCGAGAGAGTGTGTTTGAACGCACTTATCTTAAAAACTACTGGCTAGAATTGAAGAAACGCGGCCGCAGTTGCAGGCGGCCGTTAGTCTTTTATACGCTTGAACATCGAACTTTAGAAAGAATCACTGATAAAATTAAAATTCTATGTGGTTTCGCTGTTCTTTTGTTCAGTATGATACGGTGAAAGTTGGTGTACACTTTATGAGTGTTATGATACTTGAGAGAGGATTTTTATATCCAAGTGGCGAAATATGGGGAAAAGCTAAAGGTTTTATGATGTCATTTTGTGATACACCTTGTGAGTGTTGAGGTTAGGGCTAATAATGTAATGATATTATGGACATGAAAAATTAAACTTTTATACTCCTAATGGGCCCTAGTTGATTTTTTATAGTTTTATTTTATATAATATGATACAATCTTTGTCATTTTTTTGATAACTAATAATCACCGCACTTTGCTCGAGAATTTTACAGTGTTAAGAATTTATCTACTATATTGTGTCACTAAATTACCAATGTTTAAATAACAATTAATACGAAGTTGAATCCATTATGTACATACCAGTATTTACGAGTATTTAATTACATCCGATGCACTTTTCACGCTCAATTTCACTTGTAATATGGCACTGCAATTTACTGTAATATACTCGTATTTTCATTTAATAGGTATCATATTCTCGCTGCATCAACACTACGTATTAAAATGGCCGAACAGAAGTTCATAAATTACACTGTAATAGACATTTATATTTGCTTTATTACTGTCACGTTTG
Source organism: Nomophila noctuella (assembly GCA_958496325.1). Taxonomy (NCBI): domain Eukaryota; kingdom Metazoa; phylum Arthropoda; class Insecta; order Lepidoptera; family Crambidae; genus Nomophila; species Nomophila noctuella. The sequence goes on along the minus strand of OY292491.1, from coordinate 3,596,030 downwards.
GTACCAAAATAATTATAAATTACCAAAAAACCACATATATTAATCTGATATGTAGTATACTTAACAGATACATAATACATATTATTACACCCAGACCAGGGTAAACGAATACAAGTATGGTCATTCATGAACCCTAGCCGGTTTTTGATCTAATAGTCAACTTTCTGGCCATAACATTAACGGGTCGTCAAATTATATTCGCAACGGACTTTGAACAGTCAAACGACAAATCTTTTGAACGAAACAATACTCCTAATTACATCAAATAAGTACTTTTCTGTCTTGAGCTCAGCTTGAACTCAGCGCTAACTTTGTGAAATTAATTTCACCTACGCGGCTATAACGAAAACCAGAACGGACAATGTTTCCGAAGTTTAAATGAGTTTCAACTTTTATGTTTAGTAATGTAATTCAATATTGAAACGGGTGACAGCGTGTCCGCTTTCTTTTATTAAAAGTACAGGCGAGATTTGACCGTATCCCGAAGATTTAGAGTCTATTATAGTCTAAAAATTAAAATCCACCCCACCTCTTTCACTTTGCAAGCTTTTTTTTACCAATGAACGCCTTAATTCAACTTCCCTAAGTTTTTCATTGAGTTCATTAAATGTAGATGACTTTGAAGAATGAGGCTCGGCATTCTAATTAAACAAATTGTAAGGCGCCGACGTATGCCTTCTGCAATTTGAAGCAGAACGCAACTTTCTCTGAAACTTTTTAACGCTGATGAGTTGTAGCTCCAGGCCGCAATTTAAACTTTGAATTAATTATGAATTCCTTGAATAAAGATGCACGAATACGCTCTTGTGACGTGTAATTTAGAAATTTTCCCCAGGCGTAACCGTATGAAATAAACATTTGCATTGCTCATCGCCGACTTTAACTCACTACTGGAGAAGTTGGGCTGAGTTGCGTTCAAAGGTAACTTTACACAGTTTTGGTACAATTTTATCTGACATTACAGCTTCTTTGTCGAGAACTGTTCGTATCAACTTATTCGTTTTGTATAAATTTACTTCTTTACAGAGCGTTTACAAGAAAATTTTGTGATTTTCTTAATTTGCTGGGGTAATTTTTAACTTAAAAACCGAATAGTACTTGTAATCACAATCTGAAGTCAATAATCTTAATAATTAGTTGTACTTGTATCTCGGCTGGGTTAAGACTCTTATGATCTTAACTCTTAATTTCAATTGAGAAAATTATGTTGAACAAATAACAACAATATTGCTTAACAATACAAGATAAGCAATATTAGTAAATAATACAAGTTATACTCGAATTCAATATTTCTAGAAAGATAATGATACATAAAATTTTGTATAAAACTACAAATAAATTTAAATGTATGCAGGTAAAGTTTGTTAACCGCATGATTAATAAATTAAATATACCTCTTTATTAAAGTCTCGTATCACATAATTATTATATGTATATAACAAATCGCGAGTGTATTTTTACACATTCAATTTAAAGGGAGTCGTGCAGCACCGTATCAAACGAACAAAGATAGCGTGAAATGAGGTCAGAAATATAAACATCAAAACATCATTATCCTCTGAAATGAATGAGCTCCGTTTAATGTTTGGAGGTACCAAAATAACAGCCGTTTCACTTTGTTTTAAAAGGAAATTTGTAACAAAAGCAGGACAATATTTAGCAATGTTTATTTGAGTGTTATGTATCTGGATAAACAGCTAATATTTTAAAAACATACTCTGAGGAAGATGTACAAAATTATTGGTTTCTGTTCGTGGACCAAAATCTTTATGATCTGTTTTTTATAATATAGTTATAATGTATCCCGCAAAAGTTGGACTGTCCCATGCATTACTGTTATTATTTACCCAGATAATATGTAACATTTAATATAAAAAACTCTTCTGATTGAGCTCTGAATTTAACGACCTATTTTTCTTCAAACATTAATATGTCGAAAAATTTTTTTTTAAATCAAATAAGACTTTCTTTGAGATCGCAAATCTACAGCCCAGTGAACTTAATACACTCTTATAATGTAAACAAACCGTGACGCTATTTACAAAAAGAGGCTTAGGGACAAATTGAAAAGAATTACACACTTAGGGAGAGGGGGACTTTATTAACTGATTACTTCAGTCTGTGAGGACATATTTTCGCAATTTCGTCGCCGCAACGAAGGATACATCAGGCTATAAATTAAGGGCAATGGCGTCGACCTGCTATGAGTTTTATAGAGATTTATGCGTGCGATTATCGACCTACTTAAACTGGTTTAGTCTCATTATATTAATGAAACAGTGACTAAACCACTCTAGTTTGAAACCCCTCATGTCGTGTGTTCCCAAGTGGTAGCCGCCATTATACATAGGTTATCCTCTGAAAATATATTTGTCGTGGCCATATCGTTGAAATAAACAATTCATGAAATGGCCAAATCAGTTTGATCAGGTCGTGAAATCGTCTAAATTTCTTTGGGACGAAAAACTTGTATGATGTATGTAGGTTCAGGTTATTTTTTTAAACCCTTTAAAACTTTCTCCTTTCACTGTTGGATAGATGCAATAATTATTATTCTGAAATTTTCATTTCAAATATGGCCACGACATATACATATGTGTACCTACCTACTCATAAAAAACTTAGTAAATTGACATGTTATTCAATGAAGTGTCTTGAAGATAAAGCGGTACAATTATGGTTGATTCTGCGGGCTAAAGGTTTGTTAGCTAAATACATAAATTAAGTCAATAAAAAAGATATACAATAATATAATAAATTGCGAGCAAAAGCGACCTGCAGCGTGTTTTATTGTGATTAATGCGTTCCATTATCGATCGACTAAACTAGTTAGATGTCATTAGTTCGTGGGCTGTACGGTTATTTGTTATCAAATTTTAGATAATGTGTTACCTACTCGTGTATTGAGTGAGTAATTAATTTGAAATTCAAATCGCCAGTCAGGCTAATTTGTGATGAAATACAACATGTACAGTACTAAAGGCCTTTTGAAACTATGTGTTTATACTTAAGTGCAGATGTGATTCAAACACTTAATTGAATGTAGATGGCTCAAGCAAGCCGTGCTTGCCAACTCAATAATCCTTTTTCCTCAGATACAAGAGGTTACAACCGACCGAATGTTGTGTGATGAACATAGGTATTTGTACTCGAGTCATGGATGTTTATGAGAGTATGAAAGTATTTCTGTCCGTTCGCTAGCTTCGAGCTTACTTTAGGGCTAGGCAGTTGGTGTCTTAGTCCAGGAATTTAATTTATTTAGGTATTTATATAAATAAGCGACATTTTAAAAAGATATGATTAAAACAATCAGTCATGAATGAATACTCATGAATTAGGCACATAAATAAAAAAGAATATAAATAAACAGTCATTGAATGTGACAACAGTATTAAATTCCTAATATCAACACATCCACAGAACAACCATTCTTTGTTCGCAGCAAAAATAATAAATTCCGAAACAAAAGCTATTGGATACCAAAATGCGAACACAAAGCTTGTATCTCCTGTAAAGCAATATCCGAAGTGGGACATCGAAATATTGAAGTGGAGTATTTTTAATTTTAGCTGGGCCCGCACCTGTACTCCTTTTAATATTTTCCGCTTAAATTAATGAAGTACCTACGCATATTTGTCGGGAAGAGGTAGGTTTAGTATTTGGTATAGTTTTTGGGTACCTACTTTTTGCATACAAATAAATATTATAAATGTACGGCCAATGTTCCGTTCTCATTTCCTACGTCATTATGAATTATCGTTGGGAAAATACATCTATTCATGTCCTATTTAGGACTCCTAATTTTTGAGAGAGTACAATTAGAGTAGACTGTAACTACATAATAATATTAAGTCAATAAAATCCGACGATGACCATCTGGTGCCTTGAAAGCCGAGGAATCTAATCATTCACCGTTGTTTTCCATTACGTCCCTTTATTGGTGTAAAGCAATCTAAGTCTTCATACTTATTTTGATAGGGTGTAACTTGCCGACTCAAAACCTTTACTGCAAATATTCAGCCGAAGCCGCGTACTCACAGTTTTAAATAGACAGTCACGAGCAATAACATGCTTACATATTATCGACTCTTATGTTCAAGAAATAAGGTTCATATTTGAATGTGTTATTATACATGTTAGTGCTCATGACTGTACCCTATATCAGTGAACACGACACATCCAATACTACGTACGCACATTCCACATATCCCAAGCCCAACACCATTTATCAATTTCGTCTAACCTGTTTCATTTGAACGAATTACTTGACAAAAGCGGCTCTGCGGCGAAAATTATTCACTGAGAACAAAAGCACCCACGTCTCCTGCCAGGTGTCTGATTCATTGCGCAGTAAACAAAGGACGATTTTTAAAAGCCCTCAACATGAGTGGGATTGGTTGCGATATAATTCAGTCTCGACCCTTGATTTGCGGACTGTCTGGGTCAGACTAAAGTTGACTTTTGTTATTAATGCCCTCACTGGTATATTACGTATGACCTACTCAATTAATCAGTTTTCATGCGGTTGAATTTATGTTTACTTTAAACCATTCAGGCAATTTATATCTTAATAGCTGGCCGTCTAATTCATTTTTACTGACGTAGTCCACTTAGAGCACAAAACCGAATAGCACAATATTGAATAGTACAACTCCTTGTCCGCGAACAGCACACATTATTTTTTATGACATGTGCTATTCTCTGATACAAATTGGCAAAAGTGAATTTACAATACACATTTTTTTTCAAATAAAACAAAAAACATGACTTGATTGCAATACGATAAAAGAACACATAAGTCTATCCTCATAACTTTGAATAAACGTACATAATCATCATCATTTGCCTGCCCTGTTCCCAGTTTATCTGGGGTCGGCGCAATAAACGTACATAATACAAAGAAAAAATAAAAGCTATACAAAAAGGTTTATTTTCCATAAAAGCATTGTCATTGGAAAACAATAAATAAGTTCGAGTGTTAAGAAAACAAAATAAACGAAACCCTTGCTATCCATAATATTATGCTTCGATAAGCGTGAAAGTCATTTCCTTGACATTTGCTTTGCAAACAAACAAATATTGGATACCCATATCAACGCCCTAGTTGCCTACTTACAGTTGCGTCGCCTGTCAAAGTGTCCAACTACATAGTAATACAGGTTACGGCAACTTTAGTTGTGAACATGGTGATGCCTTATTGTAAGTGAGTTTAGGTTTATTTTGCTGGACAGTTGTGGGATAAGTTTGCGGACTTGCCACGTGTGTTGTCAACGAACGGAAGAATGCGTGACGTCTTTCGAACGTTCCTTCAATAAAAACAAACCCTTTATTGAAGGGGCGTTGGAAAGTTTGAAACTTAAATGTCCGAGATATTGTGCAGCTTATATGACATGCTTTACCTATATATATTTTTTTTGTGTGTCGAGTAGCAAAAATTTAAAACAAAACGGCTCTCAAAAATTTTTATATAAAAAATAAAAATTTATTTCGAAATTAATGCATGTGGTCTTATCCCTTTATTTCTTCTGATACGACTCTTGAAAAACAAAATCCTGATCACAAACAAAAAAACACACCTAATACTGTGATATTTAAGTCTTTTTATGACGATAGAACCTATGCCTTCGCAACCTTTTATTTTTTAGGGAAACCATGGCTCGTGTACAATAGGGTGGAGCGTCAATGTATGGAGAAAAATAAAAGTCATCGGATCGATTGTGAATACCACTAAAAAGTTGTATTGGCATAAATTATACGTAATTACGTTTTTAATTATTTTTTTTGACATATTTTTTAGCCCTCTACCTCAGCTCAAAGTTTCAATTATTTGGTTAAATCAGGCATATTTTAAAACATTTTTATAATTTTACAGATGCGTCAATAATATTATATTTTGCTGTACAGATAACATTTAAATACTCATTTTATGAAAGTAAATTTTTATTTAGCAAAAACATAAATATTTTTGGATAAAACATCAACAGAAAATGTAGGAAAATTTCGAGAAATTTCGCCTTCTATAGTATTTTTTATGGTATTTGAAAATATATTTTTTGTTTAAAAATACAGCATAACTGCATGCTATTTCTATGTAGCATGAATAATTATGTCTCTAGCTATCTGGTTAAATCACCAGCTACAGTAATCAGCCTTCGGTGCCCATCTTAACATATCACTTATGTGTGTCAAGAATTAATCAGGGAGCTCAACATTATTTTGGAATGTGATGCTAATAGGTCATCCAATTATTTGACACTGATATATTTTAGCATCGGGGAAGTTGCTACTTGTGATTTTAGCTAAATAATTATAGTCTGTGTAGACATTGGCACAAGCTTAGTTTCGAAACTTCGTATAAGAATGTTGAACTTAAACATTCTTATACTAGATTTCGATCGATTTCTTGTCGCGAGTTTTCGTCTGAGTCTCAACTCCTTTATGTGTAGCATGCTATCACATAACCAATAACAGGTTTCCGGAATCAGCAAAAAGTGCATTTCTCTTTGTTTATGGATGAATAATATTTTAACATCAGGGTTCAACTATCGAGAAAATGCGTAAACGCAAGTTCAAACCCGCGTCTACTCTACAATTACATTGTTTAAGTCCTTGTTAAAATTTTATTTCTTTTTTAATACAAAACCACTCAGGGACATAACCTTTAGTCTCATCAGAACCACACCAACACTATTCAATTGGTAGATCAATGACTTCATTACCGGCCCGAGATTGACCATTTTACATGATGGTGATTCTCAGGGCTGTAACTAAGCTGTTTTGATCTAAGCAATTACATATAGCCTGATGGTATCTCAGTAAAATATCTTCTGAATCGAGACCTGGAGTGTGTTCTTTGCTGGTTCAGACGGGTAATCAAGTGGAGCGGAGATGGAACCATTAAACAGAAATCTTCATAAGATGGAAAACCTTATTTAAAATGCCTGCTAAGCTGCGTCATCAATGGTTTCACCACCGCTCTTGATAAATCGTATGAACCAGCTTATGATATGCTTCAGGCTTCATTTTTAGAGAAAGTTTGTTGTGATGCCTTCAGGGTAAAGGTAACTGCTTATATAAATAATAAAAAGGCAGAGGTCCTATTACTTCTAAGTTGCAGCTCGAAAAATCTCCATCGGTTTTCTAAAATCTGCCCCGCGAAGTTGCACTTTTTTTAATTTACCATGGCCAATCCACAATAATTCCACAATTCTGTTTAATTTAGTTTTTCTTCTGTTCTGTTTAGTTTGATTTATTTATTTGAAGGGTTGGCATTGTCTTAATATTCGGTTAACCGTAGTTAAACACCGAGAATGAGCGCTTTTTTCCTGAAATTTTCCGCACGTTTCTCTTTTGGACATTATTCCGTAACAATATAAAACTGACAACTTAAAATATATTGCTATTACAAGTAATAGTTATCTAGTAAGTAGATGATTACATAATGTGGAATTAGAAATTAAAATAATGCATAAATAGTAACAATCTCAACTTACAAAAGTACCAACTTGAGTGTTAATTTTCTTCACTTACAGATGTCTTATATCATATATGAATGTAATGTTTATAGGTATATTACAGCTTTTTGTAACCATAATACGATCGGTTTTAGTGTTTATGAGTCATAAAAAGTGAAAACGATCGATATTTTTTGTTATACGATATGTTATATATAGGTCGATCTGACGATTTTTCGTAATTCTTCAGAGGGCGGTAGAGGGCTAAAAATATATTCCAATATTTTTTTTATTATTTTTTTCAAGTAAATAGAAGTATAATGCAACTTTTTAATACTATTCAATAACGAAAATCCAAAAAAAAATTTGACGCTCCACCCTAGTGTACAAGTGGCGATGTTCATCACAACAACATTTGGCTCTAGCGGGATTCGAACCCACGACTCTTGGTTTTATAGGCAGGGTCTCTGACCACTAGACCAACGGGCCTTTCAAAGATATTTTTTTTATTATTTCTCTCTTGAGTTTTCTTCCTAAAGTGCAGAATATCATGTTTTAGAGCAAAGAAGGTCATAGAAATAGCATTAAAGTATATTAATACTAGCGGCCGCCCGCGACTCCGTCCGCATGGATTTCTTTTTTTCGAAATAAAAAGTAGCCTATGTTCTGTCTCAGGGTCTAAAGATTGTCTGTACCAAATTTCATCAAAATCGGTTGCAAGGTTTAAGCGGGAAAGCGTAACAGACAGACAGACAGACAGACAGAGTTACTTTCGCATTTATAATATTAGTTGGGATATGTTGAATACGAGCATGATCATCACTGAATATAGTCGTATTTATCTATAGATTATTATTATTAAAGTTGGCATGTAAAGGAAACGCCACGGGTATAGCGATCGTGATTTATTTGCGAGTCATAAATAATTTTCGTTTCCGTTTGCGTTTTATTATTATTCGACAGAGAAAAATATAGCTCGTGAAATTCCTCTCACTAGGAAAAGGTAGGTAGATAAGTACAAATAATTAATTGTTTGTTTTATTATACGGATAAAAGCGTTATGTTTATTTATGTAGCGGTAAATAAATGAATGCACCGTAAAGGCATAAGTTTTACTTATTATTTTGCTATATTGTATATAACTAATGATTACTCACAGCATTGTCCGCGTTATCATGATTCCTGTGGGAGCATTAAATCGTGATAATTTATTTATTTATTTTAGATGTACAAAACAGGTGACAGCCATTCATAATATAATAACAAAACAATATTAACTTAAAAACTAGGTTGAAACCCTTACCTATGTACATACTACGTATTATAAACCTAAGCAGAGAGTAAGTCAATGTCATAACATCAATTTAAAACTTCGAACAGTAAAATACAAATTACTAATTTTTACAACAATAAAATAAAATAGTGACATTATTAGCTAGATGATAAAAAGTATCCTATCCCTTAAGTCAGCCCATACCCTGCCTGAATACCAAATTTCATCAAAATTCATTCCGTAGAGTCTGATTGATTGACGGATAAATATCGAAACAAACATCTTTTACATTTATAATTTTAGATTAATTCATGTTGCGGTACAGCAACTACTCCAAAACATTTATTCATCACAGTATTTTCACAACAATGTTGAAGGGCGCCTGAAATGAATATATTTTTTTAGTTATGACTCTTTCAGAACTCACATATATTATCACTTTCACGTGCTGTATTTTTTTATTGATGTGAAAGTTTTATAAAATTTAACACGCAAATATTGGTATCCCTACTAAACCTTCGTGTCCGTGTAAGTAAAGAAAAATTGGCCAAGTGCGAGTCGGAATCTCGCACACCCTCAGTGCGAGATTCCGACTCGCACCGGTTTTTTGTCAATCAAATATTTTGTGGTAATTTTTCGGTACCTACTGTTACTTGCCCGGATTGTAAGGGGCGCTGGGTTTGATTACCGCCTGATCCAATTAAGATCTGATTAAATTTTCTTTGTTTATCATTTTAAGAAATACTTCATAAATGTATTATAATGCTAAGCATGCTTTTCATACATAAAATAAATAAACAAAAACCTACTGTTAATAGAAATTAGAAAATACTAGAAGGTACTTGTTTTGTAGGCCCATAAAATAAAAATTGGCCAAGTGCGAGTCGGACTCCCGCTCTGAGGGTTCCGTACAAATTCTATTTTTAACGTATTAAAAAAAACTACTGAATAGATTTCGTTCGAACCAATTTTCGTTGGTAGTTTTTATGGTAATGTACATTATATATTTATTTCAGTTTTATCATCCTCTTATTTTAGAAGTTAGAGGGGGGGGGACACACTTTTTTCCACTTTGGAAGGGTCTGTCACGCAAAGTATTCACTTTAGAAAAAAGTGATATTAGAAACCTTAACATATATTTTAAAGACCTATCCATAGATACCCCACACGCATATGTTCAATGAAAAAAAAATATTTCGAGTTTCAGTTCTGACTATGGGGACCCCCCGCTTTTTTTATTTTTTTTCTATTTTCGTGTGAAAACCTTGTTGCGGTTTACAGAATACATCTACTCACCAAGTTTCAACAGTATAGTACTTATAGTTTCGGAAAAAAGTGGCTGTGACAGACTGGCGGACAGACAGACAGGCAGACAGACAGACAGACATGACGAATCTGTAAGGGTTCCGTTTTTTTGCAATTTTGGCTACGGAACCCTAAAAAAAGGTGAAAAAATTGCCCGCATTGTCCATTTCGGACACCTTTGTAACTTTTCCCTCTTTATAGAAGGGAACTTTTGTTCCCAAGTTTTCATTGTCTCCTGTTGGATTAATACGTGAACTTTTCAAAGGGTTATCTAAGTTTCGGGCACCACGTTTCTATTAATTACCTAACTTTATCCTGATCGATATTAATTAATTAGAAACTTGAGTTTTGTTGTGACGCCTCTTTAAGTTGGGCCCAAGCAAAGTTTATAATCTACCAGTTTACCTCATTTTTTAATATTAAAAGTTTGCTCGTTTTTTCAGAAGATTCCCCAACAATATCACAAAGCAATAATTAAAGATTATAAAGTCTTGTCTCTTTTTAATTTGTTTTTATTTACAAGATGTCTTTTAATAATATTTCACAGTGTTACAAATAGAAATAGGAATAGAACACATATAATAATTTATAATTATTCTGAGACAAACTAGATTCACATAAATTACCATAAAATAACAGTAATTTCGCAGACGTAAAACATCAGATAGTGTAAAAAGTTTCTTCGCAAAATTTATTCGACATTGTAACTACGTTCCATAGACTCAAGGCACCTTTGTTAACCAAGTTCTTATTGTCCTCTCCTTGGATTAATACTGTAACTTTTCAAAGGGTTATCTAAGTTTTGGGGACCACGTCTCTATGAATTGCCTTACTTCGTACACTTCGCATTAATTAACTTAGTACTTGGACATAGGCTGACTTACAAACAATTAATTCCTCTAAATTCCTATCAATACAGTTTAGGAATGTAGAGTCAGAATTCCAATGAAATTATTTTATACAGATTCAATTCAACCGCTTAATTCAAAGTTAAATCACGCTTTCATTTAGGTTCGACAGGATCAATAGACGTTTTAAGGATTATAATTTATAATTCATGATTATTTGATTATAGGATATGACTTCAAACGCAGTTTTACCTAACTTCCAAAGAATTTTATATGTATCCCTTATATGAAATCACATAAGCTAACAGTACCTTTTCTACGATAAAACATAAAATTCTGTATCAGCTTATTATTATTATTCTACAGAAGGGCAAAGACCTTAACTATTTGAGCGATAAAACGTTCTAAATTCTCTAATAATACCTTATTAGTGTTACCTTATAGCACATTTTCATACTTAATCAAACAGCGTTTGAGAATTTCGTGCCTCATTACACGAAAAAAATCCATCCACAATCAAATCCGAGCTAATATTTTCTCTAGCACTTCGCTTGACGTTAAATCTACCGCCCAATTCTAAAGTAAATATGGCTGGACGGGAGCCGTCATCGGCCAGCTAAGGGGCACGCGAGCCTTCGTAGGTATCGCCACAATTAGTGTGCCTAAATGTAGCTTGGTACGAACTTTTAAACGGCTTAGGTTCTGTAGTAGACGGAATGCTAGAAAACAAAACTCCGCTATATCGTCTTTTCTTTGGTTGAAATGTTTTGTTGCAAACTCTATGTCATTTTGTATTTAAACCTTTTTAATACTATTTCTTTTTTATAGCAGAGCCGGTAAAGGAGCTCGTAGTTCGCCTGATGGTAGCTATCACCGCCGCTTATGGACAATAATGGACTCAGAATGACGCCGTTGCGTTGCCGGTCTTTCAGAAAAGAGTTCATTCGGTGTTTTGAAGGCTTATCAGATTTTTGAAAGTTGTACTTATTTTTGTAAATATGTATGTTACGGGCAACGTGATTAATCGGGAATTATGAATAAGGGCCGGCCTTTATTAATAATTCCCAAGAGCGTTGGGCAAAGTGATTAATTTATCACTTTGACCGGCCCGTATTAAACATTCCCGACGCCTCTTGGTCCATGTAATAAATCAGTGTTTGAGATGGCTTGTATTTATTACTTGGACCGGGCATTATGATAAGAAATGTTTAAGGGTCACAAAAAAAAATAACCCAAACCTATTTTAGACCACCTAAGAAGCGGAAGACTAATGGATGGATATAGGTTAGGGTTATTTTTTTTATGACCTTTTAAAATTCCCCTAGTCACGAACATAACACATGGTAACGACTTTTCATCTTATGTAATATTTTTATCTAAATAAAAGTAGGAAGTTAATTATGTCAATAATTGCTTTTTTTAGTGTTTATTTTTAAACTAGCGGCCGCCCGCGACTCCGTCCGCGTGGATTTCTTTTTTTCGAAATAAAAAGTAGCCTATGTTCTGTCTCAGGGTCTGAAGATTGTCTGTACCAAATTTCATCAAAATCGGTTGCGAGGTTTAAGCGGGAAAGCGTAACAGACAGACAGACAGACAGACAGACAGACAGACAGAGTTACTTTCGCATTTATAATATTAGTTGGGATTGCTTTTTTTAGTGTTTATTTTTAAACTAGCGGCCGCCCGCGACTCCGTCCGCGTGGATTTCTTTTTTTCGAAATAAAAAGTAGCCTATGTTCTGTCTCAGGGTCTGAAGATTGTCTGTACCAAATTTCATCAAAATCGGTTGCGAGGTTTAAGCGGGAAAGCGTAACAGACAGACAGACAGACAGACAGACAGACAGACAGACAGACAGACAGACAGAGTTACTTTCGCATTTATAATATTAGTTGGGATGTTCAATTGATGTGTCCTTTAACTTTTCATGTTAATATTGTAAGTTTAATAAGATTTAATTAGCAAAAACACTTCAAATAACCTATTTTATCACTTTGCCCAATATGGGTTGGGAATTATTCATAATGGCCGGGAAAAGTGATTAATTTCGCTATTTTTATCACATTACCCAATTGAGTAGGGAATTATTAATACAGACCGGGAATTATTAATACGGCCCGGGCTTATCACATGGCCCGTAACATGTACATAGGATTTCCTTTTATCTATTTGTGAAAAAAAAATAAGTATAAAAAAGGCCATCATAAAAATTTAAATTGCAAACATGAACAAATTGCAGGTCAAAGCAAAGCAAACGAATCTATCGCATGCCGCGCCGAGTCATTAACGTCTCCAAGGCATTTCAGGCAATATTTATTCAAAGTTACTTGGTCCGTCATTTGCGTAATGGCTTAATTGGAAAGTTTCGTTGAGCCAATGTTCGTGCGACGCGAATCGAACGACTTCTCGCGTGCCCAGGTTGTTTTAAGACTCGTTTACACGACGCCACACGACGAAGAGCGAAGAAGTATCTTGAGGGCCGGTATGGCGATGCCAACGAATAGGCCACCACTTTACCACTTTTTACGTGGAAGTGCTAGTAGGGTAAAATAACGTGAAAAATAATTTCAATTCGTAGCGAATTGCAATATAAACTAATAAGAGAGTAATATTTAAGAGAGGTAGAGCTTTGTGGAAATTCCACTCGAATAAGCCGCTCGTCTGGGGAAGTACCTCCACCTTACAGCAGACCGCAGTGAAGTAGCACTTCGTAACTGCTGTGCTATGTTTCTGCTGGTGAGTAAGGTTGCCAGAGCTCAGTTGGGGAGGGTATGGGGTTAAGGCCGGCAACACATCAACGATACCTCTGGTGTCGCGGATGTCCATGGGCGGCGGTGATTGCTTACCATCAGGCGACCCGCTAGCTCGTTTGCCGCCTCTGACATAAAAAAAAAAAAACGCTTTGACTTTGACATTAACTATTGATACCGCATCCGCTGTCATGGTAATTAGGGCCTGCCAGGCAGAGAGGAGCCAATATGATGGAAGTAACTTACCACAGTGAAGTAGCACTTCGAAACTGTTATGCTGTTTTTTGGGTAAGGTCGCCAGAGCTCTGTTAGTTAAAGGCAAGTGACGTATCTGCGACCCTTGTGCGGATGTGGATGTCCATGGGCACTTACAATCAAGTGATGCATTTGATAGTTTGCCATCCTATAAATTAAAATAAAATCAAGCGGCAGTTGCTGCGCTTTGGTGCAAGTCTTGTCAACAGGCATTATGATATTTGCGCTTAGCGAATCGCACTCGCTCAGGGTACGGCGGCGTCGCGGTGGCTGCTTCGTGTAAACGAGCTCTCACGCCCTCACTCAATGAACTTCGATTTTTTGGCTTCAATACTTCGTGCGAGGTAATTTTAAACCTTTGTAAAGTCAATCTCGGACAGATGTTTTGTGCACGTCACTTTTTTGTAGCGCTGTGCGAAAAATCTTTTATGAGAGTGACAGTCTCATTTTCCAATATTTGAGTAGTTCAAAATATTTATAGTCGTGCTAAGAATTGTTTCATTTCGACACGTGCACGTGTCAACCAAGTTGAACGACAAGTGAACGGCGTTTTTTGTCAATCAAATATTTTTTGGTAATTTTTCGGTACCTACTGTTACTTTGCCCGGATTGTAAGGGGCACTGGGTTTGATTACCGCCTGATCCAACTATGATCTGATTAAAATTTCATTTATTTATCATTTTAAGAAATATGTACTAGATAAATGTATTTTAAAACTAAGCATGCTTTTTATGTTTAAAATAAATAAACAAAAACCTACTGTTAACAGAAATTAGAAAATACTAGAAGGTACTCGTTTTGTAGGCCCATAAAATAAAAATTGCACCGTAAATCATGTTCAGTGTAGCATGTGTACGTGCAATTTGACGCACATTATTATTAGAGTTTGTGTCGGTTGTTTAAACTTTAATGTTACTTTAATAATAACTGTGATCGAGTTTCCGATAGTTGCATCTATGTTGCAATTAATAACTTTTATTTTGTTGAAAAAGAAACACATTTCTGCTTGAGAGTAATTTTTAGTTTAGTGCAATATATTCATGAATTCAAATAATCTCAGCAGTGTCAGAAGAAAGATGAAGAATGGTCTTTTTATGTATGTCCAAATGGACCGGTGCAATAAAAAAGATTTCACCTGTACGTTATTTCAAAGAAACCACCCAGCTTGAGTCAGGTTTCCGCACTACATATTCTACAGAAAATTAGCTAAATAGCAGAAGGATAATTCTAAGACAAATACAACACATACTTTGAACGAACAGAGAAAGCCTATTTATTAACATCTATCTATACTGGTCACCCGACAATTATTTTTCTGTTTTGGCCCTAAGGTTGACTAGTGTAAAATGCCATGAGTTATTTAATTTTAGTTAACATACATTTTTTAATGTATGTTATCTAGCCTGCTAGCATTTTGGGTACACTGTAAGCCAGTATGGTACTGTTTAAGTAAATAAATCAAGTCCGCCGTTTGCAAAATCTTTATATTTTTCAACAAAAAAATAAAATCAATACCAGAATAAAGGTCTACAACACAAACACAAAACCCTTACGTTTGAATAACATCTACACTCACAGATATTCAGATATTTCGCAAAGGTATCTACTCACTGCTCTCATATATTTCACAGAGGTCTCACAAGTTATTTTATTTACAGTCAGTCGAGATTAGTCGTGCGGTGATACACCCCCTGAGGATTTAGTGTACACTATTTTATGCACCGCCGGGTATTCATCAAACGCAGGGAAATTTTAAATTGAACGACTTTAGTTGGTAACTCTGAGTATACTGTTGGTTTGTTCAGCGAATTTGGGACAATAAAACTATAACGTTCCATACGTTCCCTGTCCCAAATGGAAAGCCTAAATAGTATATTTTCCCACTAGCGGCCGCCTGCGACTCCGTCCACGTGAATTTCGATTTCCAATATCCTATGTGTTATTCTGATGTATAAGCTATATTGTGGTAAAGTTTCATTCAAATCCATTCAGTAGTTTTTACGTGAAAGAGTAACAAACATCCATACATCCATACATCCATACTTACAAACTTTCGCCTTTATAATAGTAGTAGGATATATCCTCTTCCTCATTCATCATCCATTTATCGTGGCCACTTTCCAATCGCGAGTCCAGAAGATCAGTAATTCATTTCTTTGCCGAACTAATTAGCGACAAAAAACGTTTCCAGCATTCGTGTTTTCTCCATAATACATATAACCTTGGTTCCTTCAAGAGAAACTTGAAGAAGTATCGTGCGGGTCGGTATGGCGATGCCAACGGATAGGATACCACTTTGGTATCGCATCCGTTGTCATGGCCAATATACATTTTATTTTATTTTAAAGTCAAAGAATTAAAATTAAATTGGTCTAACTGATAAGATGGTTTAATGGAAATGTCTGGATCTTTTAAAGTTTTAAACGCGTGATTGGCATGTTATCATAGCACATCTATCAGACACAATAATACAGTTGAATTCGAGACACGTCGACTATATTCCAACATTTCAAAAAAGACTGTAGTCTTCAAGAAATAATGACATGATTACATAATGTTGAAAAATAAAATGAGCATCGAATTTGACATAAAATGGTATTCCACAAACAAACCGTAAAGACATATCTAACAAGCCCTTAGAAATACTGTCTCAAAAGAAAAGTACTTGTAGCATTGAACATAAGGTTGAAATCCGCAGAGCTGTTCAGTACCGTATTCAAGTAGATACTTTTCTTTCTTTCTGCCATGGCGTGGACATAAAATTCTCAAGCACCCTTGGCATTGTTCACCGCACAATCAAAACCAGTGTGTCAAAGTATGTAATCCCGGGCGTCTAGTTTAACGAAGCGTTGTGGAACTTTTTGGACTTTGTACACGTAAACAACTGTGCCGACTTGACAGTCTAAAATGCGCCTTAATACTTTGTGGTAAGGTTGGTTGTTGTGGATAGCTTTACAAGTGATTACATCGCTGCCCCCTTCGCGGATTTCGAACGTACTTTTTGGATGTCCTCGTTAGACTCAGTACGTCTTCAATTACTCCATAGCTTTGATTTTAATCCCTAAGCTCTCGGTTCAAACATGTAACTTTGTTTGAAAGTGGGGAATGTTACATTTTCGGGTAGGAAACGAATACGAACGCGTAGTAATCAGACATGATTACCACTAAAATGTTTTAGGCGGATTCATTGTTTTTAGCAGCTCATTAGTCCCATGTGTATACCAATCATCATTAAAATAAAAATTATCGTTATTCATATAATAATATTTACATTCAAACGAATCCACTGCTTTCTGGCAATTTGAAATAATTTAAAATTTATAATGATTATGATTTGAATAGCGATAGAAAAGTACCTAATGAAATAAAGGCAACCTTATATGTAGTATTGGCCTTAACTTTCAATCATTTGACAGTTTGAAAATCACATTCATGATAAAAATAAAATCATTTTTGTCTGTTTATTTGTTGTATACATACTTCCCATCCTTAATTACACTTTGGCCTTAATAAAACAGCATCTCGTATGAATTACCGCCTCTACCACTGTACATAATTGGTTTTCTCATCAAAACATCACAAAAAGTTATTAACAGCCGTGTGATTAAAAGTAAACCAATTAAAACGCATGGCTACACCGAGTTGATATTTCATACATTTTACATTAACATTACAGTACGGGGAGTACTTGACATTATACAAAATTCATGTAATGGCCAAAGTGTGCTTGTAGCTTCAATTAAAAGCTTTTAAACACTTTTAGTCATAAATATAAACAATGTTTTTTTCACTAAAATAGTTTATCACAAAAAAATTGTCCTGGATGGCTTTCAATTAATGTTGATTGAACCTTTCATTAAAAATGTGAAAATAATACAGTTATGTAAAAGGAATACAATGTAATAATACGAAAAGCTAATTTTGTTTTGTACATACGTTCAAGTAGGCTTCCATTTTTTGTTTTATTTTTGTCAAGATTAAACATTTTTCAACTGTCAAACTTACCCATTTGATCAGAACACTCTTGATATTGCGAAATGGAAATGCGTCGATTCTAATAGGAATTTCTAATTACTCGAAATTGTCTGCACTAATGGCAATATGCTAGTGAACCAGATATTACGTTCCGTTCTCCAGGCAATCTTGAATCTAATTGCTGAATAATGGATGTCATATGTATTACTTGATATTTAGTTACTCAACATATGGGCTCAAAAAGGAATGTAATAAGTATGTACATGTTTACAGAATTGTTTGGTGTGAGGCTTAATAAGTTGTTTGTTGAAATAATAGCTAACAGGTTCATGAACATGACTGTTTAAATTGATCTGTTTTTTTTAATATGCAAAGATCTTATTTTCTCGTGGTTTTCTTTATTAGAAATAATGATTGAGGACGAAGGTTATGCAGGTATGGCGTATAATACATACACAGCGTCCGAAGCCGGGGCGGGTCGATAGTTATAAGATAAGTACACAACTTGTTAAAACTTCGATACGCTGTAGCTAGTTAAACGTCAATATTTTTCTTATCTAATTATGGTTTCATTAGATCAATGTAAAACAACGTTGTTACAGTTTTATTGCTTATTAACGTCTCTGTTTAGTAACGGAGTTATTAAATTACCGATATTGAGCTGGCTCAATGGGCACTTTCGAGCGTTCGGCATATTTGCTTTGTGTTTTCATTAGCTGCTTGTTATAACTCGCTCTTGCTTTGTGTTTTAATTTCTTATCGTGAAGTTTTAGTAGTAAACGTCTGTTTCTGTTAGTAGTAGCTAAAATCATGATTTAACAAGTTAGCTAAGTAATAGTCTGATTAATTAAGAACTTTTATTTGTAATTTTATTACGTTCCGGTCTTAATCGAACCTGACGTTATATTATAATTTTAATGTTATTATTGATTACTGTGATTACCTCACGAAAATATCGTTCATTGGTTTTTTGATGTCAAATATAATCTAACAAGAGGGTCACCCGGTGGGAAGTGGTTAACCATTGACACCAACAACCGCGCAAGGGTTGCAGATGCGTTGCCTGCCTTTAAAACCCCATGGCAACCTTACACACCAGAACATAGCACAACAATTTATTACTAAGTGCTATTTCACTGTGATCCGTTTTTGTTTGATTTTTGAAATCTTTTTACAGATGATTAAAAAACCTAGATAACTAAATAAATAAATAAATTCATTGGACTAATACACCAATTGCCTTGCCCCAAACTAAGCTCAAAGCGTGTAATATGAAAGCTAGGGAACGGATAGACATACTTAAATACATATATAAACATCCATGACTCGAGTACAAATGCCGTTGTTCATCACACAAACATTTGCCCCTAGCGGGATTCAAACCCGCGACTATTGGTTTTGTAGCCAGGGTCTCTTGCTACTCGACCAACAGGCCTGTCAAAATACAAACACAAAGTATTTTCTAATGTACTTTCAAATTACTACTATGACATCTCTGTATGAATCTCGAAATTCAGTTAGAGACTTCTAAAAGGAATAATTAAGCAACTGTAATGTTTGTAGGCTTGACGTGTTATCCAAATATGCCTACCGTTAGAGCACCCAGCTGCCTCCTAATTTCAAATACGGTGAATAATTTATCATCAAGGCAACGGGAATACGTATTGTTTCGCTCACTATCGAAATGTACTATGATTACCATTATGTTATTGTGTGTTAGGGTTTCAAACACACCGTTGAATCACATATAGAAATATTTGTAGGTATTCCTTCTATATCTGGATGTTTATAAGATTTATCATAATCAGTGTGATTTAACTCTCAAAAATGAAGAAGCTAAGATACTGCCTTAAGAATTACAGATAAATTAAATAATTATTTAAAGTAAAGTATCAGCCTATTAATGAACCACTGCAGGGCAAAGGCCTCCATCTTTTGAAATAATGTTTTCATAACAAAGATGGGTTTTGGTCTAATCACCACGCTTGCCAAATGTGTAGTAGTGATAGCGTGTTAGGAAAAATCGA
Source organism: Nomophila noctuella (assembly GCA_958496325.1). Lineage (NCBI taxonomy): Eukaryota > Metazoa > Arthropoda > Insecta > Lepidoptera > Crambidae > Nomophila > Nomophila noctuella. Next base: position 3,576,144 of record OY292491.1, on the reverse strand, counting down.
CACGAATTTGTCCGACCCGAGAATCGAATCCAGGACCTCGACGCACGGACCGGTACTTACGCCACTAGATTATCGAGTCGATGCGAAAATAATTATAACACATCTGAAAATAGCATAGGATGAGATTCAAACCCATGTTCAATGATAAATGAGGCAAAGATGGAGACTGTACCTATCTGTTATTTTATGAATACCTACCTACATTAAACACTAACAAACCGTCACCAGATAGAAAAGGATAAAAAACACAATAAAAGGACGAAAATTCCATCAATTCTTACAAAAGCAAGAAAATTCACAACAGAGCCGACGAAAAAAATGCAATTACGAAAGATATGACGGTTTGGCTCTTTTGATCGAAAACACAAAAGGTGAAATTTCAATAGGAGATTCCCACAATTCACGGAATAGGGCCAAACGAGCCATGAACCACGTTACAGCCGACATAAAATCAAAATGGAAGGTGCCGTCCGTTGAAACAAAGGTGAGATTGGTAGTAGAAATGGGAATTTGCGTGATACCACAAATTGTTATCACTTGGACCCTGAATTTGAGATAACGCATTTGTACTAAGAGTTACATCATATTATATGTATGTACACAGTCCACGACATTATTGTCAATTTTAAACTTAGTGTTAGATTTAATTTAGTTAATGAATTTTCCCGCCTTTACTTCGTTGCTTATGCTTCTATACATTTATGGATTATTGTTTTTATTTTCATTATAAATATTCATAATTAACTTCTCCCCATTAAAATATATAAATAAGTAAATCAATTTATTGGACTAACACTCCAACTGCCTAGCCCCAAACTACGCTCGAAGCTTGTACTATGGAAGCCAGGGAACGGAATGACAATTAGACATAAACATCCATGACTCTAGTACAAATGCCGATGTTCATCACCCCCATTTGCAGGGGCAAAGCGGCTAGGGAGCGGGATTCGAACCCGCCACCCCTTCTTTCTTGTAATCAGGGCCTTTGACCACAAGGCCAACTGGCCCGTCAAATTCAAAACGTACATATATCCAAATAGTCCCCACGTTAAACTCCGTCATGAGTTACATTAGTGGCAGGTACCAACCACCCGTAGTTCATACTGGATACATAATAAAATAATGCATTTGCAATGTCCTGCACTCCTGGCGCATGGATGCGTGACCTAATTATGATGACAATCTACATATAAGTTTGACTCCGTTGTGTACTACTCGCATAAGCTCGACAAAAGATTGAAATTTATTTCTCTCCTTCAACACCCATAATTATAAGCAACTAGCGGCCGCCCACGACTCTGTCCGCATGGATTTCGTCAAATGGACTATCCAACACAAAAATATTTTTTTCAAATCGATCCTGCATTTCTTGAGATTAGCGCGTTCAAACAAACAAACAAACAAACCAACTCTTCAACTTTATATATTAGTATAGAAGTATAGATAATACTTGCCTTATACAACTTTGTCTCGCCACCCATACAAGCCAGGATGTAACTTCCAGTAGTTCATACAGGATACATAATAAATAATGCATTTGCAATGTCCTGCACTGCCGGCGCATGGATGCGTGACCTAATTACACCGCTGATATACGGCGCGGGTGGCTGGTACGCATCTAAGTCGAAGAGTGCGTTGAATGGTTATTAAAAATAATGTATTATCCATTAGCTTGGTCCAGTAACCGTGGTCGCAAGCGGACTGGGGAGTGTTGTCTTCTCGGGCGCGGTTGAGAATTTTCTTCCTCTTCCCCCTAAATGTCATTTATGAAATTGTCACTCACCCTTTCACAACACTGACAGTACCAGTGTTCATTCTAGACGATGAAACCCGTTAACTAATATCAATATAGTAATGCAACGCCAAAGTCTAAAATCTCATATTATTGCAAACTCCAGTAGTTCATGCAGGATACATAATAAATAATGCATTTGCAATGTCCTGCACTGCCGGGGCATGGATGGGATGCGTGAGACCCAATTACACCGCTGATATACGACGCGGGTGGCGCGAATGCATCAACATACCCAAACAACGCACTTCTTGACTTTGACAAACGTCAATGAGTGCGTTGTATTTTTAATAAAAACTAGCGGCCGCCTGCGACTCCGTCCGCGTGGATTTCGATTTCCAATATCCTATGTGTTATTCTGATGTATAAGCTATATTGTGGTAAAGTTTCATTCAAATCCATTCAGTAGTTTTTACGTGAAAGAGTAACAAACATCCACACATCCATACATCCATACATCCACACATACAAACTTTCGCCTTTATAATAGTAAAGTAGGATAATGTACATATAATGCATAAAGAGTTATTAACTATCTAGCTATAGTTGTAAATATAACATTAGATACTTTTAGTAATCACAAAAATACGTGGAGTATAATAATTCAGACTAACTGCATACCATAGTTTTTAATATATCGTTTTAACCTTCATTGTGTAACTCATAAAATGCATAACTGATGACTAGGAATATCTTTGATTCCGAAAAAAATATAACAATATATATTATGTAGCCACGCATTCAGCGGAATGTTACAAAATCTGTTTAACATGCCGTGTTTGATGTAATTAAAGAAGACAATCTACTATAAGTTTGACTCCGTTGTGTCTTACTGATGTCTCTCCTTCAACATTCATAATTAACACTTGCCTTATATAACTCTGTCACGCCAATCATACAAAGCAGGATGTATGTAGATCCCAGTAGTTCATGCAGGATACATAATAAATAATGCATTTGCAATGTCCTGCACCGGCGGCGCATGGATGCGTGACCTAATTACACCGCTGATATACGACGCGGATGGCTGGTACGCATCTAAGTCGAAGAGTGCGTTGAATGGTTATTAAAAATAATTTATTATCCATTAGCTTGGTCCAGCAACCGTGGTCGCAAGCGGACTGGGGAGTGTTGTCTTCTCGGGCGCGGTCGAGATTTTTTTTTCCTTTTCCCCCAAAGTGTCATTTATTAAATTGTCATTCACACTTTCACAACACTGACAGTACCAGTGTTCATTCTAGACGATGAAACCCGTTTACTAATATCAATATATTAATGTACGCCAAAGTCTAAAATCTCATATAGCAAACTCCAGTAGTTCGTGCAGGATACATAATAAATAATGCATTTGCAATGTCCTGCACTGCCGGCGCATGGATGCGTGACCTAATTACACCCCTGATATACGACGCGGGTGGCGCGAATGCATCAACATACCCAAACAACGCACTTCTTGACTTTGACAAACGTCAATGAGTGCGTTGTATGGTTATTAAAAATAATGTACATATAATGCATAAAGAGTTATTAACTATCTAGCTATAGTTGTAAATATAACATTAGATACTTTTAGTAATCACAAAAATACGTGGAGTATAATAATTCAGACTAACTGCATACCATAGTTTTTAATATATCGTTTTAACCTTCATTGTGTAACTCATAAAATGCATAACTGATGACTAGAAATATCTTTGATTCCGAAAAAAATATAACAATATATATTATGTAGCCACGCATTCAGCGGTATGTTACAAAATCTGTTTAATGATTTTACATCATGCCGTGTTTGATGTAATTAAAGAAGACAATCTACTATAAGTTTGACTCCGTTGTGTATTACTGATGTCTCTCCTTCAACATTCATAATTAACACTTGCCTTATACAACTCTGTCACGCCACCCATACAAGCCAGGATGTAACTTCCAGTAGTTCATACAGGATACATAATAAATAATGCATTTGCAATATCCTGCACTGCCGGCGCATGGATGCGTGACCTAATTACACCCCTGATATACGACGCGGGTGGCGCGAATGCATCAACGTTCGTCAAAGTCGAGGAGTGCGTGGTATGGTTATTAAAAATAATGTAGTATCCATTAGAACTGCTATTGTATGGCTTTCTATATTCCTTTAAGCGTAGGATGTAAGAAGCAAAAGTAGCATTCGGAATTGTAAGTAATTCGGAAATGTCTTGATAGATACACGTGAAATAGTAGTAATATCACTAAGAATAATAAATAAATAAATAAATAAATATTTCACAACATCACATACATTGATCTGACCCCGTGTTAAGTAGCTTAAGCACTTGTGTTACAGACATCAGAATCAACAGTGGTATTACAAATATACATAAATAGATACATATGACACCCAGACCAGGACAAACAGACATGTTCATGCACACAAATGTTTGTCCTGTGCGGGGATCGAACCCGCGACCCCTTGCGTAAAAGGCAACATCTTGACCATTACACCAAGCGGGTCGTCAACTAAAGACGTAACGGGGGTAAGAAAAACTTGAAGTAAATAAATCAGACCAACTTTAAAAACCTTCTACCTAAAGTTCATGTGGAAACTCCCATAATACCGTGAAATTGTCACTAAGCATGTATCTAGTAATAAAGCATAAAAATGTGAAATGCTCAGGTATGTTTTTTTTCTATCTGTCATTTTTATACATACCCTTAGAAAACGAATCCAAGACCTTGGACAAAGATGTAAAACCTTTTGACTTATTTTATGCATGCAAGGCAAAGGGTAATACATAAATTAAAAAAAAACCTAACATAATCGTAGAATTAACTCCATTTATTATGCTGATTAAATATTACCTCTTGAAAAAGTCTTAATCTCATCACAATAAGAATTAAACATTCGAACCGCAAGGTCCATCCTTTGTTTTCAACACTGTTTATTCGGACATGAATCTCTTTGGCAAACTTCCCCGCCTCACGTTTCCGAAGTGCTCATGAAAGTTTTGAGTGAAAAATTACTGTAATAATTTTCGTTGAACTGCGGACGTCTTCTTGCGTCTTTGTAATTAGATCTCCGAGTGAACTCGAGTTTCTCGAGTCGTTTTCTTAATCGCTCCGTTAGTTAGTTATATTCCGATAAATGTTGCTGAATCTGCTCTTGTTTATAAAGTTTCTTGTTTGATGTTGATAGGATCTGTAATAGAAGAGAAAGTTGTTTGGAGTGAATAAAGATGTTTCTGAATATATTTGTATTCAAGGCGGATTTATTATACTTGTAATATATTTTTTATCGTAGACAACTGTCGTCTGAATGTTATGTTAATGTAGAAAACAGCATCAAAAAGGCACTGAAGAATGTACTCTGAATCATGCGACTCATCCGTAGAACAAAGACCGATGTGATCATAGAGCAAAAATGAGTTAAATACCTTAACAGTATAAGGATAACGAACTCTATCGACGTACATTTTTATTTTTTTTCTATCTTATTTAGTTCCAGAATTACAGAGTCGAATAACGTTCCATGTGCAACAACCTTCCGTAAAAAAACGCGTCATGTGACCAAGGGACAGTGGAGGCGGCGCGGATGCCACGTCTGTTGTTGAGACCAGCCGTTGTTCAGTGGAGGCAGGAAATTTACATTTCACGGGCTTAGGTTTTCATCGGAAAGATGAAATTAGCTATAGAAACAATTTGTCTCATTATTCATACTTTTTGGCTCCGTTCCTATTTGTGGGTGATCGATTTTTATATGGGGCGTTTTGTGATGGAAAAGTTCAGTAACGTAATTTTCGTATGAAAATACATGCGGTGTAATGCATATTCGCAGGATAACCACTATAACTGTGAAAATAAATAGTAAAAAGTAGAAGTCTTAACAGAACTTAGGACCATTTTATACGAAATTAATGGTACTTCTAAGTGTTGCATGTGAATGTAGAACACTTTTCTTCGGAATCTATGAGACAATTTGTTAGTCCGATGGTAAAATGGGACGTTATTACTGGAAGAACGGAATAAGATAAGACGTTGTTCAATTAAAAAAATCTTCAATTATTAAAATATTTGATTTAAAAGTTGTGTAATGAATTGCTAGGCAGGTATATAGTCTTGCCTTATTAGTAATAATACATTTTCTATTATTTTTATTGAGAATTTTGTTAAAACTTGACTCCACCATAGTCACCTTTGCTTACCTACTGATGAAGAAAAATCAGCCGAGAATATATAACTTTATACTTTCGCGTTGCGTTTTAATTATTTAACATTACAAAGGGACTAAACGCGATATTATTTTTATATTTTATAAGTAACTGAGTACTTTCTGCTTGACGTTTCGGCTGTGATGCTACAGCCGTGGCGTGGTCACAAGCGAAAATAATATCGCGTTTAGTCCCGTTGTAATCCTACTACAATTATAAAGGCGAAAGTTTGTATGTATGGATGTATGGATGTTTGTTACTCTTTCACGTAAAAACTACTGAATGGATTTGAATGAAACTTTACCACAATATATAGCTTATACATCAGAATAACACATACGATATTGGAAATCGAAATCCACGCGGACGGAGTCGCGGGCGGCCGCTAGTGTTAAATAATGAGCTGATATATTGGAAAAAAATCTGGATGGCCATGACGACACCGAGAAAATTTCCTGCTACAGCTTAATATCCAACGCCATACCTGGCACACTAGGTGAGGATCATTACAGCAATCAACTTACGTTTTCCTTAGAAGTGCCATCAAATTATGAAAATTTACCATTAACTCAGTTTTAGGATTAACATATTTTGTACCATAGATCTGCCCTGGTTTATATGGAACTGTCAGTACTAACTCCTAGATCCTCTCCTACTAGGATTAGGCATAGCAATGGGCATCCATTCAGTCTGTGATAGTTTATTCTGCCCTTATCATAGAGACTGTTTCTCTGTGTCTTGTTCTTCGTCATTAGGCACCACTAAATTCACCTCTGTCTTCGTATTGAAGCAGTAGCTCCGTGGCTCCTAAAACCACTAGAAAAAGGCAGAGACTAATAAAGAATGGACAGACCTGAAACGCAAGTGATTTAAAAACCTAGGCAAGACAAATGTTATGAAAAAGTCAAAATAACGATGGGACCGTGTACAAAATGCCATTTATTGTTACAAATGATTCGATACAATATCTCACCAACAGCGTTTTGTGAGAAAATATAAGTATTTCAAACAATGTTTCAATAATTTTGCCGTTTTAGCTCGTATCTTAAAGACTGTGTGGAAGAAGTACGATGGAAGTGCTTTATAAATGTATCTTATTATTTGTACGATGACCTCCTTTGTCTTTCACACATTCTTTAAGATACAAGCTGCTACGGCAAGAGTAAATAAACTTAAGTTTAATAAATATTGTTTCACATACTTCAATGTTCTCGCAGTGAGATTGGTTGGTGCCTGTGACTATAATACTCGTACTTTGAAATTTATTGGGAGATAGTTGAGGCATATTTTATTTTTGATTTTATCTGAAAACTTGATGATGATGTCCCATAGCTTAACTCGATCTCCCAGTTGCCAAAATTTTACTGTACCAAGTACTGTTGCTGAGATATTTAATTGGATCATTTGTAACAACTAACGGGATAAACGCTAGGAAGAAGAAGAAGATTTGTAACGACTAACGACATTGTAAGATGGTCCCATCGTTTTTTCGATTATTTCGTTATGTTTCTTGAACCATTTGCGCTTACGGTCTGTTTATTACTTAGGGCGTCTCTGCAATTTTCTATTGGTTTTAGGGGCCACGGGTTTTCTACTTAAATGGTTTTCTAGTTAATTAGAGGTGCTAAATGACGACGAACAAATCACAGAGAAACTTTCTCCATAATATATCGCCAGAATTAACTATCACAGACTGAATAGGTATTATTATTAGGCAAGGATATTTGGAAGAGTTGGTACTGACAGTTCCATATTAACCGGGAAATATCTGTTATGTGGAACTTTTAAATCTTCAAACTGAATGGTGATTTTTCATACCTAGTTGGCAATAAATAAATGCATGGAGTTGATTTCTGTGAAGATCCTTGCCTAATGGGTTAGAAAACGCCAATTGCCTAGCAGCAAACTAAGCTCGAAGCTTGTACCATGGCAAGCTAGGGAACTGAAAGACATGCTTAAATACATTTTATTTTTACAAATACACTTAAATGGATACATGTTCATGCCAACGAATCTTGGGATCGAACCCAACCCAACCTCTTGAGCACTACACCAAGCAGGTCACCGGGCTTCATAAAGTTCCTAATTCGGTATTTTTTTACGAATAAACCTTATGTAAGCCCGAATAAAAGATTGTGTTATCCTATGTTATGGCTAACATTACAAAAAACACATTTCAAACCAGATAAGTATTCACATAGGACTTTAAAGTGATAAATTATTCAATCAAAAAACGCCCCAAGTTCATATAGAACGGCACTTAATTCGGACGTCTCCGTAAAACAACGTGTTATGTTCACCAAGGACTCCCGGTCTTCCGCTAGAAAATGTCCGATGTTGATATGTAACTCACTATTTCGTGAAATAAAAGCAATAGAAATATACACTAAAGAGCATTTAATTACGCTATTGCGCTATATAAACATATCTAAAATTCAAAATGATACGTCTTACCGTTTTTGATCGCAGCCCGAAAACAAAGATCTAAAACTTCTTTGCCCTCTACTGAAAACTAGCATTCCTGCAGATGGGACTTTGTTCTACGGATGAGTCGCATGGTTCCCCAACAAAGTAGATGTTTTGATGAAAATTTTAATTTTTTATCTGACAATAAATCTCCTTCCTATCAAAAACATAAAGAACTGAAAGTTTCTGTTCAGATTTGCTCGTAGAATTTTGAAGGCAGGCAAATACCGAGTGATATTGAGTTAATACAAGTCAAAGGCTAATTTCGAAGTTATCCGTCCAATGAACAGTACAAATTAAATACGGTAAGAAGCGAAACGCCACAAAATTCTATTTGCAAAGTTAGCGTTATCTCGTCCATAAATCGAGCCATCCCGCTACATCATGGCAGATTAATGACCCAAATTTGTTAGAAAAACAAACAAACTTGCTTTATTAGTTAGCTCTGTCTGTGTGTTCATCACTTTACGCTGAAGGTCCACAAATTAGATTTTATGCAAATATTTGTGATGTAAATTTTAATGAGAGAATCTAATGCATTGGGAAATAGGATGCAATTTAATAACGACCAGGTTATTTATTGACGTTGTATAATTTGTGTCATATTTTCTAACGCTTAAATTCTAATATAATAATAACATTGAAGTTATCGTTCAATTAAATATGTTTAACCGCATTGGCTCGACAGGATTATAAAAGCCTACCCATAAATGAAATATCTAACACTAGCGGCCGCCCGCGACTCCGTCCGCGTGGATTTCGATTTACAATATTCTATGTGTTATTCTGATGTATGAGCTATATTGTGGTAAAGTTTCATTCAAATCCATTCAGTAGTTTTTACGTGAAAGAGTAACAAACATCCATACATCCATACATCCATACATCCACACATACAAACTTTCGCCTTTATAATAGTAGTAGGATAATACCGTAAAGGCAACCTGATTTATTTATGACACACAAACAGAGCACAATTGCTACAAAATATGAAAATCTATATCTATAAAACTCAAAGGTGACTGACTGACATAGTGATCTATCAACGCACAGCCCAAACCACTGGACGGATCGGGCTGAAATTTGGTATGCAGGTAGATGTTATGACGTAGGCATTCGCTAAGAAAGGATTTTGATTAATTCAACCCCCAAGGGGGTAAAATAGGGGATGAACGGTAGTATGAAACTTTGTCAATTTTAAACCTATCGGGCTTATATTTTGCATACATAAAGCTACTATGACGTAAGCATCTCCTTATTAAAGAGGTTGATAAATTCTAACCCCCAAGGGGGTAAAATAGGGGATGAACTATAGTATGAAACTTTGTCATTTTTTAACCGATCGGCTTGAGACTTTGCATTCATAAAGCTACTATGACGTAGGCATCGCCTAATTAATGAGATTGATAAATTCCAACCCCCAAGGGGGCAAAATAGGGGATGAACGTTAGTATAAAACTTTGTCATTTTTTAACCGATCGAGCTGTGACTTTGCATTCATAAAGATAGTGTGACGTAGGCATCTGTCCTTTTAAAGATTATTTGAAAACTCCACTAACGGGAAAAATAGTTGATAAAAATACCAAACTCCACGCGGACGAAGTCGCGGGCGCCCGCTAGTCAAAATATAAAACGTGCAAGTTGGCTGGCAGGAGCTGTATTCGAGTCGCCGAAGATCGGGCTAAATGGAGAGCCCAAGGAGAGGCCTATGTCCAGCAGTGGACTGCGATAGGCTGGTGATGATGATGAAATCTAAAAACATAAACTATTTATCTAGCAAGCAGGATATTATTAGTGAACATGACAAGTGAGTGCGCAAGCACAATAAAGTTCGGTGGGAAGCAATCTAACACGACTGTAGAGAGATCAGGCGCAGTACCAACAGTTTAACGACCTTCGGATGGCATTAACATCAGAAGGCTCTTTTGTGAACCGAATTATAGAACTTATTTTATCCATACTTTTAATTACAAAAAAACTAAAAGACTTCTAAGCAAGTGAATAAAAAAGAAAAAGATCTTAATCCCTCTAAGTGGAATGCTGAATAGACTTTAATATGCCGCATTATTCTCCATCGACGGCTATCTAAGTGGTAACATAAAAGTTGCATTAAACAAAACTCTCGGGAGATTAATATCGCAATCTCGGAACTCGCGGAGAAAAGCGGACTTTTAATTTTAAAATCGGGCGAGAAATTACCGTGGATTAATGTCATTCTTAAAGTTTCGCAAACATCTCGTAAGTCCTGGGAGAAGTTGTAAAATTTTTCTTCTAGGTGCAATGAATCTAAGGGGGCGTTATTAGGAAGTTCTTCAGCAGGATTATTCTCGCTCCGCTAGCGAATTCTCTTCTAGGTTATGTTCAAGTATTAAAAGTTGTGTTGCGGCTTGTTTATCACTCTTCCTTAAATCATTATGCTTCGAGAAACTGTTAAAGGAAACAGTGAGTTTATTAACCGTTATGCTGCATTTTTCCCGCCAATTTGCTCCACAGTATTCACACAGTATCTTAGTTTGTAGCGTTAAATCTGTAACAAGTACTGCTATGGGCTGAATAGTTATTTCTGTAAATGAGTCACCAAGGCTGGAAATGCAAAGTATACTTAAGGGAATTTGTAATATTAATTTGTCCTGTAGTTTATTTTGAAATATTGGCATGTATTTTGTGTTTATTATTGTTTATATCATTTATTAAAACAAAAACGCTTTTCTAAATTTATTTCAGCTACGGAATAACAGCAACATAATATTTTGTTATGACAGAATTGCTTGAAAGATTAATTCACATTGTTTCTTGAATTTCACGTTTCACGTACCAAGACTCTTGATATGCAAAATGTGAAACGTAATACCAGTTTCCTAGTTGACAATGCACAATCCATGAAAGGAAAGAATAATTTAAGGTTAAGAAATTTTCTGTCCAACTCTGACACCATTTATATCCTGCGTACCTCGTGCATGTTAAATGGCTATGTATCTTGTTGAAAAATGTTCAAGGAAAACTGTTCCGTACGTAGATTCAAGTACAAAAGACGACGCGAGACAAATAGTGGTACGTCGAGCAACGTTCGCGATGTCACCGAACAAAAGCCACGTCGCGATTCTCTGCTAATACTGAAAGTTGGAGTGCCCGTGTTTAGTGCGACTTGAGTGCTTGTCACATATTTGAAATCCTAACGTGTTTCGCTAAGATGGCACTACTAGGTAGGTGTCTTCATGCCTTCTTTATATTCAAATAAGGAGCTCGATGGTGCAATGGTTAGCGCGCACGGCATGCGATTCGTAAAGTTAAGCAACCTCTGTAGAGGGCAGTCATCGGATGACCGAAAAAAAACATCTCGAGCTCTTTTGTGCTACGGAAAGCACTTCAAGCCGTTATTTCTGCGCCTGATCTCCCTAGGGCGTATCAGATTGCTGTCCCAGCGAACTATGAGAGAGAGGTAATGGGAAGTCTACCTGTGCTTGCGCCCTCACTTGTGCACTAGACGATATCCTGCGTACCTGGCTGGTCGTAAAATCGGTATTATTTATATTACCCATACAAAATACCGATTTTGATATTCAAATCCGACAAGAGACTCTTTACTATATAAGTACCTGTTTGCTTCAAAAGTACAGTTTAAGACAATTTTTAATGCTTCAAAAGTAAATTGTATAATTCAATTTAAAAAAAAAAAACAGCACTTTCAAAACCATAATGTGACTTAGAAGCAGCATTCACAGTACCACCAAACAAAGACTGGCGTTGAGAATCACAACTCTAATATGAAAAGTTAAACGACTCTTGTATTATGGTTGTCAAAAAGGAAATTTTGTTCTCCCTTGTTCAATGGGGTCTTTACTGCCCCAAGAGATATATTATCACAAACTCTGTAAAAAATGTCTGTTTGTCCTACCTTTACGGCTGTTTTGTTTGTTTGAAAATGTCTTTGATGCGTTCCCGGCTACATTTAAAAAATACCTTAACTGATAATGACTTCTTGGAAATTTTCGTAAAGTTGTATAATATATAATATTCTCCTGATCTTTTACACGTGTAAGGATTGTTTGCTTCCTTTTATAAAAATATATTTTTGCCCATTGGCAAGACAATTCATTAAAAATTAGGTCTTCCTGTTGTTTCATGATTGACAATATTATGCCAGAGGGAGGATTTTTATTAAAATCTTTCACTCAATGTAGATAGTTTTTGATTGGTAAAGTTTAATTAACTGCTTTGTACTTTTTTTTTCATAATAATTTCTCTCATATTTGTGTTTATATCGGTTTCATCCATATTGGACTACGGGGTACGCCTTACATTGGAGCGTCTGCCGACTTACTTCCGTTACCCAAAGGCAACCTGTTAAGTTTTGAATTTTATGCATAACATCACTCACCAACATTCATCATTTAAGGAATTCTACAACCCAAATTTATTAAGCGTGTGTGTATTTATTGTACGCCTTTTGCTATCGATGTCGAGGACGAGCCCCCGAACCATAAATGAACAGTATTTTTCGGCAACGCTATCAGGGCGTGCACCGGAACATGACTGAGTAATTCATTTAAAGCAGGTTACAATCTAATTTTCTGCTTAAATCGATACCCTGGCTCGACGTCGTAAAATTGTATTATTTTGCGCTGCAAATTGAATTCCCTGATCAACTGGGACGTGACTGAAATACTCGACACGTCGTTTTTGTCCCGTGAAACTAAATAGCGTCGCGACGGGTGGTCACAATGCGTGTCTATGCTATTATTGTAGTACTGATTTGCGTTTTGCGACAAATTATGTCACGTTTTTGTCGTTCAGCTGTTACGAATACCAAAGGTTTATTTATATTCGTTGATGCAACCGGGACATGCGCTAGGATGATGATAAATCAATGATGGCGCAGTGGTTAGCACGCTCGTCCTGCAACTGCAAAATTAAGCAACGTTTGAAGGGGCCAGTCATCAGATGAATGACCGAAAAATTCAAACTCGATCGAATCGAATCTCTTTACGGTCCTGTCACATTGCTGCCCACCGAACTATGAGAGTGAGGGAATAAGAAGTGCATCTGTGCTTTCGCTCACTTATGCACTATAATATATCCAGCGTACCCAGCTCATTGAAAGATCGGCCGCCATGGTCAAAAGACGGCCGGAAGGGTATTAATAATTCCCTCTAGGTTTTATTCCGTGAAACTACATAAATACTAGCGTCACGATGGATGGTAACGATGCGATTATACGTTATTAATTGAAGCATTGGTTTGTGTTTGCTTAGGGAAATATGTGTTTTTTGTTAACTGCATGCACAGAAATAATCAACAGTATTTTTAACCGACTTCAAAAAAGGAGGAGGTTCTCAATTCGTCTGTATGTTTTTTTTTTTTTTCATGTATGTTCACCGATATTTTCGTCAATTATGGACGGATTTCAAATTTTTTTTTTTGTTGTGTAGAGTTCAGTTCTGAGGTGGTCCCATTTTCACCAGTCCAGGATCTGATGATGGAATCCAGGAGAAATCGAGGGCCACCACCGAAAATTGTATGCTCGTATGGTGTTTTTGTTTCGTAATCATGTCTTGCTCAGGTATATGCTTCAGGGTGTCAACATCTGATGCTGCTGTCCTGATGATGATGCTACAGTACTCCTTAACGGTTAGGAGTTGGAAGGCAGAACTGCAATTGGTCGATCGAATGTATGTAGGGCTAACGTGATACTTGTGTATATTACATCCAGACCCACGGCGAGAAATCTCGCTGGGCCTTTACACGAGAACAAGAAATTTATCCACACTCTCATTCACTCTTAACAACAACTAAGTTCCTATTAATAATTAAGTTAACGACGCTTTTACACCACTAAAAATCATGAAATAAACTGACTTTTTAAAAAAAAATTAAACCGACTTCAAAAAAACCGTAAACACAAAAATAAACTAAAAATTAAAAAATAATTCCTAATATCTATTACCTCATACTGTAATTTTCCTAAACTATGTTAAAGTAATCTTAAACATACTAACTGAAGTCGGTGCCTGCCCAAAAACAGAAGAGAAGAAGCACCGACTTCAGTTAGTATGTTTAAGATTACTTTAACATAGTTTAGGAAAATTACAGTATGAGGTAATAGATATTAGGAATTATTTTTTAATTTTTAGTTTATTTTTGTGTTTACGGTTTTTTTGAAGTCGGTTTAATTTTTTTTTAAAAAGTCAGTTTATTTCATGATTTTTAGTGGTGTAAAAGCGTCGTTAACTTAATTATTAATAGGAACTTAGTTGTTGTTAAGAGTGAATGAGAGTGTGGATAAATTTCTTGTTCTCGTGTAAAGGCCCAGCGAGATTTCTCGCCGTGGGTCTGGATGTAATATACACAAGTATCACGTTAGCCCTACATACATTCGATCGACCAATTGCAGTTCTGCCTTCCAACTCCTAACCGTTAAGGAGTACTGTAGCATCATCATCAGGACAGCAGCATCAGATGTTGACACCCTGAAGCATATACCTGAGCAAGACATGATTACGAAACAAAAACACCATACGAGCATACAATTTTCGGTGGTGGCCCTCGATTTCTCCTGGATTCCATCATCAGATCCTGGACTGGTGAAAATGGGACCACCTCAGAACTGAACTCTACACAACAAAAAAAAAAATTTGAAATCCGTCCATAATTGACGAAAATATCGGTGAACATACATGAAAAAAAAAAAAAACATACAGACGAATTGAGAACCTCCTCCTTTTTTGAAGTCGGTTAAAAATACTGTTGATTATTTCTGTGCATGCAGTTAACAAAAAACACATATTTCCCTAAGCAAACACAAACCAATGCTTCAATTAATAACGTATAATCGCATCGTTACCATCCATCGTGACGCTAGTATTTATGTAGTTTCACGGAATAAAACCTAGAGGGAATTATTAATACCCTTCCGGCCGTCTTTTGACCATGGCGGCCGATCTTTCAATGAGCTGGGTACGCTGGATATATTATAGTGCATAAGTGAGCGAAAGCACAGATGCACTTCTTATTCCCTCACTCTCATAGTTCGGTGGGCAGCAATGTGACAGGACCGTAAAGAGATTCGATTCGATCGAGTTTGAATTTTTCGGTCATTCATCTGATGACTGGCCCCTTCAAACGTTGCTTAATTTTGCAGTTGCAGGACGAGCGTGCTAACCACTGCGCCATCATTGATTTATCATCATCCTAGCGCATGTCCCGGTTGCATCAACGAATATAAATAAACCTTTGGTATTCGTAACAGCTGAACGACAAAAACGTGACATAATTTGTCGCAAAACGCAAATCAGTACTACAATAATAGCATAGACACGCATTGTGACCACCCGTCGCGACGCTATTTAGTTTCACGGGACAAAAACGACGTGTCGAGTATTTCAGTCACGTCCCAGTTGATCAGGGAATTCAATTTGCAGCGCAAAATAATACAATTTTACGACGTCGAGCCAGGGTATCGATTTAAGCAGAAAATTAGATTGTAACCTGCTTTAAATGAATTACTCAGTCATGTTCCGGTGCACGCCCTGATAGCGTTGCCGAAAAATACTGTTCATTTATGGTTCGGGGGCTCGTCCTCGACATCGATAGCAAAAGGCGTACAATAAATACACACACGCTTAATAAATTTGGGTTGTAGAATTCCTTAAATGATGAATGTTGGTGAGTGATGTTATGCATAAAATTCAAAACTTAACAGGTTGCCTTTGGGTAACGGAAGTAAGTCGGCAGACGCTCCAATGTAAGGCGTACCCCGTAGTCCTACGACATACTAACTGAAGTCGGTGCCTGCCCAAAAACAGAAGAGAAGAAGCACCGACTTCAGTTAGTATGTTTAAGATTACTTTAACATAGTTTAGGAAAATTACAGTATGAGGTAATAGATATTAGGAATTATTTTTTAATTTTTAGTTTATTTTAGTGTTTACGGTTTTTTTGAAGTCGGTTTATTGAAACGAAATGTCTATCTGTCATTATAATGGATAGCAAGCTATATTGCAAAGCAAGTTATATCATCCGATGTTAGTTTTCTAGTGGTTTTTTTTACCCTTTGTTGTCCAAATCATTGCAATTTTGTCACGTTTTCCATTAGCGAAGCTGTTAATATATATATATAAATATTTTTGGCTGTGATGTATCATAAGTTGATTAATTGCCACTGTTATCCAATTAGTATGAAAAGCACTTAATATTCCTCTTGCCTCCGCGCGTCAAGCCTGCTTAGCATCCGAGACTACCAGAACCTTTATTATTAAACTAGCGGCCGCCAGCGACTCCGTCCGCGTGGGTTTCGGTTTCAGCACACAGTGTTACTATAGATAGCTTAAAGCCTTCCTTGACAAACGGTAACAAAAGATTTCGTCAATTCGAACCTGATAGGCTAGCCACTTTGAAGAATTCGCCATCCGCTTTCGTAGCGACTTATATCTCCATCCCGCTCACATAAATATGGAGTTCGTGTACGGGGTGGCAATACATATTATAAGTCGCGACGAAAGCGTATGGCGAATTCGTCAAAGTGGCATCTTGGCTAGCCTACCAGTAGTCCCTGAGATAAGCGCGTTCAAACCTATCTGGATCAGTTACACGAGTTATTGTGAGTAAACCGTAAAAGATAGATATATGCTGTCAAGAAATATTTTTTAGGCAATTTTATTTAGAATATTTCCGTCTTACATGATTTCTATGTAACTTTAACCATTAAGGCTGCACACGCCACAGAAGCTTTAAAAATGGAGGAATTTCTCCCGTTTTCCCAACATTTTCCTTCACTACTCTGCTCCTATTGATTGTAGCGTGATGAAAAGTATCCTATAATATGCCCAGGAGTATAAAGATTAATTATACCAAGTTTCGTCAAAATCCGTCGAGTAGTTTTTGTTTCTATAAGGAACATACAGACAGACAGACAGACAGACAGACAGACAGACAAAAATTTTACTGATAGCATTTTTGGCATCAGTATCGATCACTAATCACCCCCTGATAGTTATTTTGAAAATATATTTCATGTACAGAATTGACCTCTCTACAGATTTATTATATGTAAGTATAGAAAAAAAAACAGTACTTAAATCAAAGTAAAATAAAATACTAGTTTTATTAATATTTCCTCGTATGTTGATAACATAAAAATACCTAAGTATATATTACCTAAGCTTATTATTGACCATTGCCCCCAGCGGGTATCATCTATACTAATCTATACTAACTATAATGCTGCTGAACGGTTTGTTTGTTTGTTTGAACCGCTTATCTCATGAACTACTGATTTGAATTGTAAACTATTTTTGTGTTGTATATGACGTGGATGTCCATTGAAAGAGGAGCCTTTAAGCTATTGTATAAAATCCACGCGGGTGGAGTTGTGGGCGGCTGCTAGAAATAAATAAATGCGTAGTAAAACAGCTACAAAACAAACGCAAACAGGATTAGTAACGTAACAGGCAATCAGTAACACGACTGATCTTGTTACCAGGAAATAATATTATGTATTTCTCCCACGAGACAAACACAAGTATTACCAATTCTCCTCACGAGGGCCGCACCAATTCCCACGTATTCCTTTCCCTTCCCTATACTCTTATTTATACTTATGAAACCATGTTTATATTCAGCTTTCGTTGCGTATTTGAAAGTTAATAATAAAGTGTCTTTTTACTTACAGGTACACTTAAATTCGAGGCTTATGGAAGCAATGGTGTTATAGCGGTAAGTCTTTGAAGTTATTATAACAGAAATTAAGAACCTAGAAGTTAGCTTAGAAATATTGATTGAGAGTCTTTTGCTAAGGAAAATACAATATCCAATCTTGCGGAATCTGGGTTATTAAATACTTGAGATACCAAAAATAATGTCAACGCTGTCAAGAACAAAAGAAAAATAAAATATTTGTTGTTAATTTTGTACAAGTTTTGTGACGACGATAAAAACAACTCCATCTAGAAATTATTTCTAATTTAATTTCAAAAATAAAACACTTAGACTTTCTGGATTCTTCTCTGCCTCAAAAGCATGAAATAATTTGTAAAAATTAGCCATCGGCATTACATTTTAACTTCGAGAGAATGTGCAAAATTAGTAGTCGTTTTATTTCAAATTAAATTTTAATATAGACAATTGTGGCGTGATGAGCATTTAGCTAAGTGGAAGCAAAGCTCTCGAGAGCCACCTCTTTGAAATACTCGAGCTCTCGTAATTGTCGCACTGCGAAGAGCATAAATTGAGATCTTGTGGTTACTTTGACAGCGCTTACGAAACGTTAAAGGGGTCTTGCTAAAACTTCAATTAAACTTTTTAGAACCTTCATTTATTTTTAACATGGTAACATTTTCATTATCTTGAGTCATGCCGCTCGAGCTTTATAAAAGTAGGGGATCGGTAGCCCAGCGGTAAGAGCGCCGCTTAGCATGCGTGAGGTCGGCGGTTCAAATCCGGTTAGGCTTCTTTGGTCTATCAAAAATCTACGAGTATTTGCGTAATTTCATACCAGCTGTACGGTGAAGAAAAACATTGTGAGGAAACCTGCATACTTCAACACAGTGTGTGAAATGGAGAAGGCAATGGCAAACCACTTCATTAAAATTACCAAGAGAGTTGTTGTGTGTTCCATTTTATACAATGATCACGACCCGAGGAGAAGATTTTGATGATGTGCAATACACCTGTTACCCTTGTAGAGTTCTTGATCTCCACAGTTCACACTCTGTCGTTTTCTAATAGGAGACTATGAACGTTTTTGAATACTATGTAGTTATTCATTGATATCACAAAATTCTTCAGGGTTTGAATAAACAAAAAGCAAGAAAAAAAAGTTTCCTAAAATACTCCGGCTTACCTCTTTTCAAAACCTTACCCACTGTATAGTAGTACCTTAGTTAAGCCCAACATAGTTAGCAATATTCAAACTAACATTTGTACAGTCCAACCCAAAGATTAGTCCGCCTTGCACCGCTATATATCACCAGGACCGGACGCCGTCCGCACAATTCATTTGCAGAATCAAGGAATCGTAGGTAACTTGTAATTAGGGTAGAAACCAACAAGTGATGGAAAGACAAGATAAGGGTAACCGACGAAGATACAGTGCCTCGGAATGGCATGAATTATTTATTAATTATTCTAGGGTTATAAATTGCGGAGATTGTGGTATTGTTTCTTGACGGGCTCCATAGATCAGTGATTAAACCTCTCGAGACTAAAATCCTAAAAGCTGTGGGTTTACATTTAAGCCTTAGACTTAGTTGGTGCGTTGACTTTTTAAAGTAAAACTGGTAAGCTCTGGATTTGTTCAATGGAAGTTTAATGGTTAAAAAGGCATTTTTTTGTTACCTTTTCCCGATAAAGTGCCCTTTTTATCGGGAAATGTCAATAATTTTAAAGACTATCAATGGCCAGGACGTTAGTTTACAATCACTATAGCTGAAAGAGTAATAACATAATATACATTTTATTGTAATAATTCGTAGCTAATCCGTCGACGTAGTTATCTGGCATAACCTATTTACTTTTTATGCATGTCTAAATAATAAATCCCAGATAAGCCGAGAAAATCCATACGTTCCTTACTTTCCGTAATAATCCAAAATACTCAAGAACAAAGACGGCTTAGAAAACTCGGTTTTAATATTTTAATATTTATATTTATATTTATATTTATTTATTTTCTTGCACCATACATGATATTAAGCTAAAACTTAACTTAAAATATACATGGACCCTGTAAGGGTATGGCAAGATAAAAACAATTGGAACAAATCAATTTCTACATACATATTATTACTTTTTTACTCTAACACTTTTATTTACATTATACATTTATAAAAATTATATAATTATTTTAACACATACATATAACAATAAAATTTCTTATTTCTAATTTTCCTTAACCTATATACATTTATAATTTATCATCGAAAAATTCTTCGACACAGTAATAAGATTTTTCTAAGAGAAATTGTTTAAGATATTTGCAGAATGCAGTAATGTTTTCATTGCGTTTCAGGTCGTTTGGTAGCTTATTATATATTTTTGTGCATCTGTATTGTGGACTATTCTTAAACATTTCCAGTTTGGGTGTCGGGAGAACTAAATTATATTTGCGACGAGGATTTTTATCATGTTCAAAAAGGTTAATGTTTTTCCTGACAAAAGTGGCAGCTTCTAAAATATAAATACAAGGTAAGGTAAGTATTTTGTGAGCTTTGAAATAGGTACGGCAGCTAGTTTTCTGTTTAATGTTGGCAATGATACGAAGGCATTTTTTTTGAGATATGAATAAATGTTTGGCGTCTACACTATGACCCCACAGAACTATACCATAGCGGAGCCATGCAAATGCATAGGCATAGTAGGCTGAGAGAGCACACTCTTTGTTAGTGTTGGTTTTAAGGAGATTAAGTGCATACAGAAATTGTGATATTTTTGTCTTTATTTTGGATATGTGTGTTTTCCAATTTAAGTGGGAATCTAAGGTCAATCCTAACAGTTGGAACACCTTTACTTCTTCCAAATTAATGTTTCTTTTTATTAATGTAAGGTCAATTTCTTGTTTTTGATGTGGTTTAAATTGCATAATTTTTGTTTTGGTTTTATTTATTTCTAAATTATGTTCACTCAGCCAAATTTGAACTTTTTTAAATGTTTCAGTTATAATTAAATTACAATTTACACTATTATTGGGGATTTTAAAGAGGAGTGAGATATCGTCAGCAAAGAGAACGCATAAGGAGTTATTACATATTTTAGGAAGATCATTTATGTAGATGAGGAAAAGAATACATCCAATTACGCTTCCCTGTGGTATGGACCAGTTTGTGGTCAAAGCGTCAGATCTGGCAGTCATAAGCTCATTAGTATTTTCATTTAAATGTTCTATCTGTACACACTGTTGCCTATTACAAAGATATGATTTTAGCCATTCATGGGCATCTCCCCTAACGCCCACCCCGTAGAGCTTAGAAAGAAGAATTGAATGTGACACTTTATCATATGCTTTAGTCATGTCTAACAGGATTCCTACTGCATATGACTTATCATGAATATATGACAAGATTTCTTGTGTATAAGTATAAGCTGCATGAATTGTTGATCGCTTCTTTCGAAATCCATATTGATTTTGGTTAAAGATATTGTTTTTTTCCAAAAAGGAGCAGAGTCGGTTTGTCATCGCCTTTTCAAATATTTTTGAAAATGCTGGTAGTACCGCTATTGGTCTATATTGGCTAGCATCTTTTGGACGAACTTTCTTTTTAGGTATAGGTTTTATTATAGCTACTTTGAGTCTTGCCGGAAAAACTTTCTCACTAAAGGACTGGTTAATTAGGTAAGTCATTGGAGGAGTTAGTTCTTTTGCACAATTTTTAATAAGCGATGGTGGAATACCATCTATTCCACAGCTATATTTATTGGGGAGATTCTGAAAGATTTTAAAGACTTCTGTTTCTGTTGCAGGTTGTAAATACATAGTGTTAAGAACTGGTTCTATGACGGGGCAGCCTTTTGGTTCGCTCAAATTTTTGGAGTTTATAGGATTACCTACGGATGCAAAATACTTATTAAATTTTTCGGCTTCAGAATCTGGGCATTGATGTATGTTACTTATTAAGTCTTTCAGGGGTGTCGCTTTTGATTTTGATGTCATTTGTTTTATTAAATTCCACATTTTTTTAGTTTTATTGTCTGCTTTTTGCATTTCTTTAACATAACAAATCTTTTTAGATGTCTTTATACACTTTTTTAGAGTTTTCGTGTATTTGCGAAAGTAATTATGAAGTAGTTTATTTTTTGATTGATTTACTAAAATTTTTAGAAGCCTTTTATTTTTACATGAAGTTTTCAATCCATTAGTTAACCATTTATTATTATTTTTACTACCAAATTTTAATCGTTTTATAGGAAAAGTGCTTTCAAAAATATTTCTAATGATGTCATCGAATTTGTTGTAATTAGTATTTAAATTGTTAATTTGACAAAGAATGTTATTCCAATTTATTTCACTAAGCTTTATCTTAAAAATATTTATATTTTTAATGTTATTAATATGTCTGGTATATTTATAGTATGTTGTTCGATTGGGCTGTGGGTGAGTGTCAAAACTATAGGTTAAGCATTTATGGTCAGATATACCGTAATCTTCAACAGTCAAGGAGAAGGTTTTATTATTTGTAAAAAGTAAATCAATGCAAGATGAACTTGTTGGTGTTTCTCTTGTAGGTTTTGTAACAATTTGATGTAGATTATATTCAAGCATTAGTTCCTTTAGACGTATATAGTCATTTGAGTTTGCTGTAGAGTTAATGTTAAAGTCACCTCCCAAGATAATATGTTTTCTGTGATGAGGTTTTATTTTAATTAACAAAGTCTGGAGAAAATCGAAGAATTTTTCAATTTGTCGATTTGCCCTATAGATACTTATTAGTAGTACATTTGGTTTTAGTTCAATAGCGCAACATTCTATCACATATTCAATAGAAAGATGAGAAAGGTCTGGTCGGTCAGTATACTTGGTCCCAGTCGGCAGCAGGATAGCAACGCCGCCCCCTCTGCGCTGGCTGCGGCAGTATGTAGCAGCGAAATCGTACCCCTGCACTTGGATGTAGGGCAGCTGGGCTTCTGTAATCCATGTTTCTGACAGGAATACCGCTTGGAATTTTTTCTCATTTAGAAGACTCTCCAATAGGTGGATCTTATTTTTTATACTTTGTACATTCTGTATCATGATGTTATATTTAGTTCCGAAAGGAATGGTTCTTATTTTGAGTAGTATTGTAAGACTGAGTTTTAGAAGTAATCCGATTTGTATGCGTTGTTTTTTGAGGAGATGTTTGCGTGTCTGTTATCTCTACATTGGTTTCAAAATATTCTTTACCATCGATGAGTAGCTTATCATTTCTAATAACTGCGTGGTGGCCTGCACTCCTTGCCTCTTGAAGTAGTTTTCCGAGTCTTCTTCGTTCCTGGAGAGCTTCGCCATCAAGAAAACTGGTAATAGCCAAACCAGTGCCCTTAAAATAATATTTATTTTGTAGGGCTAGCTGGGGGATTCTTTTGTTTATGAGTTCAATGACTATTGGCCTGCGTTGACCCTTCCTTCCCAATCGAGTTAGGCCCTCAATATATCCGTCAAGGTTTAAACCTAGGATATCACTAAATACTTGCATCACACGATCATGAAGTTCATTTTCAGATTCCCATCGGTTTTCGTTGAGCCCATGCAAAACTAGTTTGCGGCTGTTTTCACTTTTGGGGAATTCAGTGGGTTTAACATGAGGTTGTGTTTTTATGTAGTTCATCTCTTCTAACAAGTGAGCGTATTCTTTTTCTAGTGAACAAATTTTTTTATTTAAACTTTCTATTTCGCTATCGTATTTTTCATGCTCGGCACACATTTTATTCAATCGTTGGTTAATTTCTATATCGAAGTTGGAAATGGCATTTTTAATTTCTTCCTGTATAAGTTGACGTAATTCAGCCTTAAGAACATTGATAATTTTACTTTCATTCGTGCTAAGCTTCTTATCTAACAGCTTACTAATTTGATCAAGGGTTACTGCAGTTCCTGCAGGAGAAGGTGATATAATTGTGTCGCCGAGGATGCTTTCATCATTAATTATATGTTCATCTATTGAAGAGTCATCGTAATCTAGTAAAGCAACAGATTTTCTCCTACGTTGGGTCACGTTCATGTCTGTGGGCGATATGATGTCAATCGGTACTTTCTGAGATGAATACCGTACAGAGCTTTCACCATTATTGAGTTTGCGTAATTTATCGTAACATGGGTTACATTGCCAATTTTTCTTATTTTCAGGGGTCATCAGGTAGAAGCGCTTGGGCGATACGTTCGCGCATGATAAATCATAAAGCATATCACATTTTCCACATGCAAGGAATTCGTATTTAGGCAATATATTATGACACCTAGTGCATTTTCTATTATTAGAAGCCATTTTTGGTTAATAGATCAATATAAACCCTTCACAGTTAATGTATTCAAACTCATCCACCAAAATCATGCGCACCGTCTAGCGGGTGTTATTGCTTTAAAGCGGTTGAAGCGCTGCGTTGTGCAACGAGCAAGATGCGGGCGGTTGACGGCGCGGCGGTTAGCAATTTGTCGTAGGTCAGGGACAACAGACGCTGAAGAAATGCTTTTGAATATTACTCACGAACCACGTCGAGCAGAGAGATGATCTATAGTTTGAAATGATTCTGGTTCCTTAGGCTTCAAATTGGTATATAACACAACACATAACTTTAACTTTTTCCATTTTTGCGGGATTAAAAACTGTGGAGCAGCTGTAAAAGTAGTAGTAAGAGTAAAAACTGTGGAGAGCATTTATGCCACTTCAATAGATACATATAAAACCCAGACCAGAACAAACAAACATGTTCATGCTCACAAATGTTTGTCCGGTACCCGGTTCAAACCCGCTATCTCTTGGTTTCATAGGCAAATTCTTGATCATCACACCAAGCGGGTATCATCTATACTAATCTATACTGATATAATGTAGCTGAAGAGTTTGTTTTTTTGTTTGTTTGAACGCGTTAATCTCATGATCTACTAGTTGAAATTGTAAACTATTTTTGTGTTGGATATGACGAGGATTTTCATTGGATAAGGAAGGCTTTAACCTTTCGTATGCGGGAAGGGTGCGTAAATCTGTACCCGTCGTCTGCGGCAACATAGCGCGAGTTTAAGACCGTATTTCAAGTGTATATGTTTCAAAATAGAGTTGAAAGTGTCACAGGTCATCTGAACACTGATCAGTGTTACCGCAGTTTCATACTAGAACACTGATCAGTGCTAAAGCAACTGAAGGGTTAAGCTAAAGTATACCACTATGAGTGCGAAAACCGAAATCTACGCGGAAGGAGTCGCAAGCGACCGCTATTAATAAATAAATACGCAATAAAACAACTGCAAAACAAACGCAAACAGGATTAGTATCGTAACAGGCAATCAGCAACACGACTGATCTTGTTACCAGGAAATAATATTATGTATTTCTCCCACGAGACAAACACAAGAATTACCAATTCTCCTCACGAGGGCCCCACCAATTCCCACGTATTCCTTTCCCTTCCCTATACTCTTATTTATACTTATGAAACCATGTTTATATTCAGCTTTCGTTGCGTATTTGAAAGGTAATAATAAAGTGTCTTTTTACTTACAGGTACACTTTAATTCGAGGCTTATGGAAGCAATGTTCTAACGCGGTAAGTCTTTGAAATTATTATAATAGCGAATTAAGAACTTAAAATATCGCTTAGAAATATTTGTTGAGAGTCTATTGCTAAGGAAAGTACAATTTCTGATCTCGCGGAATCTGGGTAAGTAAATACTTTAGATACCCAATATAATGAGACTGATGTCCAGGACAAAAGAAAAAGAAAATATTTGCTGTTAATTTTATACAAGTTTTGTGACGACGATAAAAACAAATCCATCTAGAAATTATTTCTAATTTAATTTCAGATATAAAACACTAAGAAATTCTGCATTCTTCTCTGTCTCAAAAGCACGAAATAATTTGTGAGAATTCGCCATCGGCATTACATTTTAACTTCGAGAGAATGTGCAAAATTAGTAGACGTTTTATTTCAAAATAAATTTTAATATAGACAATTGTGGCGTGATGAGCATTTAGCTAAGTGGAAGCAAAGCTCTCGAGAGCCACCTCTTTGAAATACTCGAGCTCTCGTAATTGTCGCATTGCGAAGAGCATAAATTGAGATCTTGTGGTTACTTTGACAGCGCTTACGAAACGTTAAAGGGGTCTTGCTAAAACTTCAATTAAACTTTTTAGAACCTTCATTTATTTTTAACATCTTGAGTCATGCCGTTCGAGCTTAATAAAAATAGGAGCTCGGCAGCCTAGCGGTAAGAGCGCCGCTTCACATGCGTGAGGTCAGCGGTTCAAATCCGGTTAGGCACCTTTGGTTTATCAAAAATCTACGAGGATTTGCGTAATTTCATACCAGATGTATGGTGAAGAAACACATCTATGGCAAACCACTCCATCTAAATTGCCAGGAGAGTTGTTGTGTGTTTCATTTCATTAAATAATCACGACCCTTAGAAATGACGAATACGATACAAGAAGGGATAAGTAGGAGAAGATTTTGATAACTTGCAATGCTGCCATGGCCCTTGTGGGGTTCTTGATCTCCACAGTTTATACTCTGTCGTTTACTAATAGTAGACTATGAACGTTTTTGCATACTAGTTATTCATTGACATGCCATATTAAAATTTCTTCAGGGTTTGAATAACCAAAAAGGAAGAAAAAAAAGTTTCCTAAATGCTCCGGCTTACCTCTTTTCAAAACCTTGCCCACTGTATAGTAGTACCTTAGTTAAACCCAACATAGTTAGCAATATTCAAACTAACATTTGTACAGTCCAACCCAAAGATTAGTCCACCTTGCACCGCTATATATCACCAAGACCGGACGCCGTCCGCACAATTCATTTGCAGAATCAAGGAATCGTAGGTAACTTGTAATTAGGGTAGAAACCAACAAGTGATGGAAAGACAAGATAAGGGTAACCGACGAAGATACAGTGCCTCGGAATGGCATGAATTATTTATTAATTATTCTAGGGTTATAAATTGCGGAGATCGTGGTATTGTTTCTTGACGGGCTCCATAGATCAGTGATTAAACCTCTCGAGACTAAAATCCTAAAAGCTGTGGGTTTACATTGAAGCCTTAGACTTAGTTGGTGCGTTGATTTTTTAAAGTAAAACTGGTAAGCTACCAAAGGTTTAATACACCATTGTAATGGCTATGGATTTGTTCAATGGAAGTATAAGGGTTAAAAATGTGTTCTGATAAAATGTCCCTCTTTATCAGGAAACATCAATGGACTAAGACTATGGGCCTATTGGCCAGGACGTTAGTTTACAAGCACTATAGCTGAAAAAGTAATAACATAATGTACCTTTTAATGTTATAATTTAAAACTAATCCCTCGACGTAGTAATCTGGCAATACCTATTTACTTTTTTATGCATGTCAAAATAATAAATCCCAGATAAGCCGAGAAAATCCATACGTTCCTTACTTTCCGTAATAATCCAAAATACTCAAGAACAAAGACGGCTTAGAAAACTCGGTTGTAATATTTTAATATCTACATTCTGTACATAAATCCTTAAGAAATAGGAACATGGATTACAAATATTGCATTGAAATCAGATTGAGGACGTATTTGCTTTTACTATTTTTCTACATTTTTGTATTAATAAAATGTAATCAAATAATGATTATGACTAAGACAGATATAAGAAATAAGGGACGTAAAGTTTAGCGGAACAGTGATGAGACACTTTGTAACTTTTGAGCTATGTTTGAAATGGTGAGTAAGATTGTCAGGGCTCATGCTCAGGGTACGGGGTTTTAAAGGTAGACAGGCCATAGGTGGTTGTAGATGTCCGTAAGCAGAAGTTATACTTACCATCAGATGACCCTCTTGTTCGTTGCCTCTATTTGTCATTATACAAAAAAAAATACGCACCTTCTCACGGCTTTGTAAAAAAAGTAGGTATTCTTATCATGCCTATTTCTTTAGAGATACTAGAGAAGTAAAAATACTACTTCATAACGTACAAAAAGGCGAGGTCAAACAAGAATTCCAAATTAATTCTGGTAAAGGTGTCACTGGCACAAAAAAAGTATAAAACTTCTCTACAACGTTCATGAAAAAAAAGAAGTACATTATAAAAAAAATGAAATTACCAACTTCCATCCTCATTTCATGAAAATGATGTCTTGATGTTAAAAAGAAAACATTCGACGCTGGTAAGTTGAAAAGTTTAGCACCGGAGAGGGACGTCGCGTCTCCTAATGAACTTATGATAAAGAACTTCATTTTCACGAATTTCGTTCCAAATAAAGCCGAGTTTCCGAGTAAATGTTTTGATTTAATAAAGTCCGGTGGGCTGTGAAGGAAGGTTGAACGTTTCAACACTTGACACAGGGTGTGGCTTGGGATTGAGTTGGCAAGAAGATAAAGTATTTTAAGCATATGACCACTTGGCGGTTTCTTTACGAAATTTTAGGGTAAAAATTGTTGGTTTACAGGTACATACGTACATACGTCATGGTTTCGCGTTGTGTTTTTGATCTCTATTTACGGATCGCGGAACATTTCCTTGTATATTTTAGTTGTCTACACGTAAACCTGGCGGCGCATTTAATGGACTTAGTATTGCAGATGCCATTTGCTACATTGGAAACTGAACTCGTCGTTCCTTTTTTTTAATAATAATGTAGTTATAAAAACATAGTATTTTATACTTTTACTTCAAAAGAAAATAATGCTATATTGCTGTAATATAAGTTGCTAAGTATACATTGCCCTGTACTCGTTAGGACTTTCAAAACCATTTAGATGAAAATGTTTGCGTGTAGAGTGCGCAAAGTTAGTCCGCTTATTCTTTAGTGACTGGATTTATTTTTTAAGCCGCTACATTTGTGGAAATGCAGCGACGAGGTAGCATACAACAAATAGACCGTAAAACGGTATTCCATAAATCCCACTTACTTTCCTGCTCTCCAACGATTTAGAACTAACTCGTAGTTATAAATTTTCGGATACGCTACCGAAAATAGCTCTGCGGCAAGGCCTGGTCTGTAGCCAAACAGATGAAATGTAGCCCCGCCGCTCCATTAGGAATTAATGGGCCGATTCCAGAAATGTCATCTTCCTGTAAATACTCGCTATAATTCATTTCGTGCCGACAGACGCTGGCTCAAGGGTTCGGTTTTCACCGATTTTCCCGCAAAAACAACTGCGACCTTCGTCTGCAAATGAAGGCGATTCATTCCACAAATTAACCACGGAAAAGATGGCTTTTTGTAACCGCCGAGGTCTTTTTCTGCAAAATCAATCGGAATACAGAATTACCTTTTTCTTTGTGGGCTAGAAAAGGTAAGGTCGAATATAGTTTGGAGTAATGTAACGACTCGGTTTCTCTGAATATAAGCGACTTGATATTATTACAAAATCGTAGGTATTGGTCAACGTTAAACTTTTTATATTTAATTAAGTTTTACTTTCTTATGATCATGTTAGATTCACATCTATTTTGCGTTACCCACCAAAACGCTTCTGTTTACTATTTTTTATCCAATAGTGATAAACTTACCTACCTCCTGCATTGGCTTCGATAAGCCCAAATCAATTGTCTCGGTAATTATAATTATGAACACTACTTTAATATATACTCATATAATTAATGTG
Organism: Nomophila noctuella; assembly: GCA_958496325.1. Lineage (NCBI taxonomy): Eukaryota > Metazoa > Arthropoda > Insecta > Lepidoptera > Crambidae > Nomophila > Nomophila noctuella. Next base: position 3,546,442 of record OY292491.1, on the reverse strand, counting down.
AAGAGATTTTTGTTGGTTTGTTTGTTTGAACGTGCTTATCACAAAAAAATAGGTGTAGGATAGTCCATTTGTCGAAGAAGGCTTTTAGCTATATATTAACACTGTGTGTGCGGAAACCGAAATCCATGGGTACAACACCGCGGGTGACTGCTAGTTACATAATATTACATAATAAAGCTCATAATTATTCTTAATTGCTGTTTGCTGGCCGTCTCCATTTGGCAATAGGCAGCCTATTACCGCCTCATGTTTGTATGTGTCGAGACAATGTTTGATTAATAGACGATAATTGCTTTGGACACGCATTCCTACTTAATCCATGAATTGGTAATGCCTATGCCAACACTTAGCCAAAGGGAAGGAAGCCAATGGCAATAATGTGTTTGTCGGTGTGTGTGTAAGTATTTGTGTATCGAGAATCATTGGTGTGGGATCGTTTTGGAATCCGATAGCAACGAAATGCTTAATTAAAATCATTGAAAATCACGCCGCAGTAATAACTGTTGATTGGTTTGTTCTGAATAAACTTTTTAATTGGAAAATGTATATTAAGACTCTTATGCAAAAAATATTTAACGTTTAATTTAATATGAACTATAAAATAATCGTGTCATTAATTATTTTATTATTGAATCCGTATAAATGATAAATTAAATAGAAGTAAGTAGATCTTATAAAATTTTAAATTTAATTTTAAAAGACAAAAATGTATTCATATTTGTTGTGAACATGAATCCTTTCTGAATATTATAAATGTGCTAGTAAACAATATTAGTACATTTTGTCTCAGGAATCAAGCTGTGTAAGTAAGATACGACTTTTTGTATAAAACGAAAGTTACACGACTATTCCGTTCACCTAATAAATTACTACTGTATTTTACTGGCACGGCTACAAGCGCAAAGCCAGCTTGTAAGGATTAGGCACCCACAAGCCTCCCACACTTAAAGGGCGAAACGCATCAAGTGGGAACTAGTAGCACGAGCTCTTCACTCTGATCTGGTATGGCTCCATTTAAGCTTCATCTAAAGCAAAATGGCGTATCTCCTACGGTAAAGGCTGAAATGCTTAAATAATAATGATTCTTTGACTTAAAACCACCAAATGCGGATTTTTTTTACTGGAATTAGAAAGAGTAATATTTACATATTATTAAATTAAAATTATGTATGTAGCTTTTATCTTTGAACAGTTGGTAAAATATTGTAATCTAACTCTTCGTAAATAATAAATCCTCTCCGCGATTAATGAACGACAACATATTTCTTAACCCAAAAACTGTTTCATTAAAACAGTTTAATTAAAGTAATAAATTCGAGAGACAAAGACAATTTTCTCTTGGCTAAATCCTAAGATTAAACTGATTGTAAGAATATATTGCAAATGCAATCTAAAAGATAAAAGGTTTAAGAAAAGAAAGATATAAAAAGATGTTAAGACGCGGGAAAACTTTAAAACCGTATTCTTTTGCAGCTTATAAGGTCTTTGGAGAATGTAGACTATTATTCTAGATCTTATAATGTTTCCAACGTGGTCATTTTAATAGTAAAAGTATTCAAGATTTTAACAACTGTTTAACACAAACTTCTGGAAGATTTCCAAACTAATAAAATATTTAAATGTATTCAAGTTGAAGTTTGAATATCGGTTACAATAAAATATTATATAAATAGTATTCCAATTTCCAATTCAAAACTAAACTTTTGAAATACTACAACCAGATTTGTGATTTGCGATTCAAATGTCATAAAAAAACTTTTACAGCCAGCAATCTGATGAAATATTCCATTTCTAAAAAAACAACACTTGATTTGAATGTTTTGTGAATAAAACACTATCACAAAATAACGCCTACCAAACAAGTTACCTATATGGGTCTATCGACATCACCAATCAAAAATATCCGTCGAAATATGGTCGAAATGAAAATTGGAAATATTTAAAACGCACGCGGGCCTTAGCAAGTTAATTCTGTTTTACATGTTACGTCAAATGAACTTTTTGCAACTGCAATAACCGAGGTGAAAATTGGCTGGATAGACATTTTTTCCATTTGACAAGTAATCAAAAAAGTAGACGCATGTGAATATACCGCGGCCATTTAAAATATTCGTTTCATTTCTCACTGATGTATTTTTATTTTGTATTTATAAACTTTAACGGAATCGCCTATTAAGTATTATTTAATTTAACGATTATAAATTGTAACAGGTTGTCATTATAACTTGTTGGATTTTTTTATCTTCAGCGTGACATCAAGTCACTAAACTTGTTTTGATCAACTAATTTTACAGGATTATGAAATAGGGCACAAGTCAGATTAACAGTTGTAATTGCAATAACAATTTATGCATTTAAATAAGGATGAGTTATCTGACTTCTTCTGGAGAAAGCAACACAGAGAACATTCTTACAATACCTTATCAAAGCGTTTAAAACCACCTCAACAATCTGAACGTGCAAATTATGCATTCCAAGATTTAATCACTGCAGTAATTCCGAAGACAAAGGCCATAAAGCGGACCCGCGAATCCGACGAACGCACGGAATCCAATCTGGAAACTAAAAGTTTGTAGAACAAAAGGGGTGATGGAAGAATAAAAGAATGGATGAGCCGGTGTTCACGGTGAAACATTGCCTTGTCGGTTGCCGTGACAGCGATTCCTTCACCGCGCACTCCAATATCAATTTCACAGATTGAACTTTGGATAGATGATTCTCGTATTTCCAACAACACGCGGCGATATTTATGTGTTGAGGCGTCGATTCAACTTGTGTACGTGTGAAGCTGGCGCGACCGTTGCAGTGTTTTCATCTCGACTTTCTATTGGCTAGAGTACTCGTATTGTCTATCTTTTAAAAACTAGAACATGTTATGTCTTCAAGCAAAGCTTGTTTTTTTATTAGATCAGGCAATTTATAGACTAAGTTAATGTACTAATTATATAGATAATTTTTTGGCCAAAACTTATGGCTTCATTCTTAATGAGGTTTAGAAGTATCGCTTAATTAAACAAGTAATTTATACACAGATGTGCTGAATCAACCTTAGCCAAGCTTAACTGGAATAAACTAACTTTAGCATTTGTGAAATGCTCAATGATTTTGAAGATTCATCACACTAGGATTTGTCGGGGAGTATTCTCATTATCAAGAGTAATAGAAAGCGTACACGTGTATACTTAAGTCAATTTACAAGGGACTGAATTTATTTGAATATGTAATCTCAATATTATTGAGGAATACACAAATTAGAGGAGAAAAGAGGACAACTCAAAATATTAAGTAGGGCATAAACAAAATTTCAAGGTACATTTCCTTCAAAAATGGCTATGTAATTGGATTTCATTTTATGACATTATTTCCCTCTCTAGCACCTTTTAACCTTTAAGTAGGGACGTGGAGTCTCACAGGCTACTCAATGTTTACGTTTTCATAGTTTCGCCTATTTCCCGCCGCTCCTCGCAATTGAGCAGCTCAGTAGCTTTTGTTTTAGGTGCCAAACTACCAACGAGGAAGGAGGTTTTGTCGTCCGGTCAATATTACGTGAGTAATAACCATCAAAAAATTGACTGGAGCCTGTCAGGCTACACGTCCCTTGTTGTCATATAATATGTTTTCTATGGGCGCTTAGGTTTGTTTCAGGTTTAGTAGTACAAAATGTCAAATATAAGTAATGCCGGTAATTTAAAATCAAAACGACCGTCTACGAGTTAAGTTCAAGGCCCTGCGCAAAAAAAATCCGAGTCGCTGATCCAACTTTCGAACAAGAAGTGAGTGAGTTGTTAGCTACGCATCAGTCAGACAATGAAGCGAATATTGAAGGTTTTTTTTTATATTGGAGTCCGAACTAATTCAAAATCATGAGAGTGACAGTGATGAAGATCAGCACCAAGATCAGGACCAAGATCGGGACCAAGATCAGGACCAGGATAAGGACCGGGAACCGGACCTGACCTGTGCACTGACTGCCAATAAATTAGCGTTATTAGACTGTTGTCAATATTTTTTGTATTTGTTACCTGAAGTAGGTATTTTGTGTTTTTGGTTCCTTATATATTATATTTTAAGAAAAAAAGACTCATTTTGTTAAAGTAATAAGCTTGGCTGTTTTTATTATCTAAAAATGTAGCCTAAGTAAATTTTGACTTAAAAGTGCCATAATTTAAGATTTTTTAAATTTCTATATTTTTTTAAATAAAAGTTGATAACATAAGCACGTTATTTTATTGCTAAATCCCTTAAATTCAATATCCAATCAGTATTAAAGCAACCTTATATCAAATTCTCAAAAAAAAAGTGTGTACATATAGGAGCCTGTGAGACTCCATGTCCGCAGTAGTGTTAAGAAAAAATGACGTCCATACTTAAAGGTTAAGCGTCACAAAATGCCGCAGAGCAGCCAAAATATAATCAACTGAATATTCATGACAGAACTCGCTTGAAAGTTTTTAATAAGAAATTATGGTAATCATTTTAAATTGACCTAATCCATACTGCGAGGAATTTTGCAACAAAACTTGTTACGGTGGCGGGTTGATGTCTCAACTGGATCCCGAATTTTATAATTAATTTAGAGCCTCTTGTTTAAGTTTTAATAAACCTCAAGATCGAGGGTAACATGAGCTTTGACTACAATATTCAGTGTTACGCTGAAGGTTATTTGATATTAATCATTGGCTGAAAATTTATATTAGGGATAAAATTACAAACTTTGTTAAAAGTAGATATTATTGAAGTTACGTTTTGATTAAAAATGTTTTACGATACTTATTAAATATTAACGAGAAGAGAAATTATTAAATTTAAATAAATTAAAGTTGTTTTTGTTCATGAGCTCCGGATAATCTAATACAATTTCGAATAAAAAACTTATTTAGAAACACACAGTATATTTGGCACTGTTATCAAATTCCAAGATTTTTATCGTTATTAGGCCATGGAGTTCAGATAATATAATTAACATTCCAAGAAAAAAGAAGGATAAACACTGGTTCTCTTTCCAATTTAAAGTCGAGCGTTTCTCCTTGTTCCTTATTGTAATCCTCCAACAACTATTATAGATATTGAAACAAGCAAACAGCTAAAACTCACAGATAAAGTTTTGTCGTCGCACGGCAAAGTACTGTTTAAACACGAACGCATTAAACACTACGGAAACTAGTGATGCTTAGTAAAGTCGGAACAACAAACAACTTTAAAATATTATGTATCGATCGCGCTCGATATTCATACGTTATTATTTATTGCTGAGAACAGTGAGCGGAAAGTTTGCCGACGTTGGTATAAAATTTGTTGGAACATTGCGAGTCCATAGCCTCTGGCTAGCCACCTGCAGGGGTGTTACTTGGTTTAACCAACTGAGAAAAACTTAACAGTTACAGACTTACAAAAATCTAAATATACATATAGATGAATCAAAGGTGACTAACTGACTGACTAACTGACTGACTGACTGACTCACTGACCGACTGACTGACTAACTGACTGACTGCCATAGTGGTGTTACAACGCACAGCCCACACCATTATGCGTATCGAGTTGAAATTTGGTATGCAGGTCGATGATAATTATTATGACGTAATTATTATGACGAAGATTATGACGTATGCATCTGCTATGCAACTTTGTAAATTATAGACCGATCGGGCTGAGATATTGCATGCATAGAGCTACTTGACTGAAGTAATTTTTCATTAATTCTACCTCTTAGATGATCAAATAGGCGATGGTATTGTGTATGAATCGAAATCATCACACATAAAATTGTACCCGCTAATGGAACGTAAGAAATCTTAAAAAAACTAATGTATAGACTCAGAGTAGATGCCCTTATAAATTATTGAACTTATTAACCAGAAGCTGAAAGGTTCATTTTACACTTACATAAATCATCTCATAAATTTCAATATTGTATGAAGACGGAAAATTAGTAAGCTCTGTTTTAATGAAGAATGATTTCTTTTAATGAAAGATGGTCGATCACAAAAATACTTGTACATTTATTTAACAAAGTCACGAGAAACATTCTATTACTCTTTTACTACGATAAATAAGACTGTCAAAAACAGAAGACCACTTGATACTTTATCATTTTTAATTTATCAGCAGTACCCTGATATTTCCGGAGTCCGCTAGAAGCTTTATCAAGACATCTCTGTCTACAAACTGATATTCGCTACGTTTTCTATCGACGAAACTTTTCTTTCCAAACTTCGTCAGCTATTCTGCTAGGTAGGTAGGTATATGATTGTGCACTGCAGTTCTTTGCCTCGAGAAAATTCCTTTGTGCATCGTGAAATGAGAGAATCACTCGGCTTTATCTAAAAGAATTAACTTTATATTTTCATGTGGAAAGTAAATTCTATTCTAATGAGAAAAACTGGAAAACAGATAAAATTGCAAGAAACCTCATTTAGTTGGAAATGATATTGCAAAAAAGATAATCATCGAGATAATATCTTATTATTATTAAATAAAATAGCATCATAAAAATAATGCTATTTTATTTAATAATATGAAATAGTTAGTAATTTGATAAAAAAAGTTAAATTATACATAATGTTAGTAGACACTGCTAACTTCCTATGCTATTTACAAACAAATTAAACATTATTATACGTAAAGTATACAGAAGTAGGGATATTAGCGTGTCGTTACTTCTGAAAAAATATATTGACCCTTAATAACAACCTTATACCGCAAACTTATTGCCAAAAGAAACCCCGGAGCGCACACGTCAAAATATTGTTACCACGCGGCGCGCCAACTTTCACAGTTCCAAATAAACAATCTATAACGAGATCTAGATTCAGAGTTCAAATTCAAAGATATCTCCGTCTCATCCACGTAAGCTCGGTTCGTGACCCTATTTACGCATCCATAAACGTCGAGTCTTATAAAAAGGAGTGAACAGTGAGCTGACGACTTTTTGAAAGGAAGACGTGTACCGAGTTCCCGGCGGGGTTCTTTGCCCCCAGACAGTAACCTGCTTCAGAGAACCTCTTTTAAAATGCGGGGAGCACTAAGATCTGAAATAGTAGAGATACTGTGTATATTTTTTTCATTACCTTAGTGGTCAAACGCTAAGCAAATAAGACTCAGAAATCTCATAAGACTTTTTGATGCATATCAATTGCAGGGTAATTATTTTTGGTGTAGGTTTAGAAGTAAAAACTACTTATAGTAAATGAAAAAACCGAGAAAGAATGTCAAGTATTAATAATTTAATAATGCATGTACCTATCTACTTATATCTGATCCACGTATTTCGGTTCGTGATCCTATTTACGCATCCATAAACGTCGAGTCTAATAAAAAGGAGTGAACTGACGACTCTCTAAAAGGAAGACGTGTACCTGGTTCCCCGGCGGAGTTCTTTGCCCCCAGACAGTAACCTATAGAGGGTACCTGCTTCAGGGAACCTCTTTTGAAAAGCGGGGAGTTTGTATTTTTTTCATAACATTTGTGGTTCCACTTTAAGCAAATAGAGTTCGGAAATAATAAAAGACTTTTGGACAGGTGATGCATCTCAATTGCAGGGTAATTATTTTTGCTTTAGGCTTAGAAGTAAAGCGACTTTTGGTAAATGAACGAATCGAAAAACAATGTCAAGGAATCATCTAATAATAAAAAGTGTATGCACCCAATTTACGCATCCATAAACGTCGATTCTAATAAAAAGGAGTGAACTGACGACTCTTTGAAAGGAAGACGTGTACCGAGTTTCCCGGCGGGGTTCTTGGCCCCCAGATAGTTACCTGTTTTAGAGAACCTCCTCTGAAATGCAGTGAGACTCAAATATGGAATAGAAGAGAAAAATGTGTACTTACTTCTTTTCATAACCTAAGTGGTTCTAGGTGGCGGTTCTATTTTATATTAATTTCTTATTTGGTTTACTTATTTAAATAAATAACAATAAATGTGTTTATGTATGTCACAAGGCATATCAATCAGTTTTAAGTAAATAACTAGTTCCACCCACACGGGTTTATTTACCCCCATTCAGTAACCTATTTATAGGAAACTCTTGTTTGTCTTTTTAAAGAAAAGGAGAATTGACATCTCTGATTGCCATTCACTATAATATTAACTTACTCCGTAAAACTTCGTAAAACTTTTTCTTTTAAATGCTATTTTCTATATTTTACAACTACAACCAGTAATTTGAAAGCCAGCCTTTTCTGCCTACGTAATGATTTTTTTGATTGAAGGTATTGCTTATGCCTGCAAAACTTTAAGAACATGAGATTTTTCCAACGTTCTGTAAAGCTTTTGCTTTAGGGATAGTAAAGAAGTTGTTCTCGTGGATTTGTTCTATTGTTTGACATGTTTTTATAAGGGAACAAAGAAAACTATCTTTTTGGAATTATTCAAACATACTTAGAAAGTTCTGACAAAATGGTGAAAGTATTTTTAAATAGACGGTATTTTCCTTTTTTTGCATATACATACATAAAATTAATAAAAAAGTAATGATTTCATTACTTTAATCGAATCACCAGCTTACAGTAAAGCGCAGTGAGTCAACCCTTGAGATAAAAATTGTTCCTTTCTCATTTTATAGTTTTGTTGAGTTGTTGCGAGTAAACTAACACCCAGTACTGGGGGTTGAATTTTTAAATATACCTGTAACTGAAAGTTCCTTTTTATTTTGGACTAGCTTTCCGCCAGCGGCTTCGCCCCCGTAGAATTCGGTTATATTGCAAACAACATTTTTGTTTTCCCTCGGTAACATATTTTTTTCCCGGAAAGTTCTTCCTTTTCGTCTGCAAAATTTCAAAACAATCGGTTCAGTATTTACGGTGTGAAAGCGGAAACAAACTCACTTTCCAATTTAAAATATTAAGTAAGGATCTGATGGTAGCTCAAACAACATGTGGTCAACTATTCTTTTTTTAATTTTCTCATCATCCTCCATGTTCTAGTGTTTTAAGTACCAGGCCATTGTCTCGGGGTCCTTGGTTCGATTCCTGGCTCGGGCAATTTTTTTTGTCGATTTTTGAACATTGTCCGGGTTTGTGGTCACCAACCCGCATTTGGCAAGCGTGGTGAGCAAGCCAAAACCAATATTTGTAACGAAAACATGATTTCAAATGATGGAGGAATTTGCCCTACAGTGGGACATTAATATGGCGGAAATACACATGCTGGTAGCACATTCCATCCCTTAATAGTCAGTCGTTCCTTCAACACTCCCACAGAAAGAAATGGGATATTACTACTCTAGGTCTGCGTTACACGGCACAATCCCTTAAAACACACTTAAGAAGCAAAATTTTAACCAACTTATTACTTGTCCCCGTCCTTTACGTTGGCTTAAACCTTCAACGAAGACCACTAGTAATTTGTAACAACACTAGAACCGTCCCATTCCGCCTACAGCCCACAAAGTGGAAAGTGTAATTGTGAAACTTGCCTAAGTCAGCGCCAAATAGCCTGTTTTAATTAAAAAAGCTCGCGACCGTCTCTTGGTGGATAACAATTTAATGTAATGGCCATACTCAAAGAACTCCTTTATGGACGATTTGGCCTCAACGTGCATAATTAATGAGGGCCACTTGATACCATTTTAATACTAAAAGCGCCAGCTCCGAATACCAGTTTTAATACGTATTTAGCGTCCTTTGCGGGCTCGTTTGTTGAATTACATTTCTCTAAATGCAAACATTTCTTTTATAACTTAGAAATGGGGCGGAAAATGCATTTGTAATTATTAAGATGCTTGAAATGATCTTTCTCGTTGTCTTTTCTGGAGTAAATTAGTGGTTCAATCTCCACAACTTTTTTCGACATTCATCCTGAACTACCTGCCTTTTTTCGACATTCATCCTGAACAGTGTCGCGCGCCCGCGCGCAAGCGAAGACGTGTATTTATGTGCTCCGTGTAAATAACTATCCAACCTGAGTAAAAAGTTCGTTCTTAGTGTTTTCTTCATCAAACCTGTGTAGCTTAAACCATAACAATCAAATTGTGGTAACGGTGATCCGAACATTGAGCGGGATAATAAGTTATAAGCAAAAATATCTACGAGAATAACAATCATTTCAACAAGTACCGCTCCAACGCATCGCTTCTCCTGACCACCGGTCGAGCGCGTGAATCATCGGGTGCGCCAGCCGTACGAGCTACGTACCTACGCGGCGCCGAGCTGCGTTGTGTTACTACTCGACTGCTTCAGTGCTGCGTTTGAACGCGCAATAACACGCGCTGTCGATTTATCAACTTTGCCGAACGAATTAGCGTATCTAGGTAATTACCATGAATAATACTATATGCAGCGGATGTCATAATGCACTAAAGAATACGGAAAAGATTAAGTGCAGTCAACCCCGATGCAGGAAGCAATTTCACTATCAGTGCGTAAATCTCACCAGTACGAATTTTAAAAAACAGTCGAATTGGAAATGTCCGGACTGCTCTTTAGAGGTGTTATCGGCTCTGAGGCAGACAAAGAACGATGACACACCGTGTAAGATTACTTCCATGGCAACCGAATCCTCTCCCGATGAAGCGAGTAATGTAAATAAAAACTCCCGTGGAGCAGGCGATAGAAGTTTTGATGAGGATGATGGTGTTGGTGATGACCGTCTACGCTTCACCATAAAAACCATTATAGAGGAGAATCTGGACGCTATAGTGAAAAAGGCAATAAGAGAAGAGTTTTCGTCCTTGAGAAAAGAAATAAGTAGCTTCGAAGAATCCTTGAATTTCATGAATACTAAATTTGAGGAAATGAAGAATACAGTAGAGGAATACGCACAAGAAAACAAACAACTCCGTTCGGAAAATGAGTCCCTTCAGGGTAAAGTCAAAGATCTGGAATCAAGAGTATCTATAATTGAACAGGATTCACGTCAAAATAATATAGAGATCCAATGCCTTCCAGAGCACAAGAACGAAAATCTCCCTAACGTTGTGATGCAAATTGGCAAGCTCACTGGTTATACTATATCAGAAAATGACATTTTGTCCTGTAATAGAGTACAAAAACAGAACAAGGAATCGACTTTGCCTAAAGCAGTTATATGTAGATTTGTCAGCAAGCTGAAGCGGGATAATCTACTTGCAGCAGTGTACAATTACAACAAATCTAATCCCAAAGAGAAGCTTAACACAAAACTGCTAGGTTACGGAGATAAAGAATCCCCAGTCTACGTTGCTGAACATTTAACACTAGCCAATAAATCACTTCACGCGGCCACGAGAATTTGGGCCAGGGAACACAAATTTGATTATGTATGGGTGCGAAATGGGAAAATATTTCTTAGAAAGGACGACGGCAGCCCTGTTAAATTGGTACTCTATAAAGACTTTTTAAACACCTTGGTTTAGATTTAAAATAGTTATTTTGAAGTGGTTTGTGACTTTGTAGGTATAAGATTCAATTTTAGTATTTATTATCAAAACATTCGCGGCATGCGAACAAAATTAAAAGATATATATTTAGAAGTTCTTTCCAACGATTTTGATGTAATTGTATTGGCGGAAACCTGGCTTAATGATGACATTTACGATAGCGAGATTTTTGACAACCGTTACAAGGTGTTTAGGAGAGACAGATCATCGAATACCTTCGAGATGGCTTCTGATGGTGGTGGTGTGCTCATTGCTGTAAAGGGATCTATTCACGCACATAGAAATCACAAATTTGAAAGTCAGTGTGAGGACCTATGGGTTACATTGATGTTAGGAAATACAAAATTACATATATGTTGTGTTTATTTGGCATCCCCTCTTAAGCGAACTCATCTTGAGCATTTCTTGGATAAAGCTGGTAATGTTTTGGACGGCTTGGATGATGACGTATTTCTCATAGGTGACTTTAACCAGAGAGATATTGATTGGTCACCATGCCCGTCAGATTCATCTCAGAGACCGGTTAATTATGATGGTATGAACGCCTGTGACCTTGTTGACTTTTTATCGGCTTACAACTTGAAACAGTACAATCATGTGTTAAACCATCAAGGTAAGATACTAGATTTGGTACTAACTAACTCCAACTGTGAACTTATTTTACAGGAATCTCAAAACGTAATTTCACGCGTGGACTCTTATCATCCACCTCTACAGTTGTTTGTTTCTTTGCAGACGGGTCATATGCTGTCTCCTAAGTTCACACCTAGGCCAAATTTTTTTCGGGCTGATTATGATATTATACGGGATCGCTTAAGCTTGGTGGATTGGAACATCGAGTTTAAAACGTGTTCAACAGTTGACCACGCCGTCTCTAAATTTTACATGATATTAAATCAAATAATTTCTGAAAATGTACCAATACGGAAACTAAATAAAAAGAATTATCCACCTTGGTTTTCAATAAATCTTATACGGTTGTTGCGCGAAAAGGAAAAGGCTCGACAGAGATACAAAAGATTTAAAAACGGTCTCGATTTACTGGAGTACAATATTCTGAAAGAAAGGTCGTCGATAATGATAAAGAAATGCTATAATATTTATATTGAAAAAGTTGTAAGTAGCGTAATTAAAAACCCTAAGTATTTCTGGGCTTTCATTAAGAACAAACGTAAAGTAAAAAGTGATATACCATCGGTTATGAAATTCGGGGACAAGGTCGCTAGAGAGGGGAATGAAATTCCCAATCTTTTTGCAGATAACTTTGCCTTAGCGTACAGCACGATTAGCAATGCCGTTTCGGTTGATGAAGTCTCATCTCATTTTGTCTTTTCTATGGGCCAGCTGTATCTTCCAATTGATAAAATAGAAAAATCTTTGAAAGCCCTTGACCCTAATAAAGGAGCAGGTAGCGACGGAATCCCACCAATATTTCTGAAAGAGTGTGCTATTTACTTAAAGGCACCCCTACATATAATATTCAATAGGTCACTTTCGGAAGGTCGCTTTCCCAAAATTTGGAGGGATGCAATAATTGTGCCGATCTATAAAGCTGGTGATAGAAGTAATGTTATTAACTACAGGCCAATTAGTATTCTTCCTACTATTGGAAAAATTTTTGAATCGTTGGTTTGTCCTCATTTGTCTTGGCATATAAAACAAACAGTGGCAGACCAACAGCATGGATTTTTAAAGAAACGTTCTGCCGCGACCAACATGTTAGCATTTGTAGATGGAGTAATAACTACTATGAGCTCTGGAAAGGAAGTCGATGCTATATATACAGATTTTAGTAAAGCATTCGATAGGGTGGATCATAGTCTATTGATACACAAACTTTGTAACAATTTTGGTATACACGGGACACTTTTAGATTGGTTTTCGTCTTACCTGAGAGGTCGTACACAACGGGTTGTAGTCAATGGTTTCACATCCAGGGAGTTTCATCCCTCCTCTGGAGTCCCACAAGGATCTCACTTAGGACCAATTCTGTTTGTCATGTTCATTGACGACATAAAGTCTTGTATTCTTAACTCTAAGTTTGAGTTATATGCGGATGATCTAAAGCTATGCAGAACAGTAATTAATAGTGACGATCAGACGAAGCTACAGGAGGATCTAGACAGAGTTACAGAATGGTGCCAACTGAATGGCATGACTTTGAACGCTGACAAGTGCTGTCACATAAAGTTCTCTCGGAAACATTATAAGTTCCCTAGCTGTTACCACATTCAAGGGGCTACGTTAAAAGAAGTCACCCATGTCCGAGATTTAGGTATTGCCCTGGATTCTGAAATGAAGTTCACAATCCATGTTAATAACACGATCAACAAATGCCTTAGAATGTTAGCGTTTCTCTTTAGGAGTACTAAGGAATTTAATTCCGTCCAAGCGCTGAAGGTTTTGTACTTCGCTTTAGTTCGTAGTCACGTGGATTACTGTGTTTTAGTTTGGTTTCCCTTTTATCAAAACAATATCCAACGTATTGAAAGAATACAGAAGAAGTTTATTAATAGAATTTCGTTCATCAGTGGCACTTACCGGCGTGTCAGAGGTTATTCCGAAAGGTTAAATCAGTTCAATATGCTCTCATTGCGGCAACGTAAAGAACAGCTATCAATGGTATTTATATACAAGTTACTTAATCATGAAGTGGATTGTCCGTCTCTCTTGGCACAGATTAATATGTTAGTTCCTAGGGTCGCGGCTCGTCTGCATAATTATAAGCCCTTTTCTATTAACTTGAGAAAAAATAAATATGGTAGTTCCTCACCTATTTGTACAATGTTGGGAAATTTTAACTGTTTATTTGGGAGTGCCAATGTCGATATTTTTTGGGGAAGTCTAGCCACTTTCAAAAAAAATATTTCAAAGAGTTGTAAGGAGCTTTTTTAATTTTTAATTTAATTTTTTTAGTTTGTCTTTGTTTTTTTCAAAAAATGTTTTATTTGTATAGAAATGTTGTGCATACCTATAATTTAAGTACATATAAGGAACACACTATGTAATGCAAATTAAATGTCGATTATGTATTTAGTTGGTAAGCCTTTAATAAATAAATAAATAAACTATTTTTTATTCAAAAATACGAGTATTTCGTATTATGAAATTAATTATATAAAAAAAGTATAATTTATTTTATTCCTATATCCATATAACTGCCTCCGTGGTGTAGTGGTTAGTGCTGTGCTCAAAAACCCGAATGTTCGCGGAACCGAACCCGCGGGGTACATTTTCACTCTGTGTTGGTTTTCTGCGAAGCGTCCGCGGCAATGGCTGACGCTGCTACCGGGAGAAGCGCTAGAATGATTAATTTTGCATTTATCTGGATCGAGTGATGCACTTAATCCACTTTTGAATAGTAATTTTCTTTGCACGCATATTTTTTCTCATCATCTTTTTCCACGAAGTTCATTGCGAACAGTGCAGTAACTGCATTGTTTTATTATAATCGCATAATATACTGTTTCGTACTTAATGTCTTGCGTTTAGTGTAATTGCTATTTTATAGCGCACTGCAGGTGTTTTGCAGTAAAGACGATAATTAATAGCAGTCAGGGTTTTATCACCGTAAGTATACAAACAGGCGAGAACTTAGAGCAAATAAAATGATCCTATAGTTTACGTTTTGTTGGTAAATGCATTGAAAGGCTTAAAAAGCTTAAACGAGAACTCATAATTAATATTTAATTATTAAATTGGTGATTATGAATATCAAGGTAGCTAACATTTTCTGAAAAAAAAAACCATTTGTAAAAAAAAGCGTATATTTATCTATATGTAATAAACGGAATTTAGTAAACAGTTATCAAAAACGATTCATCATCTGAAATAGATGCATGAGGCCTAATATATTATATAAATCACTTTATCTTTCAAATTAAGTTCAATGAACGCTCAGTGGTTTTTATAAATACTAGTATACTCAATGTAGAAGTAAAATTCTCGTCTGGAAAGTTTGTTCGTAACCAAAGCAATCTAGTTTGTAGCGTATAAAATTACTTTTAATAAAGAGGACAAGACCTTATCATGCATTATTTAAATTTGGGCACCCACACGATCGAAGGCTATTTGACTGGCAAGGGGGACAAAGAAAGTCCTTATGCATAGCTGGAAAACTTACTTATTCACGGCACACATAACCCGATTTACATACGATTCGGAGTTTTTTTTGTCTACCTTTGTTTGCGGGCACAAAGAAAATGCAAGGCGGGGTGGCTCCAAAAAGATATAACGTCGCCACGGTTCCGCTGTAAGGCCAATTTGTTTCGGATCTAAATTTGCCTAAACCCTAAAAGAATGGGACAAAGACAAAAGGTCGAGGTGGTTCAGATTTATGAAGATTGCGGCCTTTCAGATGTACGCGTAGACTTCGGATGGAAACTCAATGTGGAATTTTACAATGACCAAGGTGAAGACATATTGTATGCCCTGGTTTTGGGCAGGTTATAGTGAGCATTGTTATAATGCTTACCATCTGCTATTTACTAGATCTATAACTAATAGCAATAAAATATGATATTGATTTAATTTGATTTTATTTTACAATCCCAACTAATATTATAAATGCGAAAGTAACTCTGTCTGTCTGTCTGTCTGTCTGTCTGTCTGTTACGCTTTCCCGCTTAAACCTCGCAACCGATTTTGATGAAATTTGGTACAGACAATCTTTAGACCCTGAGACAGAACATAGGCTACTTTTTATTTCGAAAAAAAGAAATCCACGCGGACGGAGTCGCGGGCGGCCGCTAGTATTTAATAAATGGTGTGATATGTTTTTGTCGAAAGGTATCTATGACTTAAGTTCAATTGAAATTCAATGGGTTGAGCAACGGCCTTTAAGACGGGCTATGCATGCATAGGCCTTTTGCTGAATTTCATTTGCAGTTCGCTATTGCACTCTCTTGGCGACAAGGAACACTAAGAGGCTTAAGTGAGCAGGGGACTTCTGCAAGGGGCCCAAATAACTCTGTAGTCCTTTCAGTGCAGCGTATGCATATATGCATTTTCCTTTTGCACATAAAAAAGGTAATGCATTTGTGAATACTAGCGGCCGCCCTCGACTCCGTCCGCGTGGATTTCGATTTCCAATAGCCTTAAGCCTTCCTAGTCAAATCGAGTATCCAACACAAAAGAATTTTAGTTTCTGAGATTAGCGCGTTTAAACAAACAAACTCTTCAGCTTTATATATTAGTATAGATATAGATTGTGGAGTTATAATTGATTACGGGCAGCGATGAAATATCTAAATTACTCATTATTCACTCTAAACCAAAAAATAACATCATTAGTCGCATCGTCATTTAATAAAATTGTGACGTCATAAAGGCAAACCAAGATCCTTTAGATGCCTTACAGTTCATTGTCTTTCGTCGAGTTTTGTTGAGAGTTAAATTCGTTTTGTTCATTTGATTTTGCGAATGATTGATGTTCAAAGTTACTCGAATTTTATTGTTTTAGATGTCTCCAACTGTGGGGGCGATGAGTTATCTCAGATATTGTCAAAGCCATGATTATAATCGAGTAGGTTAAAATCGAGTGTGTTTATGATAATGCGGTTAATTTTCGATCGGTTATCAGTTATCGTTATATTACGGTCAGAATATAGGTACTATTGTTAGAAAATTACAGATTTCTTATTTTATTGGGCTTTAGACGATTAAAAGCTTCGTTTCGCTTTATTCTGACATTTGCCAACTAGAAAAGAGGTAAAATTTTAATTTGCCTTATGTTACAATTTACTAATGACATGGGTTCTATGATGGATGCCATCGCCATTTAATAAATTAAATTTGCATTTAAACGCCTACGCGGCTTAAATAATATTCAATCCAAAATCTAAAATGGAATATCTTAAAATATCGCATTCCAGGATCATCCGCAGTATAAAGTGACGAATATGAAAATCACTGGCTTTGCTGACTGGTAAGACTCAATTATCGACGCCGCTCCCACCCATGAATATTGATGGACGTATTTGCATGTTCACCGCATGAACTCGACGGTGCAAGGAAAAATAGAAGAAACGGAACTTTATTACGGGGTTCTGTTTTATTCATCGTCATTGTGAGGTATCAATACACCGATACTGTTGATAAATGAGTTGTGTAGTGAGACTGCGAATCTGTTAATGAAGTGTATGACGCCCTTAGAATATGTAGGCTGGCGGATGGCTGGTTAGACTTGGACGAAAATGGCCGAGGATTAGATATAATGTCGAGTAATTGGCGAAGCCTGTGTCCAGCAGTAGACCGCTTAAAATGATGGTGACTACAGCATCGAGTTTTATATGTAACTCAGAATTCATTAGTTTTTTTTATGTTATAGGAAAGCATACGAATAAGAGGGCAACCTGATAGTAAGTGATCGAAGCTGCCCATGGACGTCAAAAACAGAACGCAGTTGCGTTGCCTGCCTTTAACACCCCACACCATCCCCAATTGAGCTCTGGCGATCTTACTCACTAGCAGAAACATAGGACAGCAGTTACGAAGTGCAACTTCATAATATGGTATGGGAACATAATATAGGTGGCGAAGTGCCGTATAATACACTCCCTTATTATGTTAGCCAACTTGAAGTTAGGTTTAATAAACGTTCGCGTGTGTGGAATATTTTAAGAACTCCAACGTGTTATTAATTTTTCAACTGGTCCAATTTCTTCCAAATTGAATGAATTAGATTCTTAAAAAACAAATCCAGCAATGGAATTCAAAACCCAAGTTAACAGTTAACATTATACCTATTTCAAAAAAGCATTTTGTTTATGTCGGTTACATCCCTGTTAAATAACACAAAGACACAGCTTAAGGTCAAAAAAATAAATAAAAATGACGTTTATTAACTTCACAAAATTCCCAGATCTTCATTTAATTGGTTCCTCAGTGTAATTTATGCGCATAATTTTTAGAACGGGTTAAATAAAAGGTTTTAAAACAAACGTAATTAGTGAGGTTGGATTACAATCATTAGCACTTCACAAAGTTTCTTAATTAAGCAATGTATAAACTGTAGCGAAATAAAGTTGTCAACTTTGAACCGAACCAAACTTAAATTATTTCACGTAAATTATTAAAGTTGTATTAGTTTTATGAATATAAAAGCAATATCTGAAAATTAAGTGCTATTTTGGCCAATACAAATTTTACTGGATAAAACCTTTTATTCAACAAGTTTTATAGATTTTCCAAATTCATATTATAAGAACTGTTTTTTCTAGGTGAAGTGGCTTGAAAGTAAAACATTTTGTATTAGGTCACTTGGAATGAATATTTTGTATCATGGACATTTTGTAGGTTTGTATGAATAAATCCTACTACTATTATAAAGGCGAAAGTTTGTATGTGTGGATGTATGGATGTATGGATGTTTGTTACTCTTTCACGTAAAAACTACTGAATGGATTTGAATGAAACTTTACCACTATATAGCTTATACATCAGAATAACACATAGGATATTGGAAATCTAAATCCACGCGGACGGAGTCGCGGGCGGCCGCTAGTTAAATAATATGGAAAAAAAGGTGTAAAACAGAATCAGGTCAAATGGACAATTAAGATCTCTGTCCGTCATTCAGGGAAAAATCTCGATAAATTTTGTTGAGTTTGAACGAACGAATCACTTTGCGCTGTCTTTCAAATACCAAAAAAAAAAAATGAACTCAACACTCGTAATCCAATTTGAGCAGTATACCTGCACTTCAGACAGAGTTGATTTTGTGTAAAAAAGGTAAAAGCAGAAATTGTTCCTCTCAGAACAATAGTGGACTGTTGTAGACAAACAAAGACGGTATTTACTAAGCCCGCATGTCGGTCGGACCGTCTCTCAACGTACACTTGTATTTTAGCTCACAATATGTTGAGAAAGCACAGGTACAGTACTAGGAAATATACCGTATCGTGTGAAAATGCTCTCTCACTTGAGAAGTATGTAGACTCTTCTTTATTTATTTTTACGACTTCGATTTTTCCTTTGGACCGAAAGTTAGAATTGGATACATAATGTTTTTATGTTGAAGGAATATCCAGCACAGTTATATTTACTTGGTCAGTTATTTAAACGTCCCTCGTGTAATGGGTTGAATTTTTCAGTTTCATTCTGATAGCCGCTATCTATTCAGCCGGTAGTCGTAAAATGTACGGTTTATTTTGAGTAGATAAATTTACTATGAATTCATTTAATTATAGCATGGCTTGAATAGACTTATTCGATGTTTTAACTAGATAAAATCGCTACATTTTCATAGGTATAGTTTTTCAAAGCATTTTCACTGAAGGTCTCTGCATTATGAAATTGTATTTCTACTTTACATATTTTTAGCATTTTTAATGCTAAACAGTATTAACCTTTATCTATATTTTGTTAAATAATAAAGAAAAAAAAAACATTCTGATCTTAGGTGGGGGATTAAACCCAATTTGATTCCTTTTACTGCTTGGTGCAAGTCAAATTAAATTCAAAGTTTTGTAACCATACAAATTCTATGTATTAGTGTGTTCATTTTCAAACATAATGAACTTCTAGTTCATAACCGGGTGAACTGTGAAAAGGGACAAAACATTTCCAGAATTATGTATCTCGTCATTCACAGGAAAAACCTTAATAAAACAACCCTCATGAAAGCGTGATGAATCCGGTGCCTAATACATAAAATATATTCGCGCGAATGACTTCCATTGCAGAGTTGATGGCATAAACTGATTTTCTTATTATGAAAATTATATCCTGCCTCCCAGCGGGGTTACGCTTTCACAAGTGGTGATAAGTATTCCTTTCTTACATAATTTCTCTTACGCTCTAATAAAGTCGTTTGTCAGGGAGCTGTGAAACTTCCTTTTATTTAGTGAAATTAGTACTATTTGTGATTATGACATTATGTGTCGAATTTAACCATTCGTACTTTTTATCTCATGGCGGAGCATGACGTTCCTCAGATAGTAAATGATCAAGATGATGATGAAACAGCTATCACAAGTACTTTATCATTAATATTTGCGTTAGTTTTGAAAAAATATGTTTCAAATAATATTGCCAACAAATAAATTTTTAATTGAATAATATCGTAAAAGTTCTTTTTTCTTACAACATTATTAGTTTCCTACACTTTTAATAATGAAATTCTCAACCAGAATATTATTTTTCAAGTTTTGGACTTGAAATTATTTTGTTTTCAAGCTATTCCTATTCCGTAGACACCGTAACGCCGCGACTATGTAGTAAAAGAAAACAATCCCGAGTGATATACTCACACTGATTGCTTACAAATGTTATGTGCACGAACGGCGTAGTTTCTAAACCCACGTACAAATCGAAGTATGTTTTATAGTTTTAAAGGAAGAAGCCATTCCCCTTTTGTGTTTGTTTGCCCTCCTTTTTGAATTGTGAAGCTTGTTTTTCGCTGTAAGGAATTTATCGGTTCAGCGTGCTCTGTAAATTATAGAACAGTAAATGGCTTTTAGAATCATAAATCTGGTGCATATCTTAATCCTTACTTACTTACTTAATCCGTTTGCTTAGCCTCCAACACGAGATTACGCCACTGATCCCTATTTTAAGAAACCTCTTGCAATTGACAGGCCCTTATGACTCAAGCAGGCCCCTTATTGTTTTTTCACCGATACTTTGGACGCATGACCGGTCATTAAATGCACCCCATTGTGCGCATTATCCATTTTCAATACTTTATTTTAAAAAAATTGAACCATATTATATTTATTGGAGATATTTTATACATCGCATCCTAATAATAAAATCAAAACAAAAATCTACAATATTTTAGAAATTGATTGGACTGGCTATAGAACAGTCAGCGTCAGATAGATCGTGACATGAAAATTTTGTTTTTACTTATACAGTGAAACCTGATTGAGTGAGACCTGGATAAGTGGGAAACCTCCTTATCCAGTACTCAAGCTGAGGTCCCAACACTTTGGCACTGCATTACCTCTGTAAGTGAGACGAAGCAGACCTCTATATCTGGGATTCGTTCTTTCGATTTATCTTTCTTATTTACCTCTGTTACTAAGACATCGCTGTCTTAGTAACAGCAACAAACCTCTGTTACTGAGATAGTGTTTGTAGTATTGTTTGTTTGCTTACTTATTCTTTTTCTTCCCACAAATTCCGCACTTACACTAACGTCGTAATTTCGTAATTTTTATGGCCTCCAGTTTTAGGCTCGTATTAATAAACCACTCTGGAAAACTGAAACGTGTACGTTTATCAGAATATCCTGAACTTGAACAGTGTTTGGTAGCTTGGGTTAAGCAAGTTCGTAACAAAAACTTTCCTATGAGTGGACCGATTAGAGACCAAATCATATTTGATAAAATCTATAACGTTGAAAAACATGTGATGATTATATGTTCTTCCCAAAGACAAACTTAAATGACAGACTTTTATAATTTATACTTTATGTTCTCATTTTTGCAATACGTGTGTTTACACATACTCACTTGTGCTTGAATATTTTTGTTCCCTCTATAATATTTTTTTGATTTAAGCTTATTTAGAATGTTTCGTAACACAGTTTCTAAAAATCGCACCTCTATATCTGAAATAACTTGTTTTCTGACCTCTGTTAATGGAACCCTCTGTTAATGAGACAGATATTTATTTATACCTGGATATCTGAGACACTGGGTAAGTGGAATACCTCTATAAGTGAAACAATATTTCTGGCCCCTGGATGTCTTAGTTAACCAGGTTTCACTGTATTAGGTATTGCTATTTGGTTGCGTATATTTATTTCAGTACCCAGAGTATCACTTTGTTTCAGACGCTCAATACAAAAAGCCTAAATAGCTCAATACAAATAGCAAACACGCAACCCGGTCAGTGCTGTTGTATTTTTCATCAAGCTGATGTAAGTAGACGTGTGACGAGAAAGGGTTATAAAACAGAGACGTTTGGACGTAAACCGGGCTCGGTTTAGTACCGGCGGGTTCACTAGTGCTGGAAATGCTACCGATTTCACAGGAAATCTACCGATTTGGACGAGTCTACGAGACGAGTTATTGCGTGAAAAAAAATTTAAGCAGACGAAACTGAAACATCCTAGCTAGACGATATAATATAGAAACTCTTGGTGGACGTGATGTGGCCAATGAACGGACGTGATCATCATAAAAATATAACTTTCTAAATAATTGAATATTATTATTTTTAAAGAATGATGAAGCATGACGCTTATGATTTGCTTAGGAAGCATATTGGATACAAAAAATATAGGATTCGTTTTTATTTTAATAAATTGATAAAGTGTGATTCCACGTATAAATTCAAGCCCAAGACTCACTTTGGGTAGCTGCGCCATCGTAGTAAGTAATGATTCCTCAACTACCTTATATTAAGAGAACAGCGGAGGCCTCTTCCGTAGACCCGTCTTCTGAAAAGGTCTGCTCACAATTCTGATACACTATTGGCTATAAATCGTGCACTGAATTGAAAGTAAGCTTTTTCTTTTAAATTGATACATAATCAAGTAAACTTTATAACTCTAAGTAGTTTATACTACGATCGAAAAGGTAATTGTTTTAAAGTGCCGCATTAAAGTGCGACCTACTAGCCACTACGCCACGAAGGCAGTAAATTGTTATACAAAATGAACGAGTATATTGCACTAACGTCTCTTCAAAATTATCTTCCCCAGCAAGCTCGTAGCTCAGTAGTTTATAAGATGCTCCTCACAAATGCATTCCTGATGAGCCACAAATTACATTTTGCAGCCGTTATGGTGATGTCAATGTACACGATAACAATTCTTAGGTCGTTGCCTCCGTACCCGCCATCTCTGCATTCATTAGAGTGATATCTAACTTACGATCTAACTTACTACATGGTAAAGAATTTGCTTTATTATGCATATTTGAAGTAGTCAAAATTTAATGAAATAAATCGAGGAATCCTAGCATCGAAGAAGCCTAGAATTGTTTTGTCTGTTAGTTTTTTTCGTCTCATAGGGAGGCAAACGAACAAAAGGTTCACCTGATGGAAAGTGATACTACACCCAAGAAGTTTAGCTGTGGTGTTTTGTCGGTCGATTTGGAGTAGTAGCTTTAAAACGGCCGTCGATGTCAATGTCCTGTCTAAATAGCCAAAACCTTGCAACACCTAAAGCAGTGACATGTCTCATAGTTTTTGGCATAATACAAGAATGCGATAATCGAATTCAAGCAGCATATTGGCAAAAACTCGACATATTAAATCCATTAAGTACAGTAGTAATAAATAAGCAACTGTTTTGGTTGCATTTTAAACACTAATATTGACTAAACGCGGTTATAAAGGCAGGCAACGCATCTGCGACTCTTATGCGGTTGTTTATGTCCATGGGCAGCTGTGATTGATCATTTACCATCAGGTGATCCTGAGTTTTACATGTTTTACTACATTTCTGACTCAATTGTTGTTCTTGTAACACAGCCGAAACGTCAAGCAGCAAGTGAGTAGCACATAGTCAAATATCGCGTTAAGTCCCACTTAGTCAAAGATGTTCACTGTTTTCAAAGAATGACATTTCCAACCGATTTTAATTTGAACTTCAGACAGCACTATGCTTCATTTAACAATTCACTCTGACACTAACTGTAGTTCCACATGCACATCTGATGCCACTGGACGAGTTATCAAGTTTGTTCTGCTTTGTTTCGAAATCACGTGGCAGGTTTTAGCCGAATTCGTAAATAGCAGTAGCATGCATTTTTAAATATTCCGCGTCTGGGATGAAGTCAACGTTGTGTTTGGTCAGAAGATGTTAACGATTTAGTTTTTAAAGAGTCTAAAAAGTTACCAAAAAAAAATTTTAACCGATTACATCGTTAAATATGTAATAGTCGCATGAACCTAAGAAAAGTCTAAGAAATGTTAACACGCAATGACTTTAAGTTGAAAGTTGAAAATAAGAACGAACATGAATATTAGATGATAATTATCATTATGAAGTGGCTGTCCAATGAAGTTTTCATAAATCATAAATCATTTATTCACAATAAGAAGGGTTACAAAGGATGGTAAAATTTTGTGATAGTTCTCTTACCTACTTAGCCTTAAAATTAAAGCAAGCAAGTTTCATTAAACTAAATTAAACTTAATAGCCAAGGCACACTTAACTATATTAACATTATTTTGTATACTTAAGATACTCATCAACGCTTCTCGAATACTACCAAAAATATTTTTAATTATTTACACAATGGATCAACATTTTTATTTTAATATTTATTTTCCTTTATATTCAGAAACTCCTCTAAAGAATAAAACGTATGAAGTTCGTAGGCTTTTCTTAAATTTATGTGTAGGTAATGTTTTGATGTGTTCCGGTAAGGTATTAAAAATCTTTATGCACATTATATAGCTATTTTTTACCATGATCCAATCTGTCTGGTTCCCCTCTATGGGTTACGAAGGTCTGATGGCAGTCGCTTCACTGTAATAACCAGACTTGCCAAATCCTGGATCATGGTCAAAGCGGACCCCGCATACAAACGGGATAAACGCTAGGAAGAAGATATAGCTATTTTTTAAATATCGAGTGTTGCTATGTTGTAGTGCTTTAACTAGCAAACCACAATCACGGAAATTGAGTTTAGTTTTTCGGGAGAACTAAAGTCAACGCAAATACAATTTATCTTATCGCAATTTTTAATTACGTAGTTTTCCCATTTTCATAAATGTAAACGAACTTATGTAACATATTTTAGTTAAAATAATATACTTTCTCTACTTATTTTTGAAGCCATTAGAACAAACAAAGTAAAAACAAAACACCAACATTTTCACTGAAAAGCTACGTAGAAAAACTCTGGGATGATTGTATAATGCCACAGCCCGTTGTATGGGAGATCAACCCGATATTACAGGGAACTCAACAGCGCATTGTTAGCGGTTGAACGTCGGATAACGATGTCATTCAGTGGCGATATGAATAACGATAAAAAATTGCAAACAGACTTTGTTGGTTGCGGCGATGTTACAGAAAATCAGTATGATAAAATCTTTTTAATATTTATGGGATATACATATTTTTTATGATCCTAAAGAGCATCGTCCATTAAGGGAATTAAATATCGATTGCTTTATATGAATGAAGTAATTAATGTGTGGAACATTTGAGTTTGATTTCAAATTATCAAACAAAGGACATCATCTTTTTTGGTCCAAATATGAAAGTACCGGCCAGTAAAAAAAACCTGTACTTATTTCGTTAGTACTTGTCCCCCGGAGTATTTAATATTGTGACACCAAAGCTGTAAGGTCCCTCAAAACCCATTTCAAAATTCCACCCTGTATACAGGGGTTATTTTGTTTAATTAAATACAACGAAAATGTGGGTCAAGAACCACTGCATCTTTCATGGGTTTCATTGAATTTCGGTTGTAGCATTGGCCACAAATTGAAGTACCTAAGCCTTTTATACTAAGCAATCTGGTCAAACCCGAAGTTTTGGCGTTAATATGTTTATAATCCCACTAAAGAATTTTCATACAGTTACAATCACATTACAGGGCACTAAAAGTTATAAAGTTTTCGAATATTTATGTCCATTCACCCTTGTGGTTAGGTCAATGTAAGGTTAACGTGACCCATTCAGACGAGTTTATGAGATATAAATATGATTGTTGAATTTAGTTTTGTGCTTTTCAAAGGCTTACTCTTCTGGCTTAACGCAATTAGTACAAGAAAATAGACGTTGAAATCAGCCACAAAGAAAATTAATTAATAAATAAAAAGATTTTTTTGTTTTACTAACTTTGATTCAAAGTACCTACCATGTAATTGAACGTTCTTCTCTTACAATTATTGTCGAAAGATTATTGAATATTATATTCAACTGTGGTAGATTTAAAAGAACTAAAAAATAAGCATTCACATTTTTACTAACATAATTATGTTCGTAAAGGGAAATTTATTAAAAGGCGACATGGACATTGAACATATGAGGGAAACTTAGTTTTTGAAAGCTTTCACGAGGAAGAGTGGAATTTAACGTCAAATAAATAGGTACTAATCTCCCATTGTTATAATAGAACAACAGTTTTGAAAAATAATTAAAGATACATTTTTTGCAAAGAGAAACAATGAAAATTTCCCAACAAAGACTAGAAGTGAATTAATTCAACTGGGGATTAGGTCCAAAGCTAAGCTTTAGGAAAAATGAACGACGAGCGCAACTCTCATATTTACATACCTCTAAAGTGCTTGTCTGACGTTGAAAATCTTCGAAATTCCGCGAATTTACCATCAAGTTGCTAAACTATCAAAGTTTGCCTGTGTCTAAGTTTAATCCTTTCAGTCTGCGATTTTCTTGACAGCTAAGTATCAAGTGCTTTAGCTTCCTTGATTCAATTAAATTAGTTAACAGGAATAAATTCGAGATACATATTATGTTTATACTCGTAGCATTTGTCGGCTTCCTTTGTTGCGTGATTGCAATACTTTAATATGTTGTGTCAAAATACGTATTTTTTTTTTGTTAAAGTGAGGCAAAAGAACAAAATGTTAACCTGATGGTAAGTGACCACCGCTGCCCATGGATATCAACATCCGCAAAAGGGTCGCAGATGCGTTGCCTGCTTTTAAATCCCATACCCTCCTTATTGAGCTCTGGCGACCTTACTCACCAACAGAAACATGGCACAACAGTTACGAAGTGCTACTGTGGTCTTTTGTAAGGTACTTTTTTCTTAAAATATAGAAGCTGCAGGAGAAATGACTTTTTTCTTTTTATGTTGAACTAAGCTATCACTTGACCACAAAGTTGAATGATGTTAAACAACTATGCGGTCTACGATGGGGCGTGGTTGCTTAGGAAAAAAACCCGTTTATTCTGGCCTTGAACTTCAAATTAAAGTCGTATTTTTATTATGATCTAATTCCAACCCTATTCATTTATGTACCAGACGTTAACCCGAGTGTATAAAAAACTACATAATGTGGTAGTTATGTGTAAAAAACGTATCGCAAAAATAAAGCATCAATAAATCATGAATTTAATAAGAAATAATAAAGATAACAGATTATTATACACTGTTATAAATATGTATTAAACTATTTTATGGCTTTCACCGCAATGAAATGGCATATGGATTTTCTCACACAATCGAACCACAGCAGTACTCTAACAGTTAATGTTACATAATTAAGGCGTTCGTCACACCACATTGCAGCATTCGACCGGTAATACGGGGCGGTAGAACACAACACTGACAATAGTTCCGACTACCTACAGCACTCTGGGATGCAATCTCTCTCACTCTGTCTTTCTCTATCTCTCTCTCTTTGATCGGACCCTCATGTCTGAAGATAGTGGTCAGCATCACAGTAACATCTGGGGCGGATGATCTGCTTCCACCGGTTTCAATCCAGCGCGTTTCTCACGACTGCGAAGATATGGGGGAAGATGAAGTTACTTAACCGGTCCATTTGGTTGCTGAACGTCTATGCGATCATTTGCTTGGGATACAAGCCTATTAAAGTCCCACTGCAGGGCAAAGGCTTGCATCATTTCAAATCATGTCTTCGTTACAAAGATGGGTTTTGGCATACTCACCACGCTTGCCGAGTGCAGGTAGGCGATCACAAACCCGGGCTGTGTTTAGAAAAATCACCACAAATTTTGCCCGACCCGGGAATCGAATCCAGGACGCCGAAACCACGGCCCAGTACTTAAACCACTAGACCATCGAGGATTTGTTCTGGTGTTTTAAGTAGTATGTGAGATGAGGTGCTTATTCTCTATACGTATACATATATTCTCCACGCTGTGGGCAGGCGGGTTGATGACCGCAGTATGGCGAACGATAAACACACGAACACTAAAAGAGCATTACCTCGGTTCATACGTAACATATTCAATCTGCCCTACACTTCGTAAACACTGACTATACACTCATTTAACATGTGGAACGTAATTAAAGTGTCATCTCACCGCACATTCGTTCGACCGTCAATGCAAAGCTACCGACAATCACATCGTACCGTTTTGTGTACCTTGAATGTAAACAATGGCTTTACTTTACATCAAAAGTTCGATGTTCCAAATATTGCCACGAGTTCGCACACAAAGTGTTAGAGGTGGTAGATCATACGCCGTATTTCTATGAATTCGCAACTAAAATCCCGGATGTTGGAGCGATTGAGCCGTACTTGACTTCTAATAATGAAATTCTGCCTAAAAATCTGGAGTTTCTTGGTGGTGCTAATCCCTGCTGCCGCAAATATGTAATTGCCTTAATCATCATTATCAGCAACATCAGCGTATCAAAATCCACTGCTGGACATAGGTTTTTCCGAGAATTCGATCTTCGATCCTCGGTGTCTCGCATTCAGCATCCGGCAATATTGCGCTGGTTGTCACTCCACCTAGTCTGAGGGCGTCCTACACTGCGTTTTTTAATAATATTATGTTTAATATAATATTGCTGCCTTGGAGTATTTTAAGGCAAGGAAAAGCGTATTTTTGTCCAACCGTTTAATATATATATAGTATAAAAGGAAAAATATGAACAAGCCTTGAATCAAAATGATCGAACACAAAAAAATCCGATAATTCAGACATTGGTTAGTAGCGTGTACAAAGCACAAGACGAAGACGATAAAAAGAAAATATTATTCCTAAACTAGAAATTCAAATGGGTATTGGCTCGGAGCCTATTACTAGTATAAAGTGTTCCTAATTCATCCACCTGAAGTAATGCAGTATGGAATCCGCTCAAGCACTTCTCCGATTGGTTTCAAAGCCTCAATCGTGTGAAATGGGAATCTACCTCCTTTGGATATTGCAGTTCTAAATTTTATTACCTTAGTGTTAAGTTTGGTAACCAGGCTATTTTCGTAGGGATTACAAATGCAGACAATTCTTGGACCCTCAAATTAAAACTTATTTACATGAGTTTTATTGGATCATACTCGCAGTGTACCCTATATTCCGAAGCAATAACCGAGGATGCAACCGGGAGAGGCGTTAGGATGATGATGATATATATGAGTTATCAAATCAAGCAACCAATTAGAAGCAGTTTGGTAGTAAAAATCAATTTAAATACGTGATTTCCGTCGCTCTGATAGCAGCAATAAAAAGTTAAGGATTAAAGTAATAGCTGACATGGTTATATTATAATTTTATTTAATGAAGTTTTGAGTTTTTTTTATCAGTTACTTTCATTTTCGTTAGTTCCTAGTAATACATATTATAATATTAGTAATATAATGAGTAATCTAACAGAGAATTGTTGATTAAAATTTGGATGAAATTCCAATAATATTCCATTGTTTCACGCAAATTATTCATTGTGGTGAAATCAGCATTGATGATTTAATATTATGAGGCTTTTACAAACAACAGAAAAGTGGTTAGAATAACACAGGCTTTAGTTTTAACTGGAAACCAAATTTAAATGCAATCATCTGGCTATGGTATTCATCCGTCAGCTATTAAAATGTGTATTCCGTGCTATTATTTTAATAATTATTACGTTTTACTAACTAAATTGAAACTATATAGAATAGAAATACGCTATTAATAACGTGTATTTCATTTTGCATAATTATGTATTTTAAACACTGAAACATCTGTATTATACATAACATGTGTAATTACTGTTGTGCTATGTTTCTGTCCAGAGCTCAGTTGGGGAGAGTATGGGGTCCTAAAGGCAGGCAGCGCATCTGCAAACCTTGAGCGATTGTTGTTTTCCATAGACAGCGGTGATCACTTCCCATCATATGCCCCTCATGTTCGTCTGCCTCCCTATAACATGAAAAATGCCAGCGGCACCACTGAACTAAGTATTCACTCCGCCATAAAACCGACAGAGGTCCGGCGATCGTAGGGTCGTAATTACTTCCCTCATAGACAATAGCGGTAATAATTTACGACGTACTAAACCACAATTTACAAACCGCATCGTCCGAATGGCGGCCGGGAATAAAAATAAATAAGAAAGGCTGGCAGCCATCTTTTCTTAGCAATTTCCGTCCAGTGAGATAGAGAGCAGGGACACGTGAAATCACGAGTTAACCCGACATTGTTGGCAGTGGCGGACTCGGAGGGAGGGTTGACCAATCTGGAATATTCTAGAATATAAATATGTCAAGCCGGAATGAAAATGAGAACTGGAGTGTATTGTTTTATAAAAAATAGAAGTGTGTTAAAAATGAGTGATAGATATAAATACAATACAATTATATATTAATTATGATTACTTTAGGACCTTTACTAAAGGTTGTTTACATAAGACGTAATATTCCCTTGCTGACGGCGCATAAAAATATAACTCTTACTTTCTGTTCTAGAAAACCTGTATTACAGCAAAAAATGCAATATTGGCTACCTATACCCCAATTTTGCAAAATAAGTTATTCCTTCAATGAAAAAATTAGATTCCAGGTTCCGATATCGGATATTGTAGAATCTACTAAAATTAACGAACTTGTTAAATACTCGTTAGTTTGGAATAATACCCTATTTGAAAATCGTATTTCAGTGTAGTTCCACGCAAAGCTTCAGTAAAATAAGATAAATGGTTTGAATTTATGTTCTCAATTCGGTTTTTTGTCATTAAAATATTCTTGAAACTCTTGAAAGCCGTTGGTTTTGTACCTTAACGAGCTACGAGAAGGAGTGCATTTGTATCTGAGTAGTTGCTTGTACTACGAGAATAATACTTTGTACAACATACCTCAAACTTTGGCATATGATGCCGTAATAAGAATCATTCTTAGAAAAACTTCTTAGAATGATACTTATGAAGCCAAAGGGACTTAAATAAATATGTGTCTTGATACCGTACGGTTCTAAGATGCTAATTATGTAAATGTATTACGACATGTAAACGCTTTAATAAACCAAAATAATCTTCTTCTTCTTCTTAGCCATTTTCAACCATTGTATTGGTGTAGGCCTCCTTCAGGTTACGCCATCTAGTTCGGTCTTGTGCTGCCGCTATCCAGTTTGCCCCTGCAGTTCTTACAATGTCGTCCTTCCAACGCATCTGTGGCCTTCCTCTAGGTCTTTTCTCCCCCCAAGGCCTCCATTCCAAAACCGCCTTGCCCCACGAGCCATTTTTACGGGCTATGTGTCCCGCCCACTGCCATTTCAAATTTGTAACTCGTTTAATGGCGTCTGTGACCCTGCTTTGCTCTCTAAGCCAGGTGTTTGTCTTGCGATCCCTTAGCGTAATCCCCACGAGTTTCCTCTCTAGTTTCCTCTGGGCGACTTGTATTTTTCTGATGCTATCTTTCGTCAGAACCCATGTTTCCGCTCCATAGGTAAGGACCGGCAAAATACATTGGTCAAACAACCTGGCTTTCTGATCAGCTGTAAAGTTCATTTTAAAAGCAAAGTCCAGTTTTGCGTAGGCAGCCCACATGAGACGAATCCGTCTATTGATCTCATTGAGTTGGTTTTCTTTCCCCATCCTTATTTCCTGACCTAGATAGACGTATTTATCTACCCTTTCAATGACAGTTTGGTTTACATTGATCAAAGCGTGCACATTATCATTGGTCATGATCTTGGTCTTATTAAGATTCATTTCCAAACCGAATTTTAAGGAGGCTTCGTTCAACTCATGAATCATGACTTGGAGATCACCAGGGTTATCACTTAAAAGAACGATATCGTCAGCGAATCGCAGGTTGTTCAATCTTGCTCCGGGTAGCTTAAGACCACGATTCTCCCATGAAAGTTTCTTGAATACATCCTCCAAAACTAGGGTAAACAATTTTGGTGAAAGAGTGTCCCCCTGTCTTACACCTCTTTTAATGTCTATACCCTTCGTT
The DNA here is from genome assembly GCA_958496325.1 of Nomophila noctuella. Lineage (NCBI taxonomy): Eukaryota > Metazoa > Arthropoda > Insecta > Lepidoptera > Crambidae > Nomophila > Nomophila noctuella. Next base: position 3,514,299 of record OY292491.1, on the reverse strand, counting down.
GTATCGACTACTGTTACTTTCATCGTTGCGTTATTGTAGATGTTTTCAATAAGCTTTGAGTATCTATAGTCTATGCGAGCATTCTGTAGTGCTTGAACAACTGCCCAGGATTCCACACTGTCGAACGCCTTCTTGTAATCGATAAAAGCCAACCAGAGAGGGGTTTGATATTCCGTAGCTTTTTCAATTACAGTTCTTATCGTCATAATGTGGTCCATGGTGCTAAATCCGCTTCTGAATCCAGCCTGTTCCGGAGGTTGATAAAAATCAAATTTATTGGTCAAGCGAAGGGTGATGATTTTTGTAAAAAGCTTGTAGAGATGGGACAGCAAACTGATTGGGCGGTAGTTATTTAGGTCTGCTTTGTCACCCTTTTTAAATAACAGTATTACATTGGCAGATTCCCATTCTTTTGGTATTTTACCCTCTTCAAGGCACTTGTTTAATAGTCTGTTAAAACCAAAATAATAAAACATAAATATAGAAAGGACTTTGAAGATCAAGGAATACCCAGCTTCATTTAGCCGCTCCTTTATAAACCCACTAAAAACACACTCCGTCACTGACCCTCCGTCTTGGCACAAAGGTTAAGTCCGCCACTGGTTAACCCTCTACATCTATACGAGTCGACAGTCTGATTTGTGGCTTAATCGAACCAGCCAGCTCTAAACGCAAGGAGAATAAGGATAAAATTCTTTGGCCAGAAGAACCAGCTGATAAAATTGCCAGATGAATTAGGATTTATTTATCGTAGAGACTATCGGGCGATGACCTCGTAATATAACACCGAAACTCATTTCTTTGTCTCCTAACCCTCGAGTTATGTTTGCCGAGACCCTAATAACCAGAGAAAGATTTATTATTCATTTCTTTGGTACAGCTACGGTCGATAGGGTATTATTTTTTGATCATTGTTTGTTAGTCAATGTTTCTTTTTCTTCTTACTCCGAGGCACATAGAATACAGCCTATTGTTTGTAAACTGATATAAAATAAATGAAAAGATGAAATGTAATTGAAAGAGGAGCACTTAACTTTTAGAATAGTAAAAATTTAAACTAAAAAATATTTTTAACTTAGTATTGTAATAATACATTGAAAACTCCATATTATATGTGAAATAGCTATCTTACTAAAAACATGGAATAAAAGAAAAAATATACAGTGTAAAATATAACAGTCCATTCTAATTCCTGTCTGTGTTTTATTCAGTACTAGCGGCCCGCCCCGGCTTCGCCCGTGGTACTTGTCCACTATTTAATGGATGATATTATACATAAAAAGCTTCCTCATGAGTTACTCTATCTATTAAAAAAAACCGCATCAAAATCCGTTGCGTAGTTTTAAAGATTTAAGCGTTCATAGGGACATACAACACACATAGGGACAGAAAAAGCGACTTTGTTTTATACTATGTAGTGATATTAATCTAGACATTAATATCAAAAGGTCCAAGAAAGCATTTAAACGTACATTATTACAACCAAGTACTACTATCTTAGTTTCGTATCTATTTCTAACCTCCTCTGAACATCACGTCATCTTATCTTAGTGAACTGTCTAGAAATGTCTTCTTGCCGTGGTCCTGTCACGTCATGCTTGCACCAAGATAATGCCGCAAACGTCTAAAGAACACGGTATAATTAACCTACGGTTACATCTAAGGTTACGTCTATCGTGGCGGCTGGTGCACTCTATCACTTAAACAATATGGTTGAATTTTAAACGCAGCACTATTTCTGAATGTAACAGTATAGAAGCAAATCTTATGTAGGTACAGAAAGTTCGATTAGGTGTTGTGTTGAGATGTTTTATTATTTTATCTATTTATTTTTAAAGAACTTGTCTGGTCTGGTCTGGGCATATCTCGAAGCGTTGAAGTTAAAACACTACAATACAAACATTAGGTTTAAGAATGGGAAGTTTTAAATATCAATTTAGATAGAGGTCCTGCGTTCGATTTCCAAGTCAGACAAAGTTCGTGACATGTTTTTTTGAGCACAGCTTGGGCTTGTGATCCTTCATTTGGCAAGCATGGTGATTAAGTCAAAACCCATCTTTGAAACGATTACATTATTTCAAAGTGGTTGGAGGGTTTCGCCTTCTGTGTTGCATTCAAGTCTAAGTTTTATTTTAAATTACCCTCTGCATTTTCCTGTGCTATGGCAGAACATTCTCACGCACGATGTAAGCGAGGTACATAAGATTAATCTCTGGGCGTACAATGTACATAGTATTATTTATGAGACGCCGTTGCTTGCCCCACCTAGCCAAACACGACCCTAGGCCGTATTAGCAGCAGAGATTAATAGATTACGATATGCATATTAAATTTGAAGTTTTGGATAGGACACCCTCGATGTCCTAAACAAAGTTTGTTGTAAATTTGAATAATACTTGCTTCTTATATTATAACATAGTAAGAGCGAATGCTAAGTAGAGTGACCGTTTCTTGTTTTACATATCTTTGTAAAACAAGAAATGTTAATGATTCCAATTACGTATTGATCGAGAGGATACATTTCAATTTGATTCATTTTTCAAAACAGTTTCATTTAAGTTATATTCATTTGGTAAAACAAAACGTGAACATACTTTGTTTTTTGAAATTCAGACACATTTCGATCATTACAGTTTGTTGGTGGTAATAGTGAATAAACTGGAGTAATAAAATATAATAGATTGTACTAAATGAAATCTGGATCTTATTCTTATTAAAACTTGCCTCAAATATGGATCGCCGTGAATTATGGGATAGCAACCATTTACTGCATTATGTAGTCTGTAGGTACGTCACACCTTCCTATATATTAGCCTACATGGTTATCAATCCAATCTGTCTGGTTCCCCTCTATGGGTTACGAAGGTCTGATGGCAGTCGCTTTACTGTAATAACCAGACTTGCCAAATCCTGGATCATGGTCAAAGCGGATCCCGCATAGTAACGGGATAAACGTTAGAAAAGGAGTTTATCAATCGAACCAGCAATTAAAGATATGTTGCGCATAGAACACATCTTCATTATCATCTACATTGCATGACTCTTCAACAATAAAACAATCTCTCAGTATTTCGGCAGTGGCTATGCACCTCCGGTCTCCTTTACTTACAGATTCTGACTTAGCCTCAAGTGCAGTTGGCTTGAGGCAAGCAATCGTCTGTGTGCAACACGATCCCTCCATTGGAGCTAGCTTTGTTTGAACATTTGAACAAGCACTGCGCTGGTAGGATAATTCATTACGTCTTGATATTAATTTACTAGTACATTTTCATAAATATATTTACTCTATAATGGCTTTCATTCATTTATTTGCTTTTTTATATGCAATCATTAACTCGGTCTGTAATTAATTCGTCATTTAATATCTATTAATTTAGTATACTATAAATGGGCCCCTTAAACCTACACGCTGGGTCGAAAGTCCCAGGCACCGACTGACATGCCTCTCTGTTCCACGCAATGGACCCGGCACCCGCACCGAGAATCCATGGATAGCTAAGAAGTTCGTCTCATATCTATTGATTTGTATTTTTTTTAAACAGAATATCCAATTGCTTACAAAAGTCAAAGTGAATTTCAATAATTGCCATGTTACTACATATTTAAATCTTTGATTTGAATGAATGCTCATTCCACTCTAAAATATCTCCACGGATTTAGAATAAGAGGTACAGGTACCTTCACAAGATCCATCCATTGAAGCGAGCTTTGTTCGAACGAGCACTGTTGGACTTGCGGCTTACATCTTCCCCGGAACAGCGCTTAAGAAATTTTAATGTACTACAAGAAAGTTCGCTTTTTACCGCTTGAGCTGCTGTTAGAATGGTAGCGGAAGTGTTAAGGAAAATATTAAAGTAAAGTATCACCTTATTAATGTCCCACTTCAGAGCAAATGACTCTAACATTTGTAATCATCTTTTCGTTACAAAGATCATTGTTGGCTTTATCACCACGTTTTAACGTGGGTTGTGGATCACGAACCCGCACTGTATTCGGGCTGTATTATAGTTTGACGGGCCCGTTGGTCGAGTGGCTAGAGACCCTGGCTACAAAACCAAAGGTCGCGGGTTCGAATCCCGCTAGGGGCAAATGTTTGTGTGATGAACATCGGCATTTGTACTCGAGGCATGGATGTTTATAAATGTATTTAAGTATGTCTATCCGTTCCCTAGCATCCATAGTACAAGCTTCGAGCTTAGTTTGGGGCTAGGCAATTGGTGTGTTAGTCCAATGAATTTATTTATTTATTTATTATTTATTCAGAAAAATCGACACAAAGTCCCGACCCAGGAATCAAACCTAGGACCTCGAGCCCACGGCCCGGTACCACTAGACCGTCGAGGCGATCAAGGTGAATATTAATCAATAAATAAAAGGGAACATCTCAAAAATGAGCCGTTTATTTCTATAAATAACTCAGCCTCATAGCAGACCTCTTGAAATAGTGATTCATAACTTTTGTGTTGTTACTTCGGTGAGGTACGTTCCCAAAATCTTAGTTCGGGATGCTGTAACAGGGTATTTTAACTCCAAGAACCCTCAAATTCCTAATATACTAGATTTAAACCATTCCACTCGAAGCGATTTGTAATTACCTAATAAAACACGTCCTTATGCAATTTTCATTTCTATTCGCAGCTCAAAACTATGTTGATAGTGGGATACCACTAGCAGCTACCCGAAACTTCGCGTTATATTTACAATAGCTTAAAGCCTACCTCGTTAATTAGACTTTCCAACACAAAAAAAATCAGTTCGAATAAATAGTGAAATAAGAGCGTTCAAAAAAACTCTTCAGCTTTAATATTACCAAAGATTCTCCCCGCTTCCTTCGCAGCCCCTGTCTCATTCCCACTCAGTTTTACTTGTACCGTTTAAAAAATAATAGAACGTAATCTCTGTTGAAGCGAGGATGGATCTTGTTTAATTTCCAGTCCTCTTTTTATTCAGAACACTGTTCTGGCAGCACTGAATTATTCTTCTTGTTTTTGTCCATCCGACTGTTTTACTATGTTTTTAACTTTGTGTATTTGTTATTCGGAAAATAGAGGAAGTTTTCTTTGTATGAAAAAGGATAACAGCGCTGTTTGCGTTGTAAAATTTGCAAAAGATAAAAATATTTTTGACACGTGAATGTAGGAGTAATAGAAATGTATATGGGAGTACATGTCGGATATTTTAGTGGCGTGTGTTGTTTTATTACAGAATAAAATACACTGAATAGTCAGATAGTAATATTTTTCGTAATAAAATTAAAAGGTCTTCATATGAGTTAACCATAGAAGCGGAACAAATTGTTATAAACGAAGGAATAAGAAGAAAATATCCTAACATTTTGGAATTTGTGTTAGCTTCAGTATGATTTATGACAAAAATGATAAAAATACAGAAATCTCACAAACAGAATATTATAAGCATAGTCAGTTATACTCCTAGGAACCTTATAAATACATATTTGCTTCATCGCCGAACTAATAGAAATACACACATCTAAAATATGACAAAAGTACCCAACTATTACGTAAAATTTCGCAGTATGCCCTGAGATTCGGTTGATGACCTCATAAGAGTGGGTTCAAATGACGAGAGTGGATTCAGATGGCACTTATGTGTAGTGCTGTTTGAATCAACTAGCTCCTACTAAAATAATACTCTCAACGACCAAAAACAAAAGCAAAATTTAAAAATTTTACTCAAATGTCTTCGTCTCAAGTGAAAATACAGCGTGTCGCAAAGTCTGGTATGAAACTTTTGTCCTCTATTTATGTTATCATCACGAAACACCTTCAACCATTCTAGGAGCAAGTTTCACTCGTATTTTTTCTTTAAATGAAATTTCAGTGCTCTGCAAAAGGTAAGAGACTCAAGAGAGACATAAAGCGAGTGTTACGGGGACCATAGATTTAAATCTTTAGATAGGCCCCGACATAAGAAAACTGTAGCACTATTTTGTTTCTCATGGCATATTTTTGCACTTAGAAAAGAGGCGACCGTCACTTCAAATTTTAATACCGATTTCAGAGCGGGTTAAAGTATCCTCCTGCTCCTTGAGTCGTATTCCACATTACTGTTTGAAATGAAACACACAACTCTCTTGGCAATTTAAATGGAGTGGTTTACCATTGCCTATTCTATTTCACACACTTGCTCGTAGTGTGTAGGTTTCCTCACGATGTTTTCCTTCACCGAACAGCTGGTATGAAATTACGCACATATTTTGATAATGGAGGTGCGTGCCTGACCGGATTTGAACCGCCGACCTCACGCATGTAAAGCACCGCTGTTACCACTAGGCTACCGAGCTGTTAAAAAGTATGGGTATCTAATGCTTTATATCTATGACAGGGGCGACAATCTTTGGAAGTACTACAGAAACACATAAATTGTCTATGTTCTTTCGTTCACGATGCAATTAGTTATAATTGGATCCTGTAGGTAATTTACTGTGAAACTAATTATATTGTCACGAGAACGTTCTCCGTATTTCCATTAAGATGTTCGCTTGCTAGACGTCAAAAAGTCTCTTTGGGGAGTATTACCGCTACTAAGGGGTTATTTTGTGAAGTCGCTTTGATTCGCCTGGTTGAGAATGGTAGGATTTTCCTAAATCAACGACCTTCGCTGCAAGGCATCGGCTGTATTACTATTATTTAATTGCAAAGGAATTCTCATCATTATCGGGTGAATAATAATGAATAACATTTCAATAGTAACCGTCAGTAAGAAAACAAATATTGTAGGTTAACTTCAAAACCGACATTTAGTTTTATTTCAGCAAAGCCAAACGGCTTCGGAAAAAGAGTAAAACCAAACCCACTGAATGCACAAAAATGCATGTACAAAAACTGCGATAACAGACAGTCATATGAATAAAAAAATTGGCCAAGTGCGAGTCGGACTCCCGCACTGAGGGTTCCGTACAAATTCTATTTTTGACGTATAAAAAAAACTACTGAATAGATTTCGTTCGAACCAATTTTCGTTGGTAGTTCTTATGGTAATGTACATTATATATTTATTTCAGATTTATCATCCTCCTACTTTAGAAGTTAGAGGGGGGGGGACACACTTTTTTCCACTTTGGAAGAGTCTGTCACGCAAAGTATTCACTTAAGAAAAAAATGAGCTTAGAAACCTCAATATAATTTTTAAAGACCTATCCATAGATACCCCACACGTATATGTTCAATGAAAAAAAATATTTTCAGTTACAGTTCTAACTATGGGGACCCCCCATTTTTTTATTTTTTTTTCTATTTTCGTGTAAAAACCTTGTTGCGGTTCACAGAATACATCTACTCACCAAGTTTCAATAGTATAGTACTTATAGTTTCGGTAAAAAGTGGCTGTGACAGACTGGCGGACAGACAGACAGACAGACAGACAGACATGACGAATCTATAAGGGTTCCGTTTTTTTGCCATTTTGGCTACGGAACCCTAATTACTGTATGGCGTCGAGGGCAGCCGAGTGCAGGTATAACATGTTTTATGTTGTACCTAAATAAAACCCACATGACAGAGTGATTTGTGCAGTGAAAATTGCGTAGGCTGTTAGCTCTCAAAAACACACTAATATAAATATAACAGCGGCTTCCCGCGACTTCGTCCGCGTGGTCTAGTTTATTCCGTTACAGGTAGAATTGATCTGATTATTTTCTTAGGAGATACCTACGTCATAGTAGCTTCTGCTGGTGAGCAAAGTCTACAGAACTCAAGTGGGTGGGTATGAGGTTTTAAAGTCTGACAATGCATTCCACAACAACTCCACAAGGATCGAAAGATCCTGTGATTCCATAGTTGATGTCCATAAGCAGCGGTGATCACTTGCCATTACGAGAACCCCTTGCTCGCTCGTTTGCTACCCTTTTAAGCCGTGCACGCATGAACATGAACGCGAAAAATAGTAAACGAAGACAACAAACATGAACATTTGGTTTTAAAATCACCCATTCCCTAAAAGATAGAAACATTTCTGTTGAGCGGGTGATCTAACTCGACAACCGAGGTCTTTATTACACTGTGTTGGTGTAGACGTGTAGGTGTATTAAGTCACGGCGGATACTCTGCTTGCGCGATCTAGGTTTGAACGAACATCGCAGTAAGTATGCAAGAGTGTATCAACGCCATTTTTTTTATTTATTTACTAGCCTTCCGCCCGCGACTTCGTCCGTGTCCCGTCCCGTCCCGTTGTCCTTTCCCTATTTTTCTCACCTTTTAAACCTTCCCTAGACCTCCACGAATAATTCAAGACCAAGATAAGATAAATCCGTTCAGCCGTTTTAGCTCGAGTTTTAGCGAGACTAACGAACAGCAATTCATTTTATATATAGGTATATAGAAGATTTACTTTAATTAAAACGGTACAAAAGACCAATTACATCTGTTGAGTTGTATCGGAACTACTCCTTAAGGCGATGTACATGAGAACAACAGTTTTGACGAAAGTGTTCGATGTTCGTTGGTTGTACACAAGCGAAAACTAAGTTATTGCGTATCATGCATCGCAGCTGCGTACACGGCTTCACCTGAATAAAAGCACTAACTCAAATAACCGCCAGGTGCAGGTATTACTCGTGTTTTCATAGCGTAAATAAAATCCAAGTGACAGAGTGATTTGTGCAGCGGAAACTGCCGGTCGCTAGCGCCGGACGCGGCCGCGTCTGCACCGTTTGACTTGCGGTCAGGTGACCATGAATACTCGTAATTAAGTATTGTATTAAACTAGCAGCCGCCTGCGACTTCGTCCGCGTAGATTTCGGTTTCCGCACACATAGTGTCATTTTGTGTAGTAAAGTGTTACATGGACCATCAGAAAAAAATATTATTTTTCAACTTGAAGTAGTAGTTTCTGAGATAAGAGCGTTTAAACAAACGAACAAATTCTTGAGCATTATAATATAAGTAAATATTTATATTTTACTCGTAAATGATAAATATTTCATTTATTTACTAATTAATGCATTTGTTGTTAACCGTGTACAAATATTATTTTCCATGTCACTTTAATAAACTAGTAAATAAATTTATTTATTTACTTATTTACTTTATCGGTTAAAATACGTTAAACTAATCTTCAAAGGAGTTTTTTAATATGCCGCCCGGCTGGATTGATGAAGGGGAATGTTTCATAAACCCAGCCAGAAACCGCAGAAGCAATATACAACACAAACTTATTAAATTCGGCTGCGAAAGTGAATAATAATATCAAGGATTGTCCGTGCAATGTGATCCTTATCTCTTGTCCTTGTGGCCCGCCATCCTTGCAAAGTTTTTGTTTTTAATCAACATGTAACCTTAAATCATGAAAAAGAAAAGTTAATAGACAGTTTTTTGTGTATTGTTTATCCCATTATTTTTCACGCTTAGTTTGGAAACACTAGTTACAACTCCGGCACCTTCTACCCAACAGGAATGCTAATATGCATCCGGTTTCTTAAGTGGGTTAAATTCACTAATCAAATACTTGAGACATTCTTAGAAAGAAGCCTGGCAGAAAATACTAATATCATAGGCTGGTATACACATCACTTTATATCCACCTTCATAGGCACATAGTTCAAGTTTATTATCTATAGGAATTAGGAAGCAAACTACAGCGTTTCAACTTAGTATTTACTTTGGGTTAAATCCACACGTGAGCACTTTACAACTTCACTTAACTAAGACTGTTCGGTAAATGATTGAGTTGAAGGCAGCGTATAGTTTGAACTTAATCAAACTTGGATCAAGAATATGTTTAAGTGTAGGAACACACTCAGCGGAAAAATCCGGCCGATTGAGTAAATTTTCTATAGAATATTACGCGACGGAATTTCGGCACAGTGTGTCATCCTCCATTTAAAATCCATTGCGGGCGTAATTCCGCCGAACTTCGATCGCGCTTTTTCGGTTTAGTGTGTTTCATTACTAAAAGTCAGCTACAAATGTTATGAAATAATAGAGTAAACTGGCTGGAAGCAGTCAATGCATTTTCAATAAATATGAAAGCAATTAAATACGAGTGTAGGTATTCAACAATAATAATGATTATTTTCCCCATAATATTACATTATTCTTATCATCAAGCGGACTTACAATTGAATTGCGATTATTCATATAATGCTCCGATGGTATATATATTCACATTATGTCTTAAACTGTTTCGTTATTATCAAAAGGTTACAAAAGACAGAGAATATGTAAAGCTATAATGAAAAAATGACAAACGTATCTCGTATTTTTCGATTTCCTTTTTCAACAATAACGAAGCAGACAGCGCTTTGACTGCTGTTTTGCAGTAAAAGAGACAAAAACATAAAAAATATCGGACGCAAAGAATTTCTGCTTTTAATATTTTTATACAAGATCAAAATGCAGAAAAGCACGTAGCAACACGTGACAGAGAAATGTAAAGCTTATTTTGTTGAATAAACCTAGTGACGCGATGTTAAAAGCTATTTAGAACGAGAAGCCTTTCATAGGTACATTTTATATTAATTTTTAATAATTTTAAAAAGAAGTTTATCGTCTAAAATATTATAATGGTGTCATTGATTATGAAAGCATAAGATGAATCAATAAAAATACATTATATTGATGTCATAAATATATAAAAACATGTATTGATAGCATCAAAACGATCAGGCGTTCCCCAGGGCTCTGTGCCCAAGCACAATCTTTTGCTTACCAGCAGGCAGAGATGACTCAATATATCGTGGAAAATAAAAAAAACCGGCCAAGAGCGTGTCGGACACGCCCATGAAAGGGTTCCGTAGCTAAAAGATGGCCCGACCGATTAAGACAACATTTAGTAAGGGCAACTGCACGTCCTAAGTTGGTCGAGTTGTATAAAAATAACTATGTATGATACAGAGTTCGCAATAGTTTTCGTTGAAAGTACTTACTTGGAGGTATACAGGACATTTTTTTCAGAATTATTGTAATAGTATTTCAAAAGTTAAGGGGGGGGGGACGCTCTTATTTTAACTTTGTATTAATATATCTCGAGACTGGGGTGTTTGATCCACATGCTTTCAAGGCGAGTTTTATTGTATTTAAAAATACCTGTTTAACGATACCCTACACGATGGGTTAAGTTGATTTTTTTTTTAGATTTATCTTTTCGCTGTATGGGAGGGGGGGTAAAAAATGATTATTTTTCGATAATTTTAAAAACCAATTCTTGAATTATCACTATACATCTCTCCATCAATTTTCGTGGCAATCGGTTCAGAAACGGCGGAGAACGAACCAGGACAGACAGACAGACAGACAGACAGACAGACAGACAGACAGACATGACGAAACTATAAGGGTTCCGTTTTTTGCCATTTGGCTACGGAACCCTAACAAACGATACCAAACTTTAGTTCCTTCAGAAACTGGCGCGTAGTCTAGCATTTGCATAAAAAAAATACTTAAAATAGCATGTATTGTTTATTTTTTTTCTGTTATTGCAGAATTAAAGGTTTCAAGCTTTCACGGAAAACAATTAAAATTTACAATTGTAAAACTTTTACTGCATCATATTCATATCCTTAATAGCACGTATGTAATAAAAGAAACTTTTAATGATTCGAAGTAATTTAATTCTGTATATTATTTTTTTATAGTTATTGTCGATATCAATTTCTTACTACCTAGTTTATTTTTGCTTTTATTTTTCCAAAAGGTTTTAGCACAAACTATTTTATTTTTATGTACCCGTTAAATTTTGTTACCCTATCGAATAAAAATTACTGTGAATGAAAAAATGCAACTGCCTCCGTGGTGAAGTGGTTATAGCGCTGCGCTTAAAAACCACGGAGGTCGTAGGTTCGAATCCCGCAAGGAACACTTTCATTTTGTTTTGGTTTTCTCAGTTTGGGTCGGATATTGCAGTTCGGTAATAATGGTGATTCCGTGCTTCTATATGCACGTTAAGGTGCCGGCTATGATCTTAATGGTCTGGTTCCCCTTTAAAGGGTTGTGGAGGTCAGACGTCAGTTGCTCTACTGTAATAACCAGGCATGTCAATTCAGGATCATAGTCGCAGCGTGCCTTGGGCTCCGAGGCAATGGCCGAAGATGCAACCGCAAGGCGCTATGATGATATTGACTGTGAATTAAAAACATAAGGCATGTCTGCTGTATGTATGTATGTATATGCTTACCTTCACTTGTTGTGACGCAGAATTTGTGACCATGTAAGTATAAAATTGCTGCATAAAATTAATTATTTTTTTACTTATGTAATTTGCTTATCGTAGAGGCAGTTCATGATGGCCAATACATTCATTTTATTGGCATCATTGGTCGTATTAACATAATTCATTAAGATTAAAGATTGTATTCCCTTCCTCTTTCACTCGATCAAATACAGTAACGCGTAAATTATTTCAAAGTATCTAAGTTATCCGTTAAACCATCTTCTCACTCATAATAGTACCTAAAAACCCTTAACAAGATCGTTTATCTCAGATACCTGTTAAGTAATTTCGAACCGACATCTCCAAAGAGTTCCTTCAAAGGTATTAAATGGAAATGATCCAACTCGAGATACATATCACTTTTGTTCAAACTTCTCGTCCCAATAATTAAAAAACAAAAGCACCTGAAATTAGAAGTTGAGAACTACCGCGATAAGTTCTTTAAGATTAAACTCGAGTCCTCGGGGGCACATTGTTGTAGAGGGTTTATCAAGGCGTTTTCTAAGATATACGAGCGTAGGTGCCGCCCTCTAACTGCGCAATGAACTTTAAATCCCCTTCACACCTGAGTCCGCCCACCAAATACAGTTGTTGTGGAGTGAACGCGATAAAATCGCGCATTATGCGACATGCAAAGCCGCCAGTAAATTATTATTTGACGCGAGTGTACCTTTTATATTTATGGTAAGTTTGACGTCTTTGTTATTGTGTTACTGGTGAATGGAGATAAGACTTTTATAACGGTAAAGGCTCTTCCACTAAAAAAATAAAGAAAATATTTTAAAGAATGTGGTTAATCGGCCATTGCTTTCTTCTAGATAACACTAGGACTCGTTTGCCTAGCTATATCAGAAAAGGTATGTCAGTATTCTATTATTTTTTTAAAAAATCTTCATGTTATAGAAATTCAAGCCGTTTCGTACGACTGATTTCAATAAACAAAGATCTAAAATTGCCTGCTTTGCAATTTTCCCCTTCAACAAAGCAAAAAAGTGAACCGTCTGATAAGTTTGATTTATGACATTGAATGGTTTTCTATCGTTGCTTATACCAAACCGGAAGAGGGTGCATAATTTGATCATTACAATACCGCCAATATCTCAGGTTTTGTGATATCGGGGAAATGCAGAGATGGGCATATCTTTTTCATTCATTTATTCTAAAATAGTGTTTTTTTTTGTACCAATGATAAGATCATACGGGGACGTTGGATCTATTATATTCAAAAGTAGTTGTATAGATATTATTTATGTTATGTAAATAAACATTTTTTGCTATGCGTGAATTTATAATATAAAGGTTATGTAGCTGTTCGTTATTCTTAATAAAAACAAGAAGGGGTGGTATAAACGTTGACTGTGTAAAATTTTGGCATAACTCAAAATTTGAATTGGACTCGCATGCTTCAATAATAAGAGTATCTTCAGGATGTGAAAACTTTCTAGGCAGAGATTTTGATTGCCTTCCTAGGGTAGTTTCCTTTTGCTAGGCAGTTATCTTGGGTAAACAGAAATCCCATCAAAAACATTCTGTAAAAAATCTAGCCAAGTCTCGATGGAGCTGCTTGCTCATCCCTAAAAAAGTAATGAAATCTAGCAAAAATCGTGCCAAGCCTACGGTTCCTTACTGCGATTTCTTCATTATTATAGTTAGTGTTGTGTGACTTGGCCGTTGAAGGGTACTCAAGGGTACAAATCCAGTATCAAGCCTTAATTTTCACTTGTTATTCAATCAACGTTGTCAAATTGGCAATTTTTCATCGTCAATGAGTAGCGGTTCTGGCGACAGATTGGTGTAATTTTGTCACAGAGCACCTGGTTCTGTGCCCTTGTGTTCCCTTCAACGGCCAAGTCACACAACACTAACTATAATAATGAAGAAATCGCAGTAAGGAACCGTAGGCTTGGCACGATTTTTGCTAGATTTCATTACTTTTTTAGGGATGAGCAAGCAGCTCCATCGAGACTTGGCTAGATTTTTTACAGAATGTTTTTGATGGGATCTCATTTATTTTTTGTAGGTCTCTTTTATAAAAACGAGAAAAAAAACTCGTTACCGCAGCTTAGGACATCACACTCCGTTATGTCTTAGACTCATCTATTAAGCCCATCTATAAAGTGCACTTAACATGCTTTTTTATCAATATACGTATTATTAAATGCACTTACGTATATTATCTACATTTAATCCAGGCATTAAACCGGGATAATCCAGGGATTTAGGTATTATCTTATTTTTTTGCTTTTTGAAGCTTTTAAGTACATAATTACCCATATCTTCTGGGATGGCAATCCCATGAAACTGATGGCTAATTTTCATATCTTTAAACTCCTTATTTTTATCTACAAAACCATCAGAGTAACGGTCAGGCAACGATATAATTTTTTGTACATAAAGAAAGACAAAGTTAACAATGCAGTCAAAATTCATACAGAATGTTCTTGTAAAACCGCAAATATAAATTTGTTTCCTATCATATTTAATTTATTGAAGTTTTCACAATTTTTCCTTAGTTTGTAGCTAATTACCTATCTTTGTGCCAAATTTGAATATTCTATGTTTGCTAGAAGTACCTTAGAGTTTTGATGACGAAAAAGACAAAGTTAACAATGCAGTCGAAATGCATACAAAATGTTCTTGTAAAACCGCAAATATAAATTTGTTTCCTATCATATAAAATTTATTGAAGTTTTCATAATTTTTCCTTCGTTTGTAGCTAATTACCTATCTTGGTGCCAAATTTGAATGTTCTATGTTTGCTAGAAGTACCTTAGAGTTTTGATGACGAAAAAGACAAAGTTAACAATGCAGTCGAAATTCATACTTAATGTTCATGTAAAACCGCAAATATAAATTTGTTTCCTATCATATTTAATTTATTGAAGTTTTCATAATTTTTCCTTAGTTTGTAGCTAATTACCTATCTTTGTGCCAAATTTGAATGTTCTATGTTTGCTAGAAGTACCTTAGAGTTTTGATGACGAAAATGACAAAGTTAACAATGCAGTCGAAATGCATACAAAATGTTCTTGTAAAACCGCAAATATAAATTTGTTTCCTATCATATTTAATTTATTGAAGTTTTCATAATTTTTCCTTCGTTTGTAACTAATTACCTATCTTGGTGCCAAATTTGAATGTTCTATGTTTGCTAGAAGTACCTTAGAGTTTTGATGATCGGTCAGTGAGTCAGTGAGTGACAAAATGGTGTAACTTTGATCGCTCATAACTCGTAAACTATTAGTTCAAATGTCATGATATTTTGAGACTGAGATTCTTCTGATACTAACTCACGGTCATCGAAAACTTAAACCCCTAGCTTTGTCCACATCGACGCTACAAGGGGGGTGAAATAGCCGCGAAACGCTTCGAGAAAAGATGGTTACGGCCGTGCCCGCTTTTGCTCGAGACTTGGCTGGGGCACTGCCGTGCCCCCAGATTAAGATATGAAAAAGAGATAGTAGTATGTCGCTGTGACAGTGATATATTGGATGTCCACGAAGATTTACAATCGCGCTTGAGCAACTCAAGTTGACATGACAACACAGTCGTAACGAATAAATAAATGTATTTGACGCATACAACAATTGCCTACCTCAATATTAACCATTAAAATAAATAAAATAATAAACATCTCTGGACGTTATTCACACAGCGCCATCTAGCCCCAAACTAAGCATTAGCTTGTGCTATGTGTGCCAGACAACGGATAAACATTACTTATATACTTTTTTTGTAAATACAAACATAAAAATAGAAACACCCAGACCGATACAAACATACATGTTCATGCACACAAATGTTTGTACCGTGCGGGGATCGAACCCGTGACCTTTGGTGTGATAGCCGACTTCTCGACCATCTCACCAAACGGCTCATCAACACCATTAAGTTTAAATACTAAAAATTGTCTTAAATATACCTACTTAGGTACTTAATGCCGAGGTTCACAAAAAACATATTCTGCCCTAAGCGCGATTTGGAGCGCGCCTTTATCCACTATGTCACAGGTCATTTATTGTAAAGCGACGGACGCTTAACAACTTGTAATTACATAAGTAACCAACGTACGCAATAAAGCATCCTCAACTCAGGAAAACGTGGCATTATTTTCTCAATTTCCTGGTGTTAAGCCATATCTATCGAATAAAAGTTATGCTGTCGACGTGACAACGTCCTTCACAATTATTCACAAAGCAAGCAAGTGAAAACAAAAACACGCTAAGACAATACGTTTGACGCGGAAACAGCGGTGATACGTCATATTTGCTAGACATAATTGCCTTACATAATGAGCCCGCGCCTGCACAAGCCAATAGTTACACAATACATTGATTTATGGGCCGTCTGTTCCATTGTTAGCTAATGAGATTGCCCTGTCAGCACAATCCGACTATACAACTGGACCTTTATAAATCATGAGAATCATTTCTCTTGCGGTAATGCTGACAGATTCCTTGATTAGAGAGGTGGGGAACGAACTGAAATAATGTTATTGGTAATTAACTTCTTATTCCTACTGACACTATTGGTTTCTTATAAAAGTGTTTAAAGCGTCGTTCTTATTTCCCGCATTGGCTGTCATTTCCTCCCTTCTAGGCTTTAAGGAAACCGGGAGCATTTTGTTAATAGAGAAAGACGTCTTTAGTTTCGAGCCACCTACATATATTTAAATCAATGATGAGTCGGGGAAACTCAATGATATTATAGCTTATTACTGAAAACGAAGAGGTTTTGAGGTCTAACTCATCAGTATCTTCTTCATTGAATTACCCCTAAAAAAATCACAAGCACAGCTAAATAAAATTCAACTCCATCACCTCTATGGTGTCACGAATGCATTACACCACTATAATTTCACTCACTCCCACAAGATCCACTATTTTATTCCCGGGGCCAGACGTCTCACCTGAAATTCACTGTGAAAATATGACAGAGGATAGACCTCTGTCTATTCCCTGTCAAATTGGGAAACCCAATAAGCCGAAATTTCTACAAAACGGTTTAGGACTTACACACGTCAATCTTAATCTGGAAAAATGATGAAAACCGTAGGACGGTGGAAAATCTTTACGCGTCTTTTTAGAGATGAAGATGAGACGACATTTGTGTGAAACCTGTTCGTTTTTCAATGTTATTTATTGAATAAACGCGCGAGGTATTTACCAAGATTTATATGTACGTTATGTAAGCTTAGATAAAGGAGAATTATTACTCAGAGTATAGAAACACACAAGGCGGAAAATACGCGACCGTAGTTCGGCGGCAATGCATTTGTTATGCAATATAACGCGACGTATTTTCGGCATGGTGTGTCATCTTCATATAAAATACATTACACGCGTAGTCAATCCGAACTTCGGTCACGTAACGGCCTGATATGTTTCTTCACGTAAGTTTTAGATGCGAAGATGTTAATCTTATGTTATAAAGTAAAACACATTCGAAATGCAAAACAACATATTAATGTAAAATTGTACATAAATAACAAATAAAAACAATAATTATGTTCCGCAAGTTTAAGGAAATGTAGAATCCCAGAAAGTTGTTTTACGTAATTCTCATTTATTAATTGCCTGAAACTCATGTTCACATGAACGAAACTTTCCGTAGGTGAAATAAGACGGTGTTGTGTTAAGTTTCAAAGGATTTCACTGTAATATGTTTTCGAAAGTGCTTCAACGGAGTCGCGCGTACGCTCTCAATATATTTCCGTTCCACCTGCTCACTTAAAAACTCGTTTCCAGTCATTTAACAATAATAAATCTTCACCTTAATCCTGTTGCGTTTCTGCTGAATCCATTTTATATTCAGAGGGCATGAAATAAACCGAATGCCGTCTGCAATCTCTGCATCCCGTGATTTATGAATTTCATTCTGATGCTACAAATGTTCCATTCTTCCATTTTAGAGTTTTGTGAGACGACAGTAAAAACGGTAATCTTGTAAGATTCATATGTTATTCATAGGTGAAACTAACGATTCCATTCGGAGGAATAGGTGAAATAAAACCATTATATAAGGGTTAAAAGTGTCCACCCAATCGGTTTAAAATTGACAAAGTGTCATACAATTTTGATTCCCTATTTTATACCTTTATATCTTCAGGTGTGAATTTAAGACTGATTAAGTTTCATACCAACTTTCATCCCCTTTTTTATTCCCTTGGGGGTAGAATTAATCAAAATTATTTTTATTGGATTCCTACGTCATAACTAACAACATCTTTTACCTACATACAAAAATGTCAGCCCGATCTGCCCAGTGGGTTCGACTGTGCGTTGTTAAATCACTATATCAATCAGTCAGTCACCTTCTAGATATATTTATTTTGATTTTGTTTACAATCTTGGGTTATTCTAATAATCCAATAATGTAGATAGATGTTTATAACATGCAATACTTAATACAAATCAAAGAGTTTTTTTTGTTGTTCTGTTTTAATTTTTTGTTATGAAACTAGATGGCTTGACACTTTATTATTACTGATACGGAATCCTGACGCAATAGATACGAGTTTCGCAGTTAAAAAATGTTCTCGAACTACGTGGAAGTAACTAGCATCTTGTTTTTATAATGAAAACCGGAGAACACTTAAAGCTGCATACAAAATAGCACTGGAAATTGATAACTGAAAATGTTTTGCTCTCATTGTTTCCCTGCAAGTTGTCAAGACAAAGTTGACCGGTACATTTCGTAAGTTTCAAGTCCCTGCGAGTGGGTAGAGTAAGAAAAGGGTGGTTTTTTTTAAAGTTCTCATTGATTATGACGAGTATATGTGTAATTACTTACAGCTTAACACTCCAATAAGAATGCTACGTATGACTTGCAAAGCTTGATTTGAAATATTTTTAGCGAAATATATGTAGTAGCAGGAAAGCAAACCCTTGACTCCGAGGCAAAGAACGAGGATGTAATCGGGCAAGCGCTAGGGTGATGATGATAACATTGTTATGTTTAATAAAATTTGCTTTTCTTGAAAAGCCTTGTACCTCCTTTTGCAAATTTGCGAAATACAATTTTCAGATTTTGTCAGGAAAAAAACTTAGTTGAAAAAGTTCCCAGGCGCCATCATATTTCCGTTTCAATTTCCCGTTGTTCGGTGCTACCTTTGGCTTATTAATTCGAAATGGAAGCGGAGTGTTGGAGCAAAAATAATAATAAGAAAGGCTGGAAGTTAACAGGAGGTAAACACTGCCAAGCGCAAGGTCTTAAAATGGTACACAAATTTCGTTGGTGCAGCAGAATTTTAAATTCACTGGACTAACACACCAATTGCCTAGCCCCAAACTAAGCTCTTAGCTAGTACTGTGGAAGCTAGGGAACGGATAGATATACTTTATACTTTTATATATACAAATGAACCAAAATAATGTTCATATAATAATAGCAAGTTATATTATTATGAGATATAAGAGCTATGCTCGGCGTTTCTCTGCGGGATCGCATTCGAAATTATATGATCCGGCAGATAACTAAGGTCATCGACATAGCTCACCGGATTAGCAAACTGAAGTGGCAATGGGCTGGCCATATAAGCCGCAGAACCGACAACCGTTGGGGTAAACGAGTTCTGGAGTGGATAGGTACCGCGTAGCAGCATAAGTCCCAAAAACGTAGTGTAGGACGCCCTCAGGCCAGGTGGCAGTGACGATTTGCGGAAGGTGGCTGGCAGAAGCTGGATGCGAGTCGCTAGGTTTGGGCTAAATGGAGAGCAGTGGGCTGCGATAGGCTGATGATGATAATGATATTATTGTGTATTTTTTTCCATGCCAAAACACAGTGTTTAGATCATACACAAACCTTACACCAAGAATTAAGACCAAGCTTTAGTGGCAAAACAGCACGTCCATTAAAACCCTCTATTATGAATACCCAAACTTCTAAATCTCCCACTTCTAAAGCTTAATAGCGGGAATATTTTATCCAAACTCCGCTCTTTTTTAAACTGGAGAATTTCAATTTCCATTGCATAAAGAGTGGAATTAAACGCTTCAGTAACACATTGAAAGGCGTAACGGGAAGTGCCCAATAAATTAGCATCAAAAGGTGCTGCCCCACTCAGGACTTGGAATGGTTCCATCGGGCTCACTTTGCGTTCTAGCGGCTTGGCTAGAAAAGTTTTAAGCTGTTGAAATTTAACAAAGACTATAGGAATTGAAAAGTAAATAAATATGGTGTATAAAAAAAGGTTCCTCAAACTACTTGCAATTTTTGAATTTGGAAAATGGTTAAACATAAATAATGTTTGAATAAAAAACCTAGTACACTCTAGACAACTAGATATTAATTTTAAATAACAAATTATTACCTTATTTTAACACGGCCGTAGAAAAAATATATTTTGTTAGAGAAATCTAAGCGATTTCTTGTGAAAATTAATTATGATATTGGAAAATTCCAATCTTATAACTTATAGGTTACTTTACCTTATCGCAAAAGTTTTAGTTATTATTGAAGGACTGCTATTTAAAACACAACAAAAATTAAAGTACAAAATACTCATACACAAAATGTTCATTTCAGACATATTTGAAGGAGAAAATTCGTTTTTCCTCCGCGAATTAAATATTAGGAACTCTTAGGCCAAAATTCAATTTAAAGTTTCATAATTAGACTAAGACTGTGTTTTACTAAATAATTTATAAATCAAAAGACTTGTAATATTTTTGTAGGGTGCAAGTTCAAACACCGGAGACAAATGTGAGGGCAAGGGCAAACCTGTCTCGACTCTATTTCAATTTAAACTGTTTCATATTTTAAGCTCACCACTGATACAATACAAGTTTGTTTTAAAATAAGAATAAAATTTAAAACATTCAAGTCTAACTTCTTTGAATAGGTATAATGTTTTTGTCCTTAACAGACGTCGTTCGAAGCGTCAACGTCAAGCTTACTTGTTTTAGTACGAGTATTAGAAGACAATAATTGTGTAAACGCAACTTTTGGATATGGTGTTAACAGACATTATGTGAATAAAAACGTTATTTTAATATAGTTGGCGGTAACTACCTCAAAGTAACAGTACTTGACGGCTAAGAGCCATAGCACACGGCGTATTTTAAACGCGCAGACGACGCGCAGATTACACGCGTATAAGCGATTCAAACGAGATTCTAACGCAACTTTCTAACTTTTGTATCATGATTGCAAACGCAACAATCAGCATCTAGGGCACCAAAAACGCGCGTTCTTGAAACGCGAGTCGTCTGCGCGTTTAAAATACGCCGTGTGCTATGGCCCTAAGGTCTTCTGTAAAAGAAGCATTTATCTCATAGACCAGTCAACCTTTATTCCCCTCTAAACTGATGAGAGCTTTCTCTTTGGACTAAGGTCAATTTTGCGCTCGCTATGTTCAAAACTATGATGCGGCGGTTTCATATTACCCGGCGAACTTCAGACAGCTTACGTACTTATAACTTACCTACTGGGAAGAAACCGTCGAGGGAAGTTATAAACAGACGGGTAACCGCTTCTGCGGTCGGCGCTTTATTAATATTATTTATAATTTTGTTAATACCATATTGTTGGCTTCTTTAGCTAAATTTTAACCATTTTCGAAAGGAAATTTTAACCATTTACAAAAAGGTGCTTTAATACATATTTTAAACATGGCATCGCTTAAATTATGTGTAATGCCCGATTACACATAATTTAAGCGATAAAATTTATATTCGACTAGCGGCCCGCCCCGGCTTCGCCCGTGGTAGGGGAGACCGGGGCTGGATGTGACACGGGTAGGTTGTTACAGAGACATTGGCCGCGAAACAGAGAGCGCAATTTTAACGTCAAAAAGAGCCAAATACTCTCCCCACCACCGGCTACCATGGTGTAATTTCGTTTCATTTTGATGCATTATTATGTTTTCCTTGGTATGAGGCAGGCAGGACTGCTTTCATATGTTATGTTATTTAAATTAAGAAAAGTAACAATTTTTGATAAATTATTTCTAGTAAAAGATTATACAATACGTTTGTTTACAATTGTAACAACTTGCCCCATGTAGTGTAACAATCTGCCCCGAGCACGGGGTTGAATGTTACACAGGTTTTTTTCCACAAATCACACATTTATGTCTTAACTATAAGTCTACAACATAACATTTATTTTGAATAAAGATCCTAGATAGTTTCTTTATCAAACAAGCCTAGACTCAGGTAAATCAATCAAACCTACGAAAAGATATGACAGTTTGAAAAAAAAATGTCACTACCGGCCCCGGTCTCCCCTACTTGTCCACTATTTATACATAAAAACCTTCCTCATGAGTTACTCTATCTATTAAAAAAACCGCATCAAAATCCGTTGCGTAGTTTTAAAGATTTAAGCGTTCATAGGGACAACATGACAGAAAAAGCGACTTTGTTTTATACTATGTAGTGATAATAATAACATTAAGCACTCAAAATTCGTTTTTAATCCAAATATTCGCAGTTTCGCACCTCCTGTTATTATAACATTGCATTTTCTGCCGTCCGAGAGCTCTAGCCTATAATAGCAGACTTACTACCAAAATTGGATCGTTGCAACACAGAGATTAAAATCCCATAAGAGGTAAGAGGAGACCAAATCCATCCACTTGCTACGTAAACGCAGCAAACCTGCTCTCTCTCATTGGTCCATTCTTCAACTCTGTGTGTGTGTGTGTGAAAGTGAATGACATGACCGCGTTAAATCTTAACTAAAATAATAAAGAACTGCAGAGCTTGTTTGTTTGTGCGAACGCGTTTATCTTAGGAACTACCGGTTTGAATGAAAAAATATTTGTTTCTGATAGTCCATATGTCGAGGAAGTATTTAAGCGCCTTAAATATGACACTTTCTGTGCGGAAACAGAAATGCGGACCTAGTCACGGGGCTTCCGCTAGTATTTATATAAAAACAAAAATAGATAATATATATTAAAAGCCGTTTTGCACATTAGCGCTTAAGCAACTTGATCACTTCAAATTCATACCTTTAGTTACAACACTGACAATAATTAAATGTGATCATGCAAAATCCATTCAAAGCCAACTGAATGCAAACGTGTTTATTTGATGTTCAGCTGTAAACCACAATTTCAGTCATTGAACATATTATTGGCGTAGATTTAACACTAATTAAACGGCTCCGAATTCAAACAGTAACTTGTTATTCTACATAGTAATATCCAATAACAAAATGCAATTGTAAATGAAATCATCATAACAACGAATACCTCCATTCATCTACTACCGAGATATTTAAGGACTTTTGTTCGTAAAATTTTTTTTACGACCTCACATTAGAAACCACAAAAAATGTGGCCTATGTGTTATTCTGATGTATAAGCTATAGCCTATGTGTTATTCTGATGGATAAACTATATTGTGGTAAAGTTTCATTCAAATCCATTCAGTAGTTTTTACGTGAAAGAGTAACAAACATCCATACATCCATACTTACAAACTTTCGCCTTAATAATAGTAGTAGGATGAATGACGGCAAATGGGCACCACGTTGATAGATTTCTGTACAAAAATAAATTTTGGTTACAAAAATAATTAATGTAACCAAAATGTATAGTACTGAACCGTCGACCTATGGTGTGAGTGGAATAGCAAACGGTCGTCAATCGGTATTTGCGTATCGACTTCTATCTCAGCAGAGGGTGAACATACTAACAGTTAGATGGCTCTAGCTAAGACGTCTTGATGCAATTAGTCTAGAAATCTATCAAAGACGGAGGTATACGTGCATTTGATGCAGTGTATCAGACTTGTCAAAGCTTGGATCGTAGGTTAAGCTCATCAGAACCTAGGAATTGAATTATGGCGTTGATTGCCTTAGAGTATTAGTGATATTGACTTCTATTACTACGTATGTAGGTACGTTACTAATAATAATGGTCGAGAAATATTAGTACTTATATGAGTGGCTGGCATTTTAAAACCCACTTGCACTGCTAACTAATTTTGAGCAATAGGCTTAAGAATTGTTAGAACCTTCATCTATACTTATAATAAATCTGTAGAGAGGTCAATTCTGTACATTAAATATTTTTCCAAAATAACTATCAGGGGGTGTTTAGTGATCGATACTGATACCAAAAATGCAATCAGTAAAATTTTTGTCTGTCTGTCTGTCTGTCTGTCTGTCTGTCTGTCTGTCTGTCTGTCTGTCTGTCTGTCTGTCTGTCTGTATGTTCCTTATAGAAACAAAAACTACTGGACGGATTTTGACGAAACTTGGTACCATTATTCTTCATACTCCTGGGCATATTATAGGATACTTTTCATCACGCTACAATCAACAGGAGTAGCGTAGTGAAGGGAAATGTGGGGAAAACGGGAGAATTTACTCCATTTCTTAAGCTTCAGTCGCGTGTGCAGCCTTAATGGTTAAACTCACATAGGAATCATGTATGACGGAAATGTTCTACATAAAATTGCGTAAAAAATATCCCCCAACAGCATATGTCTAGCTTTTATGGTTGACTCACAATAACACGTGCAACTCAAGATCCAAATTGGTTTGAACGCGCTAAGCTCAGGAACTACTGGTTCGAATTGACAAATCATTTTGTGTTGGATAGTCCACTTACCACTTACCATTTGTCGAGGTAGGCTTTAATTAAGATATTGTATATTCCTTTATTTTATCATTGTAATTGTGCTAGCGAACTATTTAGTTCAAAAATGTGCCGATAGATGGCGCACCTCGCTAGAGGCGCGGCCGCGGATCTGAATCGCGGTGAACAGGTGAGATCTCAAATGTATAAGGTCTCCAGATTATTGTTAATAATGAAATGCGTTTTTCGTCACTTAATTTGCCATTTTTCTATCCTGACCTGAGTAATAAGTCCTATTAGAGTGTGCAAGTTGACTGCATGCATATAGATAGACCGTTGTTTTATTCAGCTACTAGCGGCCACCCGGGACTCCGTCCGCGTGGATTTCGATTTCCAATATCCTATGTGTTGTGTTATTCTGATGTATAAGCTATATTGTGGTAAAATTTCATTCAAATCCATCCAGTAGTTTTTACGTGAAAGAGTAACAAACATCCATACATTCATACATCCACACATACAAACTTTCGCCTTTATAATAGTAGTAGGATATAATAGTAGTAGGATATAATAGTAGTAGGATTTTTAGTAAGACTGTGTGCGGAAATCGTAACCCACGCGGACGGAGTCGCTGGCGGCCGCTAGTTCAAAATAAAAGTCATGATTGTGATAGTTTTAGTGTTGATAGTGGCACCATATTACGGAATATTTCTGTCGCTGAGTAAAGTTTAGTTTATTCTTCAGCTCAGTTGAGGAAGACAGTAGTTATAAAGTTTAATTTGTTGATCTCCATTTGCTTCCACTTTGATTTATTTGCTTAGAAAAGAATAGAATTGAAAATCTCGCTTGGATTGATTAATGTTGGGTTATTACCGTTGTTCCCTCCAGGCCTGGCCACACCAGGCTTGTCCCAAAAATTGGGGAGTACAGGAATAAAAAAACATTTAACGCATTCCCGGTGTCCCCGTCGATATTATTGTTTGGGACAGCAGTGTTTTTGTTTATTGAGTTTCCTATATCCCCACTGGACTGGAAGAGATTTCCATTAAATCCACTTTTTATCAGGGTCTTGTTCGTTTACTTATGTGAGTAGAAAAATATCTTTCTTGGACCGAATAATTTTCTTCACCAGCTCTAAGAAGACATGCTGCGGTAATAATTTACAGCGCCGGCTCACCTTCCCGCTTACTCCACAGCTATGAATCCCGCGCGCAACCTATAACTCATCTTGGCAATAAAGTTTGAAAAATAAAGCAATTTAGAGCCATATTCACGCGCATATTGCAGACGGAATGAGTTGCACTTAATATATTGCCGTGGCAGTACTGGAAAAATAAAATTTTAATGAATGAATGACTTTTCAATCGTTCGAGCAAATCATTTTAACATTGATTTTGTTGATTTATACGATAAAAACATAAAAAGTCATGTTGTGATAACAGTTTTGACACCGTCCATGATGCTTGCTGCATATACATACAATAATTATTATCTTACTAGTTGCTTTATGCGATGTTTATAGTAATAAGTAGCTAATGTTTTTTACGAGGAAAAATCGCTCATACCACCTAGTTTAACATGACTTTGTAATTGAACCATCTCCACTGGGGTCGCAGATGCGTTGTCTGCCTTTGAAATCCCATGTTAGTTAGGGAGGGCTTAAACTAATTCATGAAATTTATCCGAAATATTCCAAAAGCCATCGGTATTATCATGCCTACAGCACTTCGCATCCGACAGCGCGGCGACGCATTGCCGGTCATTTCCGACGCGACGCGCGGCTCCGCACTGATCTACGGAACTGCGCGAGCCCAATCCGGTGACGTCGCTCATTTGAATACTCCTGTGGAGGTTTGTTATTGTGTGGTTATTAAATAGGGTTAAACTACACTTATAGAACTAAGGAGCTCCATTTATGTTACTTTCAACTCGTAAACTAACATAAATTGAGCCGCGCATCTTATAAGATTATTATTGTCTTAATGTCTTACAAGCCGCAAGACACGTAGATTTTAGGTAGCTAGCAAGCAGCAAGTTAGCAATTTAGTTTAAAATTATTCACATGGAACATACTTATACTGTTACTGTTAGTATCGTGCCTACAGTTGAACACACTACAGCGCTTGCATCCGACAGCGCGGCGACGCATTGCCGGTCACTTCCGTCGCGACGCGCGGCTCCGCACTGATCTACGGAACTGCGCGAGCCTAATCCGGTGACGTCGCTCATTTGGAGGATCAATGCTCGCTGTGGAGGAAGTCACTGTAGATTATCCGTCAGAGCGGTCTAATTTAAATAGGTTTAAACTACACTCCTAGAGCTAAAAAGCGCCATTTATGTAACTTTATATCATGTATATTTCATTTCTATTGAGCTAAATCATAAAATAAAGGTCTCACAAAAAGCAAGGCATATTGATTATTGTTAATTAATGAATCTTTATTATACTTTAGCACGTTAATGCAATGTAGTTCTGAATAATTCACATGCAAAAACATAGTTACATTGTTACTGTTAGTATCGTGCCTGCAGTTGAACACAGAGCAGCGTTCGCATCTGACAGCGCGGCGACGCATCGCCGGTCATTTTCGTCGCAACGCGCGGCTCCGCACTGATCCACGTAACTGCGCGTGCCTAATCCGGTGACGTCGCTCATTTGAATACTCGCTGTGGAGGAAGTCACTGCAGATTATCCGTCAGAACGCAGTAATTTAAATAGGGTTAAACTACGCTCCTAGAGCCAAAGAGCTCCGTGGATGTATCTTTTATGACATGTATAACTTTTTCATTGAGCTAAATCATAAAAGAAGGCTCTCAGAAAAAGCAAAACAGTTTCATTTTAGTTCATTAATCAACCTTCGCTATACTTTAACACATCAATTCAATGTTGATCTGAAGAATTCGTAAGCAGGAACATAGTTACATTGTTACTGTTAGTATCGTGCGTATAGTTGAACCTGGTGTATCGTTCGCATCCGACAGCGCGGCGACGCATCGCCGGTCATTTCAAAAGCGACGCGTGGCTCCGCACTGATCAACGGAACTGCGCGAGCCTAATCCGGTGACGTCACTCATTTGAATACACGCTGTGCAGGTTATCTGTTAGAACGGTGTAATTAGAATAGGTTGTAACTACGCTCCGACAGCGCCAGAGCTCCATTTATGTAATATTAATGTCATGTTTTACTTTTCTATCGAGCTAAATCATATTATAAGCAGGGTCTCACATAAAACAAGAACCGTGGATTTTAGTTCATTAATGAATCTTCACTATACTTTGGCACATCAACATAATGTAATTTCGAATAATTTGCAGGCAAGGAGCTAGTTAAATGGTCAGTTTCATGCCTAAATCACAATATAGGCGGCGCTCGCATCCGACAGCGCGGCGACGCATCGCCGGACATTTCCGTCGCGACGCGCGGAGCCGCACTGATCAACGGAAATGCGCGAGCCTAATCCGGTGACGTCGCTCATTTGAATACTCGTTGTGGAGGTGGTTCAAACTATGCTCTTAGAGTTAAAAAGCTCCGTGTATGTTACTTTTATGTCATTTATAACTTTTTTATTGAGCTAAATCATAGAAGAAGGCTCTCAGAAAAAGCAAGACAGTTTCATTTTAGTTCATTAATCAATCTTCGCTATACTTTAACACATCAATATAATGTAATTTTGAATAATTTGCATGCAAGGAGCTTGTTAAATGGTCAGTTTCATGCCTAAATCACAATATAGGTGGCGCTCGCATTCGACAGCGCGGCGACGACGCATCGTCGGTCATTTCCGTCGCAACGCGCGGCTCCGCACTGATCTACGGAACTGCGCGAGCCTAATCCGGTGACGTGGCTCATTTGAATACTCGCTGTGGAAGTGGTCACTGCGGATTATCTCCCAGTGCAGTGGAAATTAGTTCACATTTAGATCAAAAAAGAATTTGGATTCACATTTTCGAATAATAAAAGTTTGGTGTGATTTATATGGAATAGTATCACTGTGTTTACTGACAAATAGTATAATAGATGTTATAATTTTTTATTTATTTTATATTATCAAAGGCAAATAAAACGCATAATCTTACTTTACATACGCAGCAATACGTTTGGTCAATAAATCCATATTTCAGTTTTGTGTTACGGGCAGCGCGCTAATAGACTCAATCAGGATATTTTATACATTATAAAGTCCACAGTTGGCTTTGATGTTCATGCTTTAAGCTATCCCATAATTTATTAAAATGAAATTATTGAGTTCGTCCAAATATTTACCATATTGTAGGTTTTGTGAGTTTCCGAAATTTTAGCGTTATTACGAACATTAATCACGAACAAACGGGAAATATTGCGGGAGTTCAATTTACGATACGTGATAAATCTGTAAATGGAAAAGTGTGAAATGACGAACATATCAATGCCGTGTTAAAAGTTTTAAAATTGGTATAGGAAAAAATATACTACCTACCACGCAACTCGTGTAGATAATAATATTTAAAAGGTCAACCTTTTGTTGCCAATTTTTTATGACATAATATTGAATTGCAGAACGTCGAATGGCAGAATCTTCCTTTCGCCGAATATCTTTTAGCAGTACTCAGCAAGCATACACTTTAAACGCATAATTTTGTGTGGTAGAATCAACTTTTCGCCGAATTTGGATATTCATCATAATCGAAAGGCAGATTCATTCGCAGAAAATTATAATTCAAAATAATCCTTTGGCATACATTGCAAATCCATCATATGCAAAGGGAGAATTGTCTTCTATAACTGGTTTGATAGATGGTTTCTATCACGGCTTCAGCGCTGCGAGGCTCCATCGGTCTCATCACCACGTTTTTCTCAAAACCACGGCTTTGGATTGAATTGCACTCTAGAAGTGCAGACAAGACTACGTGGGGTCAGTTTTGCAGCGATTCGTGTCTACCCCGACCATTCCTTGCAATAAACTTTTTCTTCTATTCTTGTCTTCTGCCCTCTTCAAAGTTTGCCAAATGAAATTGTACCAAAATAATGACTCCACTTAAGAAAAGTAAAGCTTACCACATATGCGAAATGAAAATATGGATAAAGAAATTACTTATGCTAAATTAAATTTTACAATCTTATAAGTATGCCTTTGTTAATTCATGAAAAAAAGATTTGGCGAAAGAACTACTTTTCCAAACAAATTCACAGTCCCTCTTATACAATACTATATTGAAGGAGAAAACAGTGATCGTATATAGACTATGCGCTGAACACCTCGAAAAGAGTATCACTTTCTGCAGTCCCAACCTGAAATTTTCGGCTTGCGGATTGAACCTTTGCAGATAACGAGGTGTACTAATGGCGCAGCCTGCGGAGGGGAATAGAGACAAATGCCGTATTGGTTGTAGATTTACAGCGCGGCGGGCGACATCTGGCGCGCGAATTTATGACTTTAATCAGACCGTCAGATGTTGGATCAGAATTGTGGAGGTCATTTACCGTCTTGCACCTGGTTTTTCGTCATAATGAATCATAATGGAGAAGACGTCAGGAAACTAGCTGTTTAATTATCGTGAAGAAGGCGTTTTGTGTTTTGTGTCATACAACAATCGTGACGTTAAGTAATAAATACGTAGGCACTAAGGGCAGGTCCTAATTAATAGTGACAATAAATAAGCCTTTGACTAACACACTTAGTGCCTAGCCTCGAACTAGGCTGGAAGCTTGTACTATGAAAGCTAGGAAACGGATATAAAATTCTTAAATACCTTTATAAACATCCATGACTGCCATGAGTTCGAATACCGTTGTTCATCACACAAACATTTGCACCCGCGACCCCTAGTTTTGTAGCCAGGTCTCTGACCACTCTAGACCAACGGGCCCGTCAACTAAAAGAGAAGAAATAAGAGAACTAGTGTAAATAGTGGTGTACCAACATGACTTTGTTGTTTCTTATAATAATGCCTTTTTAACCGACTTCAAAAAAGGAGGAGGTTCTCAATTCGTCTGTATGTATAATATATTTTTTTTTTATGTATGTTCACCGATATTTTTTTTTTGTTGGATAGAGTTCAGTTCTGAGGTTGTCCCATTTTCACCAGTCCGGGATCTGATGATGGAATCCAGGAGAAATCGAGGGCAACCACCGAAAATTGTATGCTCGTATGGTGTTTTTGTTACGTAATCATGTCTTACTCAGGTATATGCTTTAGGGTATCAACATCTGAAGCTGCTGTCCTGATGATGATGCATGATGCTACAGTACTCCTTAGCGGTTAGGAGTTGGAAGGCAGAACTGCAATTTGGTCGATGGAAACTATTTAGTAGTATGTAGGGCTTACATGTTGCTTGTGAGGTATGCTTGAATCAACATCTGATGCTACTGTGCTGATGATGAAGCTACAGTACTCCTTAACGGTTAGGAGTTGGAAGGCAGAACTGCAATTGGTCGATCGAATGTATGTAGGGCTAACGTGATACTTGTGTATATTACATCCAGACTCACGGCGAGAAATCTCGCCGAGAAGTCTCGCTGGGCCTTCACGCGAGAACAAAAAATTTATCCACACTCTCATTCACTCTTAACAACAACTAAGTTCCTATTAATAATTAAGTTGACAACACTTTTACACAACTAAAATAAAAATCATAAAATAAACTGACTTTTTAAAAAAAAATTAAACCGACTTCAAAAAAACCGTGAACACAAAAATAAACTAAAAAAATTAAAAAATAATTCCTTTCCTAAACTATGTTAAAGTAATCTTAAACATACCTACTAACTGAAGTCGGTGCCTGCCCAAAAACAGAAGAGAAGAAGCACCACCACAAGTTTTATTATCAGACTTTCAAGGCGTAGATCACCACATGCATGTGGAACACTAGCTTTTTTCTCCATCATCGATTAAACCGGCTACCAACGTTCATAATTAATCATGCAAAATACGTTTTAAAGTTCTTTAAAATCACAATTCGAAATAGCCGATGCCGCTGACTCCAGGGGATAAAGACAAATGTGGTATCGGTTGTAGATTTACAATGCGACGGGCGACATCTGGCGCGCTATTTATGACTTTAATCAGACCGTCCAGCCTTGGCTTCGCTATTATCGATTAGTTAAGACCTAGTTTCAGACGGAATAGGAATGGTTTATTTTAATTTGGGGACTAGGTATCTCATACTAAATTTTATCCCAACTAATATTATAAATGCGAAAGTAACTCTGTCTGGCTGTCTGTCTGTCTGTCTGTCTGTTACGCTTTCCCGCTTAAACCTCGCAACCGATTTTGATGAAATTTGGTACAGACAATCTTTAGACCCTGAGACAGAACATAGGCTACTTTTTATTTCGAAAAAAAGAAATCCACGCGGACGGAGTCGCGGGCGGCCGCTAGTATTAGTAATATAGATTTGATAAATATTATAAATGCGAAAGTAACTCTGTCTGTCTGTCTGTCTGTCTGTCTGTCTGTTACGCTTTCCCGCTTAAACCTCGCAACCGATTTTGATGGTACAAAGGCTGCCTTTTAAGTTCTGTCGTTTAAATATTTACCGCCAATTTTGAATTTCGAATTGTTGAATATTCAAAATTGCTTTATTTAATAACGTGAAAACAATTAAAAGTGTAAGGATTAATGCTTTACTTTAGTCGCAACATCGTTCTAAACCTGGCAGGTCGCGTACAAGAATGCTTCTTACTAAGGAAAATACCTGTGCAATAATTTTCTACAACTTTCGAAGTGACCTGACGCGACTTTAGTGTTTCGAAGTACTATGATCTGTATACCACAAGGAAGCTCCATGTCTGCAGACTATCATAAACTGGTATTTAGAATTCCAGCGTGGAAACTCAAGTCTCAGAGACCAATCTCGTGAAGAACGTCCAAAATTTGACTTCACAGAAGTTAACATCGTTACCGTGAGACAACTAATTCTCAAAGATCGTCATATAATATATCGAGAGAAAGAGGCTTTATTAGGCTTCTCAGGGAAAACCATTCATAAGATTTTTCATTAAGAGTTTGGTGTGAGAATGCTAGTTTCCAGTATGACCTCCCATTTGCTTTCCCACGATCAAAAGGTGGGTCGCGGCAAATGGTGTAAGAAAATTCTTCCAAGGTTAGATTGGGGAGAGTCAAATCTCATCTACGATATCATCAGTGATGGAGAATCATGGGTCTATGCTTACAATCTTGATTCCAAACAACATTCAAGAATACGTATCTTTCAAAACAAGCCGAAGCTGACCGAAGTTGTTCGCTCTCGAAGCATTTCAAAGGAGACGGTGGCCGCGATCGTCGCAAAAAACTCACCATGTTGCGACGATTGCACTCGGTGTTCGTGAAACGGTTAATGTAGAATAGTATACAACAGTTTGTTCACCAGAAGTCATCTCCGAACTTAGGAAATCTTACCCTAAGCGACGCGTCAGCTAACACTATGACAATGCGAGCTCACACAGCGTTCGACATACGATTCAGCAATTGAAGCATAAAAACATAAAATAAATTGACGTAACCTGGTACAGACCTAACCTAAACCCTAAAGAATCCTTTACGATACCTAAAATTAAAAAGAAATTTTGTGGTCAAAGATTCTAGTCCGGTGAAGAAGCAGTTGATGCTTCAAGCTAGCCTGATTAAACACCCTCACTTTGGAGTGAAATTAATACTTAAAAAACTAATTCGAGCAAATGGGAAACTGCATTAATCTATGTAATAAATAGTCTTTAAAATAACAACAATGACAAAAATGTTGTAGTTTTGTTTTTTTCTTCAAACGACAAAACTTAAAAGGCAGCCCTCGTACAGACAATCTTTAGACCCTGAGACAGAACATAGGCTACTTTTTATTTCGAAAAAAAGAAATCCACGCGGACGGAGTCGCGGGCGGCCGCTAGTCCATACTAATATTATAAATGGGAAAGTGTGTCTGTCTGTCTGTCTGTCTGTCTGTCTGTCTGTCTGTATGTTTGTCTTTCTTTCACGGCAAAACGGAGCGACGGATTGACGTGATTTTTTTAGTGGAGATAGTTGAAGGGATGGAGAGTAACATAGGCTACTTTTTGACCGATTCCAACCCTCCACTTCTCTAAAATGGGGGGTGGTAGTTTGTATGGAAAATCTATACTACTTATAAATAGACGCTTAAAATTTGGCATGCAGGTGCCTTAGTAAACTTGATGCTTAGTTGCAAAAGGATATTGCAAAATTCTCACGGGAACGGGAGTAAGCGGGAAAAAACATTTGTATCGTGAAATCCGATATCCACGTGGACGAAGTCGTGGGCGGCCGCTATCCATAATTCCATACATAATATGTATTATAAATACTATTACTATCCATACTAATATTATAAATGGGAAAGTGTGTCTGTCTGTCTGTCTGTCTGTCTGTCTGTCTGTCTGTATGTTTGTCTTTCTTTCACGGCAAAACGGAGCGACGGATTGACGTGATTTTTTTAGTGGAGATAGTTGAAGGGATGGAGAGTAACATAGGCTACTTTTTGACCCATTCCAACCCTCCACTTCTCTAAAATGGGGGGTGGTAGTTTGTATGGAAAATCTATACTACTTATAAATAGACGCTTAAAATTTGGCATGCAGGTGCCTTAGTAAACTTGATGCTTAGTTGCAAAAGGATATTGCAAAATTCTCACGGGAACGGGAGTAAGCGGGAAAAAACATTTGTATCGTGAAATCCGATATCCACGTGGACGAAGTCGTGGGCGGCCGCTATCCATAATTCCATACATAATATGTATTATAAATACTATTACTATATACTATATTACTATATCCATACTAATATACTATAATAATATCCATACTGTGTGTCTGTCTGTCTGTCCGTCTGTATGTTTGTCTTTCTTTCACGGCAAAACGGAGCGACGGATGGACGTGATTTTTAAAGAGGAGATAGTTAAAGTGATGGTGATGTTTGTTACCTCATAACTTTTGCCTGGGTGAACTGATTTGAATGTTTTTGGTTTCATTTGAAAACTGGTGTTTTGGTCCCATAACAATTTAGTCCCATTCTGACAGTGGCTTCCGTGAAAAAACTAAATAAGTCTGAAATTTACATTTAGTTTGTGATCAACAAATGCACAATAAATCGAATTCGATGGTTCTTTTTTATTTATTTATTGGAAAGGATGTTATTTAATGGCAGTTTGATAAGAGTTTGGTTAGGTTTTTTATAATAGGATCCATGAAAAAGCGACGGAACTCTTCAAATCTTAGGAGCAAATTAACGATACTCGAAGGAATCTTTAATTGGCTAAGGGCCGTCCGTAAACGGCGCTGTCTTATATTAGTAGCACGGTTTCACATATTTCGGCAAATAAATCAATTATATACTATATATATATATATATATATATATACTAGCGGCCGCCCGCGACTCCGTCCGCGTGGTTTTCGGTTTCTGCACACATAGGTATATACTATATATATATACATATATACATAGGTATAGCCTAAAGCCTTCCCCGTCAAATGAACGTGTGTGTGTTAATATATGTTTGTTTTATATGTACTAGCTGCCGCCTGTAATAGTTCTACTAATATAATTTTTTTACTGACTTTTGACCGACTGTATTTTTTTTATATTATTTTGTTGCCTCATAACTTTTGCCTGGGTAAACCGATTTGGATGTTTGTGGTTTTATTTGAAAGCTGGTGCTTCCGATTTGGTCCCATAGCAATCTGGTCCAGTTCTGACAGTGGCATCCGTGAAAAAACTGAAAGTCTGAAATTTACATTAACTACGTGCAACAAATTGACCGTCCGTAAAAGGCACTGTATCATGTGAGCAGCACAATATTAGGTCTACCCATATTTAGTTACCTTATTCAGATCAACAGGAAAAAAAAAACCAAAAAAAAAACGATTTCATAACAAAATACCTATTACAAAACGAACTTAAGTGCACTTCAAAGTAAAAAATAATTTTCGGTGCCTGCCTAAAAACAAAAGAAAAAACCGGCCAGGAGCGTGTCGGACACGCCCATTAAAGGGTTCCGTAGCTAAAAGATGGCCCGACCGCTTAAGACACCATTTAGTAAGGGCAACTGCACGTCATAAGTTGGTCAAGTTGTATAAAAATAACTATGTATGATACAGAGTTCGCTATAGTTTTCGTTGAAAGTACTTACTTGGAGGTATACAGGACATTTTTTTCAGAATTATTGTAATAGTATTTCAAAAGTTAAGGGGGGGGGGGACGCTCTAATTTTAACTTGGTATTAATATATCTCGAGACTGGGCTGTTTGATCCACATGGTTTAAAGGCAAGTTTTATTGTATTTAAAAATACCTTTTTAACGATACCCCACACGATGGGGTAAGTCGATTTTTATTTTTCGAATTTACTTTTCGCTGTATGGGAAGGGGGGTAAAAATAATTATTTTTCGATTATTTTAAAAACCAATTCTTGAATTATCACTATACATCTCTACACCAATTTTCGTGGCAATCGGTTCAGAAACGGCGGAGAACGAGCCAGGACAGACAGGCAGACATGACGAAACTATAAGGGTTCCGTTTTTTGCCATTTGGCTACGGAACCCTAAAAAGCACCAACTTCAGTTACTTTGTTTAAGGCAAATGGCAAATTCTTAACAGTATAATATTTTTCACTTTTAAGTGAATTTAAGTTTGTTTTTCAAAAACTTTTTCTTATCTAAATATATAAAAGGAGAAACTATATCATCGCACAGCCTAAACGGCTTAACGTAGGAGCTTGAAATTAGGAATGGACATAGCTTAGGTATCGTAGAGGTGCACTAAGAAAGGAATTCCCGACTGGAGACTGGAGTTAGCAGGAAAAAACATTAGAATGAAAAGTCGAAACTGCTCAAGTTAGACGCTTGAAATTAGGCATGCAGATAGCTTAGTAAATGTATAGCTTAGCTGCAACAGATTCCCACGGGAACGGGAGTAGGCGTATAACGTGTAAAAGTCCGTTTCGAGTTCTCCTCAGTGTCCAGAAAAGGAACATTGTGCGACCCCGAATTTAACGCGGGCGAAGCCGCGGGCGGCCGCTAGTTAATATTATAAATGTGAAAGTTTGTTTGTTTGGATGTTGTCCGGCAATCACGCTGAAAATACTGAACGGATTTTGATGAAGTTTGTTAAACAGGAAGGTTATGGGCTGACTTAGGTGATACTTTCAATTCCAATTAAATGCTCCCATTTGATAATACAGGAATTCAGATAACGCGGGCAATGCCGCAGGTAAGAACTAGTAAGATTTTAATTATGTTAAGACATATCCATTAAAGACGTTGACCTTTGTTGCATACTTGATTGGATGATCAGATTTTTAATGCTAGAATAGAATAATCTCATCATCAGTCTCCCAAGTGCATCCTAGGCCATGGACTCGGTGCCCAGGGAACGCTGCGACTGTGATCCTTAATTGACAAGACTGTCGACTGAACTCCACAAGCCATATAAGGGAAACCAGACTCTTTCGATCATAGTCGGGACCAACGGCTTAACATGCCTTCCGAAGCATGGATTGATCATTATCGGGCAATCAGGTGATTCAAGCCTTCAATGTCCTAACCAAATAGGGAATACCCACACATCGAGATGTCCATGACTTTCGAGATTTTTGAGCCCAGTGAGATCTAAGAACTACACTACGGAGGTAATTGGAAGAGATGGCATTCATTAATGGAATGGATTCATGAACATGAGTTTGTTCTTCCTACAATTGAAGGATACGAAACTGTTTTCAGAATTCAGCTTTAATTTCGAAAAATTCGAACAATTTGAACACTTAACTTTGAATATCCGAATTAACCCTGCCAATGATATTACAGCAATTTCACATGAACAAGTAATCTAATTTGAATGTGCTCGTACGAGATAAGAGCATGATGTTACAAATCCAATTAGCAACATCTGTGAACAATAAATCTACCGCGCTGTGGTGTCCATTAATTGCGGTCAATGATTACATAACGAGTCGAGCTATGTATCCAATTACTAGGAGAAGTGTATTGAAAATCGACCAACGTTTCTAACAATTTTCTGACAATAGTTTTTAGACATAAAAAAGTAAAGTAAAAAAGTAAAGTATTAGCCTATTTACGAGTATGTCCCACTGCAGGGCAAAGGCCTCCACCATTTGAAATAAAAAGATGGATTTTAGCTTAATCACCACGCTTGCCAAATGCGGGATGTGTTCAGAAAAATCAACACAAACCTCGGGATCGAACCCAGGAAGGACCTCGAGATCACGGCACGGTACTTAAACCACTAGACCACTGAGGCGTCGACACAAAGTTTTAGACATAAATACAATGTAGTTGGTGAAATTATTTTCAAAATAAAAATAAATAAAAATGAACTTAAGACAATAGTAGTAAAAGTAAAAGATACACAATTTATTATGTCATAAAACTTCAGTTAGTTACATATTATATAGTTCTTAAAGTTATATGACAGCCATATGACAGCGCTGGGATTTTAAACAGTAAATATTGGACAGCTTAAAAAAAGAAATGTTACTAAATATTAAATTATCCTAGACACAATCGGGTAAATTTCATTTTAAAGATACTCGAACCACGTCGATTTATCAAGCTTTATTCCTACTTATCTGCGCTATATTAATGCATTACTTTGGCTTACCGAGTTTGTGACTGATTAAACACCTACCTGTTTTACAAATTATGTTTACGCAAGCGTACTATGTATTTCGTGGCTCGGGAATAACGTAAAATCATTGGTCCTGTGCCTGATTTTATCAGCAGATAGCTTTCAGAGCAATGACGGGTATGAAATAGAGTGTAGCGTTGGGTTGGCACAATCTAAAGTGCACTATAGTTTCCATTGAAAACCAATTCTTTTAAAAAAAGATACGTACAAAACTGGTATTTTATGTTGAGCAAATAACATGACATGTAAATGTAAAAATCAAAAATTGATAAGTTAAAGTATTAATTTTTATTTTTTCTACAATATTTAATCAGGCTTCCCTCAGGCATCACTTTTTCAGCTCTATCAGCTCTAAGTGTAAAACACACACCTGGCTGAATTCGGCGGCAACGAATTTTCTATACAATAATACGCTAGGTAATTTCGGCATAGTGTCATCACATCAATCATCATCCATTGAATATACATAACAGGCGTAGTGACTCAAACTTCGGTCGCCTTTTTCACCTATCTGAAACTAGTGTGTGTTTGGTGCGTGTACACTAATACCTCTCCCATTCATTGTATCCTAACACTCTTGTTAAGACACCAGAAGTATTCTGTATTATTATTTTTCTTCCTTTCACTATCAGGCATCAAAAGAACGAGAGCAATCACGAATTCGTCTTTGATTTATACATGAGTCGTCATAATAATTCCTCGGTACACAAAAATCTCTTTCAGATATATTATTTGCCGCAAACATTTTCTTTGACATCCGACGCGAATCACTTGAATTTGCGAATGTAGTAGGAATTAGGAGTAACAGTATTTGTTACGTCATATTAACGGTAAAGATATCGTACATTATTCTTCGGAAAAATTCGTAACCAAAATATCTTTTCTAGTTTTCATGCTTAAAGTAGGTACCTACTTAAATTTCGTTATTTGGAATTATTAAGATATTCCGAAAGGAGAACGGCAAACTGAGTACCACTCGTAAAACTAAGCGTTCCCAGAACTAACTATATAGGATTTAAAGGTAATCATGAGACGAACATTTTTCAATTTGAAGTAGATTTTTAGAAGCTGGGAATAGCCGAAAATCCTTGATTGTATTATCTTATAAAATCCCTAAAACAAAACGCCGGTCATCGAACATGGAAAAACAGAACGCATTTGACGTTATCTGAACAGCGACTCTAGTTTATGTTTGATAATGTGTCAAAATTGATCGGAAAGACATCGGTCAATTAATATTCATTTTCATAATCTTTATTGCATTCTTGTTCACAATATTTGCCGTGTTATGATTTGTTAAATGATTTGCCTTCAGTTGAGCACGCAGATACATACAATAATAAATATGTTGTATACAATAATAAAAATGTAATATAATAATATTACAATAGATGTGTGTAGGTTGAGCACCTTTGCTCCTGCGCTGTCAGCTATTCTGCGAAAAGGGACTCTTCGAGTGTGATTTGTGTGATTATTTGTGAGGACTTTCTAATATATACCAGAATGTTTTAGTATTTAGTGTGGGAACTTGCTAATGCGGTGATTATTGAAATATGCGCGCCTATCACGCATACATCGTCATGTCCAATAAGACTCGAATGAAAATCTTCTCAATATTGTTCAGCGCTGGATTTATCTTATCTTACAAAGAAGAGAAGCATAATATTATTTTAGAGAAATAAATAATAATTATTACATAATGATGTTGGTCTTTATTTTCCTCCTTGTTTTATTTGTTTTGAAAAAGCAGTGACTGTACGTTGATCTATTATAAAAATGCTTAACCACCAGTAAGGTGTTCCTCCACCCTACAGGTTTATATTAGTTTGCGCAATGTTATACAAAATAATAAGCAATAACAATGGAGGGTCATCAATGATATTTAAAAAAATATCATTGGGGCTCATATTTAGTACACTTCAATTTGACAGGTTTAAAAACTGTTTATAACGCCATCTGGAGAACGAATTTGACGTTGGCATTATTTGGGACAGAACTATTGACATTTTAGACCAATAGATGTCGGTGCTCGTATATTTAATATCAAAGATTTTGGAAGTACTAGATGGAGAGTATGATTTGACAGATTTTTTGTCCTTTTTCTCCTTATTATGAATCATGTGTGATAGAGCAAGATACCAGACACCCGACAAAAATCGTCTAAACGTCATGGAACTAGGGATTCCAGTACATGCGTACCGATTTTCATCGATATCGACTCTCCGTTTATACGTGTAGTCTATGATCTACTGCACGTAAAATTTTGATACAGAATATTTTTTTGATAATAGAGGTGGTATTGTAAAATAACTTGAATGACGACATAATTTATAAAAGTGGCTATTTCAATAATGAATATGGGTAAAGCTGGTCTGGCTATTATGGCGGTCATTTTTTAACGGGAATCGAATCCAGTGTAATTCGTACTTCGAGCGCAATATTGTAAGTAGTAAAAAGTGCCGTAAATATTGTAAGAATATTGAATGACAACCTCGAACAGTTACTTTATAACATTGCATTACACTCAGATAAACGGATAATACTTTCCTTTCCTCTTTCTCGCTATATGAATCCACGCACAATGCATTGCATTTTTATTAGATATGTATCTGTCTATAAATTATTATATTATTAGATATGTATCTGTCTGGGGCTGGACTCGGGAGCATGTACTTTCATTAGTGATGCTCACGGGACCAGTAGCTGGCTGGACCATTGTATAGCCACTCACGCGGCTAGGCGCGCCGTCGTTAGCGTTGATGTAAATTATGATACTCGATGGTCGGACCATTTTCCACTCAGAATCAAACTTGATCTTAATTGTATTTCTCCCAGGATGGAATCGACGGGAACCTGTTGTTTAAATAAAGATGTGTTATGGGGTACAAAGAGTGACAAACAAGTTGAAATGTATACCAGAGAGTGTCATGATAGGTTAAGATTGATAGATTTCCCAACTGAGTGTGCGGATTGTGCTGACCATTTCTGTTCCGACCGTGACCATACGCTTGTCCTTGATACGCTATATTCTGACATTGTGACCGCTCTCCGCGAGGCCGCGAAGGCGGTGGCGGGTCGAGGGGGCGCGCGGCAGGTGAAACGGGGTGTATCATGCATAACGGGCTGGAACAAACACGTCGCAGAGGCTCACGGGGAGGCCAGGCTCAAGTACAACCAATGGGTGCTGTGTGGTAGACCTAATTCAGGTTCCATTTATAGGGAAATGTGTGATAGTAGAAGGGTGTTCAAGTCTCGGTTAAAATGGCTCCAAAACCACCAGGACCAAGTAAGGATGGACGCCCTTGCTATCAAACATAATAATTGTGATTTTCGTGGCTTTTGGAGAAGCACAAATAAATTGAGTATAAGACCGGGACTGCCTGTGAGCGTCGGCGGGGTGAACGATCCGAAGGACATTGCAGATGTTTTTAAGGACCACTTTGCCGTTAAGTCTTTGCTGAACCCAGCTGCTGAGATGTTCAAGGCTGAGATAATAGGACAGAAGGTAGGGACTCATTACCGTGCGAAAGACGTCGCCGGCATTCTAAAATCCATGTCCAGAGGCAAGTCCCCCGGGCATGATGGTCTCAGCATTGAACACCTACAGCATGCTGGACCACATCTCGCTAGGGTTTTGGCTATGTTTTTCTCCTTGTGCGTGAGTCACTCGTACCTGCCAGAGGCTTTTATGAAAACGTTAGTCGTGCCTATCGTTAAAAATAAAACGAGTGATCTGACAGATGTAGGAAATTATCGGCCGATCTCGCTAGCTACTATTATAGCGAAGGTATTTGACGGTCTGCTTAATGTGCAGTTAAATAAATACGTTGAGCTCCACGACAATCAGTTCGGTTTCCGTCCTCGTTTGTCCACTGAATGCGCCATACTGTGCTTAAAGCAGACCGTCAAATATTACACTGATCGAAAAACGCCCGTGTACGCGTGCTTTCTCGACTTGTCTAAGGCCTTTGACCGTGTCGGCTATAACCTGCTGTGGGACAAGCTTCAGAGCATACATCTCCCTCAAGAACTCATCACCTTGTTTCGGTATTGGTACGCGCACCAGTCTAACACCGTCAGGTGGGCGGGCGCAATGTCAGACACATATCGGCTAGAGTGTGGAGTGAGACAGGGTGGCTTGACATCTCCAACCCTGTTTAATCTTTACGTTAACGACCTGATTGCGGCGCTCAGTAGTCATCGTATCGGATGCCATATTGACGGGATATGTGTAAACAACTTAAGTTATGCGGACGATATGGTGCTGCTGAGCGCCTCGATCTGCGGTTTACGGAAGCTTATGCGTATATGTGAGGAATATGCGTCTGGTCACGGTTTGTTGTATAATGTTAGCAAGAGTCAGCTCATGGTCTTCGAGGCTGTCGGTGCTAAATGCCCAGACACTGTTCCCCCGGTAAGGATCGATTCGATTCCCCTGCAAAGGGTTACTGAATTTAAATATTTGGGGCACATTCTCACCACCAACCTCAATGATCACCTTGACATGGAGCGGGAGCGGAGGGCGCTGTCGGTAAGGGCGAATATGGTGGCTCGCAGGTTCGCCAGGTGCTCAAGAGAGGTCAAAGCGACGCTGTTTCGGGCGTATTGTACCTCTCTCTATTCGTGCAGCCTGTGGGCTATTTATTCAGCGAAGGCCTTCAGCGCTCTTCGCGTTCAATTCAATAACGCATTCAGGGCGGTGATGGGGTTGCCCAGGTTCTGCAGTGCATCAACTATGTTTGCGGAGGCACGCGTTGACTGCTTTAACGCGACCATGCGCAAAAGAGCTGCATCTTTGGTGCGCAGAGTCCGGGCCAGCTCCAACACCGTCCTGGCGATGATAGCAGCAAGACCGGATTCGTGCTATATTCGG
Source organism: Nomophila noctuella (assembly GCA_958496325.1). NCBI lineage: Eukaryota > Metazoa > Arthropoda > Insecta > Lepidoptera > Crambidae > Nomophila > Nomophila noctuella. Next base: position 3,471,090 of record OY292491.1, on the reverse strand, counting down.
CATTGTGGTGAAAGACATTGCACTGTCCCAATGCCCAAAAGGCTGTACTGATGTTTTATATTTTTATTTTTATTTTTATTATTTTAATATTGACATTTAGATATTTGAATTTATATTGACATTTATATTATGTACTTATTATATTATTTTAATTTAAAATTGTAGTTTTATCAGTGACATTCTATGTATTTACTTTTTGATTGTTAATCCATTAATTTTATAAAAATTGTAAATGTAAATGTAATTTATGGGTGTAACTTACCTGAAATAAATGATTTAATAATTAATAAAGAACTTGCACTCAATCTACGAATTAATAATTTTAATCGACTTCTGTTGAGAGAAACAAACTTCGTAGAGAGATACAGGCGAAGAGATGTGTTGAGTAAATAAATAAATAAATAAATTCATTGGACTAACACACCAATTGCCTAGCCCCAAACTAAGCTCGAAGCTTGTACTATGGATGCTAGGGAACGGATAGACATACTTAAATACATTTATAAACATCCATGACTCGAGTGCAAATGCCGATGTTCATCACACTGCACACAAACATTTGCCCATACCGGGATTCGAACCCGCGACCTTTGGTTTTGTAGCCAGGGTCTCTAGCCACTCGACCAACAGGCCTGTCACGTACGGGTCGACTTAAAGGTAGGTAATATAAATTTAAATTACGTTTGTTAAACTGAATCGGGTAATATTGTATCTTTTCTTTACACTTTTTCGCTTAATGATGAACATTTTCAATGATTATTATTTATGTTGAGAATTTTCATATTAATAAATAAAAAAATCTCTTAGTAGAAAAACGTCTTGTTGGCTCGAGGACTTTATCGATAGGCACGGCACTATAGGTGTAAAGTTAGATGAATTTTTGAAGTTTTGGTGGCTTCACTCAAACCTGACATATGGATTATCTATTGATTTTTCCAAAATCTTTGTTTAATATACTCCATGGCAATAAGGTCAATTTTTGCTTACGTTTCAAAGTGACAGTCAGATGGTCAAAGCCTTAGTAACATTTGGGGAAATGGCAATTCTGTGGATAATGTATAAGTTGCATTGGAGGTTATGTTTGAAATCATCTTTTTATCCCCAGCTTTAAAAAATATGTTACCATTACATTTTTTGATAAGCATCAGTAGAGGATTGATTTTCTAGTATTCACTTCTTGGAACGCTAAGTCTTTATGTGGTACTGGAAATACATGGGATTCTGCCGTTGTCCTTTATCAAAGCAAAGCAAATTACTGTTATGTTGAAAGGTTTCTTTGTAGTACAATAACGAAACCATAAAATGTCAATAGAAAGATATGGATGAATAGAAACAATAATATCATTGTATCTTATGGGATTATTATATTAGAAAGGCCTTAAACCATTATTTAATTGACAAATGTTATATAATACTAATTGTGAAATCATAATATAAATATGTTTAGCACGAGCTTAAATATGTTTTTTTTTGCTATCACACCTTTATAAAACGTAAATTAACAGCTAATTTTAATTTAAAGTAGGTATTGATTTAACATGTAGCGTAATATCAAACAATCCTTAAAATTCTTGTGTGCATCGGTCGACTTATGTAAATAAATGACTTTACACCAATAGCCTAGCCCAAACTAAGCTTGAAGCTTGTACTATGGAGGCTAGGGAACGGAAAGACAATACATAAATACTTTTATTAATATCCATGATTCAAGTACTAATGACGATGTTCATCACTCAAACATGCCATGAGCAGAAATATGCCCTTAGCAGGATTTGAACACGCGACTCCTGGTTTTGTAGCCAGTATCTCTGACCACTAGACCAACGGGTCTGTCAAAAGTATGAATTTTACCTTACATCCCTAGGCAACTGTGAAACACTAAACTCTCAGCGCCACGGCTGTACCCACATTATGATATACGTCCCCGAAAAAAATTACACGTATAAAATAGTTACGTAAACCGAACTCAAAGGTCCTATATGCCTGCCCTCACAAATTGAACTTAATAAGAAAAGAAATGTTATATCAAACCATAATGGTAGGGTTTGCATAACGACGTAACAAGATAAATAGAAATTTACGAGCACAAAAGAAAATTTTGCCTTTATTTCTCGTTATTGAATAGACGATAAGCACAATGGCTGTTACGCATAAATATTGCTAAGTTATCGGCTAAAAGATCTATGGAGGTGTTAGAGTTTCGTATCGCTCTCTCGACAGTTATTGCGTTCTTTATGCGTGAACTCGGGAGAAATTCTATTTACTAGCAACACTGTTGACAGTTACGTAAAAAATATCGCGCGGAGAAAATTGGTTGAGTAAGTTTATGTTTATGGACTGTCATATTTAAGGTGGAGGTATAATAATGTGTGTAACGTGTCTGACGCGAATGTAACTTGCATGCTTATTTATACCTATTTCTGATTGTTGCTTAGTTGTAACTTTTTCTAGTATAGTACTTATTTCTCAATTTGAACTTATGATAAAAGTACAAGTCCATTCAAATTAATCATTATAACTTTATCAACAAAAAATTAAGATGTCTCCCACGAATCTCAAGTTTAGAAGTCTTTTTTTTTTATTAAGGAATAAGTGGGTATTTTTTTCTTTCGCTCTTTCCTATAGAAATCTCAAGTATATTTAAAATAAAATATAATTTGATCGTTAAGATAAATTACATTTACTACAGTTTTTATGGATTTCGTAGGTGATATTTATAGATTCAATAGAGGAAGAACATCTGCTGCCGATAACTATTAAAATTCGTTGAAAAGGGTTAGACGTTGTACTATCTACGAAAGTAAGGGTACAATAAACAGTATCCTTATTACATTCCTCTCATCGCATAGTTCAGTTAGCTACAATAGCACGTTATAAATAGTCTTGCACAGAATTCGAACAATATCGAAACGGCTACAAACTGTCGGCTAACTTGGGCCATTTCTATCCGAACTTGAAATTTATAGTTAAATTTATGCTTAGTTAACGCATCGTTGAACAAATGGATTAAGTGGTTTTGGCGTTTTTGTTTGGTTGTAGAGTCAAAATAGCATTCTGTGTGACGTAAATATAAATGTCACACGACATCACATGCATTTATCCATCGAGATGTCTACTGGTAGTAGACTGGTATTACAAACATAAGAATTAACAGTGTTACAAATATACCTACTTTAAGCTGCTTGTAACTGTTTTAAATGTATTGGTTTTTTTAATAACCATAAATAAAAAAAAACTTAAATTGGATAATACAACACAGAGATCACTAAAAACAGGCATGAATGTGGACACATTCAAGCAATTATACCCGCGACTTTTTGGTCTAAGGTCAACTTTCAATCATTACTTCAAATCAATCGCCGGACTCAAACTCTTTAGAGTAAGGCTAAAATAATTAAAAACCATAAACAAATGAAGAAAACTTTAATTTCATTTCGCGAATCACTGTCGAGTTTCAGTAAACAAGTCATAGCCGACGCACGCGTCAGGCGTATAGAACTTTTGGAACTTAAATGAGCCCAATTTAAAGTTTTAGCTCATGAATTTAGCACATTCTGGATGTAAATTGTGCGTCGCGAACTCACCTGATTACGTGGATACTTAAATGTCAGCGAGTTTGGAGGAATATAATACGGATGACAGATACTTCTTTTTAGGTTTGACGTCTATAAAAAGTATCAAATTGCTATCAAAAGCTGATTAGTACTTAAGTCAACTTTCTTGTTGTTAAGCTTTTTCGCGTCATTAATCTTATTGAGGTGTTTTGAATATAACGCTTAAAAGTTATCGTTCTCAAATATATATTTTCGTAACGCATCGTTATACTCAGCCTCATCAAAGTGTGAAAGTTTCAATTTAATAATAGATAGTTAATAAGATTTGGACACATATTTTAAAGTTACATTACACTAGTAAGAAAGTTAAAAAAAATACACTTTTGGTTTTTGTCACGGAATTTAGGCCGCCTGCGCTCCTTTCTGCGATGGTTACGGTTTTAGTATACATAGTGTTAAGCTATAATGCCTACCTCGACAAATGGACTCTCCAAACCACCACCAGTTGTTCCTGATATTCTTTAAACTCTTCAGCTTTATTATAGGTATACGTTTTATTAGTATTATAGATTTGGTAGAAAATGCCAATTAAATTAATCTTCGGTTTTTTTAAATAGCAAACGCATAGAAAGTACCGTTATAATCATAACACAACGAAAAAAAAATACCAAAACAATCGGAAAGAAAAACGAATTAACCATATTCAATAAACGACACAGCCAATCTTTCAATTTATTTCTTTTATCAGAGGGCGAGGCTGTCATGAACGTTTTTAATAACGCCATAAAAACGCGGCATTAAGGACGCTCTGACGAGACAGTCCACTTTAACCACCCAATTTAAGAGCAAATTGAGCACCTGGCACAGAGCACTTGAAGCAATAATTCACAATTATCAAATTACCAAATATTGTTGCCAAAAATATCAAACTGTGCTCAAAGTTTTTGACTGGCCCGTTAGCGCGTTAGTGTTATCGTCAGAGAGAATCAGATGTATCGCCGATGCATTGCCTGCGCGTTAAGACTCCATACCCTCCCCAACTGAGCTCTGGCAACCTTACTTACCAGCAGAAACATATCACAACAGTTAAGAATAATAAAGAAAAATAGGCCAGTTGCTCAAGATGCGGGTGATCAAAGTGGACTACCTCGCACAAATGTATGAATACGAAGTTCGCCGGAGACTGGAAGTGATAACAATGGACGGTATTTCAATGAAATTTGCATTAGAATGCGTGGGAGTCGGTGCAGCGGCCTTTGTGATGAGTCTAAAACGCGCCCCGGTGGAGGGATTCCTTTAAAAGCTAGGACCTATCTCCTTTTGTAGAGAAATATTGGCTTTCTTAGAACTTTAAGAGAGGTTGGTCGTATTTGCGGAGTGGAAACGCAAAAGGCCATCTTAATTTTAAGAGTTTGTAAGATTTTGAACACGAGAGACTAGATTTTTTTTATAATATTGAGTCCTTCTATAGACGTCTTCATTATTATTATTGATTAAATATTATTTTGTTACCTTAAAAAAACAATTATAAAATAAGAAAATCAAAATTTAGTAGGCATCTTTGACAAGAACTATTGGCGTTATTTTAATTAATACAACAGTAAAGTTAACACTTTTGTGACTCACAATACGTTCTTAATTCAATCATCAGATGCTTTATTCTCTCAGTATATTAAACTTCGTTTGCCTCTAAAAACCACGCCTAGGTATCGCAAATATTAGATTCAGGATAAAAAACTTAAAATATTATTGCCGCTTGTTAACAAAAATAATGTAGCAAAAAGACAACCCCGCCGTATCAAGACCTCGAGTCATGGTAAGGCATAAAATTTTTCCTCTTCCGCGCGTACTCAACACTCAAGAGCTCTTCTCTGTATCCACAATCCCAACGAAGGGCAGTGCATCCACAAATTGGCATCAACTAAATATCGCCCTTAATGCTTCCATCCTCGCTACACAAAAACGACTCTATGTTCATTGCTTTATAGTCGCAATTTGAATGCAGTAGACAAGCGTGTAAAGATAATAATGTTATAGCAGTAGCCTGGGTAGAAGTCAAGTTGCATGTGATAAGTGGAGTTGTGCTTCGTTATCCGACTGCCGCAACAAGACCATGCTAATTGTACGCTCAACTGTTGTATTAATGAGGATCAAGCCAGCTACACATTTTTAAAACGCATTTGTTTTTAGTGAAAAGTGTCTAAGCAGAACTTACAAAGTTTTGTTTTGCTGTTTCAACTCTTGCTGTAAATAATGAGGGGAGTTAAAATTCTGTATTGTGAAGAGTGGCGGTGTAAAACTTTACAGAGTGCGTGCAATCCTTCATTCTGTCGGGTATGATACCTTAAGGGTTTGAGAGGTAGTTTGCAGAAACTCGCCTCCCAAAAAATTACCGGGTTAATTGTCCTATAAGAAGACGCTTAATGGAGCAAATACTCCAAGCATATTATAACAACTTTTCATTTCAGCAGACTTTTGGTCTTAATTTTTAATTTACAATACTAAACTGTAATTCATTTCTTGGTGTTTAGTTATTTTCGTTTTCTTGTTCTGCCGTAATTGCGGTGTCAGTTAAATAGTTTGCCTATACACAAAGGCTTTGCTGAAGAACTTGAATACACCACAAAATTACTCTCAGAACAATAGCTCTACAGTCCATCAAATGCAGACGCCGTACCAGCATAGTCGTGCTCCGCTGAATTTACTAGAACCAAAAACAAGCCAATGACTTTGTTGCATTGTTGCTGCAAGAATGCAATATCCCCAGAGCAAATACTTCAAAGTCCACTAGACAATAAGTCAGCGAGCAAGTACACATTTCAAGAAACGCGGAAGGCTGCGATCCTACCCGAGCTGAGTCAATATTGACACCAACCGAGCATCTTACGACTAATCTTATAGAAACTGTTTGCGTTCACGATTGAAGGTTCCCCGGTTCTTGTGAAAACTTTCCGCATTTCAAATAGAATTTGCATACGGTCTACGTGGCAATATTTCCGCTGTGGACCACATTTGAATAACGCTGAGGAGAAAAAACTGGATTCGATAGATTGGTTTCTAAGAGCATTGTTTCTAAAGAGCCGGCGGGCAGATGGTGCCTTTCAATTTATTCATTTTCCAGCGTGGCGTATGAACTCTTTTTTTAGCAATTTCATGCATTTGTTCCTAGATTTGGATGCTGAAATTAATTTCATTCCTATTTCCTTATGTTTCTTTTTTTTTTTTGTTTTAAGGTGTATTTGATAGACGAACTCTTTTTGGTTGCTTCAGAATGGAGTGCTATTGTGCTTGCGAGCTCACTTTTTCAATATAATGAATTTTCCTGCTAAGCCTTTTCATTGTAACTAAAATCGATAAAGTATTGAAAACGTTCACTTCGAGAATATAGTATTATTTATTTATTTTTTAAACATAGTTGTAAACATAAGACTCGTTTCGAATTTATAGTATGAAAAATGGCCAATATTTTTTGCATATTCTTCTGTGATTGCTTTTAATATTGTAATTTTAGTATTCATTTGCAACATAAAATCATAGTATTTATTAAGACCTCTTCATTTTTATGTTAATAAAAGACTAATTATTCTAGACCCGCATTTCATTTGTTTGATTAAAAAGCATTTTTCTTGGCTGGAAAATTGAATAATTTTACTAAAGCAAGAGACCTTATTTAAATAACATTAGGTAAATGAGATTTAATGAATTAAATAAAAGAGTTCAAGTTTCATTACTCTTAGGACTTATCTTTCCAGTTCTTACAATGTAAGTGCAGTTGGATTGAAAAACATATCTTTATTTCCCCCTTAATTACATTTGAATAACTTCCAAATAAAGTGCAAACTGGAGTACACACGCCCAACCTCAATTTTAATCATCACCTTACCCGGGATTGGAACCCACGACCCCGACGGACGTTTATGACCTCCTTTAACCACTAGACCAACGGGGTTGGAAGCAGAGTTATGACGTTATATCTCATGACGGATGCGGCTCGCATAACATTAATGTTATCAACATACTGTCGGCCCCAGCGATCATAGTCTATTTAACGTAATATTTCACCAAGCACCACAATTTGCATATATAATAAATTGTCGTTTTAACCGCTATCCGCAACTTCATACATTAACTTTAATATTGAAATTTTTGGAATTAAAATTACCTTCCGCCACTGTGGGTGCATAAATTGAACTTTACACCGTGACCGAAAAGCGCAGTTGTGGCTATAAGTCATGATCCGTTCGGGAAGTCCCGATTTGGTACCACCATGTTGCCACATTTAAGTTCTTGATCTTCCATTTAAAAAGGTTTCATTTATTTATTCGCTCAATTTTTGATTTAAAAAAAGTTAGTCCGATTGTTTTTATTTATAATTTACTACAGCACTAGTTTGGGTATGAAAGTGAATTCCAGCGTATCAATTCTTCCACCAAACTATTTTTTTTCCACAACTCAGTTGTCAAGGATCAAACACTTAATAAAACTATATTTTTACTACGGTAAAACATCGGCCTATTAATGTATCACTGCAGGGCAAAGGCCTCCATCGTTTGAAATAATGTTTGCGTTACAAAGATGGGTTTTGGCTTAATCAACACGCTTGACAAATGCGGATTGGTGCCGGTGCCGGTACTTAAACCACTAGACCATCGAGGCTATTATATTACGAACGAACATGTCCTGATTAAAACGCACCCTGTATGCTCACAATAACTAAATGTACTATCTGTATCGAACAACTTTTGCAATAACTTTCGTCTGTTTGTTCGTAATAGTGCATTTTGTAATCCACTGGAGGGATAGTTTATGATCTTTGTTAACAACAAACGCTCTAAATAAGGTTTAGAGATAATTAGTTTAGCTCCAAAATTAGACAAACAGTTAAGGTAAGCTTGTTTTAATAGGTAAAGTTCGTGAATCTAGATTATTATAAGTGACTTAAAGTCAAACGATTAAATAAGTTTGTTCAGAGATAGTCTAGTTATTATAAAATATAGTAAAACAAGCAGAAGAAATTACATTGTTATCAAATGCATTATGCATGCATTGACTTCTTGAATACCTGTGTTTAAATTTTTACGATAAATATTATGTTATCGTATCACACTCCAAAACATTTCCTGGTTCAGATAACTTATCGTAATGTTATAAAAATAATCTTGTGATAAATAAATAATCCGTGGTGAATTGTTAAGAGAGCTGTGCTCAAAAACCTCGGAGGTCGTGGTTTCAGATTCCGCGGGGAACATTCACTTTTGTGTTGGTTTTCTCATTATCTGATATAAATGATGATTCCGTGCTTCAAAAGGCACGTTAAGCCGTTGCGTTGGTCCCGACTATGATCCAAGTGGTCTGGGTTACGGAGGTCAGACGGCAGCGACTCCATTTTAATAACCATGCTTATCAATAAAGGGTCATAGTCGCAGCGTTCCTTGGACTTATAGGTAATGGCCAATGATGCAACCGCCTGATTGTTGAGGCGCTAGGTTGATGATGAATGTAATAAAATAATCAACTACTTAAGTCACAGATTTTTACACTTGTATGATTGTCCAACCTAACGTTGTTATACACATCATGATACCTAGCATACCTTATGCATATCCAGCCCTCGTGCACATTGTAATTCCCCATTTGAAAATTGAGGTAACACACTATGTTTGTAAAATATTCCAAGGACTTAACTAATTGCCAGAAAGGAGGATCTAGTCTGACTGAACTAATGCAATATCGACCGCTTCTTAATAGTGATAGGTTAGTAATAAAGGACACTCCAGTTCAAGCTACCACAAGATCAATTTAACTGTCATAAAGTTTAATTGTGTCCCTGAAAATTATTAAACGTATCAAACTCATTTCAAGTGAACTCGAAGAAAGCTTATGCACCTCCCGTTTCATTACACCGTAGCAATTATAAATTCGTTTTCCATCCAAGGGGCTTAGATAAAACAGCCCGGGGCCCGAGAATTTAATGAACGTGTTTCTAACAAAGAGATCAGGCGAAACGTACCGTTACTTATTTCTCTTAGTGAAATTGTTAATCCGAAAGAAGCCCCTTACTCGATTGCACAGCCCTGATTTGATGGATACTCACGAATATATTATTATGAGCTTAGCCTTTGATGTTCGGAAACACAAATCATTCTGATTCAAAGGCGGGTTTGAAGCAGTGTGTACACTGGTTTATTTCATAAATATTTTGTGATTACAAATATGAGGCATTTTAGATTGTCAATATCTTTGTCGGTGCTTAATTTTTGTGTTTTATTCATTTGAGAGATCGGCTGAAGATTTTACCTTAGCATGGGGAGGGGGTAATGAGATCTCCAAAATCTTCTATGTTCAAATACAATACATATTTATGTACAAATGTACTTGTACTTGGCCACACTAACCATTAAAATTTGGAATCACCTTGAAATATTTCTTTATCTTAATATGATAATTCATTAAATCCGATATTAATTTTTTCACTGAAAACTTACTTATACCCAATCGCTTACAAATTACTTTTCATTATGAAATATCGATGCATTACGTTTTGAGCATACTGATCATATCACCAGAACTTTACACTTCATGCCCTAAACCTAGAAATGCAAAATGACTGGGTAAAAATGGGTGAATTCTGTATCCCTCCAGCTTTGAAGTGGAAATCCTTAATATATAATTGGTCTCCTGAGTTACTCAAGTTTTATCTCAATGCAGTTCAGGCGACGCTTCCCGACCAGAGCAATCTTGCCAGATGGGGCAAGCAGGTAAGTAATACGTGTCTATCGTGTAGAGAAGGTGTCGGCACAGCGAAACATATTCTATGCGGTTGTAAGGTATTACTCGATGCGGGACAATACTCATTCCGGCATGATAAGGTCCTTCAAGTGATTCGGGAAGCCATAAGTTTATCCATAGCAAGAACAAAGAAGGGGTTAACTGGCGGTAATTTTCAGGTAGTCAAGTTTGTTAAAGCTGGTGCCACTAAGCTACAGAAGGGAACACCCAAGCCAATTTCAATCTTAGGTGCAGCAACTGATTGGACACTGCTGATGGATACATATGAAAAGCATTACGAAATGCCTTCGGAGATATGTACCACAGCCTTCAGACCGGACATACTTATTTACTCGAAAGAGACAAGACATGTAGTGCTTGTGGAACTAACTGTACCATGGGAAACAAATATCCCTAAAGATCACAATTATAAGTTAAACAAGTACTGCAATTTAGTCGACCAGATAGCAAGAAGGGGATTCAAGACTGATCTATTTGCAGTGGAAGTCGGTGCTAGGGGATTACCTGCGAAGTCGGTCTATAATTTCTTTAAGAATCTAGGATTGCCAAGATCTGCAATAAGCTCATTTATGGATAGAGCTTCAAAAACTGCTCTGGAGGCTTCTTATCGGATTTGGATAGGTAGGGAGAGGGAGGTTGAGCACGGGACTGGAATTGCTCCACGTCCTAACCAATCGCAGGTTAGCTGACGAGGCTTGACGCGAGCCGAAACGTCTGGCGCTTAAGTGAGCAACGGTGGCCACCGCTAGTCTCGTTCTCAATAATCCCTCTTCCTGTCTTGCAATGGGCCCGGATTTGCTCGGTGAAGCCATTGACTGCTGAGTTCTACACCTACCTGACCAAGGCTTCAGGAAGGACGAATTTTAAACAAAGCCATTCCAAATCAATGACTGTTTGACTGAGATTACTGTGTAGTGCAGCGGTTTATACATCGTGTAATTCTCGTCCACTTTTTTTTTCAATATTGTAGGGATATAAGCGAACAAGAGTGTCACCTGATGGTGAATGGTCACCGCTGCCCATGGGAATCAACAACCGCACAAGGGTCGCAGTTGCGTTGCCGCCCGAGCTCAGTTAGGGACGGTCCAACTGAGCTCTGGCGACCTGAATTTTACTCAACAGTAGAAACATAGCACAATTGTTACGAAGTGCAATACCACTGTAGTCTTCTGTAAGGTGGAGGTACTTCCCCAGACGAGCGGCTCATTCAAAATGACTTTCCACTTAACTTTACCTCTCTAAAAACTACTACTACCACTACTGTGGTCTTCTGTAAGGTGGAGATACTTCTCCAGACCAGTGGAAGTTCTACTAAGTGTTTTACTCCTACCTAATCGTTACGTACCTCTCTTAAAACTACTACTACAAGTTCGGACTATATCAATATGATTTAAGCCTTAAAATGAAACGTGCAAAAGCATTCAATCAGACGCAAAGCTGGCTTAAATCGCAACCGACGGATCGCTTGTTTGTATAGTTACTTCACTGTCCAACTTGTACAAGACAAACACCAAACTGCTAAACTCCAAGTCTTCGAGGGCATCACCGAATTCCGTTCTCCCACCAAGGACGTTATCTTAATTAAGGCTCTGGTTTGAAACTTCGGTGACGAATTTATTAAAACTTGCAACTCTGCAATAGTTTGTTAATGGACAGCGAAAAGACGGACGATTCGAAACTCTAAGATTCGAATCTTGTGGCTCGGGGCAAAATTAGCATATTGTTTCTGTTATTGAGATTGGGGTAACGAAGCAGTGTTTGTTTTGTATAATCTATGAAACGGGTCGGAGGGTTTTCTCAATTGGCTGTCGAAATAACTTTTGCAAAAAAAAACGCCTTGATGGTCAAGTGGCTTAAGTACCGTACCGTAATCTTGAGGTTCTGGGTTCGATTCTTGGGTCGGGAACATTTTATAATTTGTTTGTGAAATTCTAAACACAACGCGCCGGGATTGTGATCGCCAACCTGGATTTCGCAAGCGTGGTGATTAAGACAAAACCAATGTTTGTAACGAAAACATGATATCAAATTATAGAGGCCTTTGCCCTGCAGTGGGACTTTCATAGGCTGATACTACTATACTACTACTTTTTACAGAAAATATCGTGACCTTGCTTTCGAACACCTTTGAATTTTGCTTGGCTATTATAAAATACAGAACCATTTCTCTCTCAGTTCAAACATCAGTTCTCCATTATCAACTATGTTATCAGTCAATTTTTTTATTTTTATTTTGACGAGCCGCTGGTGTATTCGTGAAGAAGTTGACTCTTAGACCAAGAGGTCGCGGGTCGATCTCCGCACAGGACAAACATTTGTGTACATGAACATGTCTGTCTTTCCTGGTCTGTGTGTAACAAATAAACTTGAATATATGTATCTATTTAAGTATTTGTAGTACCACTGTTGGTTCTGGTATCTGTAACACAAGTGCTTAAGCTACTTAACACGGTGTCAGATCAATGTATGTGATTTATTTGTATGACAAACATGAAATTGCCACTGTAAAAATACCTTGCTTTTGTAGAAATCATATTTTTAAGCTCATAATTTAATTCTGACTAAATACATAACTATCTCAAAGTAAGCTATCTCACTTAAAACTGGTAAAGACTATAATTACATTATAAATGCAAGTCATAGTTACTAAACATTACTCGTATTACTTATTAAGTACAGGAGTTATCTTAATTCGTGTAATCCAATTTGAAAGGAAAATTATCTGAATGATAAAATGCGATTATCGCAATAATCACAATCACATTATATCATACTAATTTTATAAATTTTGTTTTTCCGTCAATTACGCTGATACTACTAAACGTATTTTAATGTTTGGTATACAGTTTTTATCCGAGTATATCCATGAGGATATACTACATGCATGAGCATGTGGAATAAAACAGGAATCACGTCGAAAGTACCGAACGGATTGGAATGTCCTAAATGCATACGGCCAAACCGCGGATAAACTCTAATGTAATATATGTAGATAATACTTGATATTGTTTTTTAATACACAGACAATAACGAACTAAAGAAACATGCAACGACGGACCACTCCTTATACTCCTTCATTGAAGTGCTAATTTCTATCGATTTTTCCTATTTTCTTCGTCATAACAAAACCAAATCATCAAGATTTTTTTTAAATATGTAATTTAAAATATAACACTGAAGCCTTTGAAGTTGAATATTTTATTACTATTCACACATCCTGTAGTAACTGGCATCAAATTCCATTTGTAAAATTTGTAATTTATCAAGCAAAACTGACGCATCATTTGCAAATCTTCTCACTCTTAAAGTTGCGTAAAGGCATAGAAGCCGACCGATATTTTATAATAAAACTGACATTCACTGTTAAACGCTCCTACGGGAACCGGGACTCTCAAGGCAATATGGATGGTGACAATAAATTCTTCTTTGCATCGACGACGGACGGCGCAAATATGATTGGTGAATAGGTAGAAACCTCGTTTGTCTTAGTAAAGACTATCTATGGGAACGCACGTCATTTGTCTGTGCCAGAGTACCTTATATTGTTAATTCCGATTAGCCGTGTCAGATACGGTGGCCATTGCTTTACGATCTATTGGCAATGCCTACTACCTAGTAGGCATTGCCATTAGATATGTGAATGTGCTTTTCTCTATGAAAAGATCTGCGAATTGCTATATTAGAAATATTCAATTATCAACTTAAAAAAAGTATCAGTGTATTAATTTTCCACTGCAGGGCAGAGGCCTCCATCATTTGAAATCATTTTCGTTACAAAGATGGGTTTGACTTAATCACCACGCTTGCCAAATGCGGATTCGTGACCACAAACCCGGGCTGTGTTCGGAAAAAGCGACACAAATTGGACCGACTCGGAGATCGAATCCAGGAACTTAAGACCGAGGCCCGGTACTTAAACCAATAGAACATCGAGACGTACAACTTCAGCTTCTAAACTTTCACGCAAATATGCACTGTTTATTTATTGGTCTCTTAGTTCATTGGGATATCAATCTGAGAATTTTAAACAATATTGGAAAATGGTCGGGTTGCCGAGTTGGTACGCTCTCTGGACACGACCGATACGCTGACGATTTCGACAGTAATCCTGCCGAATGCTCTAGAGCAAATCTCTCTCGAGTCGAGGACGAATCTACCTGGGACTAACAGATTTCAAGTTAGGTTAGGAGATATTTTTATTTTATTTTGGTAAGCTAGATTTTAGAATTAAATCTACATCTAAGTCTACTTTTATATATGAAAGAGGAAAGATTTGAATTTTTGTATGTAACGAATGAACTCAAAAACTACTGAACCGATTTGAATAATTCTTTCACTGTTGGCTAGCTACTATATCCTTGTTAAAATAAGGGTACTCTTGATCCCGGAAATCTGAGGGGAAGGGTTAGATATTTAAAAAATGAAGAAACTGCATGTTTGTTAGAAATATAACAGCTGTAGGAAAGATAGTATCAACCGATATATCATAGCGGAGTGACAACTGTTGAAATAATTCGGGATTTACTTGAATGAATGATCACATTGTTTGTGTTGACTATTCACCTTTCAATCCTTACTTCGCTACATTTGTTATTAGGAAGAATAGTGTACGAGTAATATTAATTACAAATGCGAAAGGAACTCTGTCTATCTGTTACGCTTTCCCGCTTAAACCTCTCAACCGTTTTAGACAAAATTTGCCACAGACAATCTTAAGACCCTGAGAAAGAACAAAGGCAAACTTTTATTGCTTTCAGGGCAACGGGATCTGCAAACCACGCGGACGAAGTCGCGGGCAGCTGCCAGTTGTACAAAATAATTTGTCTAATCGGTAATATTTATTATTTAATTGAAGTAAATACTTTTTGAATAGCACGTCTATCAAATGTAGAATGTCAAATGTCAAATATCAAATTAGTTCCTTAAAATATCAAAAGATGTCATTGTGCATAGTTGCATCACGGTTACGAAGTGTTTTTCTGAACATATATATACCTCGGACTGATTTGAATAAAGTTGTTGTTTTAACCTGAAGTTGGTGTTTCATTCATGGACCTTCGAGATCGGATGTAGTGAGTGGACCAGGATACCAGTGAGGAACCGGCAGTTGCAGTGGCGCCCCCTAGCGGTAGGATTTTTTACGGAGACTTGAGAAGAGCGAGGTTGTATGGGCGAAAATTTGTAAGTAATTTAATTATTTACTAAGAGATAGAACTAAAGTCAAGAAATAGAAAATTGAACCTTAAAGACTAGAGATAGAAAACTTTAGAAAATTAGTATAGTGTTTGGACTTGTAAAATTTTAAGCTAATAAGTGGTTGAGACGGGGAATCCATGCCCGATTTTCTAAGTGCTTAAAAGTTCAAACACTTAGAAAAATTTCGCTCATACTGGACTTAGAATAATTTGCTCAGTCTCAGCCGTACTACGGGACTTAGAAAAATTTCACTCAAAAGGTCGAGCAGGACTTAGGAATTTTTTTGTGCGATTTTATTGAACAAAGATGGCTTCCAAAATAAGAGCACAAATAGACCTCAACAACAGAATTAAAAACGGAAAAGTTAACTTTAAAAAGTCCCCAAAGGATAGAATAACGTCAAGTTACATAGAAACCAGATTGGAAACTTTGGAAAAACAATGGACAAACTTTAACAGTGTGCATGAAATGATTCTAGGTGAAATAACAGAACAGGATTATGTTAATTTGGACTACTTTTCAGAAGATTATTACAGCACGACAGAGGAGTTGTATACAGAGTATAAAACAGAATTGAAGGAAGTGTTGAAGAAACTTACCGGCACACAAGGCAAA
This sequence comes from Nomophila noctuella, assembly GCA_958496325.1. NCBI lineage: Eukaryota > Metazoa > Arthropoda > Insecta > Lepidoptera > Crambidae > Nomophila > Nomophila noctuella. The sequence continues at coordinate 3,454,936 of OY292491.1, read as the reverse complement.
TCGCCTGCAGAGCCGCGTAGCGATCAGGAACCAAAGATAAGTGTACAACTACCTAAGATTACTATTCCGTGTTTCTCTGGAAAGTACTCCGAGTGGACTACGTTTCGGGACCTATTTTTGTCACTTATCCACAATAACAATTCGCTACAAAATGTGCAAAGGCTCAATCAATCAATCAATCAATCAATCAAATAGTTTATTGCATGTCACAGGTAACATAGGTGTTGAGTACATGATAAGTGCCTATGTGACGCCCTGCAAGGGCATAGCAACTTGCGAGAGTGCTAGTACGCATTTTATAACTACTTACAAAACTTAGCTTAGTATTACAAAATTATGTTTCTTACTTATATTAATGCCATATATATATATATATATATATATATAAAATAATAGAATATATTTATAAATTACATATATTCTATTACTTTTATATTACATTATATTTATTGTATATATTATATATATTCTATTATTTTTACAAAACACAGTTATAGTTTATATTATTATTTCCTATGTATTCTTTGTAATATGTATTTAAGACATTTGCAACTATGTAGTAATGATTTACATTTTTTCACTGAAGTATTCGTCTAATGTATAGTAGCATGCCTTTATTAAGTGTTGTTTTAATTTTTTATCAAATGTTCTATAGTTTTTTTCGTTTTTAATCTGTTGAGGTAATTTGTTATAAACTTTTATGGCCATGTATTGGGGACTGTTACTCAACATTTTTATTCTGGACAACGGTAAATATATTTTTTCTTTATTTCGGGTATTAAAATGGTGGGTATCTGCAGTTTTTGTAAATGTATCTATATTTTTATATACGAAAGTGCATAGATCAAGTATGTAGATTGATATAAGTGTTAGCAATTTGAATTTTTTAAAGTAGGGTTTACAACTTTGTGTGTTATTTATATTGGCTAGTATTCTGACACATTTTTTCTGCATAATGAATAATTCTTGGGAGTTGACACTATTCCCCCAAAGCATTATGCCATACTTAAACCAAGAATATGCGTATGCATAATAAGCTGATAAAGCGGTGTCAGTGTTTGTACTGTATTTTATTTGATAAAGGGCATAAGTAAATTTAGAAATTTTTAATTTTATTTTATCTATGTGATGTTTCCAATTTATATTTGAGTCTATATGTAATCCGAGTAAGTTAAAGGTTTCTACTGTATCTATTTTTGTATTTTCTATATTTAGATTTATATTAAGGGGGGGTTTTGTGTATGGTCGAAATTGGATAGTTTTGGTTTTGTTGAGATTTAATTCTAAGTTATGTTCTTTTAGCCAGAGTGTAACATGTTTCAGCAAGTTAGTAATTAGGATTTCAGGGTTAGTATTATTTTCACATTTTATTAAAATTGACACATCATCTGCAAACAAAATAGGTAACGCTTTTTCTTCTTTTATTATTTTTGGGAGGTCATTTATATATATAAGGAAGAGTACACAGCCTAACACACTTCCTTGGGGTATAGAACAGGTGATGTTTCTTTCTTCCGATGATATGACTTCTATTTCGTTTGTTTTTGGGTTATGATATTCAATTTGGACTATTTGTTTTCGGTTTTCTAAATATGATTTGAACCAGTTATAGGCTGTTCCACGAACCCCACAGCCATACAGTTTGGTTAGTAGGATACTGTGAGAAACTTTGTCATATGCCTTAGACATATCGAGTAGAATGCCTAGGGCACATTTTTTATCATTAAGTTGTTGAAGGGCAGCTTGGATATATTTATAGACAGACAGTGTGGTTGACCTAAATTTCCTGAATCCGTTTTGACTATCATCCAAAATACAGTATTTCTCTAAGAATGCATACAATCTATTGCACATAGCTTTTTCTATTACTTTTGAAAAGGATGGCAATATTGCTATCGGTCTGTAATTTTTAGGGTCTCTCTTATCGTCTTTTTTATAAATGGGTTTAATTAATGATATTTTTAGTTTGCTAGGAAAGTGGCCGTCATTAAAGCTTTGATTTATAAGGAGAGTTAGAGGATATGATAATTCTTCAGCGCATTGTTTCATAAGACTTGTAGGTATGCTATCTACTCCAAAACTATTTTTATTTTTTAGTTTGTTTAAAATTTTCAAAATTTCTTTAGGGGTTACAGGGGTCAGGTAAAACGAATTTATTGAGGGGTATATTACAGGTTGTCCCTTATTATTAACATTGTTTCCAGTTAAGCCAACATTTATAAAGTATTCATTAAATGTTTTAGCTATTTTATTTGGGCAGTTCATTATTTCATTGTTGATTTTCAATTGCATATTTTTAATTTTCCTCATGTTTGATTTCCCAGTTTTAGTGTTTATTATATTCCACATAGTTTTTATTTTGTTGTCAGATTTTTCCATCTGTTTAATGTGCATAATTCTTTTTGATATTTTTATACTCCGTTTTAATGTACTGCTATATTTTTTGTGGTAGATTTTGATAATTTCACTATTTGTTTCATTAATTAATGATCTTAAAATTCTTTTATGGATACATGATTTTTTTATTCCTGTAGTGAGCCAAGACTTTATTTTTTTATTTTTTATTTTAATTTTTTGAGTCGGTATATACTTATTTAGGATATTTGTTATTGTTTTTAGAAATGTATTATAATTATCATCAACACTGTTATTTTTGTCTAATATTTTTTTTTTTTTTTTCTTCTTCTTCACTACTTGAAGAGTTATCTTACCGGCGAAGCTGAACAGTTGCTGCGACATCTACCGATATCTAGTGATAATTACATGATTTGTTGGAAACTTTTAGAAGATAGATTTAATAACAAGAAGTATATATCACCAATTGTATCTTTAAGAAATTTTTTGGTCAAAAAACAATTTCTTATGAAAGTTCAAGTTCTCTTAAAGAACTTTTTGATACCACAAACGAGTGTTTAAATGCTTTGCGTAATGTAGATGTGAACACTGACAATTGGGACATTATTGTAATTTATATTTTATGTTCAAAATTAGATTGCGAATCTCGTAAACAATGGGAAGCTAAAATCTGTGATTTACCTAACGAGTTACCAACATTAAAGCAATTTTTAGAGTTTTTAGAGCACAGATTTAGATCCCTTGAGTTTTTAAGTTCCAATAAATTAGTAAAAAGCACTCACGCTCATCATGTAATTAATAACAATAACGATAAGGTATCAGTGTCATGTTCATATTGTAGCGACAAGAATCATAAACTAGGAAATTGTAAGAAATTTGCTAATGAAACATTATCAGCCCGCCGTGACTTTGTCCAAACCTCCAATTTCTGTTATAATTGCTTAGGCGCAAATCATTCCGTCATAAACTGCCGTTTACCCACTAGATGTAGAATCTGCAAAAGGAAGCACCACTCATTATTGCATTCGAACAACCACAACGTATCACCGAACAATTCACAAGTAGTCTTACCACTTGTTTCTCTAACAACAAGAGTCAAGTTTTATTAGCAATCGCTTTAGTTGAAGCCAGAACAGTTACCGGGTCTTTTATGACACTAAGGTCCTTACTGGACCAGGGATCACAGGCTTCGTTCATCACGGAGTCTGCAGTTCAATTACTTGGACTCAAGAAGAAACGAAGCAACAGTGTCATATTTGGAGTTGGAAATGATTGTACAACATCAATCAATTCTAAAGATGTAGTAGATGTTAAACTACAATCTATACATGACCCAAGCTTCATAATCGAAGTAAAGGCGCACGTCCTTAACAAGCTTACCACTTTCCTACCGGAGAGACAAGTTGAATTTCAGCTGTGGTCGAACATGCCGAGGATGAAGTTGGCTGATCCCAAATTTAAAATACCCAACAAGATAGACTTGTTGCTGGGGGCGGAGGTGTACTGTCAGATTTTGACAGAGGGTTTAGTTAGAGGTCCATTAGGATCTCCTGTAGCACAGAACACCAGGCTTGGCTGGATTTTATCAGGCCAAGTATCAGATAAGGACAAGGCTGCCCCAGGTAACAATTCAATTGTTACATGTCACACGCAAGTTAGAGATGAAGCATTCGACTTGAAACGCTTTTGGGAAATGGAATCGGACAGCTTAATTACCAAGAAAAATCACCATACACCCGAAGAACAAAAATGCGAAGAGTTTTTCATTCAAACGACCACACGAGACACTACCGGACGGTATGCCGTAACACTGCCGTTCAAAGACGAAAACCCTAGCTGCAAAACAAACGACGACTTCGAATACTCCATACTGCTACCGCCAATCTCTGAACCTATAACAAAAAGAAAAGTCATATCAGATATTTCGAAATTATTCGACCCGATGGGGTGGAGTGCTCCAGCTATTGTAAAAGCAAAAATAATAATTCAAAAGCTGTCGCTATCAGGAATTGGGTGGGATGAAGAACTACCACATAATCTTCGAAATGAGTGGGTAACTTACCGTAGCGAGCTTACAGAACTTACCAAATTTCGTCTACCACGCTGGATTGGATCAAAGAAGTATGCTAAGCTGGAACTCCATGGCTTCAGTGATGCTTCCACTGATGCGTATGCTGCGGTGGTGTACGCTCGCGTTGTAGATGAGATGGACAACATTCAGGTCACACTCATTACCTGTAAAACGAAGGTAGCTCCGATAAAGCAGGTGTCTATCCCACGACTTGAGCTGTGTGGAGCGGTTTTACTGGCAAGACTGTTAAAGGAAGTCTCGGAAGTGATGAAAGTACCAAAGGAGAATTTACACGCTTGGACTGACTCAACAATAGTACTAGCCTGGCTAAGCAGTCATCCAAGTCGCTGGAAAACTTTCATCGCCAATCGTGTGTCTGAAATTCTGATCACTTTAGATAGACATCAGTGGTCACACGTATCATCTTCAGATAACCCAGCAGATTGCGCCTCCAGAGGAGTAAATCCATCAGAATTTGAAGAAATTCCACTCTGGAAGGCTGGACCGCCGTGGTTGAAGAATATCAACATAGATTATATCCAGACAGAGGTGAAGGACACGGACCTAGAAGAGAAAGGGAAGAAGATTTTTCATATAACAAATGAAGATCAATTTGAATTGTGGACTAAATTTTCATCATTACGGAAACTAACACGAGTAATAGCTTATTGCAGAAGGTTTTTATCGAAAGCAAGGAAATCTGTAACTGAATCATTTCCGAGTTGGCTAACTACTAACGAACTATCTAAAGCAATTCAGATTTGTATTCAAGCATGCCAGTCTACATATTTTAAACAAGAAATTAAGGATATCAAACTTAGAGGATCAGTTAACAAGAAAAGCAAACTTACCAGCTTGTCACCTTTTCTCGATCATGAAGGGGTCTTGAGAGTCGGTGGACGTCTTGAAAGAGCGGATATCAGCACCAACAAAAAACATCCCATAGTCTTGCCGTCAAAATCACACTTCACAGATCTCGTAATCGCAGACGCCCATCAGAAGACCTTGCATGGTGGATCTCAGTTGATGGTCAACTACCTACGATCGAAGTATTGGATCCTTGACGTGAAAATCATACCAAACTGTTTGGGCGCAAATGTGTCGATTGTCGACGACTTACCTCCGGCTAGATGGCTTCTAGGAATTATAACAGAAAAACATAAGGGTTTGGACAATGTTACGAGGGTTGTGAGTCTCAGATGCAAGGACGCTGTAATTAAATGGCCTATTGTAAATTGTGTGTTTTACCTACCAGTAGCCGAGTAGGATAAGGTCTTTATTGTCAATAATGATTGACATCATATTGTTATATTTTTTGTGTTTGTTTTAGTTTATTTGTTTACCTCATTGTTCTAGCATATCTTATATTTACCTATCAGATTATCTATGTTATTTAATCTTATTGTTTATTTATATTTAAGTTTAAGTTTTGTTATAACACCAGCCACCATGAATGTTACCTATGATACTTACCAATATTACAGTCCACTTCTCTTATTGGTTCATGGTGGGCGGATATTATGTCCATTCTGGCCATGGTGGGCGGAATGTCTAATCGGTAATATTTATTATTTAATTGAATACTTTTTGAATAGCACGTCTATCAAATGTAGAATGTCAAATGTCAAATATCAAATTAGTTCCTTAAAATATCAAAAGATGTCATTGTGCATAGTTGCATCACGGTTACGAAGTGTTTTTCTGAACATATATATACCTCGGACTGATTTGAATAAAGTTGTTGTTTTAACCTGAAGTTGGTGTTTCATTCATAATTACTCAAGGTAAACTAGAATTTACGTTCAATTAGTTTGGATTTCTTATTGATGATAAGAGATTTATTTTATTTATTTATTTTATTTTATTATTGCTAGGAAGAATAACAGCAAACAGTACACAATATTTAAGGTATATAAAAACAACTATGCCAATAACAAGTCTTCACCTTTAGGTACGACAATAAATCCTAGGCTCGTGGCTCATACACATGTTTGGTAAATAGTATAGATTCCACTAAATCCTCTTGTATGAAGCATATTGTGGTTTCTAAACTACGCTCCATTTTACCAAAACTCTCTGTAGACTGCATATTAGAATTTTGGTTAGTGTATGTCGATAATCCTTGCAATTTATTATTGCACACCCCATCGATTTAGAAATTTCGCTTCTCTTCGACGTTGGCTAATATTGAGGCTATACAGGGACTTAACGGCTTTACGTATTTCAACAAACACGAAGTGAATAAAGTTGTTATATTCTACAATCCGCAACAGGATTTACTAATGGATAACTCACTCTTAATTTTAACACAGTATAAATCAAAGAAACTTCTGTGACCCTTATTATCATCATCATCATCATCATCATCCTAGAGCCTCTCCTAGTTGCATCCTCGGTCATATCCTTGGAGCCAAGGGAACGTTGCGACTATAATCCTGAATTGCTCTACCTGGTTTCTTTGCCCTGACTGTTGTTTGTCTTCCTCATTGGATCATAGTTGGAACCAACTGCTTAAAGTGCCTTCCGAAGCAAGAAATCATCGTTCTTATCGGACAATCAGGTGAGCCGAGCCTGCAAGGTCCTAACCAAACTGGAAAAACCAACATAAAGTACACGTATTTCCCGCTGGATTTGAACCCACAACCTCCACCACCAAAACTACGTGCGTCTGTGGTTTGGTCGTGCTCTAAAACCTCGAAGATTAAAGTTAAGTTCCTGTGTCCTTTATGTGTCATTTTCACCACGCAATGGTTTGTGATACGATTTTATTATGTACAATGATTTAAGGCGAATTAGTAAATAAATACTGATAAATTCCGTGCGATTTCGAGGCTAGTTGCTAGTTCCATATAATTTTAATAAACGAACAAGTGATAATACAATCTTATCAAATTAATTATCGCAAGTATGTTTGTAGTAACGTTACACGGCAAAAATAAAATTGTTTCTGAGAATGACTAATTGCGAGCAGCGAGCAAACTCACATTTCTATCGGATCGATCGAATGAACCAAAGTGACGTTTCGCAAACTTCACGCCCAGGAAACAAAATAGATTTGTAGAAACTTCGGTTACATGGTAAGACTAAGTTCCAAAACATACCGAAAGTTGCTTACAACAAATTATCAGCAGTGACAATACTGTGAGATAATAAATTCATCGTCAGACACAGTACAGTTATTGTTTAAATGCATCGATGCTGCTAGGGAGATGGAGTTGATTGAGATAAGCTTTATTTTAAAACTAGCGGCCGCCAGCGACTCCGTCCGCGTGGGTTACGATTTCCTTCCTTCCGCACACAGTCTTACGAAAAATAGCTGAATAAAACAACCGTCTATAAATGCATGCAGTCAACTGGCTTGCACACTTTTATGGGACTAATTACTCAGGTTAGAAATAATAGTCAAATTAAGTGACGGATATCGCTTATCATTCTGAACAATAATCTGGAGACCTTATACATTTGAGAAATCATCTGTTCACCGCGATTCAAATCCGCGGCCGCGCCTCTAGTGAGGTGCGCCATCTATCGGCACATTTTAGAACTAAATAGTTCGCTAGCACAATTACAATGATAAAATAAAGAAATATACAATAGCTTAAAGCCTACCTCGACAAATGGTAAGTGGTAAGTGGACTATCCAACACAAAATGTTTTGTCAATTCGAACCAGTAGTTCCTGAGCTTAGCGCGCTCAAACCAATTTGGATCTTGAGTTGAACGTGATGTTGTGAGTCAACCATAAAAGATAGACATATGCTGTTTGGGGATATTTTTTAGGCAATTTTATGTAGAATATTTCCGTCATACATGATTTCTATGTGACTTTAACCATTAAGGCTGCACACGTGACTGAAGCTTAAGAAATGGAGTAAATTCTCCCGTTTTCCCCACATTTCCCTTCACTACGCTACTCCTGTTGATTGTAGCGTGATGAAAAGTATCCTATAATATGCCCAGGAGTATGAAGAATAATGGTACCAAGTTTCGTCAAAATCCGTCCAGTAGTTTTTGTTTCTATAAGGAACATACAGACAGACAGACAGACAGACAGACAGACAGACAGACAGACAGACAGACAAAATTTTTTCTGATTGCATTTTTGGTATCAGTATCGATCACTAAACACCCCCTGATAGCTATTTTGGAAAAATATTTAATGTACAGAATTGACCTCTCTACAGATTTATTATAAGTATAGAAAAGGAGACAATTTCAGTTCTCGGTAGTAACTTTTCACGCTGAATTAGTTCGAGATTTCGTTTTTACCTTTGGGTGTTAAAAAGTAAACCCCATCCACAACTGCAAAATCATTCACGCCTCACATAACACTGTTTCTGATATTAAGGGTGAGACTCCACCAAAGCGGAGATGTGTGCGGTGTGCTGTATGCTGTACAATGTACATAGATGTGTCCCAGCATGCCTTACAGATTTATAAGTACCTTTCAGAGGCCTACATGAATAAAGTATACATTGATTTTGATTTTTGATTTTGAAATATAACACAACTCCGCCCAAGGATCTCCATCAAAGCTGAGCAAAGATGAGATGTGTCAATAACACAATTCCATTGGTTGTTTGAAAGACATCTCAGCTCCACAGCACACATCTTAGCCTTAGTGGAGTCTTACCCTGACTAATTACGAGCAGCGAGCGAACTCACATTTCTATCCGATCGATCGAATTAACCAAAGTGACGTTTCGCAACAAGATAGATTTGTAGAAACTTCGGTTACACAGTAAGACTTAGTTTGCAAACGTACCGAAAGTTGCTAACAACGAAACTATCAGCACTGAGACAATACTGGGAGATAATGAATTCATCGTCAACACAGTGTAGCTAATGTTTAAATACATCGATGCGACTGCTCAAGAGACGGAGTTAATTGAGATAAGCTACATTTTGTAACAATGAGACAACTGAAATTCTCGTCAGTGTTAAGTTTGCAAATATCACTTCACAGGGAAATCTTGTCACAGAATTCATGTTTGACGCAAGGCATCCGAGATTCTGTTTTAACCATTGAGGGCTGAAAACTAAGCCCCATTTACATTTTAAAATTTTTCATGCCTACAATAACACCGCTTCGAGAATGATTGATTAGGAGCAGCGAGCGACCTCACATTTCTATCGGATCGATCTAATGAAACAAAGTCCGCAAACTTTACTCCCAGAAAACAAGATAGATTTCTAGAAACTTCGGTTACACAGTAAGACTTAGTTTGCAAACGTACCGAAAGTTGCTAACAACGAAACTATCAGCACTGAGACAATACTGGGAGATAATGAATTCACCGTCAAACACAGTGCAGCTATTGTTGAAATGCATCGATGCGACTGCTAGAGAGACGGAGTTAATTGAGATAAGCTACATTTTGAAACAATGAGACAACTGCAATTCTCCCCAGTGCTGAGTTTGCAAATATCACTTGACGCTAGGTTAAGGATTGAAGCAAGACTACTGGATTGCGTTTTAACCACTCAGCTTGGAATGTAGAAAGACACAAGGCCGAATGTAGGTTGCGTTATATCGTATAGAAAATGCATTGCAGGTGTCACGCACGGCTAACATAGGCCGCGATTTTCGACTCGTGTTTTTCGACATTAAATATTAAACCACATCCGAATCTTTTTTTTTCTATTAATAGCGGCCGCCCGCGACTCGACGTGACACCGCGTGGATTACAATTTCCGCAAACATAGTGTTATACTATAGCCTCAAGCCTTCCTCATCTCACGGACTATCCAACACAATTTTTTGTCTATTCGAACCAGTGGCTCCTGAGATTAGCGCATTCAAACAAACATACAAATAAAAACAAACTTCAGCTTTATTATATTAGTATAGATATTTAAATAAAGTTTTATTAACCACAAATCAAAAGTAATCAGTATAATTATGACATTTTAACAAGAAATGATTATAAACGACGCTTGTCTTACCGATAGATAACTGGTCAGAACTGAATAATCAGTTAAATCATAATGATTTGCAAAAACCGGGCAGTGATAATCATCAGTCATCGTTTGTATGGATTAAGATTTGAGTGATTCTTGAAACAATGATAAAATTGGATTATTGTTTTAACAGGAAAATTGACTCATTCGTCAACTCGTTCGCTTGAAATGCTCGATCGAGCGAGATGACACTTTTTTTGTTGCCTACTCCCACTACCTTATAATATACAAGTGAAACATAAATCTATGAATAATATAATAGCACATGCACGTAAGTTATCAAAATTAAATTAATAGAACAAAAGACCAGTTATTCATTTTGATTTCCTTAAGGATATTACCACAGAAATAAGGTGCATGTATTTAAAATAAGCACGGGACTTTTGAAAATACCCATTGTATATTATTCCCTGATAAGAATTCAAAATCGAAACAATGAACGGAAATATGTAACATATATTATTATCAACATGACTAACATATTAAAATAAAATAGATAAATAAATAAATACTGCTCTGCACCGTCTATTTCCAGGAAGTAACTAATTAAATTAGTAGAAAACATTTAGGTCTGCATACTTCACTACTTCACACGGATGCACGTACGTTGTATAACCAGAAGACCACAATTTTTGGTCATCATCATCATCATAAACCTCTTGAAGTCCACTGCTTGTCCTTATGAAAAAAAAATCCCTTCAGATGTGTTTTATGCACACCCATAGTATCCATGCTTGGTAGAGGATTGGTGACCGCAATATGATGACCAGTAAATAAGGGTGAGACTCCACCGAAGCTCAGGTGTGTACAGTACACAATACAATAGGTCCAATCCTTTAGGCTACTTACAATACAGTACACAGTGTACTGTATTGTATAACCAGAAGACCACAATTTTTGGTACATTGATAGTGGTGCATCGGAGTTTTTAGACAGCAACACAGGTTGCTAGGTTACTGTTGTTGATTGTCGTGTAAAAACTCTGTAAGTTAAATAATAAAAGTGTTCATCTGCAAACTCCATCATCGTATTTATTCCACTGCACCCACCATACTTCTAGTAACTCGTCATCAACACTATGGTCAATCTCTCTTAGCTTTTGAGTATGACTCATTATTGCGGCAATATACTCAAGCATACTAGCATGTCTATCTAATCTCTCATCAAGTAGCGAGTTTAAAAGACTTATCTTCCTATTAAATCCTTTGTCCTCGAAGACAGCAGCTAATGCATCCCACGCTTGCTTCGCAGTTTTCGCCTCTTGCACGTATGGGTATAGGTGCGGCTCGATGTGAAGACAAATGGTAGCCATGGCTTCTTCGTCTTTTGGGATGGCGGAAGAATCAGTCCAAACCAGTCAAATGTTTTAAATGCGGAGAAAAAGGACATAAGAAACCGGAATGCCAACTCCTTGCAGGACAGAAGAATGGCGACGTCGGGTTAGCAACATCGTTAAGCGTACGTGAAACATTCGATTCTGGATCCTGGTACATTGATAGTGGTGCATCGGGTCATATGTCATTTCAAAAACATTGGTTTAGAGACATTAAGGTTTGTGTTGGCAATAAGAATTTTGTTACATGTGCAAATAATGATAAGGTATCAAGCGAGGGTACAGGTAACATTATGGTTAGACTGAAAGGTGTTTTGCTACCCATAAGGGATGTTACGTATGTGCCTGACTTGAAGGTAAACCTTTTATCAGTTTCCAAATTGGTTGAGAGAGGATGGAATGTAGTTTTTAACGCAGATGGATGTAACTTGTTTCACAAATCGGTAGGTCACATTTCGAGTAAGCCTGTAGCAACTGCTAGTAAGGTCTCTGGCATCTACAAACTTGATGATTGTTATCCTGTTTTAGATGGGGCGTGTGCAGCTGTAATGAAGGCTGGCAACTCGATGGCGTTGTGGCATCGGCGGCTTGGTCACGTCAATGAACGCGACTTACGTAAGCTACCTGGTCTCGATCTTGGTAAGAGCGTAATGGAACCTTGTGTTGACTGCATTAAGGGGAAGTCACACAGATTACCTTTTCCAGTAGGTGAAGCAGACAGAGCAACTGAAAAGTTAGGATTGGTACACATGGATATCTGTGGTCCAATGTCAGAACCTTCTTATGCTGGATCTCGTTACATGTTTATTTTGATAGATGATTTTACACGCAAGATTTTTGCATATTTTCTAAAATCTAAATCAGAATGTTTTAATTGTTTTAAGGACTTTCTAACGCATGTGGAGAACGAGACAACATTAAGAGTTAAGATGATAAGATCTGACAATGGAACAGAATTTGTCAATCAACAGTTCAAGCAATACCTGAGAAGTAAGGGAATCAGACATCAATTGACAGTCCCTTACTCACCGGAACAGAATGGCGTTGCAGAGCGAGCTAATAGGACAATTGTAGAGATGGCTCGTACAATGCTGGGGGACAGTCTAAGTAAACGGTATTGGGCAGAAGCTTGTAATACTGCGGTTTACATTAAAAATAGACTACCACATTCTGCTAACCAGGGGAAGATTCCGGAGGAGCTATGGACGGACAAAGCTCAAACTTTCAGTCACTTTAGAGTATTTGGATCTATCGCATACGTGCATATACCAAAGGAAACTCGGAAAAAGTGGGACAAGAAAGCTAAAGAATATCGGTTCGTGGGATATTGCACGGAAACAAAAGGTTACCGCTTGGCTGATTTTAATAATCCACGAAACATTGTCAAGGCTAGAGACGTCGTTTTTATAGAGGATACAGGGGGACTCAGAGACAGCTTGAAGAATACCAACCAGACAGGGCTGCCTGAACAGCAGGACTCTGACGTTGTGTGGGAATTCTACAAGGAACTGCCAGCCGAACCTGCGCCTGTCTCTCACTCAGAAGAACCATCTTCTACTACAGAGCCGACTGAGGTAACAGAACACGACCGAGATCCGGAGCCGCAGCCAAGATATCCTTTGCGGAATCGGCTGAGAAATCAAGAAGATTTCGTTGGCCTCGTCTCTGAAGATGAACCTGGTAGTGTCAAGGAAGCTCTTGGAAGTAAAGATGAGAGTAAATGGAGAGAAGCCATGCAGAAGGAAATGGACTCTATGTACGAAAACGAAGTCTGGAAGCTTGTAGAGAAACCACCCGATGCTAAAGTAATAGGATGTAAGTGGATTTTCAAGTACAAGTTCGACGCGGATGGGAACAAGACCTATAAAGCACGACTTGTAGCGAAGGGGTTCACGCAGTCTTATGGTATCGACTACTTTGAAACTTATTCACCAGTTGTCAGAAGGTCAACCATAAGATTACTTCTTTCAATAGCTGTTCACAAAAATTTAGATATTGTACACTTTGATGTGAACACAGCTTTTTTAAATGGAGATTTGCATGAAAAAGTTTACATGCAACAACCAGAAGGGTGTGTAGAAGACAGGAAAAAGGTTTGTTTATTGCTGAAGGCAATTTATGGCCTTAAACAGGCGTCACGTTCGTGGAACGAAAAAGTTAATGAAGTCTTGCTGTCACTGTCATTCAAACGTTCCAAATATGACAACTGTCTTTACTACAAAGATAACATTTATATAGCCTTATATGTTGATGATTTTCTCGTATTTTTTGATAATATTTTAGAGAAAAACATGCTTTTAGAAAATCTTAGGAAGAAGTTTAAAATGAAGGACTTAGGCTCGGCGAGGCAAGTTCTTGGAATGGAACTCACTAGAGAGGGAGGCGTATTGCGGATTTCACAACGTAAGTTCACTGAGAAACTGTTGACGAGTTTTGGTCTGGCGGATTGCAAACCAGCGAAGACTCCTATGGAGGTAAATCTTCACACGGTGTTGGCTGAAGGGGAAGGAAGTGATATACTAGATCACCCAAACCGTACAAGATACCAATCACTGGTAGGAGCTCTGAACTACCTGTCATGTAATACGCGGCCAGACATTTCTGCAGCTGTAAGCTTCTTATCGCAATATAACTCTTGTTGTCACCAGGTCCACATGAATGCAGCTAAAAGAGTGCTGCGATACCTGAAGGGGACATTGGATTATGGCCTCATCTATAAACGGAGTGGTTCATTGAGTATTAATGGATATATGGACGCCGATTGGGGGGGTAACGTGAAGGACAGGAAATCCTTTTCCGGTCACTATTTTCAGGTTGGTGGAAACCCGGTGGCATGGGAGTGCAAAAAGCAAAGCTGCGTTGCGCTCTCTTCCACAGAAGCCGAATATATTGCGCTGTCGGAGGCATGCAAAGAGGCTACTTATTTGCAAAGCTTCCTCGCATCACTGTTGAAGGTTTCAGCCCTTCCCGTACATATTCTGGTAGACAACCAGAGTACAATAAAGCTCGCGCAAAACCCTGTCGCACATAGGCGGACGAAGCATATTGACATAAGGTTCCATTATGTTCGTCAATGTATCGAGGACTTGACTGTTATGTTGCAGTATGTGTCTACTGAGGACAATGTAGCAGACGTCCTGACCAAGCCGTTGGGGCGTGTGAAGTTTGATAAGTGTATTTCAGGTTTAGGTTTTGTTTGAGCGATTGTGTGAGTTGTGTGATGGATGATTCGTTTGAGGGGAAGTGTTGGAGTTTGCAGATGAACACTTTTATTATTTAACTTACAGAGTTTTTACACGACAATCAACAACAGTAACCTAGCAACCTGTGTTGCTGTCTAAAAACTCCAACACATAGTATCCATGCTTGGTAGAGGATTGGTGACCGCAATATGATGACCAGTAAATAAGGGTGAGACTCCACCGAAGCTCAGGTGTGTACAGTACACAATACAATAGGTCCAATCCTTTAGGCTACTTACAATACAGTACACAGTGTACTGTATTGTAAGTAGCCTAAAGGATTTCAAGCTGTGATTGATCACGTGTTAAGGCCAAAATCCTATAGGCTGTTTACGACACATCTCCGCTTCACAGCACACTTAGCTTTGGTGGAGTCTCACCCTTACACAGGAGAACGCTGTTGCCCATCCCACGGGAATATCCCTTAGTCGCTTGTTACGACACTGAATAACCAAAATCTATACCAAATATATATAGCCCAGCACTACTGGGCATTATTTGTGAAACTTGATGAAAATGATAAGCTTGATTGGTGATGAAAATTGTCTGTGATTTTTGAATCCTGATTGATAAGAGAAAGTAAGTATGTATCAGCGGCAATCCCCGCTCAGAGTAGGTCTCTTGCATGAAGCTTGATTGAAAATTCTTAATAATAAGTCAGTAGTATTTTTTTGTCTTTCATACGCAAAATAACATACAGAACTCTCGTACTTGATAATGAAGTAAGTGATAAAAACGGGTAGTCGGGAAGTTCCGGCGGCGTCGGATCCGGCTTTAGCAGAAGCTTCCGTCATCAAGAGCGGGGTTTCATAGTGTGCAATGAAAGTACTGGACATTTTTTAATTTAGTTATATTGCTTTATACTGATGGTGATAACAAACGATGTGCAATCGTAAGTTAGTAATGTTTGAGAATTTTTATTCTGTTTTGCATACCTTAATAAATAACTAAAAATAAATAAATTATAGCATACAGTAGGTAGCAAACCTTACAAAGAGCATAGATATTTATACATATATGAAGTTCACATGATCACAAGATTTTGAGCTTAGTGTCAATTGTCAATATGGAAGACGATATTCTGATTTTTTTCATGTACTAACGCAAATAACTCCTACGTGAAAATAAAGAGTGATAATAGAGGGTAGTCGGCAAGTCCCGGCGGCGTCGGATCCGGCTTAAGCAGACGCTTCCGTCGTCGCCAAGAGCGTGGCTTCCAGCGGACACCACCAGTGACGTCATAGTGTCCAATGTAGTTGTTTTTATGTTATGTGCTTTTGTTTTATCTGTGTCACTGATTAAACGTTATTCTATTCTATTCTATTCTATTCTATTCTGTTCTATTCTATTCTATTCTATTCTATTCCATGTGAAACCTAAAACTATAAATTATTTATACATAGTACTAGACATTTTTTAATATGATCCTGTTTTATACTGATGATGATGATCACACGAAGTGAAATCGTAAGTGATAGTATAAAGTAGTAAGCAAACCTTACAAAAAAATTGATGTTCGTATGCTCACATGATCACAAGATTTTCAGCTTGGTATCAATTGTCAATATGGATGACAATATTTATTTATTTATTTATTTATCAAGATGGCACAACTACAGAATACAATTTCATGCTTTACAATAAAAGTAGTATAAGGTATTAATTACATTTAAATTGTTTTCCAATAAGTGTTGCGCACAGCATTAACATAAAATACACAATGCAGGGTGTTATAAAATACTATACGCAATATAAATATACAAAGTTATACACATATTATTTTAAACAAAGCTAAAGCTAAGAACTACAATATTTAATTTTTACTATTTTTATAAAGGAATGTAAGGACTGAGAAAATATGTCCAAATCGGCACCAATTTCATTGTAAGATCTACACATACGAAACAATGGATCATTAAATGTTACATTATTATTACAGCAAGGTATAGAGAATAATTTAAACTTTCTTTTACTGCCACTAGTTCTGAACGCAAGCTGGCTCGACAAATCCATAGCTTCCCATTGATTTATTATCTTAAAAATAACTGATAGATCCTGTACTGAACGTCTGGACTGCAGCGAATTAATCCCAAAATATTTTAGCCTATCCTCATAAGTAAGTAGCTTACGCCTTAATCCTAATTTGGAGCTTAAACTACGCAAAAAACGCCTTTGAACTGCTTCCAGTCTATCAATATGAGTATTATATTGTATATAATATGCTGATTTTGTTCATGTACTTCACGTGACGCAAATAACGCTCCTACGTGAAAATAAAGAGTGATAATAGCGGGTAGTCGGTAAGTCCCGGCGGCGTCGGATCCGGCTTAAGCAGACGCTTCCGTCGCCAGGAGTGTGGCTTCCCGCGGACACAACTAGTGACGTCACAGTGTGCAATGAGAAACCTAAAACTATAAATTATTTATACATAGTACTGGACATTTTTTTATTAAAATGATCCTGTTTTATACTGATGATGATGATCACACGAAGTGCAATCGTAAGTGATAGTATAAAGTAGTTAGCAAACCTTACTAAAAAAGAGATATTTGTATAAATAAATAAAAATAAATATTTCACAACATCAATCCCAAAAAACGTAGTGTAGGACGCCCTCAGGCCAGGTGGAGTGACGATTTGCACAAGATGGCTGGCAGGAGCTGGATGCGAGTCGAGGATCGGGCTAATTGGAGTGCCCTAGGAGAGGCCTATGTCCAGCAGTGGACTGCGATAGGCATGATGATGATGAATATGACATATATTGTATGCTTACAAGATCGCAAGATTTTGAGCTTGGTGACAATTATCAATATGGATGACAATATGCTGTTTTTTTTTTTGTACTTCACGTTACGCAATTAACGCTCCTACGTGAAAATAAAGAGTGATAATAGCGTCGGATCCGGCTTAAGCAGACCCTTCCGTCGCCAGGAGTGTGGCTTTCAGCGGACGCCGCTAGTGATGTCATAGTGTGCAATGAGATAAATACTAGAGATATTTATTATAATTCATAATCATCATCCTAGCGCTTGTCCCGGCATTCTCGCATCCTCGGCCATTGCCTTGGAGTCCAGGGTCCGCTGTATGCTTGTGTATTTTAATTATACTGCTTTATTCTTATAACTAGCGGCCGCCCGTGACTCCGGTCACGTGGTTTTCGATTTCCGGACATAAAGTTTTATACTATAGCTTGAGGCTTTCCGATAAATTGAATAACTAAAACAAAAATATTTTTTCAATTCGAACCAGAATTTATGAGATAAGGACGTTTAAAAAACCGGCCAAGAGCGTATCGGACACGCCCATGAAAGGGTTCCGTAGCTAAAAGATGGCCCGACCGCTTAAGACACCATTTTGTAAGGGCAACTGCACGTCATAAGTTGGTCGAGTTGTATAAAAATAACTATGTATGATACAGAGTTCGCTATAGTTTTCGTTGAAAGTACTTATAGTCCAGGAATTTTAGATTTCATCTGCGGAATAATTCCTAGTGAGCTGAATTTTTGTATACACCTTCATTATGATATTGTAATGATGATGTGAAAAATCGACATTGATATCGTGCCGGCTAAAAAAGTTATAGGGGTCCAAACGTCACGAAAATCAGTTTTTCGCAAATATCTCGCGATCTATTGCTCAGAGGTCAATAATGGTTTCATAATAGTTGTTCGTCGTAAAATTGTCTACAAAAAAGGTCTCTTGCATTTTTCTGTACAATTAACCGTTTTTTAAATAGAGACTAAAATGCACTCACATATGTCATAGTATACCGTACGGCGCATACCAAGGCATAAACCCTATTGTTTGTTTTTTTCCCTTTATTGTTTGTGTGTTTTTTGTTAGTATGATGTTCTACATATAGAAACATAAAGGACTTGAAATACTAGTACAGTCAGGAAAATAGGAATATCAACTATAAAAAACTAAGTGGCAATTTTTTTTGTCACTTTATAACTCAAGAACGGGCTCACCGATCCAAACCAAATTTTCAGGGTTTGTACAGACTATTTAGTATATGTTTTATGTGAAGTTTGAACAAAATCGGTCGTTCTTTTTTACGTAGCGAAGCACGTACCGGGCCGCTAGTAATGATATAGATATGCAATGTGAATTTAAGCAATTTTGATCCACGATCTGCGAAAAAATTCCTAGTGGGCTGAATTTTTGTATACGCCTTTATTATGATATTGTGATGAAATTGTGAAAAATCGACATTGATATCGTGCCGGCTAAAAAAGTTATAGGGGTTCAAACGTCACTGGACATAGCATATCTATATCATTACTAGCGGCCCGGTACGTGCTTCGCTTCGTATAAAGTGAAGCTACCGATTTTGTTCAAACTTCACATAAAACATCTACTAAATAGTCTGTACAAACCCTGAAAATTTGGTTTGGATCGGTGAGCCCGTTCTTGAGTTATAAAGTGACAAAAAAAATTGCCACTTAGTTTTTTATAGTTGATATTCCTATTTTCCTGACTGTACTAGTATTTCAAGTCTTTTATATTTCTATATGTAGAACATCATACTAACAAAAAACACACAAACAATAAAGGGAAAAAAACAAACAATAGGGTTTATGCCTTGGTATGCGCCGTACGGTATACTATGACATATGTGAGTGCATTTTAGTCTCTATTTCAAAAACGGTTAATTGTACAGAAAAATGCAAGAGACCTTTTTTGTAGAAAATTTTACGACGAACAACTTTTATGAAACCATTATTGACCTCTGAGCAATAGATCGCGAGATATTTGCGAAAAACTGATTTTCGTGACGTTTGGACCCCTATAACTTTTTTAGCCGGCACGATATCAATGTCGATTTTTCACATCATCATTACAATATCATAATGAAGGTGTATACAAAAATTCAGCTCACTAGGAATTATTCCGCAGATCGTGGTTCAAAATTGCTAAAATTACTGGACTATTACTTGGAGGTATACAGGACATTTTTTTCAGAATTATTGTAATAGTATTTCAAAAGTTAAGGGGGGGGGAGACGCTCTAATTTTAACTTTGTATTAATATATCTCGAGACTGGCGTGTTTGATCCACATGGTTTCAAGGCAAGTTTTATTGTATTTGAAAATACCTTTTTAACGATACCCCACACGATGGGGTAAGTCAAATTTTTTTTTCGAATTTTCTAAATCGATGTATGGGAGGGGGGGTAAAAAATAATTATTTTTTGATCATTTTAAAAACCAATTCTTGAATTATCACTGTGCATCTCTCCACCAATTTTCGTGGCAATCGGTTCAGAAACGGCGGAGAACGAGCCAGGACAGACAGACAGACATGACGAAACTATAAGGGTTCCGTTTTTTGCCATTTGGCTACGGAACCCTAAAAACAATGACGTATGATACAACTTGGTTTTAAGTAGATACCTGAAATACTTCATAGTACTTCTGTTCTGTTTGACAAATCAATCAAACCACAGTAACAACTCTAGCTAGTAGCTACTGAAGATCGAGCAGGGATAGCTAAGCGGATTCCAAACAATATCGCAATGAAACGTTCCGCGTTCCCTAAGTAATTATTTAAGTTAGTCTCGAATATGGTTTGCACTGAACTGCTTTCAATGAATCTCCGCCTTCTGGTATTCGAGATTCAAATATTTTCACGAGAAATGTTAATAATATTATAATTATTCTAGCCCGAGTTATAAAGCGTCCTTATCTCGACCTTTGGTACTGGCAAATTTTAACGGGTTAATCTTACGGCCTTTCATTAATATCTCTTTCAATTTTAATTAAAATGTCTCAGTCCTTTTGTCATGAAACGTAAAATTAAGGTACATTGAATATGAAACAAATATAAATTAATTTCCAACATTTGCGACCTTAAAATTGCGATATCTGAGATTAGCAAACATTAAGTTTGCCCTACAAACAGATGACAGATGGCGATTGTCAATATATCCGTTTATTTTATAAATCCTGCATCGCGCAAGAAAATTAATTGTGTGCTGACTGTATAAATCACCCTATCACACAATCAGCCCCAACATAGTCATTATATCTGAGAAGAAGCCATTTCACTTTAGGTGTGACATTGGATTATGTATCCATAAAAACTAGACTATGTCTCATTCTTAAACTAGCAGTGGCAGAACGCCAAGGCAAAGCAATCGTATACACGACCGAAAAGTAAATTTTCAAGTTTGAAGAAATTAATTCGAATCCGACTCGAGTCTCCTTCTCAAGTGTACCTCAGATGATACACTTCGAGGACGCATTTAATTAGAGATCCAGACATGCGATTCCTGTCCCTGTGTAACTTCCAAACTGCACCTAAGTTTTGCAAACTACCAAAGTACCTTTAGCAAATATTAATTGGGGGGTAAGTTTAGCAGTATGTTCCCTAACTCCATTCAAAGACAAATACCCACTTACGAGATGACTTGTAGTTTGAGTTGGCGGTACTCCTGGTAGAATTAGGAGCTCAAAATACCCGAACTCCGGAGACGCCTTCGGGGGGGGGGGGGGGGTACCTGCTAGGCGTGATTCCGAAATCATATGCCCTCGTAAGTTTAATCTTGTAAGTGTTTGGTTGGATTTAGTATTCCTTAATCTTGTTATGATACATATTTCATTATTCAAGTTTTGTAACAAGACCCTGATACTATGCCGGTTCGATTAGTGTACAAGATCAGGCCTTTTGAATACGTTTTTGCGTTCCTTTTTGATGTGTGAGCATGTTCTATGCCCGAAAAATAACATTAGCCAAATCTTGTATTCCTAAGTTGTAACAAGTTGTTAAAAAAATATGAATATCTACTTTTAATGATAACACAAGTGGTACATTTGTGTATAATGCCTAAAGTAGTAATTTTATTAACATACACCTACATACGTGCCATATGTCATCACGTGACGCTCATGTATAGAATAAGTGCATTAACATTTCAGTTGACTCAGTTTTCTTATTCGCTACGTTTATAATAAACGACAAGGCTGGTTAACGCTCGCATGAATAACTTCAAGGTAAGGTCATTTCATGAAAGAGATTACTCATAATGTTGTACCTGTAGAAGTGTGTTGTTGTAATACGTACGAATGCTTTGTCATTATTTAAATACAGTCGTCTGACTTACGTCTGTAAGTTAACATTATGTATGTTAACGCCTTGTTAGTCACTGGACATTATCTGTGAATGTACCAAGAAAAATGTAGAGATAAACCTATGTACCTAAAATTCGGAATATTAGTTAACTTCTCGGTTAGATAAGGATAGAAGAATTTACGAAATTGTACAGGTGCTCCTGTACGATATGATGATAATGATAAATACACAATTTATTATTTTGATAGATACATATAATACAAACATTGACCAGTCAAACTTCAAACCTCACAAGGAATCGTTGAAGTAGAAAGAAAAATCAATAACAATTCAGAAACAAAGATGCTAATTCGTATTTGCGCGTCCGATGGTGAAACTCTTCCGTTCCGTTTCCCGTTTCGAACTCTTTCGAACTCCCCGCGAATGTATATAAGTATTTGCTCAAAATTCACAAGATGGAGTGCAATCAAGACCGGTTCGATCGCAACAACTTCAACTTTCTGTCTGCGAGTCCAACTCGTGACCCGGGAAAGGTTTTATCACGGACTGATGAAATTTTGAAACTTTTCAAGACGATTGAACTCACCGTTCGCTAACTAAGAAAGTGGAAAGGGACAAGTTTGAACAAAACTCTTATAAATTGAAATCGTTAACTTCACCATATTTCGACCTGCTCATACGGACGATATGACTCTGTTGAAATAAGTGTCTTATAAAATCTTAATATTACCAATATATTCAAACCCCATGTTGTATTAAAGACTGGGCTTATAAGAATGCAATGATTTTGTGCGATAGTTAAACGCAAGGCAAAATAATGCACAGGTTTTGGCGTCATCTAGCGACAACTAGCCGCCAGCGGCTACGTCGGATTTCAGTTGCAGCACACATAGGGTTATATCATAGTTTTAAAGTCTTCCTCAATAAATGGACTATCCAAAACAAAAATATTTTTTTAGTACTTTTCAATTGAAACTGAGTTAAGCGCGTTCAAACAAACAAACAAACTCTTCAGCTTTATTATGAACTAGCGGCCGCCCGCGACTTCGTCCGCGTGGATGTCGGTTTTCATTATACGAATGTTTTTACCCGCTAACTCCCGTTCCCGTGGGAATTTTGCAATATCCTTTTGCAACTAAGCATCAAGTTTACTAAGGGACCTGCATGCCAAATTTCAAGCGTCTAACTCAAGTAGTTTAGATTTTCCATACAAACTTCCACCCCCTCATTTCGGGGAAGTGGGAGGTTGGAATGGGTCAAAAAGTAGCCTATGTTCTGTCTCAGGGTCTAAAGATTGTCTGTACCAAATTTCATCAAAATCGGTTGCGAGGTTTAAGCGGGAAAGCGTAACAGACAGACAGACAGACAGACAGACAGACAGACAGAGTTACTTTCACATTTATAATATTAGTTGGGATACTAGCGGCCGCCCGCGACTCCGTCCGCGTGGATTTCGATTTCCAATAGCCTAAAGCCTTCCTCGTCAAATGAAGTATCAAAAACTAAAATAATTTTTCAAATCGGACCAGTAGTTCCTGAGATTAGCGCGTTCAAACATACAAACAAACTCTTCTGCTTTATGTATTAGTATACATTTAAAACTTTTAATTATATATCTGATCTCTTAATCGCTTTCATTCAGAGACAGAGTTTATTAAATCACCTACGATCTCGGCACGTGCCTTCAATGACCCTTGTCATCTTGTCTCAGACAATGACTTTTACAGATCACGAATAACCTTAGAGGAATTTTATGTCCTCCAATCTCAATTACTGTAACATGAAATTACGGACTTATTTCAACGGTAAAATAACGTTATTTTCCTTATCCTTGTTTTATTTGGCTTTGGAGCTGGTTACATTGATTTTTAACCGACTTCAAAAAAGGAGGAGGTTTTCAATTCGTCTGTATGTTTTTTTTTTTATGTATGTTCACCGATAATTTCGTCAATTATGGACGGAATTCAATTTTTTTTTTTGTTGGATAGAGTTCAGTTCTGGGGTGGTCCCATTTTCACCAGTCCAGGATCTGATGATGGAATCCAGGAGAAATCGAGGGCAACCACTGAAAATTGTATGCTCGTATGGTGTTTTTGTTACGTAATCATGTTTTACTCAGGTATATGCTTCAGGGTGTCAACATCTGAAGCTACTGTGCTGATGATGAAGCTACAGTACTCCTTAACGGTTAGGAGTTGGAAGGCAGAACTGCAATTGGTCGATCGAATGTATGTAGGGCTAACGTGATACTTGTGTATATTACATCCAGACCCACGGCGAGAAATCTCGCCGAGAAGTCTCGCTGGGCCTTCACGCGAGAACAAGAAATTTATCCACACTCTCATTCACTCTTAACAACAACTAAGTTCCTATTAATAATTAAGTTCACAACGCTTTCACACAACTAAAAATCATGATATAAATTGACTTTTTAAAAAAAAAATTAAACCGACTTCAAAAAAACCGTAAACACAAAAATAAACTAAAAATTAAAAAATAATTCCTAATATCTATTACCTAATACTATAATTTTCCTAAACTTAGTCAAAAGTAATCTTAAACAAACTAACTGAAGTCGGTGCCTGCCCAAAAAAACAGAAGAGAAAAAGCACCGACTTCAGTTAGTTTGTTTAAGATTACTTTTGACATAGTTTAGGAAAATTATAGTATTAGGTAATAGATATTAGGAATTATTTTTTAATTTTTAGTTTATTTTTGTGTTTACGGTTTTTTTGAAGTCGGTTTAATTTTTTTTTTAATTCGAAATATTAACATGAATCTTATTGCTATAACTGTATTCACATTGTATGTGTGGAGGTTTGGAGTTTATATTTATTTATTTTTAGTTATAACATCGACGTCTCGATGGTCTAGTGGTTTAAGTACCGGGCCGTGGTCTCGAGGTCCTGGGTTGGATTCCTGGGTCGGGCGAAAATTTGTGTCGATTTTTCTACAGCCCGGTTTTGTGATCACCAACCCGCATTTGGAAAGCGTGGTGATTAAGCCAAAACCCATCTTTGTAACGAAAACATGATTTCAAATGATGGAGGCCTTTGCCCTACAGTGGGACATTAATAGGCTAATACTTTACTTTACTTTAGTTATAACATATTTCCGTGAGATATAATTTTAAAACGTGGCAGCTTACCTTTTGTGTGAACCAAATGGACAGTCATATTTTTCTAAATGATTGAAAGAGATAAAACTAAGGCTGCAAAGCGGCTCTCCATTGGTCCTCTCGATGAATAAGGTGAAAAAAGTGAAGCGCTCAGGTGCAACCGACTTAACACAATTGAGTTCGTTATTCCAACGCGCATTGTTCGCGCAATGGAGACTTACGGCCCGATCTGCAATCGCTGCCAGATTTATAGAGCTTAGAAACAACTTGAATTGACTGGGCATATTTCAGTGTGACTGTATTCCCTCAAAAACGGCTAGAATTTCGTGAAGCAGTAAAACCTGAAGAAATGTAGGGAAAAATTACCTTGTACCTATGAGGTCAATTTGTAGCATGATACGAAAATCTAAGTTATATTTTAAAAGCTAAATCAAATAGTACTCTATATATTCTAGTAACGCCTCATATATCAGACAAAATCAAACAAAAACTAACTCTACAATATACTCGTACATACTCCATACATAGACTTGATTAAAAACGAAATACACTTTACTTCGCTAGAAAGCCAGTGGGTTAAAACTTAAAACCAAGGAACTATTTCCTCGTAACCCCATTACTGCGTAAAAATGGATTTTCCCACAGACCGTTCCAACGAAATTTAATGAAACCAGTACATTGCTGAAGTGGAATTACCAAGCGCGGATTTAAAGCGTTGCCGTGATGCAATGTAATTCGGCGCCGTCACGCCCACACCGAGAATTATCGCTTCATCCCCAAAGCGCACTATCAAAACTTTTGTTTTTATTTTCAATTCCATGTAAAGCGATTCTATAAATTTTAAAATCGCTACCCAGACAGGAAGGCAGATCGAAATCGCGGCGGTCGGGAGGAAATTGCTCATTCTCACGCGACCGACCGCCTTCACTCTTGGGAATCTGCTCTAATGGAAAAAGTTAAAAAAAATACACAAAACTTTTTTATTACGAGAGCCCTGGACTTGTCGCAGATATAACTAGTAGATATTGCTAAACTAAAGTCGAGACTGGATGTAATAACGGCACAATCTAAGTTCCTGATGGGGTGTTGTTTTATTTTTTGTAAATTAACATTCATAGACTGCTTGGAAGTTTACGATCTAGTTTATCAGTAGCACCTCGATAGTCTAGAGGTTTCAAGTTTCTGGGTTCGATTCCCGGACCGGGCAAAGCAAGCGTGGCAAACGGGGTTATTAAGCCTAAACCCATCTTTGTAACGAAAATATGATTTCAAATAATGGAGTCCTTTGCCCTGCAATGAGGCATTAATAGGCTGTCTACTAGACTTACTTTTACTCTTTATCAGTATCAGTTGAGTTTCTTAAAGACCTTGTGATATTTAACTCAACAGGAAATTATCTGACAGCGGATATTAAATAGCGTCGACATTAAAGACGGCAGTAAACTACATCATTAAAATAGTGAGCACAGTATGCTTTTCTTAAATGTGTGCCAATGAGCGTGTAGTCAGTTTAAAATTAGACGATATAAACATGTTGTTATTTTATTTAATAGAGAAGGTAAAACGTTATCACAATGCTTACTTATTTTAATGCACATTAAACAGTATCGAAAAAGATTTTCCCATAACAAGGACAAACTGTTGTTGTGTCTAATGCATAATTTATTTTACCAACCACATTTTCCGAAGTTTAAATGCTAATTCTTCATTCAAATTCTATTTAATAACATGTAAATTCTGCCTAGATTTTACGCGGCTGCTTATGAACTGGTAAATTAAAACATTTCTGAGAGTCTTGCTCTCTGGCATCTCAAATAAGAGGATTTGCCGGCGACGTCAATGCATTTGAAATTCATAATGTGCAGCTTAAAACTTTTGTTTGTTAACCTGGACAGGATTAGAAGTTACATAACAATTTAAATTTTCTTACGTAGTTTAACAATGTTTGTACCTACAGTATTAAACTTTACCTTCTAATCCTTTATTTATATTATTTATATTAGAAATCGGAAAGTGCGTTTTTTTTGTTTATTTGATTGTTTGGATGCTTTTTCCACTTTTACGCCGTAACTACTGAACCGATTACTTTGAAGTTAGAAGTATGGATTAAATAATAATATGGTACTAGGTTACTCGGCTCGTACCAAATATGTTTGGGAAGGGAGAGGAATGTCATCGGTGAAGGTGATCGTTAGTATACTACATATAAAGGGGCCCCTTAAACCTACACGCTGGGTCGAAAGTCCCAGACTGACATTCCTCTCTGTTCCACGCGATGGACCCGGCACCCGCACGAAGAATCCATGGATAGCTAAGAAGTTCGTCTCTAATCCGGAAAAAGATGTTATTCCCGAGGGAATACAAAAATATTGTTTGCAATGCGAGTATAAGCGTATTGCTAATTTAAAAAAAAAATAATCTCGTTCTTTCAATGACACGGATTTCATGAAAACAAACTATATTTACATTATGACAGTGTCTGACTTTTAAATTAATGCAATTTTGTTTTCGACATATGTACACTTTGATAAGCAACATAAAATATGTAAGACAGACGCGATCTATACATTTTATCAGGGTATTACCTGATAAGAGAAAGTCAACAAAATTATGTATTGTGTGTGTTGAATCATCGTTTTCCTCAGGTGTAATTAAAGTAATCTTATACGTTATGTAATCTGGCCAAGCATGATTCATTCCGAATGAGTCATTAAACAGTTTTAAACTAGGTATTAAGTTAAGTGTATTAAATTATTTATATCACATTTGACGGGCCCATAGTGGCTTGAAATCCAACGGTTGCCAGTTCGAATCCTGCTAGAGGCAACATAATATGTAATGTTTGTGTGGTGAAAATCTGAAGTTGCACTCGAGTCATGGATGTTAATAAAAGTTCATGCACACAAATATTTGTCCTGAGCGGGGATCGAACCCGCGACCTATTTATTGGTATAATTGACAACTTCTGCAGCAGCGGCACTTACACCAAACCGGTCGTCAGTAGGTACATACATAGTGTCTTATTCTTACAGAAAAGTATTTAACTTTATATATGCGAATGTGAAACATTTTCATTACCACAGACTTTTCTTTCCACTATTTTCCCACCCATCGGCCATCTATTCTGCTTGCAACTAACTCATTGCCGTTTAAGCTTGGCAACTTTCCAGGTTAAACTGTTCGTTTTTTGCCAATCTCCGAGATGTTTGTTCTGAATCTATTCTGTATAGATAGTATAAACAATGCACGAAGAGAAAGAACTATAGTTAGCGGCGCGTGACTTTAATCTGTAGTTTTTTTATAGTTCCATGGACTAATCCCAAGTCCCCACTATAATATTATAAATGCGAAAGTAACTCTGTCTGTCTGTCTGTCTGTCTGTCTGTCTGTTACGCTTTCCCGCTGAAACCTCGCAACCGATTTTGATGAAATTTGGTACAGACAATCTTTAGACCCTGAGACAGAACATAGGCTACTTTTTATTTCGAAAAAAAGAAATCCACGCGGACGGAGTCGCGGGCGGCCGCTATTTGACAATATAATTTGGGAGTTCTGTTGAACAGTTACCATTACCTCAAATTTATCTTTAATCAGATTTGTATGGTAATAAAAATATTCAGGAATGCATCACCATAATCTGAGATCAAACTATGAGAGTATAAGATCCAATCCCAGGTATCATCAGAAAAGGGCCCCACCGGTGTCCCCTGTGCATGGGTGTCTCTCGAGATGCCTCATATTGATGAGCCTAATGAGGCAAAGCAGCTTCTGTTGCGCTGAGGATGAAGAGCGACGAGCAATGCGATGACGCAATACAAAAGGTTTTAGTAGGTAGATACTAAAGAAAAAGGTATCATGAATCTATTCACCAACTAATAATTTTCTTGTTTTTAAATAAACTTGTATATTCGTTCCTTCTATTACAAAAAAAGACCTGTGACAGACTAAAGTTTATCGATCACATTGATAACTTATCTTCGCAATAGATAACGTGATACACGGCAGGTGTACCTATACTAGTTTTAAACTACGGATTTCAATCCGGTAACCACGTACAATTTTGTAACTTCTGAATACGCCTTACGTGAAGTCCACATCTTCTTAGCGTTTATCCCGTTTCTGTGAGGGGTCTGCTTTGACCATGATCCTCGATATGGCAAATCTGGTATTAACAGTAAAGCGACTACCATCTGACCTTCATAACCTTTAGAGGGGATTTAGTCAGATTGGATAATGGTTACACCAACTGAACTGAAGTCAGAAACTTTCCTCAAGGTGTTTTCTCTCACCGCCAAGCTAATGACACAAATCCACACATAGTTTGTCTAAAAATCCGGAGGTGTGGGCCCGGATTCGAACCACTAACCTCACTCATGTGAGGCGTGGTCATTGGCATTAGGCTACCATTGCTCTTAGCGTCAAGTATCACTCTGGAATAGTACCTAATGAAACGGTAAAAATAATTTCCTGAGTTCGTATAAACTCATGCAAGCATAAGTGTATATCCTGTATTTAATTTTTCTCGTACATTAAATAAGTATTTGAAAAAAAAACCTTCACAATATTTACCTATTTCATTTAGTTCCGTTGTTTTTTAAAGCCGTTGCTATTGTAAATATTGTTCTTTGCGTTACCTGTCAGATAGAGATATCTCTCATTTATATTGTTGACAAGAATGTAGTTGTAATTTACAAACTTCTTTTACCAAGAAACGTAATACCTACTGCGTGCTTTTCAGTCAAATGAAGCGACAAAGAAAAATATACTTTTTCCTTACAATTTGAACACTTTATTTCGAATATTCGATAATAAATAAGGTTGTTACCTACGAGTATATAGGTATCAACATATTTCTTTATAAAAATAAAATTATTGGGCAACATTTTATTATACATGGTATTTTAATTCTTCCTCCTCTTTAGTTCTAATGTTGCATTTGTAACAAAATGTGCGCATTTGTTCAAATGAATGTATAAACAATATAAAGGAAAAGAACAGAACTATTTAAAGACTTAATAAAGACAAACACGATTGTTTTTCCTTATTACAAGTACGTATGAACTAACGTACTATATCGGTATCTATAGATAAAACCATAGAAACTAGAGTTACTACGAATTCATGATTAGGTAAAATAATTTTGCACTCGACCGTATTTAAACGTGAATGACATTGATTATAAGGTTTCCAAAACCTTTCAGTATCGACTGAGTCGCGTAGACGAGTGCTAGTTTGCAACTGTTTCCAAACAAAAGGATTAATTAACACGAAACATGTGGTAATTATTATTTAAATTTATTTAAGTGAAAGTGACTATTTTAATTTGAAGTGTTTTTTTTGTGGGAATGTATTGTCACGGTTTCAAAACTTAATTTTGAACAGATTGTAACTTCTGATATTGTGGGTTTTGCGCCAGAGTGCAGTTGTTTTATTTATTTACTACGTTGACTTTAACGTGATTTAAAATAATTATTCGTACATAGAATTGAATAGAATGGAATTAACGTAAATTTAACATCAACCGACGTTTGTTGTTATAAAGCCAAGTAAAATAACTCTTTGATTTAACTAAACTGAACAAGCTTATTGAACTTATTCTGTGATTGCCTAATGTCGAACTTGGTGTTTCATTCTATTAATACAAAAATAATATACGTACATACAGCATCATTAAGAATTTTAGATAGGTAATAAAATAAAGAGTTTAGATTCTGGATTGTGACATATAGGATACTCGTAACAAACAGCAAGCAAAATTTTCTATTTATGATGACATTAGGGCTGAAAATGATTCAACGCCATGTAATTAGTTATTGGGATGAACACAGCCGAACTTTTTTGAGTGAACGATTATAAATATGTGAAAACTTTCATACTAGAAGTCATACCCACTAATATTCTAACTGTAAAAGCTTGCTTGTTTGGATGTTTATCTGTCAATCACGCTGAAAGTACTCAACCAATTTTGTTGAAATTCGCTATACAACCAGGGTATGGGCTGGGTTAGTTGATAGGATACTTTTTATCCCGATTAAATATGGGATAAAACATAATCTAGTTAACACGTGGGCAAAGCAGCCGCGGGTAAAAGCTAGTACCTATACAAAATAACAAAAACACACTTTCATTTGAGTAATAACTTGATTAATTTTCATTAACGAGTTTAACCCAATGGCGCTTTGATGTAAGGTAGTCACGCTTTGCGTGAAAAATCGATACAGTTATAAACATTATAACGTTGACCTCTTTTACTATAGGAATTATGTGTGGGTACTAATACTAGGTAATGCATGCAATATTACCCATTTAAACACAAGGCATGTTATTGAAAAACATTGAAACAATGTATGTTACACATTTATTGTCGTTCGTTTGTTTGAAGACCAATTTGGTATTGGTAAAATATTTTACTCATACACTAGTGAGCATAAACATTTATGTGCATGAAATTGGTTTTTCTTTGAACATTTTTAGACAAACCTATTAAATAAGACTTCACAATGGCTTATAGCTTTGTAGAACCATAGTTTGTATTTTATTTTAAGCCTTGCATAGTTTTTGGCAAGCTGAGTCATTGATTTTATTTCGCGTAACACACCATGGCCACAAAATCTAAGGCCGCAGGTTCGAAATTTGTTAGGAGAATATGTATAATGTGTGAAGAACAATCGTATTGCACTCGATTCATGAATGTTTATTTAAATTCTATCACGAACTTCAGATTCTGGAAACAATATCTAAGACGATATCTCATCTTTACTCATATTATAAAACTGAAGAGTTTGTTTTTTGTTTGTACGCACTTGATTTTGTAGCCAGGGTCTCTGACCACGAGACGAGACCAACTATGTCGTAAAGTCTTTACAAATGTATAATAATATTCTTGTTTCAGTTGCTGCGTGTGGGATCTTTTGTGTAAAATCATCAGTGGTATAATATCACTATTGTTCCTGGTCGCAATAATCTTACTTATCCTATGGGCAGTAGGAGTTATATTTGTCTCGTCAGATGACAGTAGCACCACCACCACGCCTTCTCCTCAAACCCGAAAATTATTATCAATAGTATCAGGAATGGGTATAAACAGTTCTTGAAACACATAATATTATCATTGTGATAAGACAATCTTTCTCTAAGAACCATGCATCGATCAAACACGTCTTGAAAAAACTTTATTTAGGATAAGATAGATTTTAAGTCATTAATCAAATATATTTAATACTAGTCTTCACCCTGTGGTTTCACCCGCGCAGGCGAAAGGAGTGAAAACCGCGGGAATGTGATGTTTCAGGATAAAGATTACTCTGTGTACGTCAATAATGATGTAAGATTCTTATGGTATTTATTTTGATGTAGCTTGGCGGAGCCTTTAAAAAAAACAAAAGACAAAAGATTCCTACTTCTAATATTAAAACCATAATTTTGGTTTTATGTGAAGCCAGTTAAAAGTTACTGAAATAATGTCACTGCCAAAATATTTATAAAGACACAATATATAGTTTATTTTTTGTCTACATTTCTCTATCAGTAAATTACAACGAATTGACTTAGTAACTCATTATTCGAAATCACATTGTGAACATTTCCGTTATACCATTAGTCACGTTTATAAAACAGATTCATAATTTCAGTTTGTACGTTTACTAATAATAGCGTTACTTTGTTGACAGTAAAGTCGTACGTATTTTCATACAAGCCTTAGATCTTTTTTCAGTTGCTTCAGTTCTTTCGGTTAAACTGTAAAGAATTGAGAAGTTACCTTCATTTCTAATGATCTGTATCACAAGTGAAGTTTTTAATAATCACGCACCATATTTTGTTTGTGCACAATCAATGTTTGGTCTTAGCCAAAAATTGTATATTTGTCACCAATTATTTATGTAGAGTCCGCATTTAATCTCTTATTGCATTAAGATCTTCCTACTACATCACAATCTTTAAGACGAGAATTGAATTTACTATTTTGTACATAATATTATCATATTGTTGTTTGTATTACTTTTTAGACGTAAGCTGTATACTTTTGTACATGAAAAAGAAACATTAGCTTTTAATTAAACCATTTATATTTATTTCACGAAGTCTGTGTTTTTTTTCACCCTTTCACTGAATCTCTATGAAAAGTTTTAATTCCACCAATATCATTTTTTTCTAATGATAGCAGTACAAATCGTAGGATTAACAATAAATCTAAATCCATGTTCCCATAATTTGTGGATTATTATGAATAGTCGTATCGAGGTTCCTGTTCCCTAAGCATAGAAACACACTTGGACGAAAAAACGCGACTGGAGTTCAGCGGTTTACGCCCGCAATGTATTTTAAACGAGCCGGTTCACCCGCGCGTAATGTGTTCTTTCAAATATCCCCCCCTTTCCCCCACATTTCCGGAATTAACCGGGGAGAGTGTAGCTATCCAACAGTGAAAGAATTATGCAAATCGGTCCAGGAGTTTTTGAGTTAATTCATTACATACAAAAATACAAATCTTTCCTCTTTATAAATTTAAGGGTGGATAGTGTAGAACTGTAGATGGATGATAACACACTGTGCCGAAATTTCGCCGCGTTATATATTATATTGAAAATGAACTCGGGTGATACATTTTTCTAAATCTATGAATTACACTAACCATAAAATATACAATGAAATATGAAACCTTTACTTGATAGACGTTTCGGACAGGTCCAATGACATTTACTTATTGAAGTTGTCTGCAACCCACGATAAGAAAGACTTTTATTTATTACTATGAGAACTTGAATAAGAACAATAACGGTATGTAATTTCTAAGTATATAAATTATTTGAATATTATTTAACAGATGCAATAATCTAAAAAATCCTAAAAAAAACTGGTACCTATCTGCTCAACATACTATCAGGTACGCCTTATCTATGAACTTACTTACTCGTATATAATTTAATCTTGTGTTGTTACCAGATTGCAGTGAGAGATAAAAGCATTGATTTTCACAAAAATACCTTCTAGCTGATTTTGCATACAATCGATATAAAATGTGGTTAGTGTCACACAACATTGCTTTTTATTTACATAGTAAATATTCGATTATTATCTAATAGATATTTGTTCCTTTCACCTCGATTGTCTAGTGGTTTAAGTACCGGGCCGTGGTCTGGAGGTCCTGAGTTCGATTCCTGGGTAGGGCATAATTTGTGTTGAAGTTTCTGAACACAGACCGGGTTTTTGATCACCAAACTGCCTTTGGCAAGCGTGGTGATTAAGCCATCTTTGTAACGAAATCATGATTTCAAATATTGGAGGCCTTTTCCTTGCAGATGGACATTAATAGCCTGATACTTTTACATATTAGTACACATTATAACGACTCGTAATGAATACGATACTAAAATATTTCACGTATTTCAGCTGCCTGTTCAGTTTGGCTTGCCAAGCAATTCACTTGGTGTTAACAATAGTATTTATCATCTGCCTGGTTTATATATCAAAAGAAGTCATAAATTTTTTGAAAAGTAAGTTTACACTCGATAATTTCTGTGTACACGATTTCAAAGAATCTGTGTTTAGAACATGATTACAAGCTACGAACTCCTAATGGGACAACGATACATTAGGACATTAAATGAAATTGTGCTTGTTTTTAGGTTAGAATTACTGCAGTTATTATTGTAATAATTTCACCTGATGCCGCAATGTGAAATTCACCACCAAACGAATCCCTGACTGAAATGGAACCTACTAAATACCTCTGGCGATGTTTGTTTCGAAGTGTTTCAAACACATCTGATCGACAATCTTTATAAAATGTTAAAGCTATAATTTTGCGAGTATCAGATATGTAGTAATATGTAGTTATTCGCTAGGATAAGATGTATTTTGTACATAATATATTAAAAATAATAAATTGAAAACTACATTTTTGTGTTCATTATTTTCCTCATAGAAATAATTTGAGTTCTGGGTACAACAATTACTTCATAAATAATGGTCTTCGTTGTCGGTCATAGTTATAATGGTTTCTTCGTTATTAAAATGGAAAAAGCGTGTTCTATTCTATCATATTAAAATTGATGACTCTTGATTAAAAGCCTCATAGTTAAGGTAATACCCACGTATATGAAGTAACTCCTTTTAAAATTGTGGCAGTGTTCAAGAGCGTCCTGTTTCCTAAAACAAAAGAAATTGAAAGTGAAAATATGAAGAATGTAGTGCGCATAATCGACTTCTCAGTTATTTTGGGAAAGTCGAACGATAAAAGCATATCACATTCATTATCTAACGCAAACTCTATGAAACCACTTGTATACTTTTCTTCTGCATTTGGAATGCAAATCATCAACTACTCTGCAAACAAGGTTATCAAAGGAAAAGTGCTTGGCAAGCTGTATTGTACTTTATTTGTCCTCGTGACAATATCCCTCTACGTATTAGTGAGACCGTTCAGTTGGAAGTACACTCAAAAGGATATTCCTCTTAACGTGATCACCAAATGTTTTGGTATCCTCACTGTGTTTGAAGCTCTGTATTTCGTTGTTATGATGACCTTTGCGAAAAGTAGTCACTTTGTGAAGCTCTTTGAATTACTGGATAGTATGGATTTGCATTTCGGGATATCGAAAACAATGACGAAGAACAGAATATATTTGAGTATTTTTCTCATTGTATTGCCACTTTTTCAAGTGTCTTGCACGTTTTGGATGACAAAATTCAGCATCCAAAATATAGGCTCATATTTAATTTTCTTTTTACTTGTGCTGCAAGGGGCGATCGTTATGTTCTTCGCTTTTAACATCTCTCTAAACTGTTTGATCCTCGACTATCTATTAAACAAGAAAACTGCACTAAACATATCGGACCGTAAATCTGTCGTTTTCCAAGATTCCATCTTCTTTTGGATCGTCAAGGTAAACCTGTTACTTAATTTCTTTGTCAGAATTAAATGAGGGTGGGAGGTACACACTAAAATCTATAATGAGCTGTTTTACTTTTCAGCTTGTTTTCAAAATAGAGCCTCTTTATGATGAAAATAAAAATAGGAATTACTGTTGGTTTGAGCTCATGCAGATTTATGATAAACTAGCAGATTGTGTTCATGTGTTCAACAAAATATATGGTGGCCAGGTAATCCTTCCCTTTCCATTACCTATGTTATTTTTTTCATGGGGATCAAGGTGTTTTGTATTTCAAATAACTTCTTTCAGTTTTAATATTGACTTCATTGCAGGTCCTTATAATGTTCAGTACCTGGATGTTTTGCACTTTGTTGGTCATTTGCAGATCATTATCACCAACGGTTAAGGTAATTTTGTCCAAAATTACGGCTTTGAATTTAGATCAGAGTTTTCTCAATACAAACAGTATTGAGAAAACTCTGATCTAAACATTGTTCCGTTTCAACGTTAAACAATTTATTTATTTATTTATTTCAGTACTCGGAAGTAGTTCTTTGCGATTTATTCATGTATATGAGTTTGAATATGCGTCCAATATTTCTTACAAAGATGTGCGAACTGCTGATTGGTGGGAGAAAGAAAGCATTGGCTATTTTGTTGAATCATGCAATATATGGCGATCTGGGTAAGAATTGTAATTACATTGAACGATAGAAATGTTATAATTGTTTCTATTATACCTTATCTTCAAATTGTAACTGCAATATATTATTTGTTACATGTAGATATTCAAATTATTGGTCATCACAAATTACGAACAATAATGGTGAACTATTTTAAAACCACCGTAGAAACCTGAATAAAAAAGGGTTTAATCACAGATATGTTCTTTCAAAGGGGAGAAAAAAATTAAGAAAATTTTAAAAGCAACACTTACAACTATTTTTAAAATCATAAACGTACACATTGTTGAAAGTTAAAAGTATTATATTCTATTGGAAATTGGTCCTTAGTCTTATGTCATGTTATTGTTGCTCTATCTGTTGTCTAATAGTTTGTTAGCAATTGATGTTCTACTTTTTTCAATCTTTCTAGGTGACGAGTACTTCGATCAATTCCAGACTATGATAGACCTCGTGGAGACCAGAAAGATGCAAGTGCCTGGAAACGTGTTCACCGCCGACGCCCTCAGTGTACTTAGTTTCTCTGGACGGATCATATCTTACGCCGTCCTTATGATCCAGTACTTTTACATGCACAATTTTTAGGAGATCTAGGAATCTAAACATATAAAAATAAGGTGCATTTTTTGTTGTCACTTTATGACTCAAGAACGGGCTCACCCATCCAAACCAAAATTTTCAGGGTTTGTTTGGACTATTTAGCAGATGGTTTATGTGAAGTTTCCACAAAATAGGTCGAGTGGTTATTCATTTACCACACGTACCGAGCCGCTTGTAAGTTTATTATGGAATGATGATTGTTAAACATTTTCAATAGCTTCCTTATTCGTATTTTTAAGGATGACCTGCCATTTCCTGTTTACCTTATTTATTTTATTTGTTGTGAATTCAGTTAGAGGAATAACTAAAGGTATTTGACACATTAACAAAATCCACATTTAGCTACTTATTGATTTGTCAGTGTTCTTCTAAGAGAGTTGTTTTAACATCAGTTTCATCATCATCATCACTACATAGTATAAAACAAAGTCGCTTTTTCTGTCATGTTGTCTGTTGTATGTCCCTATGAACGCTTAAATCTTTAAAACTACGCAACGGATTTTGATGCGGTTTTTTTTAATAGATAGAGTAACTCATGAGGAATGTTTTTATGTATAATATCATCCATTAAATAGTGGACAAGTACCACGGGCGAAGCCGGGGCGGGCCGCTAGTATCAGTATAAAATGGAAAGAGTAATCGCCGAGGATAGATGTTGCTAACCTTGCTCGAACTCAGTAAGGAAATAGGTAGCATTATACTTTTTATTATGCTATACCTATACGCCTAATAAAGTGATTTATTCTACATAATTTAATAAAGCAATTCAAATGTATTCAGAAAATAAGACCATTTCAAACTCAAAGCAAAGCAAAATTAAATTAAACTTCATTCAAATGGTTCATTTCAAAACGTTGCGTTCATTTTAAATTCAATTTGAAGTGGAATGCAAAAAGAAAATTAATCTTATAGTTCTATGTTCTATGCAGGTACTTCTATGAAACTAATCTAGTTCCACAAAACTAACATACGTAGGTACATACAGGAGAGTGGCCGCCTTATTTCCCGAGGGGCGTATGAAATCTCGTACAAAAATATGAAGTGTCCTCTGTCCTCTCATGTCTGGAATAAATGCAACATTGTCTAACTCAACGTGAGATTACACTTTTTATTGCGGGGTTGCTTTTTAGTATTTTTATACCTGAGTGATGGAGTTGTTTTAAAATGGAATTGTGGTAAAGAATGCATGCATTCATTTGTGTATACATTTTAAGTAAGAATAATAAATAATAGATTCTTAAAATAGAAAAGCAATAAAATGAGTTGGTGTATAATAACAATCTTACTCTCGTACGAGTAATTCAGAAAACTTATGTCGCTCATACTTGCAGATATTATTTTAAAAGCAAACTAAACAATATAAACAAAGAAGTGAACATTTTTAATCTACGAGAGTGCCTTTATGAAAATTCTTGTTCTTACATATAATGTGGCACTGAAGTGACAAGGTATGGAAAATAACATTAAGAAGTACCTATACCAACCTGTTTGTTTCTAAGCCAATCCATTTATTATTATTGTGAATATATAACTAGATTTTATTCTTTTTCTTTTTCAAACATTTTAATTAATGCATGAATTAAGTAAATAGAACCATTTTTTTATTTCTTTTGTTTTTATAACCTAGACCTTCACGGCCTAAACACGGCTAAAATGCGTTTACAGAAAAAGCGCCACCTGTCTTATATTTCTAGCACTAATGTAGAATAGAACGTTGCGTCGTACATGACTATTAGCGGTTATTTATTAAAAGTATAGATGTCGCTTACTCTTATTTAACTGGGATAACTGGGATCTCAGCTAACATCAGATATTTGCTTATGATCGGAAGATAAGTATAAACTAATTTACATATTTTGGTATTATTATGAAGTTAATAAATAATAATAAATAAATATTTCACAACATCGCATACATTGATCTGACCCCGTGTTAAGTAGCTCAAGCACTTGTGTTACAGACATCAGAATCAACAGTGGTATTACAAATAGGTATACTTAAATAGATACATATAACACCCAGACCAGAACAAACAGACATGTTCATGCACACAAATGTTTGTCCTGTGCGGGGATCGAACCCGCGACCTCTTGCGTAATAGGCAACATCTTGGACCCTTACACCAAGCAGGTCGTCAAAAATATTATATGACACAAAACATAAACTTACAACATGGAGCTAGTCAAAGTCAGATGTCAGTAATTATTAAGTCATAATTTCGTCATTACTTGCACATAGTAAACGTGTAAGATTGCTGTTGGTCCACGCAGCAAATATCATTATGACGTCATACAACTTAAGTTTATGACGACATTAAACGAGTTTATTACACTACATTCCCAATGTACGTTTTCCGGACTGAAGTTAGGCACTATAGTGTCTGCAGAAATGTTTGGGGATGTTTGCCACTGTTAAAGTTAATAAACTTAAACAGGACTTTAGTTCGTGTAAAAGTTTGGTTTATCCACACATCTAACTCACCATCTGAACCTTTGTGGCTCATCCGCTATAGCAATAACACTATAAGTTTCGTAATTACTCATTATTTTGATAAACTGAATGAAGCTGAATATTTTAAAAAAAAATCGTGGGTACGACGAAAATACCCATCAGATTTTTAACACTGCCGTTTAAATGATTTACGAATCAGCTCGTAAACCTCATTTTTATGTAGTTTACCATTTTCCAATTTTCTCTAATTTTATGAAAACTAGGTACAATTTGTAACAGGTAATTATGTATTATCTAAAGTAAAAATGTATTTCTAAACAATAACTTATTTCAATTGCTACAAAGATAATGACTAATAGCTCCAGAGACATGAAATGCTGAATTGTTAGTACCTACACGTCATCATCCTAATTTACATCATGTGGTCGTACATAATTTACACCCCAGTGGTCGTAGCTCTGTGACGTCACGCGCAGTATTTGAACCTAACTTCACTCCGTTGAACGCTATAACCTAACCACAGATACACATTAACTATACTTACCTACCGTGACACAGTGCTGCCACCTTAGCGCTTTCGGAGTTAGATCTAGCGCTTTTTTGGAACTCTTAGCGCTGAAATTTCAATATTAACTCCTAGCGGAAAATATAGCGCTTTTTTGGCAGACCTAAACTTAGTACTAATGATAAAATAATTTTACGCTTTTTATTACTTTAGATTCTAAAATGATGAAAATTTGCATTAAAATTAATAAATATAAAGTTTTTGTCAATTTTGTTTCGATTTTTTGTTTATGAAATCTAGCGGAATCTAGCGCTTTTTTTTTGTTAATGCATTCTAGCGGAATCTAGCGCTATTTTCAAGCACTTATAGCGCTTACTGGCTTCAGAGAGGTGGCAGCACTGCCGTGACATCCAACCACGCCAGTTGTTTAGAAGATTTTGTATAGACAGACAGTCGTGTGCATCCGCGAAACGGTACTTCACGTCAGTTCACAGTTTTATTTACACGCAAAAATGTCTGGATGTAAGTATTTATAACTTTCTTTTTTTAATGTTTAGAGCGTTCGATTGCACTTGCGTATAATGTAGAAGTATTTGAATGTTGCTATTCTAAAAGAGATAAGGTTGATTTTGTAATTTTGTTGATTCGGCGTCTGAATAGCGGGACGCTGATGTTGTTTTGTTTTTACTTTGCGACATTGAAGTGATGGGCATGCAAATAATGTTATTCAATGTTAATCTTCGCGTTACTTGTCTGATTTCTATTGTTTTATAGTTTTTAAGGGATTTTTTAAGCCATAGGTATTGTGTGACGCATTCCGACACTTTTTTGTAATATCAAAAAGGTCGGGTTTTTTAGCTAGTTACAGATTAGTAGTAGGTAGGTAGGTATGCCCGTTTCATCTATTATTTGATGGTATAATAACGCAGACTGATAATACTGACAATACCTTACTTATTTACATAAGATAAATATTTTAAGTGCTAGGAAAATTGCGATCACATGTTTTCCTGTAATATTTTTCTCTTTAATTTCTTATAATTATGGAGGTGCTCATATTATAAAATGCATACGATTTCCACTGATGTAAGTAATTAGGTAAATAACCAATGATCTAACCTCATTATTTTGTTTATTTGCCTTGTAGACTTTTAGAAATTCACTAGATTTATTCAAAACTAGCCTGGCTAGCTGATCACTACTCAATTTCCAAAACGTATCGTCAAAATATTACAACACTCTGATATCTCAATGTTTGTTTTTATTATAAGCAAAACAAAAATTCACACCAAGCCAAAGTTAGTTCAACAAAATTTCATAAGATGGCATCACTGTCTCTATTCCGTTATGAATGTTAAGGTTATGATGGGCGATACTCTGTTTAAAGCGGTACCGAAACACTTTGTAATTTTCCTAAGAGAAAACAATGAATCGGCCATAAACCTACTGTCAGAGATGTAATTTACCTACATACGTAGGTACCTAGACTACTTTCGGCTATTCTTTC
Organism: Nomophila noctuella; assembly: GCA_958496325.1. NCBI lineage: Eukaryota > Metazoa > Arthropoda > Insecta > Lepidoptera > Crambidae > Nomophila > Nomophila noctuella. The sequence goes on along the minus strand of OY292491.1, from coordinate 3,413,163 downwards.
TATCCCACCTAGCCATACCTACTTTGATTAAAGGAGAAACTTGTAAAACTCGCGTCTCAGTTTAAATAACTTAAATAAATTAATTATTATTATTATGATGGCACAACCATTTACGAATAAAAATGTTTTTGGATGACTAATAATAATGTATGCATTATCTTATCGGCATATTATTGTGGCTCGGAGAAATTGTATACCCACAGTAATGAGTCAACCGTTAAACATATAATGATCACAGAAGTCTGTATACGTATTATTAACTATTCATGCTTTCGTTGTGACTAAAATAGTCATCAGTAAAATAAATAATTATGATGCAAAAAGTGTCTTCTTCTGCTTGAAAGTCATTCAATGTTCAGGGCGGTACCAACTTAACTTATTAATGTTTCATTTGTTTTTACTCTGCTGATACCCAGACAAAAGTGACATCTTACCTGTATTCTACAATCATGTTCAGATTAAACAATAAATTAAACAAAAAAAAACTTGTTCAGGTTTCGCTGCATCTAACCACATTGCACAAAAAGTAGAAATTTTTAGATAGACAGTTCACATTCACACCATCAACTTTTTAGACTAGCCCTTAATATTTTTTGCTACCTTTCCGCTTTTGAAATTTATTTTAACTTTATTATTCTGTAACAATTCCAGATCCATACGGAAACCCGCAGTATCCACCTCAGTACCCTCCACAGTACCCGCCACAGCAGAATCAGATCTACCCGCTGATTTACCCCCAAGCGTTTGGGGTCCCCGGTCAACCAGGGGTACCTGGGCAACCAGGGATCCCTGGGCAACCAGGGGTACCTGGGCAACCAGGATTTCCCGCACCAGTTGGGTTCCAGTACCCGTCAGCACCTCCGCAGGTCCCAGGAATGCCGGCAGTGGCGCCCCTGCCGGGTGTCAATCCTACTCAAGTTTACCCAGGATACTCCACACGTATGTACTTTCTCACTCTATGGATATAAAAGTTATAATATTAAATAGGTAAATGCTTACGTAGGTTAGGTATTGTGATCGCATTTTATTAGTAAAATTTAAAAAGTTAAGAAAGGTGTTGGTAGGTAAATCACTTTCGAGGTACTTCATTCATATAAAAAATATGGTTTGCATTTTTTTTTTATTTGTATTGTACGGTAAATAAAAAATTACCTGGTTTGTACAGGTACAATTCAGCAGAAAAACTGTTTAAAATTTAAAAAAAAAACTAAGTTTTCTTTGTAAACATAGGCTTAATAGAAGCCCTTATTAATCGTCAGGAAACTACAAAATAAAGACTCAACCACCGATTCGGAAAGCAATTCGATAGTTGTTCTCCTCAAATGCCTGATTTTCATTTACAAACATATGCTTGTAAAAAAATATATTTTATAAATCTGACAACAACATGTGCAGAGAGGCAAAATTGTCAGCTCCACAAATTCTTGTCGACAGCATTTAAAACGAATAGTTTGTTAAAACAATTTACTGTAATTGACATTCCAGAGCCAGCACAGGCTGTGGAATGGATCCCCTGCACGGACATCTCAGCTGAAGCCCAGTCTTACCGCGCAGTGGTGGCAGGGTACGAAGGTCACGACGGCAGCCCCCTCTGGGTGATCAGATCCCTTCACGAAGGAGATCTCATTCCTGGCAAGCTGGCTGCCAAACACAAGTCGGCGTATGTGCCTTGGGGGGGTAAGGAAATCAGGGTCAGCAATTTTGAGGTAAGATTTTTCTTTTAATCAGTATTTCTATAAATTTTATAGTCCATTTCAGCTGAGATAATCCTGGTGACAGTTTGCTTTCAAAGGAAAATCGATACTATTAAGTCTCAAATTTTAAATTTTAGTGTTCTAGTTTTCTAAGGGTCTTAAATTTCAAATCATCATCATCAATCTACGTATTGGCACAGTTTTATTCCATGTTTGATTCACAACTTTTGTTCCAAAAAGCATAACAACTTAAATGCAGTGGCTAGGAGTGGCGATGATAAACACAAGTGTAAACTCCTACACAAAACTTTTAGCAAATTTAAAGAACGGCACCTATTGCTAATTATTTACATCAGGCGTTCCATTGAATTGTTTTTTTTATAACACACACATTTTTATAATACTAAAATCATTACAAAAACTTATTGTATTAAATATATCATCATCATTAAATAACAGGTCTGCGTCGCTCCACCTGAGAGGGTTCGTTGGGTGCAGAGCCAAGGAGGTTCCACTCCCCCCAACGCTATACCCGGCGGACGAACTTCCACCGGAGAGACCTTGTATATAGGCAGGGCGAAGGAGCAAGGCTCCCTCACACCAGGAAAGGTAAGGCTGCTATATTTTTTGGAGTTGAAGCGTAGGAGTTTTGTTTGGAGGACATAGTAAACCTTTTTACTCTCGAGGCTTACGGTACGGGAGTACGCATGAATCTAACAATTATGTCCTGGAATTTTAATTAGTACGGCCGCCTTTCCTTCACCAGTTATCTACTATTTTTTTTATGATTGTTCAGAGTGCCCGAAAAATCAAAAATATTACAAAGGATGTTAGAATTGCTACAGCTTCCATTGATAGTCCAGGAATTTTAGATTTTATCTGCGGAATAATTCCTAGTGAGCTGAATTTTTGTTTACACCTTTATTATGATATTGTAATGATGATGTGAAAAATCGACATTGATATCCAATATGGTCCAAACGTCATGAAAATCAGTTATTCGCAAATATCTCGCGATCTATTGCTCAAAGGTCAATAATGATTTCATAAAAGTTGTTCGTCGTAAAATTGTCTACAAAAAAGGTCTCTTGCATTTTTCTGTACAATTAACCGTTTTTGAAATAGAGACTAGAACGCACTCACATATGGTATTGTATACCGTACGGCGCATACCAAGGCATAAACCCTATTGTTTGTTTTTTTCCCTTTTTCGTTTGTGTGTTTTTTGTTAGTACGATGATCTACATAAAGAAATATAAAGGACTTGTAATACTAGTACAGTCAGGAAAATAGGAATATCAACTATAAAAAACTAAGTGGCAATTTTTTTTGTCACTTGTTAAACTCAAGAACGGTCTCACCGATCCTAACCAAATTTTCAGGGTTTGTACAGACTATTTAGTATATGTTTTATGTGAAGTTTGAACAAAATCGGTCGCTTCACTTTATACGTAGCGAAGCACATACCGGGCCGCTAGTAATGATAAAGCTATGCAATGTGAATTTTAGCAATTTTGATCCACGACCTGCGGAAAAAATCCTAGTGGGCTGAATTTTTGTATACGCCTTTATTATGATATTGTGATGAAGATGTGAAAAATCGACATTGATATCGTGCCGGCTAAAAAAGTTATAGGGGTCCAAACGTCACTGGACATAGCATATCTAATATCATTACTAGCGGCCAGGTACGTGCTTCGCTACGTATAAAAAGAACAACCGATTTTGTTCACACTTCACATAAAACATCTACTAAATAGTCTGTACAAACCCTGAAAATTTGGTTTGGATCGGTGAGTCCGTTCTTGAGTTATCAAGTGACAAAAAAAATTGCCACTTAGTTTTTTATAGCTGATATTCCTATTTTCCTTACTGTACTAGTATTACAAGTCCTTTATATTCCTATATGTAGAACATCATACTAACAAAAAACACACAAACAAAAAAGGGAAAAAAACAAACAATAGGGTTTATGCCTTGGTATGCGGCGTACGGTATACGATACCATATGTGAGTGCATTCTAGTCTCTATTTCAAAAACGGTTAATTCTACAGAAAATTGCAAGAGACCTTTTTTGTAGACAATTTTACGACGAACAACTTTTATGAAACCATTATTGACCTCTGAGCAATAGATCGCGAGATATTTGCGAAAAACTGATTTTCGTGACGTTTGGACCCCTATAACTTTTTTAGCCGGCACGATATCAATGTCGATTTTTCACATCATCATTACAATATCATAATAAAGGTGTATACAAAAATTCAGCTCACTAGGAATTATTCCGCAGATCGTGGATCAAAATTGCTAAAATTACTGGACTATGATCCCAGCGCATTTTTGATAATGTTAATACATAATTTGTATCTCGACATTCAAAGACTTATGGAGCAATTACTAAGTGGTTGTCTTTGCATTGAGTTGTCTTTCTAGAAGCTAAGGAGTGTTTGCTTGTTTGCCAAGTTGCTGATATCACTGTTTGTTTAAAAAAATAATTACAAAGGATTGTTTTTTTATATTTTCAGGTCCACCCCAGTCACAAAGTAATGTACATGTCGTTTGGAGGCATGGAAGTACCACACAAAGTGTACGAAGTTTTATGTACGGTGTAATCCAGTTATATCATAAGTACTTAACAATCTTGTACTTTTATACCACTCTTTTGCAAAAATCTTTATTGCCAATACTGGGTTATGCATTGTTTTTTATAATGTCGTTGTTTACCTATATACCGTAATGTTATTATTCTATTGATCTGAAATCATGTACCTATTTGTATAATTCTAAACAAAATATTTTGTAGCAATTTATTGATCTGGTTAAAGTAAATTGTTGTTATAATATTGTTTTATCATTATTCATTTACTTTTATTCGAATAAGTTTCCTTGACATTATGGAACTGCTGTGTGGTTATAAACCCTATATTAAAAAGGTATGGTATAAGTTGTTCTAACGATAATATAACTTAAAGTATTAAGCATACTTTATGAGGCCACGTAGGATGCAGCTGCAAATTAAAAGGCATAATAAAATATTCTCATTTCACATTTATTAATATTTTTTATCAAACATCTAAGTACTTGAATAACTACAAGCTTATCGTCTAAAATATAGCACAGACTATAATCAAAACTTAAGTACTAGTTTACGTAAAGGAATAATACATAAATATACACCAAAATAGCCTTTGAACAAAAACATATAAATAGCAATTATAATATTTCTTCATTTAAAGGAACAATATTTGATAATGTTATAGCAAAAATGCTTTAATCATAAATAAAATAATGAATATCACAGCTCTTACAGGTTGATTAGGAATCTTTATTTTGTTTAATTTTAAAATTGATTTATAAATATACCTTAAATGAAATACAAATAAATTCGATTTATGGGTTCACTTCCCAATTTGCTTTTAAACTTATGATATCGATATTGAATATATTCAAATGCCACACAATCACTTTAAAGTGATGCATAATTTGATAGTGCTTGACTAACAAATGTCAAATTACATGTCAACTCTCAATAATAGTACAACTAGTGGTAACTTGCTCAATCACCGTCTTAGCTTTCATAAGGCTGAGTAAAGTCTTCTTAAATACATATGCGAAACATATGATGACATATATCTACTCACCATACAAGTTTTACATAGATAAAGCTATCTGTTAGATAACCAAACAGGAATTTGAAAGTGGTGAGGCCGCCCCATAATCTTGTCTTAAAGAGTCGATTTATAAAGTTAGAACGGTCTCCACCGACCAACAGTCGTCTACATCTCTGTATCATGTTGCAGATGCAGAATTACAGTATATAATATTTTAAAAACTATGTATAACAATAATTATCACTCATTACTTAGGACACTTTTAAGCTTAATCAACAGTGTTATAAAACTATCAAGCTTCTCAAAACAATCCGTATACTTATGACGGTTTCTTAAAATGGTTTGTCATTTGAATTTCCTTCCATAATAATATGTGTACGTATGTTTATAGAGCATACGTTACTGCGAGATCCTCAATCATTAAAAAGTTGGTAGTTTACTTCTTTAAGAAATGAACAAAAAGGGGTATCGGTATGCAAGCGCAAATATTATTTTAGTTGAAACATTTTCTATAGCTTCTTACATTTGAGAATTTTGACAGTTTGTATAACTTGTTCCTAAAATTCTATGACAAAGCCTACATTTTATAATTTACTAGTACACAGCATACTCTCGGTCAAGCCCATTTCTATCTGTGATTGTTTTACGCTATCTACATTATTTTCTGTTGCGTGGTTCACATCGTTATCGACTTTCTTCTTATCCTCAGATTCAAATGCTTTATTTTCAACACCAAGTTTTTCTGATTTAGTCTCTTCCTTGGTTTCTTTGTTATTCATTTCAGGATTTTGAGATTGACTATGTTTCTTATTTGCCAAATACAACCATCTGAAACAAAATATTATTATTATAAGATATATATTATTTACTCTATGTTCTGCTGCAGGTTTGCAGGCTGCTATTTTTAAGATAACATTATTGGTACAATTGTGGATGTTGGCTCAGACACATCGGTTCCCGACATTGGTGATAACAAAACGAATCTCTATGTTGTGTTCAAAAAATTCACACAAATACTTTCCAACTCGGATTAGAACATACATCACATATTTAAAATTTACAAACCATCATAACAAATATGTATTTACTGCAAAGAACTTAACAACAGTTATGAGCACTTTATTCATAGCTTTGACGGGTCCATCAGTCTAGTGGTCAGTGACCGAAAACCTGGCTGCAAAACCAAGGGTCGCAGGTTCGAATCCCGCTAGGGGAAAATGTTTGTATGATGAACGTCGGCATTTGTACTCGAGTCATGGATGTTTATAAGTATGTCTATCCGTTCGCTAGCATCCATAGTTAATTGGTGTGTTAGTCCTAAGAATGTATTAATTTATTATTTATTAGCTTGGACATTACTCACAAGAATATCACCACAGCGGGGACAGTAAGGCCTCCTCCGAGCAAGAAGAATGCTCCAGGGAAGGTCTTGATGGTAGCTGTATATAGCGTGGTGTACATCGGCGCGTAGACCAGCGGCATCATAGCCTCAGCTACGCCGAAGAACGAGTTAACTTTACCTGAAAAGAGGTAAATTAAACCTTGTTTTACTTTTAATATATTTTGATTCCTTTTAGTTTGGGTCATTTCGAGTTGAACTAAAAAAACATATCCAATGTTTTTCTCGTTAGATTTAATGAGATAACTGGCAACTAATATTTTTGTTTTTTTCTTTACTTGTATAAAAGTATCATTTGTTGAACCGCGTCGTAACAAGTATTGCAAAAACGTTTATTGCATACAAGAAAAACTCCCAATGTAGATGAATAAAATCTGAATTTTTGCGCAATATTTAAATTGTGCCATACTAGAATTATTACACACTCGTACAAACGGTGTGAGTACCTATTTAAGTAATTTTATACTCACCAAGTTCATCCTTATCGACCAACTTCGACACCATAGATCTCATCGCAATGAAGGACGTGCCGTTGAAAATCTCGATCAATGGTGCTGCAAAAACAAGCTAACATAAGAAACTGACTCCATCCAACTTAAATATTTGTCTAAAAACATTAGTACCTATGTATATGTGCCACGTCTTAGTAGCGAAGGCATACATGAATCCGGATAGGATCTTGCTAGTGCATGATATAACACCAATTATCGCATCATCGAACTTTAGAAGGTGACTGAATACTCCGACAGAGAACAGGGTTCCTGGAAGCAAATAAGAAAAAATAAGGACTTATCATTTGAAATCCGTCAACATACTACAACAAAAGTAGATGATGAACTATTGATATTCAATTGGCTACTAAAAGTAATTGGTTCCATTCTCAGCTTGGTCAGATAGACAATCAAAATATGCGGGGAATTAAATAGTTAAAATGTATTTATAATTAACCAAAAAGATAACCAGCATATGCATACTAAAGAGGTCTGTTTAGACAATAATTTCTAAGTGAAAACAAATGTCAATTGAACTACAGCCAAACTAATCGTGGAACTTTACCCGCACATATAGGCATTTGCTATGAAACTTACAGAAAATACAACGCTAAATTGCATTGGGCATTTACGGCTTATAATTACCAACTAAAGAAGTGCACATGGCGTATGTAGAGAACATGCTAAAGTCGACTTCATTCCAGTTGAATCTGTACCTGGTGAATAAGTACATCACCGACATTTCACCTGGAAAAAGAAAGAAAACTATTTAAAGAGAGAAACGTTGAAAAATTTACTTAAACAAGTGCGCTGTAGTAGTTGCAAGAAAAATCTTTATTAACTAATCCGTTCAAAAGTTATTTTATCCTGAGTACTCCATTTTAAATTCTGAGACGAAATAAGACTCAAAACGAAATTTAACTCAAGGAAATAGGTTCATCATTACTTTGACGTTCATCAATAAAACAAAATGTTACGCAGTGGTTATTGATTTACTAACTGCGTATTCATACCTGTGAAAGTGAAATTTGTCGCCGAGAAAGTTGTGAGGTAACAAACACATAACAGTTATCGATGCAAATGCAATGCCAAGGGTTAGAAATTGTGACTTATGGTTTTAGTTCCATAAAAAACCGGCCAAGAGCGTGTCGGACACGCCCATGAAAGGGTTCCGTAGCTAAAAGATGGTCCGACCGCTTAAGACACCATTTAGTAAGGGCAACTGCACGTCATAAGTTGTTCGAGTTATATAAAAATAACTATGTTTGATACAGAGTTCGCTATAGTTTTCGTTGAAAGTACTTACTTGGAGGTATACAGGACATTTTTTTCAGAATTATTGTAATAGTATTTCAAAAGTTAACGGGGGGGGGACGCTCTAATTTTAACTTTGTATTAATATATCTCGAGACTGGGGTGTTTGATCCACATGGTTACAAGGCAAGTTTTATTGTATTTAAAAATATCTTTTTAACGATACCCCACACGATGGGGTAAGTCGATTTTTTTTTTCGAATTTACTTTTCGCTTTATGGGAGGGGGGGTAAAAATAATTATTTTTCGATTATTTTAAAAATCAATTCTTGAATTATCACTATACATCTCTCCACCAATTTTCGTGGCAATCGGTTCAGAAACGGCGGAGAACGAGCCAGGACAGACAGACAGACAGACAGACATGACGAAACTATAAGGGTTCCGTTTTTTGCCATTTGGCTACGGAACCCTAAAAATGACAGTGTCCTCCTAGGAGCTACGTACCCTTTATTATTAACCGACTACACGGGATATATGAATTATCGATATTTCTATAGTACAAGCTTAAGCTGCTTACAGATACAACATAGCGAACCATAGTTTCAAAACACGATAGGACAAAAATCTTGCATAAATCTTGCGCAAGACCATTATATTCACGCTTTCCGAGATTATCTGCTCATTATAACGATACCTTAAATCTCAAATGGCGTAAGCGCCAAATTGGTCAAAATGACTTTTGAATGCAGTTTTATTCAGTTTTTTTTTCTCTATCGATCTGTATATTTAAAATCCTGAAATTCGCAAAAAAATGGTCATTACGACCCGATGTTTTTTATAGATTTGAACACTTTTTATAAGGTAAAGAGGTCGTAAGCAGCTATAAATTTAATGCATGAACAACGTCAGGGCGTAACGAGATATTTTAATACATTAATATGGCGTATCACACATAGCCAAATTTATTTGGTGGTTACGCCCTTAGAAATTATTGAAAAGTGAAGAAAAAAGTAAAAACACAAGGGGGTAAGGGACATTATTTTTCGGTTTCGGCGTTTACACCACACACAATTTTTATTATTGAAAGGCGTTTACACCCTATAAAAACACGATTTTTTTGAGATTAAGGTCGTATCTCCCATAAATTCATAAAAAAAATACAAAATAAGGGGTATTTTCTTCATCTTTTATTGAATTTGGTACATTAAACGGATAAGAGGATTTTAGGAAACAAAATAAAATCTAAAAAAAGCCAAGGCCGAGAGAATAAGAAGGCCTAATTCGATTAAGCAGTGTAGTGGTAGAAAAACGACCCTTATTCTTAGCAACAATGTTTCTACTTATATTAATATAATATTTACGTAATAATCAACTTTAAAATTCAATTAAAGTCCTAATGGAGTTAGAAAAGATAACAAAAATTGTATTAATTTAAGAATCAATGAATCAAGTAGCTACGTTCAAAAAGTAAGAGATTTTAGAAAGCCTTAATTTAAAATAATCAGTCAAAAAATTAAATTGAAACTATCAAAAACAATCAAACATAAAAAAACAGTATTTTTCTGTGTCTGTAACTCCGTCCTCTATACCAGTGCCTGGTATACATCTGGCACATCTTCTGCTGTTGGTAATCGCGGGTGATATTCTTCATGATATGTTTTTGGGATAATGCCGTCTGTGCACAATTTTAATAATAATTTAGTATTTATTTATAAATAAATAAATACTGTCGAAGGTCATCCGATGACCTCACCCAAAAAGGTCAAGGTCGAGGTTGACTTTTTATCTGCATTAATAATTTAGGAAATCAGAGTGAGCTGATACAATGACATTATAAGGTCGTGGTGTCTTTCTTGCTGATGAAAAGTATGTCGGCCATTGCGATGGGAGGTAAGAGCCCATCGCAATGGTCGTGGCGTAGCTACTTGATTCATTGATTCTTAAATTAATACAATTTTTGTAATCTTTTCTAACTCCATTAGGACTTGAATTGAATTTTAAAGTTGATTATTACGTAAATATTATATTAATATAAGTAGAGTTGCTAAAAAAGGTCGTTTTTCTACAACTACACTGCTTAATCGAATTAGGCCTTCTTATTATCTCGGCCTTGGCTTTTTTTAGATTTTATTTTGTTTCCTAAAATCCTCTTACCCGTTTAATGTACCTAATTCAATAAAAGAAGTAGAAAATACCCCTTATTTTGTATTTTTTTATGAATTTAATGGGAGATACGACCTTAATCTCAAAAAAATCGTGTTTTTTATAGGGTGTAAACGCCTTTTTGTCATATTTTCAGAAGTCGTAACCGACTTCTATTTTTTAAAATATAAGATTTAGGTGCAAATAGTTCTAACTGAAGCCTTCATCTCAAAATTCTAAGAAATTTGATGTATAAAACATTTTTATAGTATTAAAATATATAAAGTTATGATTTAAACAAATATATTTTTTTTGTTTTTTTGCTCTCCTGAAAAGTTGTGTTTTGGTGGTTACGCCATTTGAGATTTAAGGTATCGATAATAAACCTCTAGTTAAATAATAATTAAGAACAGTCTCTTAACTGTGCTAAGTTTCATTCACGTTTGAGGTTAAGTTTTGAATTTGAAAAGTATAGTTGTCTCTGACGAAGTTCTAGAAAGTAAACTTACCATAGATGGGTCCGATGACAACGCAAAGCACAACTACTAGCATGATGACCCTCAGTCGGCGATTGTTCGGGCCTTGCTTGAACGCGACCATCAGAGTTTCCTTCACGTACCGAATGTCGAAGAAAGTGCGCAGCCAATCGCAGCAATTCTTGGACGGTTTCTGAAAAGAAAGCAAGTTTTTGAATGAATTTGAATAGTAAGAGAAAACGAATACATAGAGTGGGACCAACAAGCAAAATTCTACTTATAACACTACTCATAGACACTCATTACGCTTTAGAGTCTAATATTGCGTAATTAAGAGGTACCAGATTCTCCCTGTTCCTTCCAGTGACAAGGCTTTATGTTTTGATCAATAGAAAAAAAATTAACTCTTCAATAATTCAAGTCTCAAATACATAGTTTTGCAAGGCTATGATCAATTTTACTCTAGTATATTGTGCTTGCATTGCACATAAACATTCCTCGTGAATTATTCTGCTTCTAGAAAAAAACCTTATCATAATCCGTGGCATTTAAAGATCTAAGCAATTATACTGACCGACAGAGACATGGGAAGTGAAGTCAATTTATACTGCGTACGATGGGTACCACTAATATTGTGATTTATAACTTATACGTTAAAGACAAAAACATATTAAATATACTGTTACTGAATTTATTTTGTCTAGTATATTGATACTAGTAAACAATTTCCGCATAAAGACATTGACAACTGACGTCTACGTAATGTAATACCTATAATAACAATGAACATTGTTTTGTTTAAATATCACAATATTTATTTATAATGTATTTAATAAGATCAGTAAGTATATAACCAAGCTTTTGTCAATTCAGGATCACCCCAGGCAATGGCCGCGGATAAAACCGGGAGAAGCGCTAAGATGCTGATGATGATCTTAATGAATTATTCCACCATTATTGTTATGCTTAAAATCTTCCGCTAATTATCTTTATTCTGGAAAAACGAATCTGACAACTACTTCCGTTAGGCTGTTTTAAATACTTAGAGTAAAACAGGCTGTTGATCAAATAAATAAGTGTTCATAAAAAAAATATGTCACAATAAAATTAAACATAGAGGGATTCACATATTACTTTACGACCATAGAAGAACAGGAAACGTTACCTAATCAACTAATGTTAAACACTAAAAACTTTTTACTCCAGTAAAAAACAAAACAAACGAATGTAATTCCCGTACTTAAATCATTTTTTGCTGACGAATGCTTGTCAAGCCAATTGCGATTTCATCACGCTAAGCTGCAAAAAAGTGCAAAACAAAGTTTGAGGTGTGTGGTTGCTCACATTATGTACATATTATATACATATCATTTGACGGGCCCGTTGGTCTAGAGTTGAGAGACCCTGGCTACAAAACCGAGGGTCGCGGGTTCGAATCCCGCTAGGGGCAAATGTTTGTGTGATGAACAACGGCATTTGTACTCGAGTCATGGATGTTTATAAAAGTGTATAAAAGTGTCTCCGTTCCCTAGCATCCATAGTGTTCTATGGATTTCGAGCTTAGTTTTGGGCTAGGCAATTGGTGGTATAGTCCCATGAATATATTTAAGAATTTATTTTATTTATATCATAGCTTTGTGATAAGATACAAACGATCATGAGAAAGATAATATCCGTATTTAGAATCGCCAAATACAAAAATGAAGTTTAATTGTTGATCACAATCTTTGCAAACATCATGTCTAATTAATAAACTGTCAGAAAAACATTTCAGTGCATAATAAGACCCATACCAAATATTAATTAAAGTTCAAAAGTGATTGTTTCACTTTCATGTTCCGTCAATATTGGGAATCGAACCTCAAGGCCCTTCCTCTCAACCGTGTGACACCGATCTAGGTCAGGTTTACGGCCTTTTCATTTAGACACGCTCAAATTACAGCCATCGACCAGGTTTAATCATTGAACTTGACAATCATTACATAATGAAGACAGCCGCCATCTTTTTTTACTTTTTTCTCTTTTAATAAAATATGGCTTTTGTTTTATTGCTTTTTTGTGATAGGCCTGATTTGTTCTTGTTACTCTAATTTAATTTTCCTTCTTTTTTGTAACTGTTGTTGATTGTTATTGTATCCGGATTGTAAATAAAGATGAGGTCATCAGCGATGTGCTTGGTAGGTTTTAACTATCGTTAAAGAAATGGGCGACTACCATTTCATAATTTTTAATCTTGTTTTGTAGAAATGTATTTCTACTCTCTCGACTTTCTTGAATTCTTGTTTATTTAACAATATTTCCGTTACAAATTCTGCTACAGTTACTATGATAGGAATAAGAAAATATGGAGAGCTAAAGGGGCAGAACTAGAAACTGACCTTTGACGTATGATGAGTATTTATAATTGTTTATTAAGTAGGAAGTAACTGCTTTATTATATTATAAACAAGACCAAGAGTTTATATTGTGTATTTTTCCGCGAAAAATGTCAATGAGAGCATCATTGCGTGAGCGGTTACCACACACTCGTAATTATTGTTATTATCTAGTATGCTAGATATTATTCTCAACATTAACGGGATAAATTATTTTGTGATATAATTTACGTGACTTATACAAAAAAGTTTTCAAGTCACTAAAAACTAAAATTTTGAAACAATACGCAACTCAAACATGTCTTGTTCGTGTTGTGTCTTTTAACCCACAAGTATTTGGTGAATAATTATAATTATAATTATTATAATTATAATAATAAATAAATAATATTAATTTTTAAATTAATAAACAATTCTTGGATCTGACATATTGTGATATGGGATTAGTTACAACGAAACCGATATGTTGAAAAATCACAAACCCGAGCTGACTACCCAAACGGCGCTGTAACTAAACCCCCAGATCAATGTTAGTTGAAAATATTGATTACATTTAATTTAACTACTCTGTATGCAGCTTGTTACTGATTCTTCTGTATCGCATACAATCACTTATGATGCCGACCTGTTACGTAACATTTACATTCAATGACACAAAGCTAAAGATCAGTGAAGGGAGGCTGCAGCTACGGTTAATGCTAACTGTTTGTTACTTATATTATTTAACGGAACGTAACGCGATATTTATTATAAGTATAGTATGTGTATACTACGTACTTGCCGTTTTTCCTGCGTTACAGCAACCGTGGTCGAAAGCGAACCCAGTAACGCAGCCGAAACGTCAAGCAGTAAGTGGTAGACATGTTACGGCTACGCCTAGTTTCAGCTGGCTACAACTAGGTGCAGTGGGTACAACTAGGAGCCTTCTCTGTCTCTCTTCGTGGTTATTATTTTTTTAATATTATACAACATAATTACGAGTATAAATCCTGTTTCTGACTGGTATGGTTTATGGCTTGTCTACGTTAAGTTATCTTATCTACCGGGGTGAGCAGTGAGCTGCACCTAGATGTAGCCGTCTAGAAATAGGTGTAGCCACACATCGGCTTATAGCCGTAACATACATATTCTACGTAATTAAAAACGCGTTAAGTCCTGTTAAATAATATAGGTGTTAATGCAATGCGAAAGTCTAACACCTTTATATAACTGTACGTTAATTTCAGTTAGAGATGTATAGTAATAACACGTGATTGTCGATTGATTCGGGTCTATACCACTATCTTTGCTCTTATTATACTAGCGACTTTACACCATTAGTAAAATAATACAAAGTATCCCTTAAATTACCTTCGTTACCATCGGTGTAAAATTAATAGAAGCCATACTAGGCACCTTATTATAATTATTTTTAAAGATTAGTATTTTAGAGTACTACCTAATCATGTTATGTCTGTTATGTAATAAAATTTGAAGTGTTTTATTAGTATACTAGCGGGCGCCCGCGACTTCGTCCGCGTGGATTTTTATTTCTTTATCACCTATTTTCCCGTTAAAAGTGGATTTTTCATATAAATCTTTAAAAGGGGATGCCTATACGACATATGAATGCAAAGTTTCAGCCCGATCGGTTAAAAAATGACAAAGTTTCATACTAAAGTTCATCCCCTATTTTACCCCCTTTGGGGTTAGAATTTATCAATCTCATTAATTAGGCGATGCCTACGTCGTAGCAGCTTTATGAATGCAAAGTCTCAAGCCGATCGGTTAAAAAATGACAAAGTTTCATACTACCGCTCATCCCCTATTTTACCCCCTTGGGGGTTGAATTAATCAAAATCCTTTCTTAGCGGATGCCTACGTCATAACATCTACCTGCATACAAAATTTCAGCCCGATCCGTCCAGTGGTTTGGGCTGTGCGTTGATAGATCACTATGTCAATCAGTCAGTCACCTTTGAGTTTTATAGATATAGATGATATATTTTATATTTTTTTCTTTTAATGCCTTAGTCGTGATGTGAGCCATTAAAAGTCGTGATAGGTATCGGTTGCGTCGAATCATGTTCATAAATAAACCCTCAGTCTGGAAAATCTACTGCACACTCATTTCATTAATTCGGATTTGTTTCTATCAAATGCATTGGGATTGCATGATTGGTTTTTTCTCAGCTAATCCTCGTAATAACATTTATTTTTTGATGAGAAGGAAGACTTGGAATAACTATTGTATTCTAAGCTTATTACGCAAGTACTTAATATTGAAAATACAAATTTTCTTTTCATTGATCATAATCATTTAAAATAACATCAAGTACAATTCCAAACAATACCCATGTCTAAATACAAGTTCATCAAACTCACTACAAACTGCGCTAACAGACTTATAAATACAATATTAATTACAACAAACATTGTCCAGAAATATCCCTAACAGTACTTCTTTAGACTTATCTTAGTACTTACAGTTGCATCATTGGTGATTAATAATTAATAATAATCAATAAACATTGTCCAGAAATAATCCAGACAGAACTTCTTTAGACTTATTTGAGTACTTACAGATGTATCATTGGTGATTAGCAAGGTACGAATTGGACCGTAACTGTCACCTTATCGATCCAGTAAACGCTCTAAAGACAGGCTCTTGTTTAATCCAATGAACCGTTTCATTTATAATAATATCTTCTTCAAGGTGTCACCTTTATGCATAATTTAGCGCTTTACTTCAAAGCCTTCCAATTAGCATCAATAAAATACACTAGGTCTTTCAACGCAACAATTTGCGATTGAGGACCACTGCCTTTATTATTTTATCTACTATATTATTTTTACAAACGTTGAACACACATGGATTCGCCCTTTAAAATTCTGGTCATGACCTGAACACATTTTCGCTATATAAGTAGCCTCACGAGCTTTTAAATATGGATGAAAACTGAACAGATCCACAAGCAATTATTGTTTATTTTAACTAACGCTAACATCAATCAATGTATGATTATCATATTACCTACACGATTATGGAAATTAGTAGTTTTTACTCACCGTGTTTAAGTCAGTTCTCTTGACTTCTTTGATCCTATAAAATCCATAGAAGAAGCTGAGAATATACAGGGACGCACTGATAGAGAAGACACCGTATAAGCCGATCTTTCTCACTAGTATACCACTGAGCGCGGCTCCTACAGGCACTCCTAAGGAGTAGAACAAGTTCACAACACCTATCCGTAACGTCCTTTGCTCCTCAGTAGTAACGTCGGCGATGTAACTAAACACTCCCATGAACATTGTGAACCAGCCACCAGTCAATGCTGGAAATATTGCTTCAGTCACTGCAGCTACTTCAACTGGCAGTTGGTGGAAGAAGTACGTATTGACAATCAACCCGATACTGGTCAGGAACTCTCCAACAATGGGAAGGAGCATACAGAATTTGCGCTGTCCTACTCTGTCACTGTACGCTCCGAGGAATATCAGTATACCACATGGCAAGAATGATTGTAGCACCGTTTTCCACCCAGCTACGGATGCAACCAACGTCTGTACGGCTTCTTCTTCGGCGGTGAAATTTGCAGTATCTCTTCTCGTTAACGCATCGCAGACGTGGTGATCAAACCCTAGGTTTACTCTACAAGCCTTTTCCAAATACAAGTTCTGCGTCGCAAGCGCAGAAAGTACTGACGGCATCACGTAACACGCTAGGATCGGCTCCACTGTTATCATTGACATCATCTTCCTCGTCTTCTGGAAGAAGTCCAACCCTTTCCAGTCATCTTCTATAATCTTCTCAGGCACCTTTTCTGGTATTGGACTCATTTTTTCTTTTCTAAAACTATTTTTAATTACATTGGTTCCGTTTAAGTCATTGCCATTATAAATGTTGTCGTGTGTTTTGTTGTTGTCTAAATTATACGAATCAGCCTTCATAACTGCTACCTGAAACAAAAATTACATTTATTTATTCGTTTGTACTTTGTCATACTACGCACACAAGTGTTAAATTCTATGAGTTTCGTGAAAGGATTTGCGTTTGTTCAAACATTTAATAATTTCTTGGAGGAAATTGACGTCATAATTATGAGCTTATGAACAAATAGTTATTGTTCACATTCACAATCCATATATTTGATGTCTTGGGAGACAACGAATAGTGTCATTTGATTGTCATAACAAACACGTACTTAGTCACACAATATAGATAAGTAAAAAAATCTTTTTGAAATGTGTCATTTTTAGCCACACTAAGATACTATTATCTTATTTTACTGAGGAAGTGAATCATCATGTAGAAATATTACTTTGCACTCTACAAAAAATACAATCTGCAGCTTTTGCTCAGACAAATATTAAAGTAAATTATTTTTGTAACGTTATTCTTGTTTACATGTTAGGATTGGATTCTAGGCACATTGGAGTCATAAGGTCGAGTTAAAATTTCATACATAATTTAACAGGAAACTGTTATATATAAACAGTTTCCTTCTTATAACTTAAAGTAATTCTAAACTCAACTTTAAATTTTATTTTATTGACTAAACGATATTTTTACTAAACGCAATGTCGTAATTTCAACAACATTGTTACCTACACCTGTGTTTATCTTAATGTATGTCGAACTTTACCTATATAGTTATGCCACTTTGAAAGTTTGCTTTGAACCTTCAAACCAATTATAAATAATATTTTGGAGGAAGTTCTTATAAATCTACAGAAAAGTGGGCGTATGTACATAAATGCATAGAAATGTAAAATATTGTAATCTATCACCGATAACTTCCGTGCAAACACGGGTCGGGTCGCTAGTACCGTCATGAATGATAGTCTCGCTATCATACACACAGTATTGTTGTATCCGCGTGCCTTTCAGTGTAAACTTCATATTTCGCTCAATGGGCTTTTGTACCTTTGATTGGTAAATGCAGTACACACCGGACGCTGTAATCATTCCATGATTGCCTACGTACGTACTTAACGTAATAGTCGCCGGCTGTTAGACGGAATTAACTTTACCTAGACACAATGGTTTAACGTTGTTTCTCAGTAGGAACACACTGAGCGGAAAAAACGCGGGTGAATTTACGTCCTTATTTTTTGGAAGACTAGCGGCCCGGGACGTGCTTCGCTACATGTGGAAAATGAAGAACCACTCGACCAACTTTGTGCAAACTTCTCATAAAACATCTACTTAATAGTCCGAACAAACCCTGAAAATTTGGTTTGGATAGGTGAGGCTGTTCTTGAGTAAATGTCAACGAAAATGCCACTTATTTTTACATATTGAGATGACAGATTAGACACATTTTGCGGAAATTATGTCGCGTAATTCTGTATAGAAAATACATTTCCGCCGAACTTCGGTTGCGTTATCTCAGCGTAGTGTGTTCGTACACTAAGTCACGGAAAATTGTTTCTTTTTATTCTTTTTATTACGCTGTAGCAGTTACAGATGAGAATTTAATCTGCATTTTAAACACTGTCCGACAAACGTTTGTCACATGAGTAAGGCAGGACTCGAAATGTAGATTGGACACGGATTCTGAAATACGTATGTACCACGGTCATCAGAAATTAATTTAACGCTAAAATTCATTGTTTAATAGGAATAAATTGCAGATGTTCTGTACATTAGTAAGCAAAATATTCTGTGAACAGTTCGTGACTCTATCTTTACTTATAACAAATTTTAAAGTCTGCAATATTCTTACAAAATTATCTCAAGCAATAGATTATTTTGCAATTTGAGCTCATCGAGGTACACTTGTTTATTTAAGAAATACTAAAAAAATATTGTTAATCATTAATCACATACATTTTACATCAGGGCTTTGTTGACTGGCTTTCCATTTTACAGCTGAGTATATAACTATACAAAGAGTAGCAAGGAAATTGAAAAGAAAACATTCCGATAACATTTATGGTTTGCTTCGATAACATTCTACGCATTTTGGTTAGACTTTCTTTGGCTTCCATTTAAGCCATCTAGATATAATTTTGCTATATATGTCTAAACAAATCCATTTTTTTCCGAAAGTATTGCCAATCTTTGACGACTCGCTTGGTGTAATGGTCAAGTTGTTGCCTATTACGCAAGAGGTCGCGGGTTCGATCCCCGCACAGGACAAACATTTGTGTGCATGAACATGTCTGTTTGTCCTGGTCTGGGTGTTATATGTATCTATTTAAGTATATTTGTAATACCACTGTTGATTCTGATGTCTGTAACACAAGTGCTGAAGCTACTTAACACAGGGTCAGATCAATGTATGTGATGTTGTGAAATATTTATTTATTTATTATTTATTATTAATCTTTCATAACTAGTCGGCATGTATCTTTTTCTACCGCATCAAATTAATTAAAACAAAGTCAATAGGGGGAGGGGAGCAATACCAAACTGTTGGTTTCAAAATGTGTTCACAATTTAATTCAAACCTTCCACAATTAATCGTTTCCTCTTGATCGAACTAACCTGAACCACGTGAATGACAATGCCTAGACATTATCTGGCCAGACACAATGCTGTGATGATTCCGGTTACACCCAGCCAATGGTGTTAAGGTTGTCAAAAACATAACCCTGGTATTATAGACAGTTTGTTTTTACTTCAGTGTAATGTAAAACGCAAGTTTATATATTTTCCTGTTCATTCAATGAATTTTCCACTACAGGGCATTGTAAAACAGGCCAACTCTGCTAAGGGATATCACATGTAGGCTTTACCTACTTGGTTCATGGTGTCATTTTCGCGTCTAACCTCAAATCAAATCAATACCATTAATTGCCTCTCAGCGCTCAGGTAACAAATAGCTATCATATCAACCAGCAAATTTTGTTCAGGACCTATTGCCACCTTTGTTAGGAAATCATGTTTGTAACGAAAACATGATTTCAAATGAGGCCTTTGCCCTGCAGTGGGACATTTATAGGCTCATAATACTACTACTACTATTGCCAACTTACGTAGTAGAAGAAAACGGTTCTATCTCAAACCCTGCGGAAGTAATTTAAATTTTTTATGTTCGTTTAAATGCTTCATTTTCCTCCTTCTGCCTTTATAACATAATACAAGTTTAAATAACAAACATACTGGCATCCTTAACAGGCAGACACGCGCTTGTGAACGACATTGCCACAAAGAGCGACACTAAAAAGCAACGCAGTGTCATCACGCCGACCTCGGCACAACTGATTCCGCGTTTCGGATCAGGGTCAGCACTTGCATGCCGAAGTTCTGTCTGTACATAAGATTTGCACTGACAACATTAGTACCCATAGATTTGAATCGTTAGATATGCCCTCACCATACTTCGATCTGCTCGGAAGTTGACACTAAAATTTGAAGCGACGGTCACTTCCGTGACAGCACCTTACGACGTTAAAAGTAAAGTAAAGTATCAGCCTATTAATGTCCCACAGCAGGGCAAAGGCCTCCATCATTTGAAATCATGTTTTCGTTACAAATATTCGTTTTGGCTGAATCACCACGCTTGCCAAATGCGGGTTGGTGGTCACAAACCCGGGCTGTGTTCAGAAAAATCGACAGAAATTTTTCCCGACCGAGGACATCGAGATCACGGCCTGGTACTTAAACCACTAGACCTTACCTTATGACGTACTTCGTGTCAAACAAAATTGTTATGTAAGAAGTAATTGATCAGCATATCCTTGAGAGCTAAATTTTACCCCAGCTTCTTTTACTACATTCTGACATGACTAGAGAGTGAAATAGGTAGGTTAACGTTAAGGTCTCAGATGCTGAATCAGGGTCAGCACTTAAGAGGATTTGCACTCACGACTACATTAGTACCACTTGGTAACTTGACACCGGTTTTTTACCCCCACTTCTTTGGCTTATTCTCTACATCGTGCTAGTTCAACTATGACAAATAGTAGTTCTGGGCTCAGTTTGTCCCGGAAGTCTACTATTTCTACTATCAAATCAGTGCTACTATCTACTTCGAAAGGGATGTAGCCTGAATGGGTTCCGCACAGTCTAAGTATGTGTTATGAAAGGCCGGCCTAAAACAGTGCTTTGTTGTTCCCGTTGTTTTTTTATGTTGTAAGTTTACAAACGAGCAGGTGGTTCACCTAATGGAAAGTGATCACCACTGCCCATGAACATCAACAGCCGCTCTAGTCGCAGATGCGTTGCTGCCTTTAAGACCCCATAACCTCCCCAATTGAGCTCTGTAAACCTTACTCACCAGCAGAAACATAGCACAAGGGTTACGAAGTGCAACTTCACTTTGGTCTTCTGTAAGGTGGAGGAAGTTCCCCGCACTAGCGACTCATTAAAGTAAAAGCTCCAATAAGCTCTTCGAAGCAACTCCATGACTGAGGGATAGGAGTAGCATTCCTCTGAGTTTTATCATTCACTATACTTTTTTTTTTTTGGAGGGGAATGCATTGACGCACCATGTCGCCGCGGGCTAGCTAAGCCCGCGACCGTGTGTGGGGCTCGGGCGCACAAAATAAGCGCCCACTACCCACTAAACCCCTCCAGTTTCCCCTTTTGCTCGCATCAGGACGGGTCGCTGCCAGCCGCCCTATACTGCGGTCACCAAACCACGCGTTGGCTTCGGAAATCCCCACTTAGGGGAGGCCTAAATCCTGTATTCGACTGTAACAGGTTAATAATGATGATTAAAGTGCGATAAGTAGCTTCTTTTGCAGATGTCCATGAACTAATGAGATAATCACTTACTGTTATGATTGTTCACCTTCTCTAATACAAATAAGTTAAAGTATCAGCCTATTGATGTCCCACTGCCGGGCAAAGGCCTCCATCGTTTTCGTTACAAATATGGGTTTTTGCTTACATCATTGATACACTCAAGTAGCTTGGTTCTATACGAAGATAAAAACCGGTGTATTACGATAACTCTTAGTTTAGATGAACAATGCGTCGCAAAATAATATTGCACTTTGTTTTAGTATTCCAACCAATGTTTTGGCATAGCGGTGCATTAGCGGTTATTATCCTACGAGCGAAACTAAATGGTGGCCTTGTCACAGATATTTTAAAATTGCAACATCGTCTGAGATTAAAGATATCATAGATTACTTTATGACATAATAGCAACCACTACAGACGTAATAAACTGTAATCAAAGTCATTATAGTACTCTTATTGAGGGTCATCTTAAATAATCTTAATTCAACTTTCAATTATTTTGGGCAGTTCGAAAATTTTCGGTAAAGAAAAAACCCCATGGGGAAAGCTGGAAACTAAGAGCTATGAGTGAGATGGAGAAGGCATTGACCACTCCAATTCCAAGGGGAATCTTTTTTTTTATGTCTGGGACGGCAAACGAGCTAGCGGGTTGCCTGATGGTAAGCAATCACCGCTGCCCATGGACATCTGCGACACCAGAGGTATCGTTGATGTGTTGCCGGCCTTAACCCCATACCCTCCCCAACTGAGCTCTGGCAACCTTACTCACCAGCAGAAACATAGCACAACAGTTACGAAGTGCTACTTCACTGCGGTCTTCTGTAAGGTGGAGGTACTTCCCCAGACGAGCGGCTCATTCGAGTGGAATTTCCACAAAGCTCTACCTCTCTTAAGTTATTCTCTTTACTTATTTGTTTCTATTTAAATTACATTCCATTTTTTTTAAACAAGCAGTTTTCCTATATTGCAGGTGTTCATTTGCTTCTCTGAATTGAACAGACAAAGAATCACTGTTTTGAAAACAATGTCACCGACGACTTTCGTATACAAAGTTTGACAACAAGTCTTTTGAGTTTGTAAACAACATGCAAAGGCATATAAGACTTGCAGTCTATTCAGACATTGGCTGAATGTTAATTATTTTTAGATCTTATTCGTTAAAGGACAAGGCTGTAGCATGCTGATTTGACGAATCGATCTTCCGTTCCAAATTGCATCCAATTATTTACCGATCATCTGTTGTCTCAATTGAATAATAATCCAATGGCGGAATTTGATAAAGGCAAGTTAAGTACTATGTTTTTCTAAACACTGGAGGTCGTTCGATTCCATTGATGGGCCATATTTAGGAAACCACTTGGAAATTTTAGAGCTATCTAACAGATGTTTTTTTTTTATGCGAGCTATAATAACATTTGGATCGCGAACCTTCCTTGGTCACATAAAACGATGATCATTTTTCTATCTATGATAGGTATGTACATACGTGAAAAAGATTAAAATATTAAATATAACACTAATGTTGTTTTGTGTGATTTGTAAACTAACGAAGATAGCAAAAAATTAATATTTTTTTAAATAAATTAAATAAAACTATTTGAACATTTCTTTTAGTTGATAGATATGAAGTGATATCATAACATCTAATGACTCATTAAACAATTATTTTAATTAAATAA
Source organism: Nomophila noctuella (assembly GCA_958496325.1). Taxonomy (NCBI): domain Eukaryota; kingdom Metazoa; phylum Arthropoda; class Insecta; order Lepidoptera; family Crambidae; genus Nomophila; species Nomophila noctuella. The sequence goes on along the minus strand of OY292491.1, from coordinate 3,389,361 downwards.
CAGCATGTGTAATATTCGTGAATACAAAGTGATTGTTACTTTTCAATGCACACTTTCCCGAACAAATCATAATATGAATTTACGTAAAACAAGTGTTCAATGAACAAACTACGTTCGAATAAATGTTTGCACAAATGAACATTATTCTAGAAATTACCAATAAGTGCCAGTTCTCATATTAATTTGACAAAATTCACTTTAGATCACTTAAAAGTTGAAATTAAAATCTAAATCGGACATAATAAAACAAACGTAATGAATTTCGACTTATGATGTACTGTACGTACAGCCATAAGCACCAAAATACATGTATACAAATTACATACACATCGACTCTTATGTCAAATCAGTAAAGTCCATATTTGAATGTGTTTGTATACACGTTGGTACTCATGACTGTACATATTATGTACATAATGATTTATGATATGCATTTATATAATAATGACGAACATTATCAACATGATCGGCATAAACACTTTATGCAATGAATTGAAACTGACATGAAGCCTTAAACTTTATATTTTGCTTATTAATATTTAATTATAAATAGACATAACAAGGTTTTTGGTAGTTAAAAAACGGTGCACACTGTTTGGTAAAAGCTAATTTCACTAAACTACTGCCGTTTAAATACGTTTGGAAAATAAAGATCAGTATCCGTACCCGTATCCGCGGATATAAACTTGTACCTATCCGGCACATCACTAATAGAAATATTATGAGCGATAATCACACATGGGAACTCTCGTATTCATGCCCTTAGCTAGAACGTCACTTAGTTCATTTTTACATCGACGGTAATACGACGAATAGTCTTATTCTAGGCATCATTAATACGGCATTAAATGCTGATGAAAAATGGTCAAAGAAACTTTAAGATCCCCTAAGGTGATTCTAATGTCACTTTATAGGGGCAAACCAGTATATCAATGGGGCAAACTTAATTTGTTTATGAAAAGTCAACAATGCATGTCTTCGTATTACGTAGGTACATGAATGTACAGATTATATAACAGGATTTTGTGGTTTTTGAAATCGCAAAAAGATTTGCGTTCTCAGTGTTTTTTCTCGGAAAACACATCCGTTTTTACTTAAACTATGTGCAAAACATACTGCAGTCGAAAAACATGTAAAAAGAATGTTCCAGAAATAATTATGTGCCTAAAGCAAGAATCAATAGCGTGAAGAGTATGATGCTGTTTTGTCGGATAAGAACTAAGGAATTTTGTAATTACAATGCTTTGAGAAAATATCCTTAAAAGTACTAATTAACGCTTGGACGGAGCTCAAACCTGTTGATGTTTTGCTTGTAAGTAAAGCTGGTGTACAAAAATTACTGACTTTTAAATCTAATATCAATTGGACTTCTACGTTAATCCCTTATAAATAATGTCTCATGTTACATTATGGTTTCGAGTTTGGTGTTGTTTTTATACATCGACTTACTGAATTGCCGAAGCTGCTGGCAGAAGGCTAGTTTACAATAAGCAATGACCTAAACGAGACTAACGGCGATATTTAGTGTGCCAGATTTTCTTTTAATCAAATTTGCATACATGAAGTCTACTTACTACTTTGAAGTTTGAAGTTTATTTAGTTTAGTCATCCTTAATATTTAAATAGAAACGCAAAAGACTTACTAAAATAAATAGGCTATTTAGAACGCGCAAGGTCCTCATTGAATGGCCCCCTGGCCTAAGCGTACGCTTTTCTCCATACCATAACGGTTCGAAACGCATGCCAATTGGAAAGCAGTCGCTGCCGCTATGAATAATTGCTTTGACAGGACCATTGTTCCAATGGTTAGAGACTTGTCAACAAGACCATTTAGTCCAGGAATTTTAGATTTTATCTGCGGAATAATTCCTAGTGAGCTGAATTTTTGTATACACCTTTATTATGATATTGTTATGATGATGTGAAAAATCGACACTGATATCGTGCCGGCTAAAAAAGTTATAGGGGTCCAAACGTCACGAAAATCAGTTTTTCGCAAATATCTTGCGATCTATTGCTCAGAGGTCAATAATGGTTTCGTAAAAGTTGTTCGTCGTAAAATTGTCTACAAAAAAGGTCTCTTGCATTTTTCTGTAGAATTAACCGTTTTTGAAATAGAGACTAGAACGCACTTACATATGGTATTGAATACCGTACGGCGCATACCAAGGCATAAACCCTATTGTTTGTTTTTTTCCCTTTTTTGTTTGTGTGTGTTTTTGTTAGTATAATGATCTACATATAGAAATATAAAGGACTTGTAATACTAGCACAGTCAGGAAAATAGGAATACCAACTATAAAAAACTAAGTGGCAATTTTTTTTGTCACTTTATAACTCAAGAACGGGCTCATCGATCCAAACCAAATTTTCAGGGTTTGTACAGACTATTTAGTATATGTTTTATGTGAAGTTTGAACAAAATCGGTTGCTTCACTTTATACGTAGCGAAGCACGTACCGGGCCGCTAGTAATGATATAGATGCAATGTGAATTTTAGCAATTTTGATCCACGATCTGCGAAAAAAATCCTAGTGGGCTGAATTTTTGTATACGCCTTTATTATGATATTGTGATGAACATATGAAAAATCGACATTGATATCGTGCCGGCTAAAAAAGTTATAGGGGTCCAAACGTCACTGGACATAGCATATCTATATCATTACTAGCGGCCCGGTACGTGCTTCGCTACGTATAAAGTGAACGACCGATTTTATTCAAACTTTACATAAAACATCTACTAAATAGTCTGTACAAACCAAGAAAATTTGGTTTGGATCGGTGAGCCCGTTCTTGAGTTATAAAGTGACAAAAAAAATTGCCACTTAGTTTTTTACAGTTGATATTCCTATTTTCCTGACTGTACTAGTATTACAAGTGCTTTATATTTCTATATGTAGGACATCATAGTAACAAAAAACACACAAACAAAAAAGGGAAAAAACAAACAATAGGGTTTATGCCTTGGTATGCGGCGTACGGTATACAATACCATATGTGAGTGCATTCTAGTCTATATTTCAAAAACGGTTAATTCTACCGAAAATTGCTAGAGACCTTTTTTGTAGACAATTTTACGACGAACAACTTTTACGAAACCACTATTGACCTCTGAGCAATAGGTCGCAAGATATTTGCGAAAAACTGATTTTCGTGACGTTTGGACCCCTATAACTTTTTTAGCCGGCACGATATCAGTGTCGATTTTTCACATCATCATTACAATATCATATTAAAGGTGTATGCAAAAATTCAGCTCACTAGGAATTATTCCGCAGATCGTGGATCAAAATTGCTAAAATTACTGGACTACATTGGCTACGTCTTCAAATTCCGCTTGGATGAAGTCTTTGTTTGGTAAACTTCGGCATTTGTATTCGAACCCTTTTTTTTTTTTTTTTTTTTTTTTTTTTTTCGTTGGAGAATGCCTTGACGCACCATGACACCGCAGGACCAGCGTAGCCTGCGGCCGTGTGTGGGGCTCGAGCGTATGAAAAACTACGCCCCCTACCCACTAAACTCCAACGGTTTCCCCTTCGCTCGCATGGGGACGGATCGCTGCCAGCCGCCGAGAGGCGGCTTATGTTCGACCCGTCCGCTGAGCGCCCCGGCCTGATGCGGTAGGCCGGAGGTGACGCCTCAGGAGGACCACCCGAGAAACTAGGTGATCCCCAGACATGGCTCGGGTAGCCTTGTGCAAAGCGCGGGTTGGGGAGCTACCCCCCCGCGCGGGTCACCCTACACAGGCCTAGAGGGGACGCACGTGAGCGCGCCTCCTCCGGCCCGGCCGTCTACGTCGGAGCGGAGCGGAAAGAGGATCCTCCTCCCGCTCGCGCTCCCTTGCCTCCTTCTGCGAGATGACGAGTTCGCAGAAGGAGGCGGCCGCCTCCCACGCTCTACGACTGGCGACCATGGACTGAACCATGGCCGGCAGCGTGAGGTGTCCACCGCCTAGCGCCGCGATTAGGTCGCGGCGCTCGTGTCGCCAGGCCGGGCACTCTTCGAGTGTGTGCTCGGCCGTATCGTCGGGAGCGCCGCAGTGATGACACAGCGGCAACAACTCCCGACGGGCGACACGGTGCAGGTAGTGGCCGAAACAACCATGTCCGGTCAAAACCTGCACCAGGCGGTAGGTGAGGCGGCCGTGCCGGCGCTCCACCCACTCCTTCAACACCGGACGAATAGCATCGATCGTCCGGTGGCCGGCACTCGGGGCTCGGAGAGCCTCCGCCCATTTGGCTAGGGCCTCCTCCCTAGCCTGGGCACGACCCAGCGCCACCTCCTCCAAGCTGGACCGCTCCCCTCGCAATCGTGCCGCGACCCGAATTCGATGCACGTGGGACAGAACCACGGCATCGAATTCCCACGGGGTGGTGCCTGCCAGAACGCAGGCGGCCCCGTGGCTGACCGTGCGATACGCTCGCACGGCCCGGGTCGCGATGACCCTCTGCGGTTGGCGCAAGAGGGCCTTGAGCGAGGGGGAGAGGCTCTCCGCCCACACAGGGGCTCCGTAGAGTGCCATCGACCTGACCACCATATGGTACAGGCGACGGCACTTCCACCCTGGTCCCCCCGTATTTGGGAGGACCCGTCCGAGGGCTGCCGCGGCGGCGCACAGCCTTGGAGCGAGGAGCTTGAAGTGCTCCTCGAAACTCCAGCGGGGGTCGAGTGTCAGGCCGAGGTACTTGAGATGCGCCTCGACCGGAACGTCGACCCCCTCCACTCGGACGTGGAGCCCCTGCGGGATCCTGCGTCGTGGGGCGCGGAAAAGGATGGCCTTGGTTTTCTCCAAGGCCACGCGCAACCCCAACCTGCGGATACGCCGGACGACGGATGTTGTGTCGTCCGACGCAAGTCGGACCGCATCGTCCCAACTCCTCGCTCTCGCCGCGACAAGGGTGTCGTCCGCAAAGCAGATGACATCCGTGCCGGGCGAGAGGGATCCGCGCAGGACCCAGTCGTACCCCAGGTTCCAAAGGAGGGGACCGAGTACGGAACCCTGGGGTACGCCCGCCGCCATGGGCCACCGCTGGACGCGGCCCTCCGCATCCTCGTACAGGACTACCCGATTTCTCAAGTAGTCGCTGACGATGGCGCGGAGGTAGAGGGGCACCCGATGGTATTCGAGCGCCGCCTCTATATTTGTATTCGAACCCTGGATGTTTGTAAAAGTATTTAAGTACTAGTTTTTATCCGCGGCTTTGCCAACGTTGTCAAGATTTCTGTATATCTAATGGGAGCATTTTATCGGGATAAAAAATACCCTTATCACCTACAACCTAAGTCAGCCCATACTTTCCCTGTATACCAAATTATATAAAAAAAACCGTTAAATAGTTTCAGCGGGATTAACGAAAAAACATCTAAGCAAACTCTCTCTTCTCTTATAATATTAGTATGATTTCATTCCGTTTCCTAGAATCCATCATACAGATACTAGTTTAGTTTGCAGTTTGCGTGCATTCATTAATTCATTAAAAATAATAATTATTCGCTAGCAATCAATAAACTTACAAATAACAAGGAAATTGATAAGCATCTTTCTCTACCTGTTATTATTTTTATGACAAGTCCATAAGTACCCTAATGAGTCTTAGTTTAATAGTCATATTGTGAAAGTATTTAAATTATTTCCTTCTTTGTGTCCTCGATAAAACAAAAATAAAATAAATCACAAACAGAATCCCCGATGGCAGAACTGCTATGTGGTTTATCGCCTCTGACAGGAGCTCCAAATGTGTTCTAGTTCTAGCCATTGTCCATATCATAATCATCGATGGTCTAGTGGTTTAAGTGACGGGGCGTGGTTTTGATTCCCGGGTCGGGCAAAATTTCTGTTGATTTTTCTGAACACAACCCGGGTTTGTGATCACCGCACTTGGCAAGCGTGGTGATTAAGGTAAAACCCATCTTTTGACGAATACATGATTTCAAATGATGAAGGTTTTTGTCCTGCAGAGGGACATTAATAGGCTGATACTTAACTTAAGTGTAATTATCATCAACCTGTTGCAGGCTATTACTGACTGTCTAGATGAGGGCTTATGCTCACAGTCACCACTATGTTCGGTATCGTGTATTTGTTACTGTGTTTTCGCAACTGTGTTTTCATTGTGACTGTTGCATGTCTGTTAATTTGTGACCATCTATCTGTCGTGCAACAACTGTCGACCAACAACTGTCGTCTTATATAGACGCAGATCATTGTCACTGTCAGCTAAGTAAGAAAACTTTGCTATTCTTTGATACTTCAATTTTATTGCCAAGTGAAGATGTAGAGCCAAAGCCAACCATGAGGTTAAAGACCTCCCTCGTCCCGTTAAGTAATAAAAAAGGAACATTTCACATATAGAATTAACGACTCTTCGGAACTGATTAAAAAGGCAACTAGCCGTGTCAACACACATTATGATATGACAACCGGAGCTCTAACTACAGGTGTGTGCGTAATAAGACCTTACAGGACAATACAATGAACGCTGCAATTATTCAATGGGTATGTTAAGTTGGGCAACAATGGAATGATAGTCCGTGCAAGGTCAATCCATTAGGATGCTAGATGCCATCATCTATGGCGTTGAATACTTCATTATAAACGGTTTTGAAAACGTGCTTCTTGGTAAATGCTGCGGTAAACACCGAGTTAGCACAGAACACAATATAACACACACATAAAGCAGAACACAGAAAAGGTATAATTAATGGTCTTCACTGTGAAACAAAGCGAACTGGATCTAGAATATATACAAATTATCTTCTAGAGGCCAATTCATGTCCTGATTAATGAGATCCTTACGTCCAAAACAAATCTGTGAATTTATAGATAACATTTAACTGTCCATATTTTATGGATAATAACCAAAATAATAATGTAAAAATCAGGCTTGTCAAAGCAGGATTATAATCGTAGCGTATCCAGGGCTCCGCAGCATTGGCCGAGGATGCAATCAAGAGAGATTTTCAGAAGATGATGATTAACATGACTGCCCCTTGTATGTACATTCAAGAAGACCCATCCAATATATGCTTTTAAAAATAAAATAAAAATGTGATTATAATAAAATAAATGGAACATAAACATTTTAAACTGTACACGTGTTTTTCACACAAAATGCTTATCATCAAATTACAATGTGCCACAATAATTCACTTGCTTTAAATATACAGATTCTAATGGTTCACACGGGGGAACAATGTAGCTGATTCACGTGAGTTGACTTTTAATATTATCACTGATCATTTGTAATAACATATTTGTTGTATGAAATTGCTACAATGAAGATAAAGATTTAAAACGTTTTGTGGAAAGAAAATAATAGATTAATGTGCTGTAAGTAACATTTGGATGTGGGAAGTCTAGCTTGCTCACCAAACATTTAATAATAATACACGACACAGGTGTTTACAATAGATCTTCAAGTTGTCTCATAGTGCGCAAGCAAGCGTGCAAGCAGATAAATATAATTATTCCCTCAATTTCCCTCCGACTTGAACTCACTTGGTGTAATCAAGAAATCAAGGGTATGTCAGCCTTAACATCTTTCGATGTTTTAGTATCGTGCAGCAGCGTTGAAATAGTTCATACAGAATACCAAAAGTGATGACATTTGCGCTTAGCGAATCGCACCTCTGGTTCACACAGGTTCGATCCCCATACAAGACAAACATTTATATGGGCGGAGGGCTTTTCTGCTCGTTCTTTTCGACCAATAGGGATAAATATGCAGCTGTTGCAGGATGTAGGCTTTTCGCTGATTTGACCAAGTGCAAGACACCAGCTATATTTTCAAGCAGATGCAGCATAAGCTCAATGAACAAAAAATCTATAAATAGTAACATTTTTCGAAATGTTAGACAGACAAAGTCAACGCTCATAATTCAGGAAACAACTCATTATCATCCAAATTTTCCACATTACATTTTCACAATCACATTTACCTCCCAATCATTGTAGTTTGTTTGAAACATTAGTCGTCTAGTTAGACGTCAAAAACGTAACAAACGTACTTTGTAAATACAGGAAAACATATCACGACATCCATAAAAAGTTTTAGACTATTATCCTATGTGTAAATAGCAAACAAAGTTAGTTATTACATAGGTTTACACGTTGTAAATTGAAAAATGGAATTTCCAATCTAATCCAAAACATTTGGACTTTGAATTAGTATTGAAAAGAAATCCTACCCTGGCGAATTGTTCAAATAAATCCTGATGTCTAACAGTCTGCAGTGACCCCAGGTGAACAAATTGGAATAAACCTATCAACACTATGCCATTTCACGTAATTCTGGAGGTCTATTGAGCCGTAAAAGTAATGTCAGTTATTTTACCGTTGATTATGATGACTTTTGGCTGAATCTGCCATTATTTTACGAATAGCGCTGCCTGATACGATTTGTTGTTTGGTTAAGCGATTGCTTACGAAGGACATAAAATAAGTAATATACAAGTGAAAGCGCAAACACAACTGAACTCCATTTTCCCTCACTCTCATTCTCCTTAAAAGTTTCCATATGACTTAAACTGGTAGCAACAACTACATACCAACTGGATAGTTCCAACATCCAACAAGTTAAACCAATGCTGTTTTTATTACACTCTACCTTATTTGGTAAGTTGTTAATCTAGATTTCGCATAGGTTCATTAACCTAAGGTGATAGCTGGTTCTTTGCGCTTATAAAATTCTGTTTTCTTCTTGTTGACAATCGTAAAAGGCACGAATTCAATTGACATGATTGATATTAAAATAATAGTTTGTCTACCGACATAATTAACCAGTGCACATTATTCCTATCTCCGATTCGTTTGATTTAAACGCACGCCTTGGTCATCTAAAGTTTGGGAAATATACTTCAATCGTTAGATTTTTCTGAATACTTGAATATGGTGACATTATTTTATTGATGTGACTCACGATGGATAAAAAAGCTTTTGAGGCCATGAGAAGCGTCCTCCCATCACAATACATGACTTGTGTCCAAGTATGGTGAGGCCATATTATATCTTACGATTAAAATCTATGGGTTTGGCAAGAGCTATAAGGCGGCACATTTCTTATTGAAAATTTGATGAAATATGGAAATATTGGACAAAATCAGTAAGTCAACATAAATCGAACTGTGCAATTTCCTGGCTAGACGGACTACAATTAACATAAGTATCAATCATGAATGACACAATATTATTCTGAACGTCAACATTATAAATGCAAATAGATTCCAAAATTATAATTCTATGATCATGTGTACACAGAAGATGGACAGCAACAAAATGTTGTAACTGTTTTTCTTAATGAGAATATTACTAGTATCACATTACAAAGTTGACAATGGACAATAGATTTTTTTGCTCCGAGCAAACTCCCTTATTATGTCTTGAAAACTTTATGACTTAGCATTTATATAAATCTTGTTTTACCACCTTGGTCCAACTAGTCGGATTCTATCATGGCAGGAAACAAATAATCATCATAATTATTTGATTCTCTTATCACAAGAGTTTAAACCAGCAAGCTCTGCATGTCATATTACATACGCTCGTATTGACAACCTTCCCTATTTTTTGAAGATTGTCAAAATCTACTTTCAAATTAATTTATTACTAATATTCATATTTTCTTAGGTCACTCACACTATAAAAAGTTTGCAAATATTACGTCAAAGAACAAAACATACCTAAGATCTATGAGAGCAGTTTATTTAATCGAATATGATGAAAAAGTGCAGATGGTTCAGATAGCTTTTTATGAATGCACGTGTATTTTCAAATTACTCTGGCACGTGATTTCCTTTCAACGACCTACTAAGTCATACGTTTAATCTGTTGTTTCAATGTAAACGTCAATGAGAATGGTAATATATCGTGGGATCTAGATTTAGCTATTGAATGAATACTCTGGTCGACCTGAGATACTCCAATCTCATCGAAAACAGACATGAATTAACGCGCCCTGAGTTTATTCATGTATGTTTGTCGGCGAATGCTGAGGTTAAGTATCTTTCACAGAGTCCGGTCATGGGATGGGTGACCGAAAATTTTCATGTAAAGCTTCTCTGTGCATTGGAAGGCACACGAAGCGCAGGACCAACGTCCTGCGCCAGATTTCTGTACGAACATGTCAATTGGTTTCCCACTATGAGAGCTAGGGAATAGGGAGTGCACCTATGCTTGCGTACTCACTCGTACACTACAATATATCCTGCCTACCTGGCTGATCTCAATAACGGTCGCCATGGAAGTATTATTTTTTTGCTAATTCTCTGGTATTTAAGTTGTATATACATAGATATATTGCACCTAACGATAAAACAGTTTCTAAAAATCCCACGTAAAGTAACCCTTCATGTAGCATCCTCAAGTTCGTTATTATTTGTTTTATTTGCTTTGCCTGAAGAAGGAAGTGTATGATAGCATGGATTGGCATCGTTGTTGTTTTGGCAATCACTTTAAATAAAACAAACGTGGAATCCAGTTGCGAATGGCAAACCAATTGTTCAATTAAATATAGTGTAGCCTTCAACTCTAAAGACTTAGCAAATGTCCTAAGGTAAAGGTAAACTGGCTCATTTTAAGATTTGAAAATTAATTGAAACAAACTTTTGTTCAAATTTTATGACGACTATTTTTAATTGTATTAATTGTCAGCTTGATTAGACAATTTTGATACTCTTATGATACATAAACCTGCTGTTAAAGCGCTCATAAATTGTTTCTTAATAATTAAAAATATTATGTATCCTATTGTGTATCCTGCCCATCCTAACTTACGGTGCTCAGACCTGGTCTTTGACTGAACATCAGAAGTCCAGACTCAAGGTTTGCCAGAGAGCAATGGAGCGCAGCATTCTGGGTGTAAAACTCAAGGACAAAATTCGGAACACCATCCTGCGCTCCAAAACTCGAATCACGGACGTCGGGGTCGCTACCGCAAAACTCAAATGGAACTGGGCCGGCCATATCTGTCGAATGGAACCGGATCGGTGGGCGAAGATCGCTACCGATTGGGTTCCAAGCGACGGACATCGAAGTCGTGGGAGGCCAAGACGAAGGTGGAAGGACGACATCCACAGTCATTTGCCCGACTGGCAACAGGTCGCACAGTGCAGGAAGACTTGGCGGGAAAAAGGGGAGGCTTTTGCCCAGCAGTGGGATATTGACAGCTAATAAAAAAAAAAAAAAAAAAAAAAAAAAAAATTATTTTATTTTATTTTTATTTTATTTTAATCAAGAAACAAACAGCAGTTTTATTATACACACGAATAATACACTCAAGTCATACATTAGCCAAAATAGTTTCCAAAAGTATCTCTTACATAACTGGTATCAATAATTACGCACTATGATTACGTTCATATAGATAATAATAATTCTATGCTTTACAAATTATAATTATCTACAGCCTATTGCAATCCACTGCTGGGCATAGGCCTCTTCTAGGGCTCTCCAATTAGCCTATTCCTCGGCGACAGTTCCTCAAAAGATTGTTATGTTAACTTTGAAAAAAAATTCGCTATACGTAGATGAAGTAGTAATAAAAAACATCAAAAAGCTTGGAAAGTAGACTTTCCAAGCCAAGGATTTTAAGTGGAAATTACGCTCTAGCGTATCTATTTTTAAGACCACTTTAACTACCCCCAGTTAACTGACAATTTACAAGTTATCTAGACCCTGTTAAGTTGACTTGTTTAATGAGGAAGTAATTTCGCATGCAGACTTATTTCTTATTAGTTTTTTACCAATTCTATTAATAGCAGCAAGTGACCGTTCTGCATAGCACGAGTACAATAAACGCAGTATATGGCATATTTTCCTATAATTAAACTTAAGTTGATGTTAATTAGCAAAGTGAGTTGCCCGTTATGAGTTTGTTAAGAGATTCTAGAACAATAAGCAGAGACAGTGCCCTATGTAAAACAATATTTTTTTTGTTACTCTTCAACTCAACTTCAACTCTTCTTGGTTTTGCTGTCAATGTACATTAGGTACCTATAGCAAATTAGCGTATGATGTATGATCACAGTCGACCAATTCAAAAATATTATCAGGAAATCGGACCGTGGTGACAGATATTTCTGGTCCCAGTTTCCTGAAACCTGCAAGTATTGTGTAAGCAGTGTAAATTCTGTTCTTTTTTGTGTATAATAAAATTAAAATAAAAGTATACCATAGCGATGTTTTACCCATGTAAATCCCTGACAAGAAAAGCACTACATTGACACGTAAGAATTCAAATGTTATTTTTTACAAAATAATCAAACGAATTTTCATGCAAAAATTTTTGAAATTGAAATATTATTACGATGACCTATTTTACATAATAATTAATTGTTGTGGCCTTGCCAAGTGAAAAAAATATTTACTAAGAACTTTCGGAGAAAATAAGAACACCTGTAGAAACATCAACATAAGGATCCACACTTGTGATATCAGGTAACAAAAAGATGTCAAAGAAAAATATATTTTAATAATTTACAAAATAGTTTCAATATCATTTTATTTCATAGCTTTATTTTTTTCATTTCAATCATTTTTAATTTCAAACTAAGCGGATTATTGTTCCTACCGGTATCTACAGTGTTTAACGATTCCAATTATTTTAGCAATTTTCTTTTATTTATGTGTCATATTCATTTAATACCGGTAGACACATGTTTTTGATTGGTTCCTTTTTATTTCTTTAACAATCTTTGTCAAAATACGTTTGTTATATTCAACTAATTTCAATATGAACTTCGATTGTAACTATTTGTTATAATGTGTATTGTTATTTTAATGTTATTTTGTATAATTGAGTAGATGATTAAGTTGTTCTCTCAGTGGAATAAGACATTTCTATGTTTATTTTTTTAATTTTAACATGGTATAAAATTTTATGGATACGCATAATTTTCCATAAATTTGTATGTATTTTTTTTGTATAAGTTATACTTAAATACTTACCAAACTATTCCTATTAAGAACTTATTCACAACCCTCCGTTCATCACTTCACTAAAATCAAAAGGGCACTGTTATCATCCGTCCGTTATTCCGTACGATGCGCAAGAGTACGCGCGCGCCCGACCAATGCGCTTAGTTGATTGCGTTTAGTTCGCGCCGTCTTACGCTCTTAACCGGCTGACGGATAGTAGTCAATAGTACGCTACCGAAGATTAATGATCCTCCCTCAATGTTATTGAAGCGAATTTGGGAGATTAGATTTGTTATTTTTTTGAATATTTTCCGTTGGTCAAGTGCTTGTTTTTGGAGAAAGGTTTCCATTGGATACTGCTGATAGGCTGATCTTACGCCGAAGGCTCTTGATACATTGAAAAGAAGTCTTCTGGCAGACTTAAATCACAGTGAAGAAGTCTTTTCAAACACTATTTACATATAAAACTAGCTTACCGCGCGCGTCTTCGCCCGCGTGGAATTCGATTATATTGCAAACAATGTATTTTTTTCCCTCGGGTATATCATTTATCTCGGGATGAAAAGTACCCTTTTATTTAATCCACATCCATGTATATGGAAGTGTCTGCCGTGTCATTGAAAGAACGAGATTAAATTATTTAAAAGTAGCTTTCCGCTCTAATACGGTTATACTGCAAACAATATTTTTGTTTTCCCCCGGGAATATCATTTATTGGGATGAAATACCCTATTATTTAATCCGGACTTCTAACTTTACGTTTGCAAAATTTCTAATCGATTTAGTAAGTACGGCGTGAAAGCGGAACAAACTAACAAACAAATAAACAAACAAACTTATTTTCCGATTTATAATTGGCGACATCGGCCTTGACATATGAATTTCCAAAATTAATCATTCAACAACAATGTCACAAAAATATTGTTTATCGGGTAATTGGACAAGGCATTTCCTTTCAAAGACACATCACTGAAAGCCAAACTTATCTCCACTGAACTTCGAGATTTGTCATTATTCAAGAGGACTGACGTTACATTTACTTTTAGGAATGTCGGAATCAATCAATGAATCAGGTAACATTATCTCGCTTTGGGCGAATTGATAAACTCAATGTAAGCTCACACAAGTACAATCACAAGAATAGCTGAACTTATAAAAGACATTCTCTTTAGATCGGTATACTACTCGAATACTAAATCAGTTAAAGTTTTTATATTCATAGCTACTGGAGTCTAGCTAGCCTCGGCTTCACATGGGTGCAATGATGATTTCCTTTATATGTTTGCAAATGTTGCACAAACAAACCTTACTGTTAGAACCTATTTACTAAAAAAAAAAATATAGCATCAATGTTTCGTAAAAAGTAGTTTTGAATATTTGAACATAGGATCAGATGATTAACACTAATATGCGTGTTTTGTAAGGGTTCCAATATCATAAGGTCCTATTTTAAATTATTTATAAAATGTCAAATGGAGAATTATATAAAGTAATGTATGTGAAGTCTTGACAAAATTTGATCGAAACAGAAATGAAACCCTGGGACCCGGAAGTTCACAGCTTAGTGTTTCATTTAAATCACTTAACTCAGAAAACATTAAAAAGTTTTAGTAGGCATAAATATGTTGCTCGAAAATTTAAAGGAAAAACTAAAAAAATGGAAAAACATCACGAGAACACTATAAAGGAAAATAATAAAACGCAGATTGAATCGGTCGTAAATTATTTTAATTTAATTTTCATGAATACATTACACGAAAAGTCCCTTAGGTGTATAACGAAAGTAATAGTATTTGCCATATCTAAAATTTAGGTGGGTATCAAATGGGAAGACACGTTAATAATTATTATTTGCAATCATATAGAACGTAAAATAATTGAATTTGTGATGAATGCTCATAATTAATTTGAAAGATAACATAATATTAGATTTATGATTGTATTTGCGATTGTGCATGTTCATAAATACTTATATATAATATATAATTTAACATGAAGTAAGAATATAACAATTAATCTTACAGATTTAATACATTTGCCAAAATACATGTCATAATACAGCATTGAAGAATTAATTGTATTCACTTCACAAAATTTGTTAAAAAATAAGTTTTATTATTGTGTCAGTATTAAATACTGGTTTAACAACGAAATCTGAATTTGTAAAAATTACCTCCGTTAATTTAGTTCTACTGATTCTATCAACATTAAAATACTAATACACAGTAAATAAAAAGAACCAGACCAAAAGATGATGATATTATGTTTTGAAAGAAGAGTCCGTTCAAGAAAATCAGTATATGAAAAATTTACTTACCTTGAACTTTTTTTTTATATTTGGAAGATTTTAGTCATTCAAAGAGAAAACCAATTATAGTTCAAGATTGAAAATCTGTTGGTGCTGAGGACGTGTATAAACGTTCCATATTTATTTTTGAGTTGTATTTCTTATTTACCCATTAATAAATACAGAATCACTTAACGCAAGCAACAATCTTGTGATCAAAGATTAAATGTTACAATCAGTATAAACTTGTATAGTATCAAAATCATACCATAGATTACCTACTAATTATAATGTACCTAAATTGTACATTGCACAACTCAGCTATACTAACTTAAGCTTAACGTAAATATATAACAATTTCAAAGTAACTGTCAACACTTCATTTATAATTTTGTTAACATAGATACTTACTAAACAAACAGAATAAACTTTTATTGATGAATATCAATTGACGAATAAGAGATTCAACCAAACAGTATTTGAGGGATTTGAAAGTATACAAGCAAATTAAAGTACAACCGAGGCTGTCATGAATTGATACTTTCCGAAGCTCGGTTTTATGGACGTAGAGAACTTTAAAAGAAGACATTATTCCTTTTTTTATAGAAGGCTGAAATTATAGATAACTTCTTAGCGGGCAATAAACCAATAGTTGACAATTAATCCTTGTAATGTGTGATGCTCTTTGGATTTGCAGGTGGTAACTTTTTGCTATTCTTGCAAACAAACATACAAACTTATTCTTGAATCTTATAAAATACCTAGCAATTTAATAAGTTCAAAATAAGAGTCTAACAATACCATTTAACTTAATAATTTAAATGAAGTCGGTCGATAAAGGTAAAGAATTTTCTGTTAAAGTGAAAGAAAAAACGCTTAATCACTACCAAATCTTAAGACTTCTTATAAGTAAGAACTTTAAAAACCAATGTACAAAGTCAGGATGCACAAGTAATAAATTTTTTTGAGCAATATTTCAATGCACTATTTAATAACTTTGACTCTTAGTATGGAAACTAAGTGGAACGTTCCAGAATAACTTATGAAATAAATCATATTTTAATGGAGATAGGAAATACAAGAAGCAGTGATCACGACAAGATTATAAATTCTCCTTATCGATTTAACCCTACGACAGGTTTAAATGTAATCCAACGACATCGGCGAAAGTGGCAGTAAATTATTGATTTATATAACCTTAGCCAGTCTTAAGAAAATTAAGAAAAAGATCACACCTTTTCTTCGCTAATACCTTCTACTTCATTGGTTTTACCCTGTGGTCGTTCGTTAGTAACAATGTCTAAAGACCCATTTTTACTAAGACCACACAATGACAGCATTTTACAACCACAGTTATGTTTCTTAACACAATACAGTACTAATATAACTATTGTGAGTACAATTACTATAGCGCCTACTATAAGAGGTGCACTCAGGTCCATATCTGCCACTTCAGTTTTGACGAGTTTGGCATTGTCCTTTCGTAGATGGTCTTCAAGTGTTGAGAAGTATTCTCGTAGGCCTTCAGACGATAGTTCTGTTTCTCCCGTCATGACTTTTAACACTGTTCTCCAATCTTCACTGGCTCCTAATGACATGCCATCACTGTGAAAAAATAACAATTATCAATACCGCGATATATTGTACGCGTAATCTTTTAAAGTAACACAATAGGTTAGTATCATACCAATGTTATAAATCCAATAGTTTGTTTGTTTGATGTTTGTCCGACAATCACGCTGAAATAACTTGACGAATTTTGATGAAATTTGCTATACCGGCAGGGTAAAGGCTGACTTAGGTGATCGCCTGATCGGATATTTTTTATCCATATTAAATACTCCTTTGGGATAAAATAGACATTTGGTAACGCGGGCAAAACTGCGGGTAAAAACTAGTAATTAATGAATGAAACTATGGTAATAGTTCTCCTTGCTATGTTTTGCCATAGATGGTTGTGGATTGGTGCTAAGAGAGGTCGTCATCCTAAAAAGTTATTGACATTGAAAACTTTGGGCGGCATCAAATTAATAAAATTGAGACACTCTTTGTCAAATATTTGGAAGTAGAAGTAGAATTTTAAACTTATTTATTTATCTGAAAGCACTGGATTTAAGTTAATACCAACATTCACGTTTTCATTCAAGATACAATACCCAGTTACCCCTTAATATTATGCAACAAAAGGACATGTTCTATCCGAGACATTAAATCAGTATATTAGTTGAGGCGAGAGCTTAACATAATAATTATGTTTAATTTCACAACTAGATACATACATAAACACTTAATGACATACTGTTTCTGTTGTTTGCGACAAAATGTGAATTTGTATCATAATTACTAGTATCTCAAGTTCTTGATGATTTAAATTACCGACATGCTAAGTTTGAATGGCTAATTTAGCGGTTTGATGTAAAAATTGATCTCATTATATCCGACAAGTGTGCAGAATCATCTGCAATCATTAGTGTGACGTCATGAGGAGGTGGTCCACTTAGATCACCCAATATTTGAACACCTGCAACTTGAGCACCTGACGCTTTGGGCGCTACATTGATAATTTTGATTATTTCCCTAGTTTCATATTTTTAGCAAGCTAACAACATGAATATGTGCTCAAAGTGGAGTAGCCTAGGTATTCTAGTTGCGGGTGTTTAACAATTGGCTGCTCTAAGTGGACTACCTATTCATGAGTTGAGTTAATGATTGTGACTATTATTTTACTGTCAAAGCATACATTGTTGAGTTAAAACGAATTTGACGTTACCACGCAAAGATAGTATACATTTTTAAAGTCAATACACAAAATAATGCGGAAGGTCAATACGGTAAATGCGGTATGTTTGAACACATGTGAACTATTTTGTGTCGTTTATTTTTCTAACTTAAGACGTCATGCCAAAAACATCCGTTAGAAAAATTTTGCAATACTTACAACGAAAGGTGTAAGATTAATCATCATCCTTCCTAAAGGAGTCAATCGTTTTTGTATGGAGAGTTAGGCCCACATAAAATTTTGGCGTTTATTTACGAAATGGGTATCAATTTATTCCTTATAATCTCCAGATTATAGTGGTAACATTACTTTTTCATATTTTAACCGGAATCGTTAGAAATAAGATGTGAAAATATGTATTAACCTCATTAACTAATCTGTCTATTTGCTTTCCTGACTTTCAACGCCTGAACCGTAAAGACTTACACATAAAGGCGATTTTCCATTATGTTTTTCTTATGTATCTGAAATAAAAGCAATTTAATATGACTAGTGGTCGCCTGTGGCTCTGTCCGCGTGGAATAATGTTTTTCACAAATAGTCTTAAACTATAGCTTAACATATTTTAGTTAAAGCCTGGCTCGACTAATGGATAATCCAAAGCAAAAATATTTTTTCAATTCAAACCAACTGTTCCTGATAGTAGCGTGTTCAAACAAACAAACAAACTACAGCTTTTTAAATAATATAGTATAACCATTAATGACAGTTGACAGACGGAAGGTTTCTGACATTTGTATTCAGTTTTTAAATAAAATCAAAATCCGGCAATAGACTAGCACTTGCGTTCCGTTATACGGATTTTTTGTATTGTTTATTCGAATTATTTTATTTCATTATTTAAATGATTAAAAGTCACTACCAATCACCGCCTTAGATAAAAATTGGCATGAAAACCGTTCCAAAAGTAAATTGCGTCTCCTTTATGTTCGATTTCAGGTGTTTAAATTTAATTCTATTGATTAAAACCTTTTTTCCTTCAGTTATCTGTATGTCAGCCATTGTTTACTAATCTTTGGACAGATTTTTTATGGATATAATCAAAATAAGGCTTTTTATTTTGGTTTTATGACTCCGGTTTCGTTTGAAATTCATTTCAATTGCAAAATTCATAAAAAAATGTATAATTTTTTAACATAGTTCTCTTTCTCTTAAACGTTACCGATTGTTGGTGGGCCCAAAAACAACTGTCTCCTTTGGATTGGTGATAAAATATCGAAAGTTCAGGAAAAACTGACTCAAAATAGATGCCTGACTGGAGAATTGAACCCAGGTTTTAGAGATCACGGCCAGGGTCTGCAACCATTAGACTGACGAAGCTTTTTTCCACTGCATAAAAACCAATGCCATTTATATTTAGCGCAATGACTTTGTGCACTTAATAGATTTATAATGTTGTTTGCAGTCGTATTTAACATAAACATACTATTTTCCATATGAAACCTTCACCTTCATAGGACAGTGACAGAATTAACAAGGCAAACTTAGCATTACCATTTTTCCTATTAGGCTCTACTTAACATTCTAATCATTATTTGTCTATCTTTTCAAGAATCGAAAGAATTCAAGCTATCTAATGTTTCAAAATTAAACATTTCCTGCCTTTTACAAAAAAATATACAAAATAGCAATAAGCAACTTGAACGACTAAAGTATAGTCAGTCAGAATCTAGACTGATAGAATCTCTGCCACCAACCTGATAAGTACATGGTGTATACTAACACTCCAATTCCTTAAACTAAAAAAATTACAACATATTTCCTCAATAAAAGAGAAATTAATTTCGCAAACTTTTGCGCCTCTAAATTCAATTCTATTTCCAAAAATCTTCCATAATCATTAAACTCAAGCATACCTCATGGATAGCATAGACATACATTTCACTATTTCTTCAAACATTAAAGGTGTGTTAGTACCTGAGAAGTTTTCCTGCTTCCTTAACTCCGTATATAGAGCACTCATGCAGAGGTCCGGTGTGGTTGGCGCGTCTGCACAAAGACCGGAGAATCTGGAACTCGAGGACGTGGGAGACTAGATACCTGTGCAGGAAAATATGGAATTTAACACTTGGTCAGGCTTACGAAAATAGTTCAGCCTTTATGAAGTTTATGAAGAAATAACAAGTAACAAGTAATGATCGGACTGTGCTTAAGGTTTAACAATAATCGGTCGGTAACAAAATTTCTATTATTTTTACAGAGTACGAATTTTGTAACTAGCTGAGACGCCAATATGCACAAAACTTAACTTAAGAGCATATCACTCTTGGCAAAGAACTGGGATTCAAGGTCCTTTTTAAACATGAAAATTCCAGGAAAAAATCAGACGCTAATTTATATATTGATGATCGAAATAGCTACTGCTGTGTTAGCACATATGTAGTTCGTACAAGGTAGGTACGGAAATAAAATCAAGAACATTATAATCTTTCAAAACCATATACAACTTGCCAGATAATATGTAAAGAGCTAGCACATAAAAATAATAAACATTAAAATCGTGACAAAAGCAACTGAACGTTAACTATAAAAACGTTTCTCAAAACAGTTAGCTGTATCACGTGTACCAGATCTTTTAAAAGTTTTTATCAAATGTGTAGTTGTGAGTCTGGTGTAAAAACGCGTAGTGTATCATTTTTCTCTTGTATCATTTAATGCGTAGATAACATTTTTCAATCCTTATTTTAATTTCGAGATATTTTAAAGTGAGCGTATTTCAATCAATTTAATTAATATCAGTATTCATTAGGACATGACATTAGAAAAATAATGCTAGCTCAGCTATTATTTTTTATCGAGTTATGTTTAACTAGCGGCCGCCCGCGACTCCGCCCGCGTGGATTTCGATTTCCAATATCCTATGTGTTATTCTGATGTATAAGCTATATTGTGGTAAAGTTTCATTCAAATCCATTCAGTAGTTTTTACGTGAAAGAGTAACAAACATCCATACATCCAGACATCCATACATCCATACATACAAACTTTCGCCTTTATAATAGTAGTAGGATTGATCACAACAGTCAATTACAGAATATTTCGCAGACAAAATATTTGTTTCCGGTGTTTCATCTTTATCACTTTATCACACGTTGAGAAAAAAGAGTTAGATAGAAAACATCTACTACATGCAGGCGACTCCCTATTTAGTACTTTTCATTCAAATCTCAAGTTACGGTTATTTTAAATAGTATAATAACGTATTAAACTGTTAACAGCATTCACTGATATGATAGTAAAGCCATATTTCAGTCTTGTTTGTTTCCTATAAACATGTAACTGTAAAAGCCCGAACTGAAGTAATATCAAGGATTTACTTATTAAACCTAAAATTTACGGGTTATTCGTCCCACTCTTAAACTGGGTCCTGGGACAAATTGTTATATTCTGAATTCAACATTAATAACCTGATCGCGGAATCTGAATATTTTCTTTAAAAACCCTAACATTTTGTAAATTCCGTCTTTAACCATCTTGTAGGTACTTACGTAATATACTGCACATGAGACACAACATGGTACTTGGCTGCCGGGTCCAGGTCACTCTCGTTCCTTGGTACTGGCGGTGACACTCCCGTCTCGTTAATTCTTGACGAACAAAAATTTCCAATTGTTTAATGGTTGTAGGAATTTCTGGAACCTGATTTCAATCTCCTGGTCGGGAAAATTGTGTGGAAATGTTTGACACGTTCAACACTCATCTTCGTTACGAAAACATAAACATCTGTCTTCGAAGTGGATATTGGATTTGTGAGGAGAGTATATACTATCTTCTCTAATTTAATCTTCTAAGCCACGTGACGTAGACGATAGAATCCAGTGGGTAGGGTCAACCATCAAATGGTTCTGTTGAAACCTTAATGGGTTTCTTCATTTAACTATCTATTAAAGTAAATTTTATTAGCATACTAGCGGCCGCCCGCGACTCCGTCCGCGTGGATTTCGATTTCAAATATCCTATGTGTTATTCTGATGTATAAGCTATATTGTGGTAAAGTTTCATTCAAATCCATTCAGTAGTTTTTACGTGAAAGAGTAACAAACATCCATACATCCATACATCCACACATACAAACTTTCGCCTTTATAATAGTAATAATAGGATTTGTAATCTCCTTACAAGCCAGTTTGAAAGGAACTGCTAATAAGCATTAAATTAATTATACAGGGTGGAATCTTGAAATGGGTTTTGTTGGGCAGGTACATTAACCGTTACAGTTACAAGAAAACGTCGTTAGGCAACCATCCCTAACTTTTTGAGATATTATGACCTACATTCACAGATTTTGGAAAAAAGTTACAGTCAGCAAAAGTTACAGTTTTTTTCGTGCCAATCGATCCTTTTTCGTGTAAGGATCAAATGACTCTATGGGACCATTTGAGGTTTGAGTACTAAAAATGTCAGAAATCGCAAAAAACTTTTCCAATACATTTTGTACTAAAAATTCAAAAAAACAATTTTTCGTACCATTCGATCCTGTTTCATGTATGAATCAATACTTTGTATCAGGCCATTTAAGGTTTGACTACTAGAAATGTGAGAAATAGGTTTCGAAAATTTTCAGTACCTAATGTATGGGACTAGTATTTTTTGCGATTTTTGACATTTCCAGTACTCAAACCTGAAATCGTCTGATACAAAGTTTTGATTCATACATGAAACAGGATCGAATGGCACGAAAAAAAATTATTGGAATTTTTAGTACAAAATGTATGGGAAAAGTTTTTTGCGATTTCTGACATTTCTAGTACTCAAACCTCAAATGGTCCCATTGAGTCATTTGATCCTAACATGAAATAGGATCGACTGGGTTGAAAAAAAATTTTTGCTTGTTTCAGCACTTTTATTGCAGACTGTAACTTTTTTCCAAAATCTGTGAATGTAGGTCATAATATCTCAAAAAGATAGGGATGGTTGCCTAACGACGTT
This sequence comes from Nomophila noctuella, assembly GCA_958496325.1. Lineage (NCBI taxonomy): Eukaryota > Metazoa > Arthropoda > Insecta > Lepidoptera > Crambidae > Nomophila > Nomophila noctuella. The sequence continues at coordinate 3,366,451 of OY292491.1, read as the reverse complement.
TTCTTGTAACTGTAATGGTTAATGTACCTGCCCAACAAAACCCATTTCAAGATTCCACCCTGTATAAGGAGGCTTATACTTTTACTTCTACCTTTAATGTAATATGCCCTGAGCATCAACAAACTTTTTCCAAATAGCAAAATCCTTTTTTATTTTTTTATTCAATTTGCGTTACATTACATAGAAAAAAAAATACTACGATAGCCAATTTACGGATAATATTCGCTAAACCTTTGTTAAGGGTCAAGTACGACAAGTTGCATTTGGCGACAAAACTTCCTATTCTAACTAATCTTTAACTGATCTTTTTTGCAACCTTTTTTCTGATGCGTTTGTACGGAAGCGTCCAAGGTCAAACAGAGATGCTAAAACTAACGATACATTATTGAATTATTTTCCTGTTGATACGTGCATTGATAACCATAAAGCTAGGTTAAATATTAGTGTCTTAAACTTAAATGGAAAATTTGGAAGTAGCCATCATTGCCTTTTGGACTCATAGATTTTTTAAACTACACTCAAGTAAAATTGGCGTTCTTAAATGGAACGTTTTCAGATAATCTTTCTCCAATGCCACCAGCAAATATAAACCAAGTGGAACTGTTATATTTAAATTCTAAGGCAGAAATATGTACAAATAGGTACACGGAACAACAACGAATACTAAAAACTTGTATATTTGTCATCGGTGCCTTTGAGTCGGGGTCCTGACAAAATAGCTGTAGCAAGTCCAGCACACATTTCAATGATACTCGTAATTTGAATTAAATCCTAAGCTATACGCTTTTAAGGACCTGAACGCATTATGGAAAATATTTCAAATAAAATAAATTCTACGACAATACTCAAGTTCGGCACTCACCTAAGATCCCACCAATGCTGATTCCAGTTCTCCAGGCTGCTATTCCCAAACACATCCCATCGCCACTTGTCCAGGACATATGCATATGCCATCAAGGGGAACTTCTCCAGAGCAACCCACAGAAGATGGTTGAGGCTCACTTCTGGACCAGTGTCAGTCTTCACCAAATCAAGGGTCTTTAGGTGGGTAAGAGACGTAAGCTGGACGGCTACAATATCTGATATGGCGTCGTGGAATGCTGGAACAAAATAAAATACAGTCACATTGGGAAATTAATTATTAACTTCTCCAAAAATATTTTCAGCACATCCTATCACTTTTTTCTATTTCTGTTGCTGAGTAAGGTATATGGGGTTACAAAGATTTGCTCCCCTCTAAAATGCCATGTTTTATATTTATTATCGATTTACTGCAATACCTTAAGCACATTGCTTTTATTTGAGGACATGAAGATTGACGTGATGGTATTCTAATACCTTAAGCTCATGCGCAGTATACGCCTTTTCTGTGTCACTTAGAGGAAAAAGCATATTCCTTTTTGTTCGGATGGGCGGAATCGTTTCCTCCCCTGTAACTGGACACAATCACGAGTAGAATTTCACTTTAAGAGCAGGTGTCTTTGATGGTGTCAGTATTTAACGACGGCATTTAACGGCGGTAAATGTTTGTGTGATGAAAATCGGCATTTGTACTAAATTCATGGAAGTTTATAAGATTATTTATGTCATATCTGTTCCCTAGCATCGACAATACAAGCTTCGACCTATGTTTGGGCAATAGGTGTGTTAATCCAATAAATTGATTAATTTTAAATATAATTATTTCACCTATAAAGTTTTTTAGGGCATAAAATTGGTTATTAGATAACTTTATGAAGTTTATAACATTTTAAAGCCAATTGTGGAGTCATGGAGGTGCAATGATCCGTGATCTGTTTAAGGACACCTCTTTTTTTGCTTTCTCTTAGAAAATATAATATATTTGGAAAAATTACCTGGATTGGGTCCGTCCCTATACAAAGGTGGAAGATTCCGATAGTGTTTGAAGTACTGAACGTGCCCCAAGAGTCGAGCAGCGCGAGACAGTCCCACCACGACGTTAGTCACTTTCTCACCACACCATTTGATCCTAGAAATATAATTGATTGTGTGTTGAATTAATTGAATTAATTGAGTCTGTCACATTCCGCTAATAGATTGTTATTGTTAAACATTCGCGTGGAAGGTGTATAATTATCACTTTGGTGGACAAGGAGGCAACTGCACTATGTATCAAAGTATCAGCCTATTAATGTCATACTGCAGGGCAAAGGCCTCCATCATTTTAAATCATAATTTCGTTACCAAGATGGGTTTTGGCTTAATGTTTGACTGTTCTATGGTGAACGACAAAACAGAGACGAAATACTCTTCTACCTATCCCCATGAAGTCGGTGACCTCCTTTGGGCACATTTATTATTATGATACGAATGTAATACGAGTTCATAATCATCATCCCAGCGCTACCCCCGGTTGCATCCTTCAACTATGATCCTGAATCGGCCTAGTTGAATATATAATCCTAAATGACATTTCACGGTTTATGTACATGACGTAATTAAATATAAAACATAAAAATATAACACATGCACGGCATGTGCAAAAACTAAGATTGTATCTATTTCTAGATCTTAGTTCTAACTGCGCTTACTGACATTTCAAGGTCCCATTTGAAAGTTGCCAATTGATATCGTCAAGATGTGAACGTTTATAACTAACTTTTAAAAACATAAATATAATTAATTGCTTCAAGGATTGATTGAGTTCAATCAATCAGTAAAAAAGTTACGAAGGTTGTTGCTGTTAAAAAGCTGGGCTTAAGAATGCTCCAGTAAATCTGACGAACTTCCAACAATTAAATCTGATTAGTAATCCAGAAATTAGTAAAATACTTAATAATCATATTATAACGATTTGTGTTAAAAAGAAATGTTTCTGCAATAATACATACAGTATGTTAAAAATACAATACTGACTTATAATTAACTCCATCACACATATCGTGACTCGACGGTAAACAATTGGCAGTGGCCATCGTTTCTTGGATATCCTGGTAAGAATCCTTCGCTGATTCAAACCCTAATGACTGATAAAACTCGTCGACTGCATCAAACAGGTCCTTGGATAGTATGGTTTCGTTTTTAACCAGTGTTGGCCGAATGTATTCCGGGTAGATTGCTACTTTCGGATAGATCGCTTGCCAGTCTTGCGCCCAGAGATTACCTGAAATGGAAGGCAAAATCTTGCTTTAGTAAATCATTGCTGTTAAAAATACTGTAGGCGTTTTCCGTAACCGTACTTATCCGCTTTATTTGAATTGATTTGAGTTATTGGCTATTTAATAAATAATCTTTTGATAAAATCTAATGGGACATTTTTAGAAATACATACCTGTCACGTATTATTTTATATTGTAATGGTACTTCAAACAGTTGATTATTAAATAAAATAAATATCGTACATATCTATAGATGGCTACAGTTGCCGATAAATATAGGTAACTTAACTAAACAATGTAATTTACGCATCCTATTACGAGGAAAAACTTGTGGCTTGAAAGTTATGGCCGAATTGTCTTGTGTCATACGTAAATACAAATTAATTATTCAACATGCATTTTGCATCAGTCAGGATAACCTAATGTTTAGCATAGCGATAGATATTACAATAAATGTAATAGGTAACTATTCCAGTATATGTTTGCGTTATAAAAGTCATAATTTTTTCTTTTTATAAAATTCTGTTACTTAATTCAATCGTTTCGGATTTGATAGATTACATTGTGGTAAAGATTCTCATAGCATCTGGCAAAACAAAAGATATTTACGCCACCAAGCTTAGTTCCTACTTCTGAAATTCTAGAGAGTTAAACGACGCGACGTAGGTAAGAAATTAGCTAACAGGTTACCCAAATGAAACTTTAATACAAATTACTCACCCAAAATATGAGCCGGTATTAGATTGTCATTACCCCGTAAGTCTTCCTCATATACACTCTTCAACTTGGCTCTAACATAATCGTGAAGCAAATCATACAGTGGTTTGATTTCATGCCAAATCCTATCCACGGTTTGAACGAAGTTTTCGTCTTCGAATGCATATCGCCACATATCACCGGCATCAGTGAAGTTTTCTGATTCTGCCACTCTGTTCATTCTGACCACGTAGTCTTTGAAAATTGGACGGATTTTTCTACCAGTTGTGTCTCTGTATGCTTTCCAGTAGTGTGCCAGTTCTTTGGTGTCGTTGCTGGTTTTGAATATGGATATGACATCTGTAAATTACACAGTTACTATATGAGTTATTCGTTGTCCAATCAACAACATTAACCATCATAATGATATTTGTAGCAGGACATCTTTTAAGAAATAAGCAATTTTAAAACACAGCCTAGTGTTACAAAAATTTACTAATGTACAACTTAAACTTAACACAAACATTGTTACAATTGCAAAAATAAATATAGGAACAACATCCAAACATAAAGTCTCTCGGACCTACTTAAGTGTTTCTGGAAACTGGACAATTTATGTTACATTTTACTATTAACATTTTACGACCTATTTAAATGATATTTGTAATGGTACCTAGAAATAACACTGCCTTCCACATTATACAGATATTTCTCTAAGGTCGTGAATGTTCTATTTTGGATGATGTCAATTCATAAACACAAAATCCCCGTGATATTATAAAACTAACTAACCACTCATAGTTCGTACCGAATCTTCCGAATTACACGTAGACACGTTATAAGCACATACAGTCACTCTGCTCCAAATACGCTGCATTGTGTCTATTTCTTCTCTTTGCTGTAAGATATCGACATTTTAATGAAACAACTAGATTTGTAACTATAGAGTTAAAGGCTACTCTATTATTAATAATGTTCGTTTTTTTATTTAATGTTTCTAAAGTTGTTCTACCTGAAAAGAAACAACCACCAAAAATAATTGTAGACTACATAGTTAATTGTAATTACCAAACTTAGTAAAGGTGAACCACAGAACACAAGAAAGAGATTGTATGACACAGCAGTATGGCATAGTAACAAAAACTAATAAATCTCCAACCTTGCTTTGCGGCATCTGAACATTCGTCCCTCGCTCTTTGATAATTCGAAGCTTCCTCTTCAATTTGGGATCATCCGTGATGTGCTCGTCGTGCAAATATTTCGTTTTCAATATATTCCAATATTGTTTTTTGATCTCGTCCTCTTCTGCAGCGATGCGTACCTTTAAAAGGAATCAAAACATTTGGAAAAATGTTAATTCAACAAATCAATTTAATTTGACTTTCCATAGTGAAATTAACACTAAAATTGAGAATTGAATCCACATTTTTCCATTCCTAAGTTAAGAGCATCTTACCATTCTATTTTTCTTTCCTTCATTATTAATGTCAGTCACATAGGACCATAAGGCTTGCTGTGATGTCTTACAAATATCTAAACTTAGTTTGTCCATCTCTTCCATAAATGCATCTAAAGTTACGTTTTCTTTTTCCATGTCTTCTAGTTTCAATTTGAAACTGTCTACTTCGTCATTCTTTACTATTATTGTATTAGGATCTAAAATTGTCTTCATTGCATCGTCTAATAACTTTTTGTCTTTTTCTTCCATGTCTGTTTCAATTTCATGTCCACTTTCGTCTGACTGTTCGATTGTTTTGTTTGTTTTCGGCAAACTCTTGTCGTCTGCAGATATGTCTGATGTTGGGTTTACAGGAAACTGTACGGCCATTGTTGCCACAGCAAGCGTCATAATAAACGTTAATTTCTGGAACAATGCGTGTGAAAGGTATACATTGTGGAATGAAACAGGTGGGTGAATGTTTATCAACACCAAAAGTTGTATGTACATTTTATTATTTATTATGAGATAACTTTCTCACCACAATAAGGCGCCTAGAATTACATGGGATATGATAATGACAATGGTCGCATTGAGATTTTATGCAGAAATGTCTTTCTACAAATTCATTCGTTCTATCTATGCGCCTTATTATGGACGCAACGACTTACACCTATAGTCTTAAACATCTTTATTAGCAATAACCATTACTGAGAGATTTGCCTTAGCCTTTATTTATGTAAATTATACCTACCTTTTAATTATTCATTTCAAAGATAAAATACATGTTGAAGACAGGATGTTGCATAGATCGTTGGTGTAATATTCGCGATACGGCGGTGATAAAGGATAGGGACAATGATGCTATACATAAGATCCTTCGCGAGAATACAATTTAACAATAGTCATGCCGTCATTATATAATGGATGCATCCTCACCGGGTTTGTGCTTATAGCCCATTCAAAAAGTATGCGTCATTGTAGTTTAGTAGTAGTAGTATTTTAGTGAATGTTTTGGTTCAAGCTCATGTTTAATCTTCAAAAGAAACAATTAGAAAAAAAACTCTTATTAAGTACTATCTAAACTAAGTAAAAGTCGGTTAAAAATAACTAAATCTTAATGGCTATAAAGGGTTATCTATCGTGTGCCCTATATTTTACCAGCGCGTTTTGACTACTGTTTTCTTCATTAGACAGATTTTTTTCTTGAAATTCATCTGAATAAAGGTTGATTTAACTTTTGAATTTTAACTGTATTTACACTATGAAGTGCGATTTTTGCTCAATATTTTTAGTTAGCTGTTCGTTCAGAACTGACCCACTTTAGTTTTATGAGTCACAAACCATCTCTAGTGAGTAGTTTAGGCTTCTTACAATGTTTTATCGTACTTTATTGTCCTGGTGACTCTAAAACAATTGATAAGTATTTTGAATAAATTAATAATATAATGTGTCACAAACACAGTGTTTCTTTAACTTCACAACCAAGGTATTTCCTGTAAAATTATTTATTTTCGAATAGTCTGAGGTAATATGCGGGTTATTAAAATGTTGACTCATTCATTTCCTACAGAGGTGCATCAGTTCATAAAGCCTATTCTGAAGAAAACATCTTGCAGGATTTAAACGGCTAGATGCATTTAGAAATGACAATCCACTATGCATAAAAATAAGTGGTAACAAATCCCAAACGGGACTTTCGTCTTCATTAATTCTAACACAATTTTATGATCCACTTTACAAAAACATTACTTGCTGAATGTTGGGACCTCATACTTATCAACTAATATTTTTAAAACCCTTTCTAGCAACAGTACATTTTTGTAGTGGCTCAGTATAAATTGTCTCCTCGCTGCCTGATGGTAAGCAAAAGACGATCCCCGATTGCTATGACAACGGTTGCGGTACCAATTGGTGTCCTATCCGCTGGTATCATGGATAGGAAACCCGCAGAATTCTTATTGTATCCTGATGGATTACTTTGCATTTATACCATTTAGGCCATTTTTTTAAAAAGTTGGAACATATTTAATGTCCTAAGCATTTACCACTGTAATACTCAACACACCGTTATCGGCTTACATTTCACTTAAGGGTTAACGATTGTGTAGCAATTGAGCAAAATGGGTAAACCGTTTGACTTAGTTCATTCCACTGATAAAGTGGTTTGGTTTGTGTTTTGTTTTAGTAAACGTTTACTAAACAGTTAAATGTATACATACTGTTTACACGGTGCCTACTAGTTAGTAAGACTGTGTTACTTTGTCTTGAATAGTAAATGTCTTGTGTGGATTTCTTGCAAGGAGCATAACTATTATAATTATTGAACAATGTTCTATAGGTGTTTTTTTTTGCACACATTAATTAGTACCTTTCTCCTGCTGTAATTTAGTCCCAACAAATGAGAATATCGTTTTTACAATTTTTATATTGCAAAACTATGTCTTCGGTGGAGGTGATCGTTAGTATACTATAAAGGGGCCCCTTAAACCTACACGCTGGGTCGCAAGTCCCAGGCGCCGACTGACATTCCTCTCTGTTCCACGCGATGGACCCGGCACCCGCACGGAGAATCCATGGGTAGCTACGTAAGAAGTTCGTCTCATAACCATGATAAACATTTATAGATAACCTTCTAGGTAATTACACTGTTATGTATTTTACATCAATGCAATAAAACAGATAGACATCATTCATCGAAATTGACTTACTAAGCATTTACTGTTATGTCACGTTCAATGTTAAATATTATTATGTTTACTCAATAGCACTCGTAGTGACTGTAATATTTGTGGGTATTAAGAAATTTCTTAATGCATATTATTATTTTTAAATTATTTAAAATAGTGAGTCTGCTCCATAATTATTTTATTGCCGTTCTTTAAATATAACTTCTGTGGCTTAAGCAGAACTATAGTATCCAGATATTTTGACCAATTGGTTTCTACCCGCAAGTTTTATTCTAGTATAATTATACTATTATTATTATTATATTGGGTATTGCGGGCTTAGTGAGTAAGTCTGATGATAATATTATGCCATACGAGAGCATAAAATTAAAATAAAAAATGTCAAGATTCTATCTCTTTAAACAATTTAAATAAAAAAGAGAATATTTTATATTATTACTAGTAGCACTACTATAACTAGTAACTCTAGGTTACCTCATTATAAACCATACTTTACGCGCCGTTGCCCCAGATCAAATTACCATTGTGTATGAAATGTCCTAGAAAATCTTATAATGCCTTGATAAATTATTAACTTTTGCCTTTTGCCCTTTAACTTCTTACGTAGGTAAACAACATCAATGCATAAGATGGATGTAACATAAATGATGAACTTTAATCATTACTTTAATACTAAGTTAATGACACATGCTAAGCTTTCACATTACATTACCTACTTAAAAGATTTTGTTTTAAGTAATGTAACGTGAAACGTGATTACTTTTACTTAGGTATACGAATTTAAGCAAACAGACGTCATAAATTATGTATATTGGTTTAATAGATACTCACTACTATTATAAATACTCGTAATAGTTACTCCACTTTATAGACAGGTAGGTAGGTTCAAAAAAAGCGTAACTTGTATGTTTGTTAGATAAACACCATAGATTTGAATCATTTAATTTCTTCGAGTGCTAATTCCAGAATGGGTCGTATGGCAGGGGCATAAATAGCTATTTAAATTATGCCTTTAACACCAGAATACTAATTGAAATCCCACAGGTTGATTCTTAATCCCGGCTTTAATATAACTTTACTATACTATACAAACCATAAAAATACCTACAATCACAGTCATCGTAGCACCGGATCAGTCTTTAACCGCGAACACGCCACTACATCTTCAAAAATCACTTAAAATGTCACCAAAGCACGTCCTCTGTTTGTGAAACCAACGTACTGTTTGTCCGTTTGTTAATTTTTCAAATCGCAACAGAACTATGTAACAGAATGGTTTGTTTTGAAAACGCGATCGCAGCGAGCGCGGGCGCACTCGAATTGTTGTCGCATCGAAATGCCACACTCGATTCAATAGTTAGTACAGTCATGAGCACTAACATGAAAAACACATTGAAATATCAACTTTAATGCTTTGACATAAGAGTCTAGGTGTATACATGTTATTGCTCGTGACTTCACATAGGTGGGTGAGTATGTTCTCGTGCGACCGGACGTCGGTGTTGCACCTTATTATCATCCTTTGTTATCTATTAAGTTTGATTAACGAATTATGGGATGTGTGATCATAATATTGATTGAAAGATAGGGAGGTTAAATCGATGAACGATTTAAGTCTGACAATACTCATGGCTACTACTATTTTTTACTTAACATTATAGCTACGACATTTTTAGGAAGGTGCAATTCCACTAATCTATACTTATAATAAATCTGTAGAAAGGTCAATTCTGTACATTAAATATATTTTCAAAATAACAATCAGGGGGTGATTAGTGATCGATAGTGATGCCAAAAATGCAATCAGTAAAATTTTTGTCTGTCTGTCTGTCTGTCTGTCTGTCTGTCTGTCTGTCTGTCTGTCTGTATGTTTCTTATAGAAACAAAAACTACTGAACGGATTTTGACGAAACTTTGTACAATCATTCTTTATACTCCTGGGCATATTATAGGATACTTTTCATCACGCTACAATAAATAGGAGCAGAGTAGTGAAGGGAAATATTGGGAAAACGGGAGAATTTACTCCATTTTTTAAGCTTCTGTCGCGTGTGCAGCTTTAATGATTAAAGTTACATAAAAATCATGTACGACGGAAATATTCTTCATAAAATTGCCTAAAAAATATTCCTTAACAGCATATGTCTATCTTTCATGGTTGACTCACAATAACACGTGTAACATCTTGAACCAGATTGGTTTGAACGCAATAATCTCAGTAACAACTGGTTCGAATTGACAAAATCTTTTGTATTGTAGTCCACTAACTATTTGTCGAGGGAGGCTTTAAGCTATCTATAGTAACATTGTGTACGGAAACGAAACCCATGCGGACGGAGTCGCTGGCGGCCGCTAGTCATTTTAATAAAAAACAGTTTGAAATTCAAAATATTTTATTTAAATTTTTACCTCAACACCTTATCAGTATTAAAATATCTATCGATTTCATTTGCATTAAGAGAGAATTCTTTATCAACAAAATTCAGATTCAAAACTTTATTTTTAAAATAACAATAATTTGTACTTTAATCATTTCAATTAATTAATTAGGTATTGCTTATTATTTTCACACTAATTGGTATGTATCAATTTTCTTTACATGTATTGATGTTCTATCTAATGAATTTAAAGCCAAAGTCCAAGCCATTTTTACTTATCTCTGATTAAATTACCTATTCTGTTAACTTATTCAAATTATCACAATTGTTTTCTACACAGACCAAAACAAAAGAAAGTTATGTTTTATAAGTTGTTGATTCTCTATTATTAATTAATGAATGTGAATCCTAGTAACGAACACATGTTTAGTTTCAAAACCTACAGACATTTAGATTTTTATGACTAAAAGGTACGTAACAGCACACTCATTCAATCAACTCAATTTAAGTTAATTTTATTTTGTTTCTCAGAACTGGTCGCATAGGATAATATCAGAAAATACAATCGTATTTAATTTAGAAACTACATTCTTCTCCTCCATTGGCTATATTCTTCTTAATTTGAATGGCTCTTCAAGAATTGAGCCAGCATTTTAGCGCCAGCTACGTCGATTTCTTCATATCCATAGGGTTCCAATGCTTTCTTCATGCGTTCAAACCATTTCGTTACGTTTTCATATTCGCTGAAGTCGTATTCGAAAGCCTGGAAGAATAAAATGTTGACGTGTTGAATATACGTTTGGACTATTTTTAGGAAAAACGGTATTGTTCAAGTACATAATTTACATAATTATAGTGCGATTACCACTATTCTCACGCACTTACGCTATTACCCAGCCAAAAGTGGGCAATAATTATTTTTGGTCCCGGCTGAATTAGCAGTCGTTAATAACCAGCTACTGGTTGTTTAAAGACCTGATCTCCCTATCCATACTTAGTAAAGGTCCGTGCCCCAGCAGTAGGGACGTAAATGAGGGTTTTGCAAATGAAAAATCCGCTAAGTCATAATAAAGTAAAGTAATCCGCAGTTGGTAAGCGGAGGGTCTAAATGGTGTGTGATTGGTTAATTTTGACATGACATTGACAGATATTCCAAATTCACCAATCACATACCAGTTAGACCTCGCGTCTCCCTACTGCCATCTAGCGAATTTTTCAATCGCAAATACCCTCATTGAATGATAATGATGAAGGATAAAGATTGAATATACAAAGCCCTTCTACTTTGAAACAATCCTTACTAATTTAATAAATCTGAAAATAAGTTTCACGCCGTAACTTTTGAACCGATTGCTTTGAAATTTTGCAGACGTAAAGTTAGTAGTCTGGATTAAATAATGGGGTAGTTTTAATCCCGGAAAAAAATCATATTCTCGAGGGAAAACAAAAATATTGTTTGCAATACAACCGAATTCCACTGGCTAGCTATTCCATAGCTAGCTAGTTACCTATAAAACATTTTAGTTACCTCCAAACAGGTGAAGGTGACAGTCATGGATATATCAGCAAGCGTCATGTTGTCACCTGCTGCGAACGCTTTTCCTTCGAGCATGGTGTTCAGGTATCCTATAGCTTCGTTCAGCTTAGTCGCAGACTCTTCATCCATCGGTGCACCTTTGAAGATCATTGGACCCTACACAAAAAAATCAAACATTTGATATGTACTAGGTATCCCTGTGATCCCATCTTAGCTGAAATGTTAATGCTATGCTAAATGAAATGCTATCCATTTGGACTATGGATAGTCCATTTCAGCTAAGATGGGATCACAGGGATCTGTGACAGGTGTGTGTTACTTCTTGTGCGAAACTAGACTCCGTTTGCGTGGATTTCGGTTTCTGCATACATAGTGTTTTACTATAGCTACTATAACTAATCTCAGAAACTGCTGGTTTGATTTGAAAAAAATATTTTTGCGTTGGATAGTCCATTTGACGAAGAAGGTTTTAGGCCATTGGAAACCGCAATCCTACGCTAAGCGCTAAACGCTAGTACTTACATAAAGGGTGACATATCTCATGAACAGAGTTCCAACATCGAAATTCAATCGTTGGTCCACCACAGCCCTCAACCGCGGGTTCTTAGGATACAGGGAATCATCTTTCCCATAAGCATTCGCAAAGTAAGTCATTATTGCACGACTGAAATGAAGATTTATTAAAATAAAATATCAGAACATGTTATTTATGTTCAAATCTAAGTTTGTAATGTACAAACTAGCTAGTTTCGTTGGTTGTCCTTAAACAAATAAACTTTAATGTTGACATACTTTTTAAATGTTATATGTAAGAACCACTCAACGGGTCAAGGGAAATGTTGTAAAAAAATCCATTATTTCAAAAAAAAACTCACCTTTCCCATAAAATGAATCCGTTGTCATCCATTGTCGGGATAGTATGTTGAGGGTTCATCTGTAAATTTAGAAGTGTTGTTTGAACAATTCTGTTGATAGCCCCTGTCTTCTTCCATCGCAGAACGCCTACAAGTATTACAACTCAATATTACCACATGAGTAATTGCTATATAGATTTTATTAGGAGCTAGCTATTTTGATATGTGACTTCTTAATAGTTTTCATTCTCACTACTTTATCGCCCTTTCTATCACGCAACATATAAATTAGCACAATAATTGAAATTATATTCAAAATTTGAATATGTAACACGAAGACGCAATATTTTACGTAACCTAACTCTCGACGATTAATACGAATTATTATACATACATTGTGAAGCAAGGTACAATCTCTTACATTCTCGATATTTTATACATTGGACTATGTACCTTAATAAACTCTGGTTTCAAATGCTCCCCTTCCATTAGGTTGGTGACGATCAGGTCCAGTTCTATGCCCATGACTCTGGCGGCCATCATCACTGCGCGGCAAGGCGGTGAAGGCGGGAGGTAGTACAGCTTGATTGGCTCAGATGGCATTTTGTTCTTCGAACGGGCTACAGCGTTGCTGGAAGATAAATAATAAGTCAAATGTAGACATTATAAAGATTTCCTGACGATAGGTCGACTTTAAACCACGGAAGGTACTACATACTATTATCTGTATGGACCTAACACTAGACAGTTTTAAGTCACAATCTTCTGCTTCTGCAAAACACAGCATTTGATATTTATTTTGAGTAGGCGTTTTAAGCACAACTTAACAAAATTTGGTATTGTAAGTCTAGTTGCATAAGAAAATGTTTATCGTTTACTGCAATAAATCTGAGAAATAAAACGACATTGTAGTTTTTTGGTAAGTACGAACGTGGTTATACGAAAAAACGCAAAGGAAGGAAATCACTAAATGAAAAATGTAGTAGGTAATTTTAAATAGGCAAAGATATTTAAAAGAATGAGGATGTTATAGTTCATATGAATTAGACAAGGGTTATTAAAGAGGGATGTTTTCAATAAAATCAAAGTTTTTTTCATTATTTTGCATTTGTAAATCCTGCTTTGCACTCTTCCCATACCATTTGTTAATTATACCAACACCTTTAAAAACCAGACAATCTTCTATAAAAACCCCTCCACCGATTTGAATGTCTTAGACTCACCCCAAGTTATTTAATGCAATCAATACGATCGTTGCCAATGCTAGAGCTTTCATTTTTGATGAGCCGATTTACTCAAGGTTGTCTGAAAGCAGCTGATAAAAATCCCAGGACCTGACGGAATTATTAAACTATAGTGTGCTTAATATGAAGGACATCAATTGCTTCTGAATTAATTATTATTGTCTGGTGTCGGCCTAGATTAGTAGGTACAACCCTGAGAACCTCAGTTCCACTTGAAGTATCTTTGTAATATGTATGGGTTATCCATATTCTCTTTCCATTCGCCTTAATAAAAAGTAAAGTATCAGCCCATTAATGTCCCACTGCAGGGCAAAAGCCTCCATCATTTGAAATCATGTTTTCGTTACATAGATGGGTTTTGGCTTAATCACCACGCTTGCCAATAATTTATCTTATTTATTTCAATTTCCGAAATTGTCGTATGAAGCGACTAAGGGACAATCGAGAAGGCTCAATACCATGCTGTTACCAACCCACTTGCCCTAAGGTGTACCTATATGGGCATAACCCCCATGGTGGTTGGGCCAGTTGGGTATATCTCCCTTGGGGGGAGGGGGGCTAGGCTACATCCAGCAGTGAACAGCATGTTGATGATGAATTATCATTATCAATCAGCATTAGCTTTCAGTCCTATGCTACATATTGTAGGTTAGCGATGGTGGCCTAGTGGTACGGACGGCGCCTCACATACGTGAGATCCGCGGTTCGAATCCGGGCCCACACCTCTGGATTTTTCGAAATCTATATGTGGATTCGTGCCATTACTTGGCGGTGAGGGAAAACACCGTGAGGAAACCTACGCATTCAGTGATTTCTGACTTTAGTTCAGTTAGATCTGAATGTGTAACCATGATCCAATCTGTCTGGTTCCCCTTTATGGGTTACGAAGGTCTGATGGCAGTCGCTTCTCTGGAATTACCAGACTTGCTAAATCCTGGATCATGGTCAAAGCGGACCCCGTATAGAAACGGGATAAACGCTAAGACGAAACTACATATTGTAGGTTAAAAAGACACATATACAAAGAACACGTTGGCTATCAAACATGCGACCAGAAATAGTTACAACAGAAAATAACTTGTCGAACATGTCCAATCCAAGAAATACCATAATAAAAAAATATGATACATACATCACATACGTGAGGTCCGCGGTTCGAATCCGGGCCCACACCTCTGGATTTTTCGAAATCTATATGTGGATTTGTGCCATTAGCTCGGCGATGAGGGAAAACATCGTGAAGAAACCTGCACATTTAGTGATTTCTGACTTTACTTCAGTTAGATCTGAATGTGTAACCATGATCCAATCTGTCTGGTTCCCCTTTATGGGTTACGAAGGTCTGATGGCAGTCGCTTCACTGTAATAACCAGACTTGCCAAATCCTGGATCATGGTCAAGGCGGACCCCGTATAGAAACGGGATAAACGCCAGGAAGAAGCTACATATTGTAGGTTAAAAAGACACATATACAAAGAATACGTTGGGTATCGAACCTGCGACCTTTACAACTGAAAATAACTTATCGAACATGTCCAATCCAAGAAATACTATAATAAAATATATAAGAGGTGTCTCTGGTACTTCTATGTTATGGCCCTTGCACACGTTAATGATAAAACTCATGCCTCATATGCACCGTATCATTATTTATCGTATAATGGGCTCACGTGTAAATTGCAATGTGTTCAAGTACTTAATATGCACTTTCAATGTGCCTAATTGGTCGTAAAATATCTACTCGTATAAGAAGGGCTATACATTAAATTATCATAGCGATGACAATAGGTCAAATAAAAACTTATTTGATGAGGGTACAGGAATTCTTCAATTGGCTCGCGGAGTAAGGCTTGCTGATGCCCGTGGCCACCAACCAGTGCAGCAAGGAGGTACCGCGGGGTTTAGTGGGTAAACCCCTGGGACACAGTCCCAGGAGCAGTGCTACTAGTGCTTCTGTTTTACTACTGGTGCGTGCCTAAATGTAAACCTATTACACTCAATCACACTAATGGACTAACCTAATTTCTTCGCATTACTGTCAATAGTACGATTTTTTTGATTATTACATTACTTTAGTATCCACAATTTCAATGTAAATTAGAAGTTTTCCACGAATGTATGCTAGCTATGTTATTCATCCTGGCATTGACATTATTGTTCCTGATTTCTTCTGATAAACTGCATTTTACGTTGTAATTATACAGGTAATTAAAAGACACTTCTAGGTTTCATAGAAACAGTTACAATTATAAATTACATTTATAAAATTTAAAATTAAGGAACTAACTCACTTAGCTTGTATTTTGTCCAAAACAGTTTTGTCCATACACTGACCCAGTTTGAATTTGGAACACGTTAAAACAAAACAACAAAAGAGTTTGAACTCTTTTTAAAAATAACGACTATTTTTTTATTGAGTAGACAACACAAAGATGTTTTATCGTACAGCCTTGAAAGTTTGAAGGCAGTCAGTTATGGTGTATCGATAAAGAGCTCGGCGGGACGACTGAAACCAGATTTATAACAACAGGCTTATTATTGTGGCTGTTATGACCATCGTGGCCATAGCAACGTTGGGCGGGAACATCAGCCAAGTCACTGTGACATTGCAATCATTGCTGTAAAGTAACCCTTCCAGTGGATTTAGCACGCGATTTGTTTGAAGCTTCTAATGCGATTGAGCTATCAATCAAGTCCTACATGCAAAACGAACATTTGCTATTAAGAGCCACTTTTAAAAACAGCATTCATTGTAATTCCTTCTCCGTGTAGACCTATTTACCGAGATTGTTTATTTAAATTCTAGAATATACACTAGGCTTGATATTTCTGTTGACGCAATAACTCACCTTTCGACTCTAATATTTTTGGCAATATAATTTATTAGTGATTTTCGGACTTTTGTTTATCTGCACCTTCTATTTAACTTCTATTTAAGGCAACATTACTAACACAATATGGATGGATCTATGGTCTGAAATAAAGAATATTTTATTTAATTTTATTTTATTTAATTTATTTGTCAGACTACGATTATGTCCTTATGGAGTAGGCAAAGGCGTATAACAAGATGATCAATTACAAGGTGTATGTACAAAGCACTTATGATAACTTAATTTTTACGACGAAAACCATCTCCTCCAATGGATCTTTGAATAAGAAGATAACTTTATCTACTTCAAACATCGAGTTGCTCGAGTAATTCTTTGTCCTGATTTGGTTTAAAAGGGACACCCTGAACCAGACATTGAACTGTCAGCGCCAAGGATATATTTCAATTTGTATCTGAGTCATGCATCCACTTTAAGCGCTCCTGCTGTGAATACCTCTGACTCACATTCATTGTGATAAGACAGACGAACAGAATTTAGAATACTGGCAGTACATCCGTTGCAATGACATTTTTGCTTTTGTTTCATAGTTATTTTTGCTAGGAGCAATCACCAAGCTTTGGTATTTCAAATATTTATGGATTCATACATGTAATTTCAAAAAGAAACAACCACTATCTTCCATTTTTGAAAAGAGGATCTACCTCAATGACGTTCCCGTTGGCCTAGTGGTCAAGACCCTGGCTATAAAACCAAAGGTCGCAGGGTCGAATCCCGCTAGAGCCAAAATGAAAATGGACATCGAGTCATGGATGTTTATAAATGTATTTACGTATGTCTATCCGTTCCCTAGCGTCCATAGTAAAAGCTTAGCTTAGTGGGGGGCTAGAAAAATTATATTTTAGTCCAAGGAATTTACACAATGAATTTTGTTTTCATTTTAAGATTTCCCATTTTACCATAACTCTATCGATCTGAAAGTTAAATAGGCAAATGTATTTTTAGGGTTCCGTAGCCAAAATGGCAAAAAAACGGAACCCTTATAGATTCGTCATGTCTGTCTGTCTGTCTGTCTGTCTGTCTGTCTGTCCGCCAGTCTGTCACAGCCACTTTTTTCCGAAACTATAAGTGCTATACTGTTGAAAATTGGTGAGGGGATGTATTCTGTGAACCGCAACAAGGTTTTTACACGGAAACAGAAAAAAAATAAAAAAAATGGGGGGTCCCCATAGTCAGAACTGAAACTCGAAATTTTTTTTTTCATTCAACATATACGTGTGGGGTATCTATGGATAGGTCTTTCAAAATTATGTAAAGGTTTCTAACATAATTTTTTTCTAAAGTGAATACTTTGGGTGTCAGACCCTTCCAAAGTGGAAAAAAGTGTGTCCCCCCCCCCCTCTAACTTCTAAAATAAGAGGATGATAAAACTGAAATAAATATATAATGTACATTACCATAAAAACTACCAACGAAAATTGGTTCGAACGAAATCTATTCAGTAGTTTTTTTAATACGTCAAAAATAGAATTTGTACGGAACCCTCAATTTTTTAGATTTTTGTTAAAAATATTTAAAGTAAAACAATCGCGAGTTTTTTCAGTTACTACGAACCATATAATCAGCCTTACACTTAAAAACAATAACAAAACATTACTTTGTTCATTTTAATCTTGTTATTTAGTCCTTCTTACTTATTCAAGGTTATCGCTTAGACTATTTATAGCATCTTATTTCTCTCGGTGGAAAAAATCTCACTAATGTGACGATGTTTGACATGCATTAATTTACTCACTCCATTGCTCTAGAAGCATAGAATGCATCTCTGATGATAGATGTAGCTTCCGACAAGGACATTGTGAAATAAAAAATAGTTGTGGTTAAGATTTATTGGTTAAACAATACATGTTTTTTTTCGATCCTACCATCAGCATCATCCTAGCGTCTCTCCGGGTTGAAATTCTCAGCTATTGCCTTGGAACCAAGGAGCCTAGGATGCACTGCGACTATGATCCCGAGTTTACCAGCCTGGTTATTACACATGGAGGACTCTCCTATAATTTTATTTCGCCCCTAAACATAACAAAACTTGTTCGATGAGTGCCAGTTTGTGTTTTTCAAAGACAAATATACTTATTAATCTATACTTTTTGAGTTTGTTTAAATGTTTGTTTGTTTATTTGTTTGTTTGTTTGTTGAACGCGCTAATCTCAGGAACTACTGAACCGATTTGAAAAAATATTTTTGTGTTGGATAGTAAATCGAAATCCACGCGGACGGAGTCGCGGGCGGCCGCTAGTATTTAATAATAACCAAGAATTCCTCTGAATAACAATAACTGTGTACCTACTTCGAGATTATGGAACGCGGGTGAGAACTACTACACAAAAAATACAGGAAAATTAGGAATTGCTTCTTAATTCTTACAGTTCTATGGACGTAAAAGTATTGCATAAATACTCCAACTCTTGTTAATAAAAACGTTTATGAAGAACCTCGATGTATTTATAGGTATTCGCTTTTATTTCTGTCTACATATAATAGATAGCGTGCCGACCATAAACATTATGAACAAGGTATGTTTAGTTGCCCCGTGTTTGGATATCGCATGACATGGTTTAATGAAGGCCTACATGTCAATGGTGGGGAT
Organism: Nomophila noctuella; assembly: GCA_958496325.1. Lineage (NCBI taxonomy): Eukaryota > Metazoa > Arthropoda > Insecta > Lepidoptera > Crambidae > Nomophila > Nomophila noctuella. Next base: position 3,347,014 of record OY292491.1, on the reverse strand, counting down.
TTCTAAATGGCATAATGTGTGTATCAATTTGTAGCGATTACCCTCTCCTGATTGACCCTTTGTGTCTTACATTTACTAGATAGTTTCAGAGGTGATGAAGATTTATCTGGAATTTATATTCTAGACCTATAAAATCATTCAAAATCTAAAGAATATACTTTATTTTTAGTAAAACTTGGACCAATACACACACGGAAAACCTTTTTTTCTTTAGGAACATGTTTTTGAATTTGTTCACAAATTAATCTAAGAGATTATCTTAACAGAGTATATGATAGAAAAATTTCTATGATTTGATAAATCACCTTTTTCAAGACCGAGTTTTAATATCATGATTTGTACTTAGCAAAAATTTTAATGGCAATTATTAAACTCTACTGAAGTCAATCTCAGAAATTACAGATGTAATTTTTCAATTAGCTTTGGAACCAATTTCATAATGGGCCTCTGTATTATCTGCACATGCAAAATACCTATTACATAACATTCATTACTAATCAAAAGAGAATCACTTAATTTAACTAAATAGGTAATAATTTAATAAACCTTTATAGTCAATTATGAAATTAACTAATGTATGGAACCTAATTGCACATTTCACATAAGTCTTTTGTTCGTACAAATGACTTTGAGTTAGTTCAGTGCAATTGTCCTGCAATCTCTGAGTAATGATGCACCTATTACTAGATGAGCAGTCATTCTGACCTACGATAAAGCAGGTTGTTAGGTTGTTGTCGTTATCTAAGTGAAAACGATACATTTATTTGATGAGATTTATTTTGAGCTTGTTTCTAATCTGTAGGTACCTACTGATAATTCCGAACTCTTCAGCTTTATTAGCTGAAGAGTTTGTTTGTTTGTATGAACGAGCTCTCTAATCTAAGATTTTCTTAGATTTAAATTTATAATGTACCTGAAATTCTAGCACTGATTTTATGTGTTTTTTTCATAAACACTATATATCTCTTGACATATCTCTTGACATTTTTCACACTGCACCATCTATCCCCAAACTAAGCATTAGCTTGTACTATGGGTGCCATACAACGGATAAACATTACTTATATACTTTTTTTTTTTGTATATACATACATAATTATTATACATAGGAACACCCAGACCGATACAAACAGACATGTTCATGCACACAAATGTTTGTACCGTGCGGGGATCGAACCCGCAACCTTTGGTGTAATAGCCGACTTCATATTCAATATTGATCACAAAGTGAAAAGCTGAAGTAGACGTTAAAAATTTAACATTGATTAACTATGTTCTTCCCGCAGAACAGATCTGTTTTGTAATGACTAACGACCTAATCCCTTTAGTTGAGTTCACTTGGCAGTAAGGGAGCCTTAAGCACTGATTCCTACAGCTGCAATCACATAAATGTAGATTTGTGTGGCTGCAAGCCTCGCAAATAATCATCATCATCCTAGCGCCTCTCCCGGTCGCATCCCCGGCCATTGCCTCGGTCATGTAATCTGTGGCCTCGGAACAGGGTACTAACGATACGGGGATGATACTGAAATTACCATGCTATAGGTACTCAAGCTTCGTAAATGATATTTCTCTTATTAATACACAGGGAACAGGGAACAACACATTATATTTTCCTGTTAATTTATGTATGATTGTTTGTTCGACAGAATTAATTAATTCAGTTTATCAACCAATCCAAAGCAGTGACAAGTCTGACTGTGTTCCGGGAATATTAATGTGCCAGCATTTATTTTTAGAAAAGCAAGTGTGCAATAACTAATGATTGTAATCAAAGAAATATGCAAACAATTTGAAGTTCAAAAAACACTCTTTAATTTTTTTTGCTATGTTTGGAGCTTTAACTATCAATTTGAGATATTTTTTTTTATATATAAAATAATACAAAGACTCTCTTTTGAGGGAATATCTGCTTTATAGCGAAAGTTGCAGGAAACCAATTTTTCTGTACAACCATTTGTAATTTAACCTAAATTTAAGAAAGAAGTGAGCAAATAAACGAAATACAAAATAAAAATAATTTATTGACACATTATTTAGATCCTCAAAAATATTTTTAAAGGCTTTGACTGAACGTTTATAAAAAAGTACTTACATATAGTAAGAAATAACTTCTTAAATTTAAAAACATCTACCATATATTACATTCACGTACTTAATCCAAGAGATAAAAATAACTATGCACTCAGTTCGTTTCACTTGTCATCCAACACTTCTACCGTTGACGCACTACTTGCATTATCATTTTCTTTTTCTCTCTGTTCTTCTGTTGTATTTCCATCATCTTTTTTCACTGGTGCACCTTCAGAAGCTATATCAGTCTTGATTGCGTTTATCCTTCCTTGGTCTTCTTCATTGTTCTGTGGCTCGGATTGCGTGATCCGCATTTTTCTGCTCTTTGAATTACCCATCGTGTCTTAGCGTTCTCATAAAACCACCAAACTTTAAGACTAAGAAGATTTTGATACAGAAGGTAGCTTAGCTTAATCGACCGTGACGAAGTATCGCAGTGAAAGCGAAACAACAACTGACGCGAAGATAGTTAGTCAAAACATATAAATGCAGTCACCTATATGATAAGGCGGCAATGACACATTTGCCCGTATGAACATTACATTGACCGGATGAGTTTGCCACACAAGGACCAAGTGTGAGCAGTGTAGCAAATTAGTTTCGAACATGAAATGATAAAGACGCGGCGTTGTATCTGCAATGTTAGGATAATTGTTTTCTTGTCTGATGAATAGTAATTACTTTACTAAAATAATTCACAAGGTCATTTGATAAAATTCCTCAATCTAATTGTGACAATATTCTTCAAGTAACCTTCAATGTTTGGGAAGTTGCTGTTTCCTTCTTCCTTTTAATCCACCAGCATTGTATACCTCCATGGCAAGAGATAAGTTTTTTAGAATTTCAAGTGAGGAAAAATGTTCTGTCTTGGAGCATATTGTTTCTAGAATCCTAAATGATTTAACATACTCGAAGAAAGATTTAGACGCTTTTTTATGTATCCGGAAAGATTCAAAATATAAGTTTTAAGCAAAGATATTGCTGTTATTTAAAACTTAACACAGTGGATAGGTATATATTTGTATTAAAAATATCTTCCTAATATAACCTAATATTTTTCCTCTTTAGCTATTAGGACGTCTACAAACATAATTTAACACTTAATCCAGTAACCTAAAATTGATTCATACTCGACTAACACCAGTTCAGTTATGACATCACCATTTTATTGTTTTATTATTCCAAGTATTAACATAACATCTGTGTAAACTTTAATGCTAACTATATTTCAGAGAAGCATAGACGTAACAATGAAACATTCACGATATGTCATTTATATTTTGAATTTTGGTAAACAAATTAGCAAGACTGTAAAAAGTATTGATATAATATTCAAAGATAACTATGAGGTTGAGGATAGCTGCAACAATACTCGTATGGATTGGATTAGGCTTATCAGTTAGGTAATATAGATAGTATTATCCTATCTTTATTAAACCGTGGAAATTGATTAAAACGAGCAAAAGTATTGTATGACATAATGTGTTTGAGTACGCGATTAGGTTTTAAATCTTCACAATATTTTTCATTGTCACGAAAATTCTGTGTTTGTCAATTAAAATATGGAAATCATACATTATATATTATTATTATTATATTATTTATTATTATCATCATCATATTATACATTTATCTATACTTAAACATTCTTCTCTATCTACATCTACACTATCTACACCAATATTATAAATCGGAAAGATTTGTTTTTTTGTATGTAACGAATAAACTCAGAAACTACTGGATCGATTTGAACAATTCTTTCACTGTTGGCTAGCTACACTATCCCCGGTGAAAATAGGGTACCTACTTTTGATCCCGGAAATGTGGGGGAAGAGGGGGACATTTGAAAAAAAGTATTCGTGGGTGAAATCGCTGGCGGTTGGCAAGTTCTAAATAATTATTAAAAATATAATTATAAATAATAAATTCAAATGATTAAATCCTTTAATCCTTCAAAACGATAAATATTTATCTTATAATCCATCATTCTTGATTGCGTGTTTACGCTTACCTACCTACCTCACAGATTTTTGCGTTGTGATATACCTACAGTTGATGTATAAGTCTGAAGGATTTTGTACAACACTGTAAGGCAATGAACTACATTGAGACGATATCGTCACAATCACCGATTAACTTTATATAAAATATCGAGCTTTATAGACTAGCAGCCGCTCATGGATTTCGGTTTTCACAAACATGGTGTCTTATTAATGCTTAAATTCTTCCTCTATATGTGTAAGTAGTATCCAACACAAAAAGGTTTATTTCGAATCGGTAGTTCCTGTGATCAAGAAACAAACAATCTATTTAGCTTTATGACATTTATTAGTATAGCTTTGTAGCAGAAAGTTTGATTAAAGTTGCTTCATAGGTTTTTGTAAGTATTTATTAATTTTATGAAAAAGTTGTTGCTGACTTTTATGATTTTTTATATCTATACGATAAACTAAATACTTATTTACTATACATATTTTGAATATAAAAAAGCCGAAGAGTTTGTTTGTTTGTTTGAACGCGCTTATCTCAGAAAATACGTCAGTAGTAAGACAGATTTGGAATGTGATTCATACAAGCCTACATGACATTGCAATGACTTCACCGAATAAACAGATCAAGTACCTACTTTATCACATGGGACGAGATCAGATTTATGCGCGTCTTATGAACCTTCTTATCTATTAAATGGCGGCTTAGTCACTCAAGAAATATGTATATCTTCGAAGACAATTGCGATTATAAAAGTATATTAAAATAAATGTTTCCTCAATAACACTGCAATGCTTGTAATTTCAAGTAGTTTCAATCCGTCTTTTATAGATGACAACGTAAATACAAAACGTTTAATAAGAGAAAAATCTGCAATCTGTAGGTACTAGGACGATGCAAAAAGGAGTATAAGGGCTATTTATTTAACAATATTGGTCCTGATTTTCGTCACAAGGAATTTTTCGCAATGTATAGGTTTATTATGATAATCGTCACCTTAATAAATTTGTGGTGAATAAAACAATAATATAATGAGAAGTTGTTAACTAATGAAAGTACGAGTTTGTACTTTACAATTTTTGGCAGATTCAAATGACATGTAATTATTAATGAACCCCTAAGGACTGGACCGGGGTATTTATAGGCGGATTTTTACAACAGTAAATCAAATCGAAAGACTTTCTTGTGTCAGCACGTCACGCAATCTGATAAACCAAGCAACGTCAAGGTAAATATTCTTTATATATTCTGATTCTAATTTTGTCCTTGTATATCTCAAGTCATTGACTTCGATATTTTTATTTAGTTGCTTTCTTTTATTACATTTGTTAAGCTTTTATTGGTTTATTCTTCATTGTTTTTATCTCTGTTTTATTATTATTTACTTATAATATCAAGCAATCAGTTATCAACTTAGATAAATAATTTAAAGGGCATTTTTAATATTGGTATCTACAAACAAAGTTTTGGTTAAGCTCAAAAACCTTAATAAACTCCATCTTCAATACATTGAAACAATTAAATGATATTTTTTGTTGCAACTTTACTTCTATTTTATACCTATTAATTTCTTTCATCCTTTCAGACAATGTCGAAGTTTGTGATCATCTTCGTGCTGGCCGTGCTTGCCGTAGCAAATGCCCGTGGGATTGAAGGAGGTACCAGTGATAATAAATATGTAAGTACATCACTTTCTTATCTACGGTGGCTATTTATCGTTGCTGTTTGTACAAAAATAAATCAATCTTGTATGCATCTGGATACGCTCTATTTCATAACATTCTTTATAACATTATCAACTTATATGCTTTCGTTTTTTTTTAATATTTTTTTCGTTTTACAGGAAGTCGCTCCTCTTGAAAAAGAAGGAAGATTTTTGCTGGAAGCACCGTAAGTAAACCTTTTCTTTTTAAATTCTGAAATAATAAATGCAATTCATTATTTTAATGTACATTATTTAAGAAGCTTTCCTTTTTTCTAACACAACTAATGCTTTTATTATTTTGTTACAGGCTTATTGGCGGTATTGTCCTAAAAGCATTGAAAGCTATCTGGTTCCTGTTGAGCACTTTCTGCTCTTTATTAGACATTAAGCTGGTAATAAAACTCATTTAATTATATAGGTAAATAGAGGTTAATAAATTTAATTATTTTTGTCGTTACATTTCCGCGTTGTTAGTGCACTGAACCATTTTAAGAGAAAATCTTTATCAGTAAAGTTTTATTCTTAGCGAATAATATATCACTGAATACCTTATACCTGATATTTAGGTGTTCGTTGATATGTTCCACGTGTTTTATGTGTTCTAAATCCCTCGTAGTTCTTAAATCAGTAGTTCAATAGTAGGTACCTACTTAGCCGAGTTTGCATTTTTCAATATTTATAAAGTGACAAGACGCCCTTCATAAAGTGTAATTCAATGTATCTTATTAAAATAATGTCTTATTTTCAGGGAGCATTAGCGGTACTAGTGAATGTTGGACTCTGGGCGTTGAGCTTCAAGTTGCCAGTGCTGGCGGGCGCGGCGCTTATGTTCGGCGCGTGCAAGCTGAGCGGCCTGTGCTCGTCCGCCGGCTCGTACGAGCACGAGCACGACCATCTCGCACACGCCGCCGAATACCTCGACATGGGCACGCACAAATACGGGAAGAGCGAATAAGAGCCGCTAGGTTAAGATGTAGGATAAGAGTAGCTTAATTGTATAAATTATTTATTTATTTGAAATAAACAATTAGAATGTATCTGCTTCTTTCAATGCAAAACGACCCATTGAATACGACACCACGTCTCGTTTACAATATCTAAATGATAAACATTCTTCAAGTTGCCAGTGCAATTTTTCGGTACGTGCAAGCTGGTGATCTAGCCAAGTTGCCATTTAGACTATTTTTCGCTATCAATATATCATCGAGACGTAAATCTGTATCTCGCTCACAGAGATACTTCGTGTGCGAGATGGAAATATTAGTCGAATCGTTGGAGATAAATAGTCAAAGTGGCTACTTGGCTAGACCACTGCTCGTCCGGCGGCTCGTACGAGCACGACCATCTCGCAAACGCCGCCGAAGGGGCACATGGGCACTTAGAAATACGGGAAATGCAACTAAGAGCTATTAGGTTATGGTTGATTTGTAAATGTTAATATTTATTTGTTAATAAATTATTGTGCAAAACTCAAAGTCTTTAATGAAAGTATCCCTAGCCCTATGAACTAAGTTTACAAACGCATAACAAAAGAAATGTGCTATAATACTGTATGATAAATAGTAGAACTATGTTGTCACGAATACAATAATTTCAAGCCATCAAATGTGCGCACTGATAGTAAATATTAATCATAGTAGCGCCACAGATAACATAATAGCTATTAGAATTTTAAGGACTAGATAAATAAAACACTCTAAGGTATTGGCTGCGTTAGCAACAGACGTACGTCATTTAAGTAGGTACCTACATTTACTGCTATTATTGAATAAAATATACGTACGTAATATACGTATGTACGTATAATACTCAGTTCAATAGGTACTTTCCTTTTTTAATTTTACAAAACATTATTATAACAACGTTTATTGCATTCCGAATCTTGTGATGGAGTCGTTCTGTCAGTCTTTTAAGGACGTGCATACCGCACACTAGCCTCGCTAACCTTTTTTATTTAATTGTAATGAATTTAAAATATTAAGATAAAATAACTCTCTGAAGTACACTAAAGAGTAACATTTGAGATTATATAAAAGTGTCTTTTATTACATTGTTTATCATTAGGTTGTCATAAACTAAATTTTAGTCGTACCTGGTTAAACACCACTGCCTGATAAACTGGAAATCTCAATGTTTAGTTATTTAGAAAACTTTTAAAAGACATCATAATTTTACTCATTTTACCTAGGGTTTTGCTCGTGGTCTTATTTGTTGCAAAATATTATTTGAAGATATAAATTACACCTGTTTATTGTAGAGCAACTAAAACCATTACAAGAATTATAAAATTAAAAAGTGGTTAATTTACATAATACTGTTTTTGTACTTTTCTGTTGTTAAGATTATTTTAGCTAGATTATTTACTTAGACAACTGTTATTATTAAACTATTTCACTGTGATACAAACATAATATTATTTTGTAAACTAAAATAACATCAAACGAATTTAAAATAATATAATATTTGTAAACGTCAGATTTTGAAGCTTGAATTTAATTTTCGGGTAAAAATTCCCGAAAATTAAATTCAAGCTTCAAAATATAATTTTAAAGCTAAGATACCTAGAAAGTTCCTGAAGTAATTAAGAAGTTCAACATTTGAATATTCGTCAAAGCCTACAAGCCAATCTATGGTATCCAAGATTTTAGACTCTTTGGGTCTTTGATAAAATACTTTCATGTTTAAGGTAAGTAATCTTAAGATAATTTTAATAAGATATGTTTAAATTGTTGAATTCCTGTCGTTTTCAATAACAGGTCGATAATTTGCATTAAAAGAAGCTGATAGTTTATAATTGTTTATTTTCAAATAAATAACTAAATATTACAGAAATAAATTACTCTTATAGCATAACTTAACCTAGGTGGCCTTAAGAGCTTTTCCCGTATTTATAAGTGCCCATGTCGAGGTATTCGGCGGCGTGTGCGAGATGGTCGGGCTCGTGCTCGTACGAGCCGGCGGACGAGCACAGGCCGCTCAGCTTGCACGCGCCGAACATGAGCGCCGCGCCCGCCAGCACTGGCAACTTGAAGCTTAACAACCAGACTCCAGCATTCACTAGTAAAGCTAACGGTCCCTAGAAATAAAAAAAAATATGATTAATATACGCCTTATGCTTTTATAACTGGCCTAGAACAGCAAAGAAGCTTTATCCAGCTCTTGAGAAGAAGACAACAACGATATTTGAATGAAGCAATAAATAATCATATAACAAAGAATATTATACTAAGTGAAAAGTTACTTTGAGAAAAGTATCACTAAGTCATCATCATCCTAGCGCCTCTCCCGGTTGCATCCTCGGCCATTGCCTTGGAGCCCAGGGTACGCTGCGACTATGATCCTGAATTGACAAGCCTGGTTATTACAATGGAGCGACTGTCGTCTGACCTCCGTAACCGCAGGGGAAACCAGACAATTTGGATCATAGTCGGGACCAACGGCTTAACGTGCCTTCCGAAGCACGGAATCATCATTCTTATCGGACAATCAGGTGATTCAAGCCTGCAATGTCCTAACCAAACTGGGAAAACCAACACAAAGTGAAAGTGTTCCCCGCGGGATTCGAACCCACGACCTCCGAGTTCGTAGTTTTGAGCACAGCGCTCTAACCACTACACCACGGAGGCAGTCAATTTAGTTATTAGTCGTTTAAAAACAACAATGGATTCGGTATATAAGAATTAAATCGTGTTGAATATTACTCACTTGCAAAGAAGCAAAGATCTTATACTGATAAAATAAAATTAAATGATGAGAAATCTTACCGTCTTAAAATCCACAATGGAGCAAAGAGACTTTATCAGGAACCAAGCAAACTTCAATGATTTTAAAACGAGCCCACCGATAATTCTGCAATGAATAAGAATATGCTTAATGAATAATAAAAAAGCCAAAAATGGACAAATGGGCAATATAATACAAAGTATTATTTTTATTACCAAAATAATGTAAAATACTTACGGAACTTCCAGTAATCTACTTTCTTTTTCAACAGAAACGATTTCCTGAAATAAAACAACAAGATTTATTTTAAAAAAATACTTATTATTTCATAAAAAAAATATACTAAGCTCCATATTTCTACAACAATAAATTATTAAAAAATAATAAACAGTTATCTTATCAAACAATTAAATTCGTACTTACAGTTTTAACATCACTGTTTTCTCCTCCATTGATGCCACGAGCGTTAGCTACGGCAAGCGTTGCAAGTACACAGATGATCACAAACTTCGACATTATCTGGAAAATTCAATTAAAATTAAATACATAATAATATGATCACCAACCCGCATTTGGCAAGCGTGGTGATTAAGCCAAAACCCATCTTTGTAACGAAAACATGATTTCAAATGATGGAGGCCTTTGCCCTGCAGTGGGACATTAATAGGCTGATACTACTACTATTTATAATAATATGTAACCAATTATAAAATGTAAAAAAAATCTAAAGTTGATTTTTGCTTATTTGGCAAGGTTAATTAAATCAAAAACTAAAATAAAGAAATCAAGACCGAACTTAATCAGGATATTACCAGAATTTGAAAATACTTATTAAAATATACATTTTATTTAAGACCACGTAATCAAATTTATCCAAAATTTTGGTTACTATTTACAGTTTAACAACATAATTTTTTTCAAAATAAATAAGTCACCGTGCCAAAAAAATATACAAGAAAACGAATTCAATGAAATTATAAAGTCAATGACAAAAGAAATACAAGGACATTATTCAGAATCAAACAAAGAATATTTACCTTGACGTTTGGTTTATCAGATTGCGTGACGTGCTGACACAAGAAAGACTTTCGATTTGATTTACTGTTGTGAAAATACGCCTATAAATACCCCGGTCCAGTCCTTAAGGGATCATTAATAATGACACGCAATTTGCTATTCCCTAAAATACTTAGTTGTCATTAGAGAAACTCTTAATGTTGATTCTGAGTCAGCATGAATATACATAATTAAGGAAAGGAATCGATTACAACGATGAACGATTAGTTGATGGTATTAAATTATACAATGAATTCCTAAGTTCGTAGTACCTAACTTGTGTTGCAATCTGTTCTGTTCCGACCCTAAAAACTGGAAAATATTTGCTGATATATTGAAAAATAAAGCAAACTTATAAAGAGTTAAACTACAGATAAGTATTAATTGAATAGATTTTATAGTGTTAGAGAAAAAGTTAAAAGATGTCATTGACATTTTATAAATATTCCAGTGCTATTCTTTATTTTTTATAATATGTAATATCTTTCATCTTCAAATTTTCCGTTTAGCAATCCCCTGCTGATGATCTCCCACAGCTATGGGAGTATATTCCCGATAATGCCCATTACTCAACATGCCGCATAGCGCATTATAATAACCCATAAAATACTCAATATTCATACTATGAGAATCATAATAAATAACCAAAAAAAAAGTTGCAGAGGAGGTGAAATCGTCAATTTGTAAATACCATCATATGTACCTATAAGATTAGCTATCTGTACCCCCTACTTCGAAAACACTGTCGCGATTAACTAAAATTTTCCCCGCTGCATATTTTTTACTGAAACTTTGCTTTTATTCATCACCGCGTATAGTGCAATATAGCTTAAGCCTTCTTCGACAGATGGACTCTCCAACACGAAAATAATCATTGCAGGCGCAACATGTGTTCTGCTTACACTCAATCCAATCAGCCATCAGCTCTACATTCACTCTCCAACACAAAAATATTTTGTCAATTCGAATCAGTACCTAGCTCTAGCTAGAGATTATTAGCGCATTCTGAACTACTTACTGGTATAAACTGAAAAAATATTTTTGTGTTGGATATTACAAGTGTGTAATATACAGCCTTGAAGCCCTCCTCGACACATAGTGATTTGTGCGGGAACCGAATCACACGCGGACGGAGTTGCGGGCGGCCACTAGTAGATAAATAAAACAGATGTTGACGAATGCAGTTGACGTCAATCATACTAAATAAAGAAACTGGTCTTTGAGCCTTTTTTGTAATTTGTGCTCAATTTTACCTACTGCCATTATGATGTTCATAATTTTGGCTCAATGTTTCATACGACAACCAAAGCATCAGAATATACCTAGAGATCTATAATCAGACGTGTATCTGAATCTGATGTGAGTTTCAGCATGTGGTGGGCACGGGGATACCGCTTCATGCATTGCACAGGCCACCACCCAGGAGAATCTCTCGATACTCCCGGCTTTTCCGCGCTCCCCATCAGAGGGTGTCAGGATGAGTCCGTCATAGTACTCATAGTGTAAGGCGGGCAATAGGCTAGTTGCCTCATATCACCATTTATAAAATCACTTTTAATTCGAATATTATTCCGTACAAGGGTCCAAAATATGTAAACTTCATTAAATATAAATATGGGATTGCTGCAAAAATTCAACTTAAACCCGATACATTTTTACTTTTTTTTCTCTTGATTGAAAACACCGTCCGCCATGATTCTACGTCACCAATATTGTAAACAACACAAATTCAAACGACAGTTTCGACAGGTTATTCGTGGTCTTTTATTTAAACGCGTTGATTGTTGTTTATTTCACTATTAAAATATAATACACTTCACATTTATTGAAAACAAACCTGCCCAAAATAGATACTTTGATGGTTGCAAAATGTTTTGCTCCAAATTCTGATTCGCAAATTCTCATCACTGGGTACTTTAATCCACAACTTCTTATTGATGTATTCTTACATTCACGCACGATACAATAGTGGTAATTCATAAATGTATCATGTAATCTCTACGAAGACATGGTTTTAATTCCGATAAACACTTTTCGGTTATGTCACGCGTATTGTTGACAAGAACAGTGACGCCACGGCACAGACCATCATGGCGGACGGTGTTTACGGTAGTATAGTGAAATTAATAATTTAAAATTCAAAATACAGTTGGATAGGTGCTTCAAAAAAATTTTATATTTTTTTTATGTTGTTATATAATCGTAATGAACCGTTCTATCAAATAATAAAAATAGTGGCAACTAGCCTATTGCTGGTAGTGCCGTGGCTGTTCATGAATCTTGGAGTCCCACGGCGCTATCTATGGCTGAGAGGGATGATCGCGGAGGTTTTTAGTTGGCATGTCACGACCTTTAAATTCTGGATAGCGTTGCTAAATTCCATATAATTTTATACGAGTAGTAGAGTTGTTGTGTGCGTGGCCAGGTGCAATAAAACCGTTAAATGTAAGGTGAAATGTAATCGTATCCATTAATTTATGTTCCATTGTATGTAGAAATATAAAAAAACATGTTAATTTATTTAGCTTTTAATATTTGAACTAGACTGTACCTTTGTATATTATTATGCTGTACCTATTTTGATATTTTTATTACAGGGCAATAAGCTCTACGTACTTTATATGATTTTCCGTAGGGTTCTTAATGCTTTAGAACAGTAACAATTTTCTTTTGAACCGTCAACTATTATTATCTAGTAAAATTTGTAATGGGTTGTCCATAAAATGCATGAAACATTTATTTTATCAAAATTCAACTTCAGTTTCAGGTCAAACATAAAATAACTTCCTTATCCTTAAGTCGAAGTGAAAATGTGTAGTGCTTAATATGGTTTTTCTTTTTTAATAAAATATAATGATTACAATCAGCAGTAATTATTAATTTAATTTACATAAATAATATAATATTTTTGACGAAAGGTCAAGTTATGTCACCCGACAATTGTGTGACTAATATTTTTCTGTATTAGAAGTTCATTAGATTGTGAAAATAATGTTGATATACTGATTGCATCATGAGATATGTTGATCAAAGTGCTATATTGATTTGCGTATTATAAAAATATTAGTAAACCGTTAAACTACGACTACTACAAAAACTTAATACAACTATAATAGTAAAAGTTTATAACTTCCATATATGTATAGGAAACGTTTTGGACTCACATTAAACGAAGGACTTTACTTGTAATAAAATAATTTATTGAATAAATAATAATCCTTAAACTACAAACACTTAACATAATACTCTACAAACTACAATTACAAGAACTTAAAACAGTGCGGACCGCGCTTTCTTCTCCGCGTACTTCTCCACCGCATTGAGGAAGAATTTCTCCGCCGTCTCCAAATACTCTGGAGTGACGTAGCTCTTCAAGCTCGCCACTGGGATGTAGTTGTCATAGTTCAAGTTGCATTTCCCTGTGACCTTGCACAAGCCGACCGCGGCGGCCGCTCCAATGACGATGACCAAAGCGTTTGAAAGCACCCATTCGATGACCAATACTCCTAGACCGATCGCCGTCTGTAAAATAAACATGAATTAATCTTCACATCACATTGAAACAACGTTAAGTGGTGGTTGTATTACATACAAGTGAATTAGACATCAATTTTGGAAAAACTTCTGCCACCTCAAAAAGCAGTCGATTTAGAACTATAAAATGTCATTCAAATAGTACAGATTTTTTTTCACCCAATAGGTAAAGGAATTGGAATGAACCATATTAAACTATTATCTTGATATCGATAGAAATAAAGAATTAATAAATATCTCACAACATCGCATAGATAGATCTGACTCCGTGTTAAGTAGCTTAAGCACTTGTGTTACAGATATCCGAATCAACAGTGGTAGTGCAAATATATACATAGATATACAAAGGAATTAAAATAAAACTTACATGTTTATATCCAACGAGAGAACTGATAACGTCGAGCAATAAATGAGTGTGTTCCGGTAAAATTCTCTGCAATTCTTGATTGGACGCATCTTCAAAGTTTTGTGTTGGCTGACTTAGTCCTGATAGTTCCAAATCCTGTAATAAAACAAAACAATATTATAAAATTCAGTTCAAGCAAATTTATAGGACTTTATCAATGCTTTTTAGGGTTCCGTAGCCAAATGGCAAAAAACGGAACCCTTATAGTTTCGTCATGTCTGTCTGTCTGTCTGTCTGTCTGTCTGTCTGTCTGTCCTGGCTCGTTCTCCGCCGTTTCTGAACCGATTGCCACGAAAATTGGAGGAGAGATGTATAGTGATAATTCAAGAATTGGTTTTTAAAATAATCAAAAAATAATTATTTTTACCCCCCCTCCCATACAGCGAAAAGTAAAGTTGAAAAAAAAAATTCGACTTACCCCATCGTGTGTGGTATCGTTAAAAAGGTATTTTTAAATACAATAAAATTTGCCTTGAAACCATGTGGATCAAACACCCCAGTCTCGAGATATATTAATACAAAGTTAAAATTAGAGCGTCCCCCCCCCCTTAACTTTTGAAATACTATTACAGTAATTCTGAAAAAAATGTCCTGTATACCTCCAAGTAAGTACTTTCACCGAAAACTATAGCGAACTCTGTATCATACATAGTTATTTTTATACAACTCGACCAACTTATGACGTGCAGTTGCCCTTACTAAATGGTGTCTTAAGCGGTCGGGCCATCTTTTAGCTACGGAACCCTTTCATGGGCGTGTCCGACACGCTCTTGGCCGGTTTTTTTTGTAATGCGTTCTCATGTATTGAAAGAAGTTACTAAAGTTTCTTTGATTTTCCATATGTGTTGTCTCAAAATATCTTTAAAATGAAAGTGCGTTTTATTTTTAAGGTAAAAACACTTACATCGGGAAGTGGTGAAGAAAGCCTTGCTACTGGCTCAGCGAGAGCCACTCCGAGAACGATAGCTAAAGCAACAACTTTGTGCATCATCTGAAAATGAATAAAGTTTTAAATAATTACACAAAGAGCATTACATTAAAATAAGCTAGTTAAGAATTAGCACATATATGAACCAAATGACGAAATTGCATAAAATGTTTTTTTACAAAATGTTGACAACCTTTGAAGATATTTTTTAAATACGAGTAATATAGATTTAAAGGAAGTGTATTATATATAAATAGTGAATTGTAATTCTCAAAGTAACTTGTCTTCTGAATAATACATATTGCAATAAAAAAAGGCTTCGTCACAACTGTATCCGTCATCAAAATCAAACAACAATTTAAAGTACACAAGTAAAAGCTATAAGTTATAAAACTCACCATGATTGTTTGTGATTTGATCCTTGCTGTTCTTTCGATGTCAAGACAGTGATTGATGCATATCACAATTTTTACAGAGTATTTAAACCGCACAAACTCAATTAGAGTTAGGGAAAAGCTCATTAGCTGAATATGCAATTCGCTAATTCATGTCGTATCATAAGTAAATGACACGGGAAATGATAGCAGGAAGAAGCAATATTGTAATAGATAGTTATTTATTGATTAATTAATAAGTATTTGACAAATTTCGTCAATTGCGTGTGTTTTTAATGAATCATGGCCTTTTATATTAGAATAAACAGTTAGGAAATAAAATAAGTTTCTATATTGGTACTGGTTTGAGGATATAAGATCTATGTATGTAAACCATATGGCTAGCAAAAAAATAATAAACTTACAACATGATATTTCTTTGCAAGAAAATTCTCAATTTGAGAGCCTAGGAATAAATCAGGAATCTTGATAATCGTAAATCTCGCTGAAATACTGAACGGATTTTAATGTCCTAATCCCACGCGGACATAGCCGCGGATAAAGACAAGTTTTGTAAGTAGTCTAGTAGTCCAGTAATTTTAGCAATTTTGATCCACGATCTGCGGAATAATTCCTAGTGAGCTGAATTTTTGTATACACCTTTATTATGCTATTGTAATGATGATGTGAAAAATCGACATTGATATCGTGCCGGCTAAAAAAATTATAGGGGTCCAAACGTCACGAAAATCAGTTTTTCGCAAATATCTCGCGATCTATTGCTCAGAGGTCAATAATGGTTTCATAAAAGTTGTTCGCCGTAAAATTGTCTACAAAAAAGGTCTCTAGCAATTTTCTGTAGAATTAACCGTTTTTGAAATAGAGACTAGAATGCACTCACATATGGTATTGTATACCGTACGCCGCATACCAAGGCATAAACCCTACTGTTTGTTTTATTCCCTTTTTCGTTTGTGTGTTTTTTGTTAGTATGATGATCTACATATAGAAATATAAAAGACTTGTAATACTAGTACAGTCAGGAAAATAGGAATATCAACTATAAAAAACTAAGTGGCAATTTTTTTTGTCACTTTATAACTCAAGAACGGGCTCATCGATCAAAACCAAATTTTCAGGGTTTGTACAGACTATTTAGTAGATGTTTAATGTGAAGTTTGAAAAAAATCGGTCGTTCTTTTAATACGTAGCGAAGCACATACCGGGCCTCTAGTAATGATTTAGATATGCTATGTGAATTATAGCAATTTTGATCCACGATCTGCGGAAAAAATCCTAGTGGGCTGAATTTTTGTATACGCCTTTATTATGATATTGTAATGAAGATGTGAAAAATCGACATTGTAATCGTGCCGGCTAAAAAAGTTATAGGGGTCCAAACGTCACTGGACATAGTAATCCAGTCTGTGGGGACTTATAAAAGCCTTTGCTCTACAAAAGGTGGAGTAAAAGCGGTTTTGACCTTATTTTGTTTAGGTATCGGGACCTAATAATAATCCAAGTTTTCGACCTTGGGAGGAAAAGGCGCGAGCCACCATCTTGAATTGAATGTGCCAAAATTAGGTTTTTTTTAAATAATGTCTCAACAGTTGACTTTGTGGCAAAAGTGTCTATGGGAAGTAGAAAGAAGACAAAATTACTAACATTTTTCTGATACATGTTTATTCTGTAAGTCTTATAGGTAAAAAGTTACATCTGGTAGAAGAAAAACAAAATTACAAAAATCATCAATTTACTTTAGGCAAATTAGACAATCTTGGGATGTTTTGATCGGGTGATACGGCATCATAAGGGGTGACGCACTGGATAGCTCCCATAATATGAACAGTATGCAAACCATCTATTGTATTGACATTGTGATCCGCATTATCACAAATAACTTGAGAGAATGAATCTGGGTCAACCAAGGTGCCAGCTGCATCAGGACGAATAACGGCAGATTTTTCGAAGAGTGTAGTTTCAAAGTACGACGCCGCGAAGCCCAACGAAGACAGTAAGTCGATAAGTTTCTTTGATCCAAACTTCTTGTACAAATATGTACTGATACCGATCAAAAGTGGCGACAAAAAAGATCTAGGTCTTGCTGCTGAAATTACAGCATGAGATATCGCTTCGCATATTTTATTCCATTTGTCAACTGTGAGACTGGCACAAAACAGTCCAATCTTGTGCTCTATGATTCGCAGTGACAGCTTAAACAAATAGTCTTTCAATAAAAGTCTTGAACAATTCGCCTTCGGTATATTTTCTTTACTCTACGAATTCGCCTCACAAAATGGTAGCAGAGCGTAGTTCACAGCTAAGAAAATGAGTACATCCGTAAGTTATCGTAACATAGAACCATTATGCAAAACAAATTACGACACGTGGTGTCTTCAAGCACAGGCCATCCTCATAAAGAATGATTTGTGGGATGTTGTGTGTGGAGAAAAGAAACTACCACCAGATGCAGGAGCTACCGAGACGGCAGCATTTTATAAAGAAGATTCCAAAGCGAGAGCTGAAATTTTACTTTTACTGTCGCCGTGCGAACTGAAGCAAATAAAAACCTGCTCAACATCCAAGGCCGTGTGGGAAAAGTTAAAAAGTATCTATCAGAGTACGGGTCCTGCAAGAAAAGCCACGTTACTAAAACAACTGGTTCTAAAAAGGATGACAGCGGACGTAGACGTTCGAGACCACATTAACAATTTCATGGATATAGTGGACAAGCTGTCCGAAATGGATATAAATATCCCACATGAGCTTCTTAGCATTATGCTTTTGTACAGTCTGCCAGAAAAATACGAAAACTTCCGCATAGCGATCGAGTCCAGAGACACACTACCCGACCCTGAAATTCTAAAAGTAAAAATTATTGAAGAATATGAGGCAAGGAGTGGAAAAAGTGCTGGAGGTGCTGGAACTTCAAATTCAGAAGCATACTATTCAAAGAAAAACAAGCAACGAGCATACTGTAAGAAATGTAAAAAGAAAGGCCACACGACAGAGGCTTGCTGGAATAACAAAAAGAAAGATAGCAAGAAAGAGAATGGACAAGGAAAAGAGAACAACTTCAATACTTGTCTGAGTACAATAAACACAGGTACAAATTCAAATATCTGGTGTTTAGACAGTGGTTGTTCGTCCCATATCTGTGGTGATGAATTGAAATTTTCTGAAATAATTTCTGAGAAGGGCAGCATAACTTTGGCGTCAAATAAATACAAAAGCGAAATTCAAGGTAAAGGAAAAGTCAAACTGAACAAAGAGAAGGATACATATAATCTTAATGATACTCTTTTTGTTCCGGATGTGTCGGTCAACCTTTTGTCTGTTGGAAAAATAACAGATAAAGGATACAAGGTCATATTTGAAAAGAATAAGGCACTGATTATAAATATAAATAAAAAAGTAGAACTGACAGCGAAAAGGAATAATGGACTTTACTATATCGAATTTCAAAAATCAGAAGATGCACATTTTATAAAAAATAAAGCTAGTGTCATCATGGAATGGCATCGAAAATTAGGCCACATAAATGAAAAAGATTTAAAGAATATGGAAAAAGATGACCTTATGTATGGCTTGAAATTAAAAAATAAGAATCTCGAAACATGTGAAACGTGCATAAAAGGAAAACTATCTAGATTACCGTTCACAAGGTACGACGATTTATATACTAATGATGTACTAGAGGTCATTCATAGCGATATATGTGGACCGTTCGAATGCGAGTCAATAGCGGGCTCCAAATATTACATCACATTCATTGATGATTATACTCGTTATTGCTATACATATTTCTTGAAAAAGAAGAGTGATGCACTAGAGAAATTCAAAGAATATAAAAACGAAGTTGAAAATTTACACAACAAAAAGATAAAATCTCTGCAGACGGACAACGGGACAGAATACCGAAACAAAGAATTCGACGATTTTTTGAAATCGCATGGGATAAAGAGAAGACTAAGTAATGTTTATACCCCGCAACAGAACGGGATAAGCGAAAGAAAAAATAGATCTCTACTAGAAAAAGCCAGATGTCTGTTACTTGAAGCCAACGCGCCAAAGAAGTTGTGGGCTGAAGCAGTGTCTACAGCAAATTATCTGATTAACCGTAGCCCAGCTAGAGCTTTAAATGGCGACATACCATTCAGTAAATGGTTGGGCAAAAAGCCGTCCGGAAATCACCTACACATTTTTGGTTCTAAAACTTTTGTCCTAATTAAAAACAAGCGAGGAAAACTCAATCAAAATGCCAAAGAGGGTGTATTCATGGGTTACTCGTTGAATGTAAAAGGATTTAGAGTATACATACCAAAAGAGGATGATGTAGTGACAAGTAGAGATATAAAAGTCATAGACAAAATGTATTTTGAAGAAAACGAATTTGATTATGACAACCTCGTAAATGAAAATGCCGAAAATTCCCAAATACTTGAAAATAAAAGAAACAAAAATAAAAGGATGCAACAAATAGATGTCGAAGTAAAAGATCATGTGAACAATAATGAGACATTAGATGACACTGATTTAAATGAAGACTACGAGGACGCATCAGAAAATATAGAGGTCGAAACACCCGAGATTGGGAGGCCTGAAAATGAAATGATCGGCCCAGAAATACCTGAAAGAGAAATACCCAATTCTGGGAGGCCCCAAAGAGAAAGACAACCTCCAACATGGACAAAAGATTACGTCTTAGAAACTGAAGAATTACTTTTATTTTCAGAAAGAAATGAGGATGAAAATGATGAATACTGGCATGAGGCAATAAAAGCTGAAATAAAAGCACACGTAAAGAACGGGACTTGGAAAATAAAGAAAAAGGATAAAGACACAAAAGAGGTCGATTTCAAAATGGTACTACGGAACAAAGTAGGTCCAGACAACTCCATTACCAAAAAGGCCAGGCTCGTGGCACGTGGCTTTACTCAACGACCAGGCATAGATTTCAACGAAACATATGCACCGGTTGCCAGACTAAGTTCCATTAGATCTGTTATTGGTATTGCGTTGAAAGAAAATTTAAAATTATGTCAAATGGACGTCACAACTGCTTACCTAAATGGAACACTAGATGAAAAGATAAATATGAAGTACCCAAGCTATCTCGAAGAATATTTAAAAGAAATACTGGTTGAAGAGAGCAGAAAAGAAGATCTTACGCTATATAATAAAACGGCTGATATGCTGAAAGACATAAAAAGAAATCCAAGCGATAAAGTTTGTCTACTTATCAAAGCTTTGTATGGACTGAAGCAGGCAGGGAGGCAATGGTACATCAAGCTCGATACTGAATTGAAAAATATTGGATTCAGAAATTCAGGAGCAGATCCATGTGTATACATACTAGAGAAAAGAGGAGTAAAAACCATTCTAGCGATTTACGTTGATGATATCCTGATTGCCTACTCCTGTCCGACATTCTTGAAGCATATAAAAGATCTACTAAACACAAAATTCGAGATGAAAGACCTTGGCGAACCTAAAAAGCTATTAGGAATAGAGATTTCTTTTAAAAAGGAAACGATAAAATTGAATCAAGAAAGATTCATAGAAGAAACTCTCAAAATGTTCAATATGGAGAATTGCAAAGCTACATCTACGCCAATAGAACCAGGTCTAAAACTTGAGAAAGGCGAAAAAGGTGGCAAGCGTGATCTTCCATATAAGAATTTGATCGGTAAGCTGATGTACGTGGCAGTGGCAACCCGACCAGATATAATGTTCGCTGTAAGCTACTTATCACAGTTTAATGATTGTTTCAATGATGACCATTTCAAGAGCGCAAAGAGAGTAGTAAGATATCTCAAAGGAACGAAGAACATTGGCCTAACATTCAGAAAGAATGAAATGGAGTTACATGGTATGGCAGATGCTGATTGGGGAGCCTGTCAACTTGACAGAAAATCTTTTTCGGGCTATTGTTTCAAGTTTGCTGGCGCACCTATAAACTGGATGGCCAAAAAGCAGAAAAGTGTTGCATTATCGACTGCTGAAGCGGAATACATTGCTTTAAGCGAAGCGGCAAAAGAAGCCATACACCTTAAACAGCTTTTCGAAGATCTTGGTGTGAAGAGTGATAAAGTCATTATTTGGAATGATAATCAAGCAGCAATAAAATTATGCCAAAATGTTATGGTGACTCATAAGTCCAAACATATTGATCTCAAGGTGCATTTTATAAGAAATTGCATCCAAGACGGTGTATTACAAATTGAGTATTTGCCGACTGAAGAGATGGAAGCTGACCTACTAACGAAGGCGTTGGCTGGCCCTCGCTTGGCAAGATTGCGAAACGATATGGGGCTCTGCTCGTAAATAAGAGTTCTACTCAAATGGACGACTGTCTTGTGAAGAGGAGTGTGAGACTGGCACAAAACAGTCCAATCTTGTGCTCTATGATTCGCAGTGACAGCTTAAACAAATAGTCTTTCAATAAAAGTCTTGAACAATTCGCCTTCGGTATATTTTCTTTACTCTACGAATTCGCCTCACAATGGTAGCAGAGCGTAGTTTACAGCTAAGAAAATGAGTACGTCCGTAAGTTATCGTAACATAGAACCATTATGCAAAACAAATTACGACACATGGTGTCTTCAAGCACAGGCCATCCTCATAAAGAATGACTTGTGGGATGTTGTGTGTGGAGAAAAGAAACTACCACCAGATGCAGGAGCTACAGAGACGGCAGCATTTCATAAAGAAGATTCCAAAGCGAGAGCTGAAATTTTACTTTTACTGTCGCCGTGCGAACTGAAGCAAATAAAAACCTGCTCAACATCCAAGGCCGTGTGGGATAAGTTAAAAAGCACCTATCAGAGTACGGGTCCTGCAAGAAAAGCCACGTTACTAAAACAACTGGTTCTAAAAAGGATGACAGCGGACGAAGACGTTCGAGACCACATTAACAATTTCATGGATATAGTGGACAAGCTGTCCGAAATGGATATAAATATCCCACATGAGCTTCTTAGCATTATGCTTTTGTACAGTCTGCCAGAAAAATACGAAAACTTCCGCATAGCGATCGAGTCCAGAGACACACTACCCGACCCTGAAATTCTAAAAGTAAAAATTATTGAAGAATATGAGGCAAGGAGTGGAAAAAGTGCTGGAGGTGCTGTAACTTCAAATTCAGAAGCATACTATTCAAAGAAAAACAAGCAACGAGCATACTGTAAGAAATGTAAAAAGAAAGGTCACACGACAGAGGCTTGCTGGAATAACAAAAAGAAAGATAGCAAGAAAGAGAATGGACAAGGAAAAGAGAACAACTTCAATACTTGTCTGAGTACAATAAACACAGGTACAAATTCAAATATCTGGTGTTTAGACAGTGGTTGTTCGTCCCATATCTGTGGCGATGAATTTAAATTTTCTGAAATAATTTCTGAGAAGGGCAGCATAACTTTGGCGTCAAATAAATACAAAAGCGAAATTCAAGGTAAAGGAAAAGTAAAAGTGAACAAAGAGAAGGATACATATAATCTTAATGATACTCTTTTTGTTCCGGATGTGTCGGTCAACCTTTTGTCTGTTGGAAAAATAACAGATAAAGGATATAAGGTCATATTTGAAAAGAATAAGGCACTGATTATAAATATAAATGAAAAAGTAGAACTGACAGCGAAAAGGAACAATGGACTTTACTATATCGAATTTCAAAAATCAGAAGATGCACATTTTATAAAAAATAAAGCTAGTGACATCATGGAATGGCATCGAAAATTAGGCCACATAAATGAAAAAGATTTAAAGAATATGGAAAAAGATGACCTTATGTATGGCTTGAAATTAAAAAATAAGAATCTCGAAACATGTGAAACGTGCATAAAAGGAAAACTATCTAGATTACCGTTCACAAGGTACGACGATTTATATACTAATGATGTACTAGAGGTCATTCATAGCGATATATGTGGACCGTTCGAATGCGAGTCAATAGCGGGCTCCAAATATTACATCACATTCATTGATGATTATACTCGTTATTGCTATACATATTTCTTGAAAAAGAAGAGTGATGCACTAGAGAAATTCAAAGAATATAAAAACGAAGTTGAAAATTTACACAACAAAAAGATAAAATCTCTACAGACGGACAACGGGACAGAATACCGAAACAAAGAGTTCGACGATTTTTTGAAATCGCATGGCATAAAGAGGAGACTAAGTAATGTTTATACCCCGCAACAGAACGGGATAAGCGAAAGAAAAAATAGATCTCTACTAGAAAAAGCCAGATGTCTGTTACTTGAAGCCAACGCGCCAAAGAAGTTGTGGGCTGAAGCAGTGTCTACAGCAAATTATCTGATTAACCGTAGCCCAGCTAGAGCTTTAAATGGCGACATACCATTCAGTAAATGGTTAGGCAAAAAGCCGTCCGGAAATCACCTACACATTTTTGGTTCTAAAACTTTTGTCCTAATTAAAAACAAGCGAGGAAAACTCAATCAAAATGCCAAAGAGGGTGTATTCATGGGTTACTCGTTGAATGTAAAAGGATTTAGAGTATACATACCAAAAGAGGATGATGTAGTGACAAGTAGAGATATAAAAGTCATAGACAAAATGTATTTTGAAGAAAACGAATTTGATTATGACAACCTCGTAAATGAAAATGCCGAAAATTCCCAAATACTTGAAAATAAAAGAAACAAAAATAAAAGGATGCAACAAATAGATGTCGAAGTAAAAGATCATGTGAACAATAATGAGACATTAGATGACACTGATTTAAATGAAGACTACGAGGACGCATCAGAAAATATAGAGGTCGAAACACCCGAGATTGGGAGGCCTGAAAATGAAATGATCGGCCCAGAAATACCTGAAAGAGAAATACCCAATGCTGGGAGGCCCCAAAGAGAAAGACAACCTCCAACATGGACAAAAGATTACGTCTTAGAAACTGAAGAATTACTTTTATTTTCAGAAACAAATGAGGATGAAAATGATGAATACTGGCATGAGGCAATAAAAGCTGAAATAAAAGCACACGTAAAGAACGGGACTTGGAAAATAGAGAAAAAGGATAAAGACACAAAAGAGGTCGATTTCAAAATGGTACTACGGAACAAAGTAGGTCCAGACAACTCCATTACCAAAAAGGCCAGGCTCGTGGCACGTATTGTATTGACATTGTGATCCGCATTATCACAAATAACTTGAGAGAATGAATCTGGGTCAACCAAGGTGCCAGCTGCATCAGGACGAATAACGGCAGATTTTTCGAAGAGTGTAGTTTCAAAGTACGACGCCGCGAAGCCCAACGAAGACAGTAAGTCGATAAGTTTCTTTGATCCAAACTTCTTGTACAAATATGTACTGATACCGATCAAAAGTGGCGACAAAAAAGATCTAGGTCTTGCTGCTGAAATTACAGCATGAGATATCGCTTCGCATATTTTATTCCATTTGTCAACAGAGCCACGTTTTTTTTTGGAAATATTTTATTCCGGCGCTTGTAACTTTTTACCTATAAGAATTACAGAATAAACATGTATGAGAAGAATGTTAGAAATTTTATCTTCTTTCTACTTCCCATAGACATTTTGCCACAAAGTCAACTGTTGAGACATTATTTTAAAAAAACCTATACTCTGTCCACTATAAGAAGCGTCTTTTGACAGCTCACGCCCATGAAAGTTCGAATTGTTTTCGTTTAATTTTCGAAAAAAGAATATTGTTCTTCATGGCCGGTTACTGCCAACTCAGTGATGTGCTACAAAAAACGATTAGAACGATTGTGCCCCCGATTACAAATAATCGATAGAAATATGTTAATGCTATGAATAAATCTAAACTTCCTCATAATATGTTCATAAGGTATAATGTATATTTTACATAGGAAGGTAACAACATTTGGATTTAAATTTCTTTTACTAATAGGACTTACTTGTTTTATATTTAATTTATAAACTCAAATATATGGATTTATATTTGTTTACCTACAATAAATCTAAGAGAATGTTAAATCAATACGCATTTTTTATCAAAATCGGTTAGTTTTTACGTACCTAAGTCGAATAATGATAATAGTACAATCGGATTGTTGACACATTTGAGATACTTTAGGACATCACCAATGTTGTCAATCGGCGACCTGTCAAAAGACGCTTAATATAGTGGACAGAGTATAATTTTGGCACATTCAATTCAAGATGGCGGCTCGCGCCTTTTCTTCTCAAGGTCGAAAATTTGGATTTTTATTAGGCCTTCATACCTTAACAACATAACATCATAAACGCTTTTACTCCACCTTTTGTAGGGCAAAAATACCTACAGACTGGATTATAGCATATCTATATCATTACTAGCGGCCCGGTACGTGCTTCGCTACGTATAAAAAGAACGACCGATTTTGTTCAAACTTCACATTAAACATCTACTAAATAGTCTGTACAGGTTTGGATCGATGAGACCGTTCTTGAGTTATAAAGTGACAAAAAAAAAATCCACTTAGTTTTTTATAGTTGATATTCCTATTTTCCTGACTGTACTAGTATTACAAGTCCTTTATATTTCTATATGCAGATCATCATACTAACAAAAAACACACGAACGAAAAAGGCAATAGAACAAACAATAGGGTTTATGCCTTGGTATGCGCCGTACGGTATACAATACCATATGTGAGTGCGTTCTAGTCTCTATTTCAAAAACGATTAATTGTACAGAAAAATGCAAGAGACCTTTTTTGTAGACAATTTTACGGCGAACAACTTTTATGACACCATTATTGACCTCTGAGCAATAGATCGCGAGATATTTGCCAAAAACTGATTTTCGTGACGTTTTGACCCCTATAACTTTTTTAGCCGGCACGATATCAATGTCGATTTTTCACATCATCATTACAATAGCATAATAAAGGTGTATACAAAAATTCAGCTCACTAGGAATTATTCCGCAGACAAAATCTAAAATTCCTGGACTACTAGCTAGTTAGGCTACAAAATAATACCGTTTTATCATTTATCTTGATTGAAGTTTACATCGTTGTATTTATCTGACAATTATGTATTGGCGACTCTCGATATTAATCATATTTATTGTGATACCGATAAGAACTCTGTATTTTCCCACAATACGTATTAGAGTCACGCTGTTTAGCTTATTAATACTTGTACTAAGACCAAACCGACGAAAAGTTGTAAATAATTTCGTGGATTAGCACAACGATTGCCTAGCCCCAAACTTAACTCGAAGCTTAGCTATGGATCTAGAGAACGGATAGTTATAGACATCCATGCCTCTCGTACAAATGCCGATGTTCATCACACAAACATTTTCCCCTAGCGGGATTAGAACCCACGGCCCTTAGTTTTGTAGCCAGCGTCTATGACTACTGGACCAACGGGCCTGTCTAATAATTTATTATTTATTTATTTATTTATGGTACTTCAATTATTCCGATATTAAACACGAGTCGAATTTATGGCATATTATTGTATTATCTGATATTTGATACAATTACTGCCGGTGAGTCTTATAGCCTTGCATTTATAGCATAATCTTTACTACTGTTATAGTAAAATGTTAAGAATGTGCAAGCGAAGATTCACTTTTTCTCTACATTCCTCGATATCATAGTTCGGTAGATCATCATTCTGACATGGAATGGAAAAGTCCCATGTGCAAGACCTTCTCCTAATTTTTGAAGCAATGGTTTACTCGT
The DNA here is from genome assembly GCA_958496325.1 of Nomophila noctuella. Taxonomy (NCBI): domain Eukaryota; kingdom Metazoa; phylum Arthropoda; class Insecta; order Lepidoptera; family Crambidae; genus Nomophila; species Nomophila noctuella. The sequence continues at coordinate 3,319,537 of OY292491.1, read as the reverse complement.
ATAACAATGGTTTACTCGTATAATAAAACCACCAGATTCTGTCCTATAATCGTAAGAGTTTAGGAGATTTTGTGACACTGCAATATCCTAGTCTTAAAAATTACAGCTAAAATTTTCCAGAAATCTATAAATGTGAAAGTTTGCTTGTTTAAAATAAGCTGAAACTACTAACCGGATTTTGATGTTTGCAATGGTGTAAAGGCCGGATATGGACTGACTTAGCTGATAATAAAATGATTGAAATGACTTTTTATCCCGATTCAATGCTCCCATGGGACAAAATACGACGCGATCGACCGCCGTTAAAAACTATTCATTTAATTTAACTAATGCAAAAGCAAGAATTATGTCGACTTATATTTCGATACTAGCGGCCGCCCGCGACTTCGTCCGCGTGATTTCAGGTTTCCGCATATATCAAAAGCCTCCCTCGTCAAATGGGATTATATCCGTATAGTCCTACCGCTTAGTTCTACTAGTAGGAATAAACGGAGAAAAAATTCCGTTAATACAAAAAGAATTTTCCGAATCGGACCAGTAGTTCCTGAGATTAGCGCGTTCAAACAAACAAACAAACATACAAACAAACAAACTCTTCAGCTTTATATATTAGTATAGATTTCCAATGTACCTTCTTATTAGTATTTTTAGAATTCGAATGCTATTCGATGGCTATGTATTTTTTTTGGATTTGTGCAGGTACACAGCAAAAGCCAAGCTAAGTTAGTTTAGCTAAGCTCTCAGACCTGTACCAGGTTTTTATATTTGTGTGTGTACGCACATTACATAAAAAATTGCGCCAACTTTGCGAGATAAGCTCAATTTACTCAGCTTAGCTTTTAGTATTTAACCCACATTAGCATTTCCAATTTGGTTTGGAGTAGATAGTATACAATTTAAAATGTATCATAGTCATTTCGTGTTGTGTACGAAGTTAGTTTACACTTATGTGTTTTCTCATTCTAGCATACAAACATTTTTGTGTCGGGATAAAGTCTGTTTATTTCAGATGTTCTCACTTTTTAATTATTATTGCAGATGCTGTGTAGAAATACCTATAATTTTGCTTTGATTATACAGAACTGTCTTGTAAAATAAAACATTACCATATCATGCGATAAATGTGCACACCATATGACTAAAGCTTACTTAAACTTGTTTTGAAATTCAGTCATTCTTTTTTGGAGTTCTGATTCTAATATTTAGGAGTCGATAAAAGCATTCTTGTGCATTATAACAGCAATTGTAAAAATATTAAGTAAACTGATATGTTTTGCTATTTTACTATTTTCTTTACTTTAATTCAGACTAACTTACTTGTTTAAGCAATTAAACATGTTTATAGTAGATATGATAAAAAGACAAAAAGTTTCATTAATATTATTTATTTCATTCAATAAATATTAAATTACAATTTATAAACTAACTTACTACAAGTTAAATTACACTATTAAACAATTTATTACTCATTTTGCAAAGACCTATACTTCCTAATGGCCGTCTTAACAAACTCTGCTGCTCTTGTCAATCTTTCAGGAGTAGCGTATGACCTGAGTTCCACTGGTACATCCAGTAAGGACTTGACACTTGACAGCTTGGCACAAATGGGGGTGAACTTGCAGATCCCGAATGCTGCTAGAGTGCCGATAATGAGCGCAGGGGCGTTGGCAATGATGAAGAAGACTGCTTTCTTCCCCACGGCAATGGCAGTCTGAAAAGAAAAGAAAACATTAATATATCATCTGGCTACGTTTGTACCACTAAACCTTTTCGAAACAAAATACATAATAAATTACCTACTAATATAAAACAAAAAGATTCAGACATAAAAGAAGTGTTTGCAAAATACAAAAGTGATTATCATAAAGATAAATCACTACAAAGGATGCTTTGCCTTAGAAAAACATCCTTATCATAATAAGATTACTCTCTTTGTCTTTCGAATAACAAAGGAAACGAGTAAAAGCTATTTGTATTGTTCTTGAAATTATTTTTATGCCTGTTTTGAATTAGTGTGAGCAACAAGGATTCAAAAACTTATTAATCTTTGACAATATATACTCTCTCTATACAATCTAGAACTCCTTACGAAAATATGAGTCTGCTCATATAAATATCTGGAATAGCATCTCTCTCTTTTAATCTCTAAGGGTTCTGTGTTGAATAAAACTATGAAGTAAACTGCAGAAATAAAAAAACACGTGTAGATTTATACTTACAGAAGCGACTTTAGCGACCAGACCCATTTTCGCTCCAACTGCAACAACAGGAGCCACAGCTACTGGTGCTAGAACCTTAGGGACTGGTTCCACCATCACAGGCTCGCTTTGCTTCTCCTGGTATGGGAATGGCATTGCCATAGCCTGGAAATAATGAAAAATACATTGATTTGATATAATGATGTATTGACCGATGATAATGAAATGGATATCGTTGGACTTTGTTCAATCGGTGCCAAAAGCTAAAGCAATGGACAAAAGGCAGAAGTTTTGGGTGACTTCAATCATGGTCATGAAGTGAAACACCAAGGATTAAATAAACGTTTTAAAGCACAATAAATAATTTTCTATGACAAATTAATTAGTAGCTCAAAATAGTAAATTAAGGTTTTGTCAACCAAAACTAAGGGAAAAGGTTGCAGAAGACTTTGTATTGCAAACATAAAAATATAGGATTTCAGACTTTCACGTTGCATTATAACCGAGAATATCGCGTTTACTCCCGTCAAATAAAATTAAAATGAAATATTAAAAACTTAAATTGTGTATAAAACTTACCCTGTATGGAAACGGTTGGTATTCGATGAAGTTCTCAAGCTGATCCATGTTGTTAGCTGAAGCAGCGGCGACAAACGCACAAAGGAAAAGTACTTTGAACATTTTGGTATTTGTGATGAGAAGATTGATTTTCACTGAAGTAAGTCAATCCTTGAATGGTGACTTTGAAACGATAGACACGGTTTAAATACTAAATTAACAATATGGACATTAGCAAATTGGTAGATATTATAAGGGCCATTACTTTGATTTCCGAGGGATTATAATTAGCATAGCGCAATATCTCATTAGTAATTTGCATTTGTAATTACAATTTCTGCAATGCATATTTGAAGATGATTCAAGGAACACCCGATTGTAAACAACTTTTTATTTTCGATTCCGCCGTTAAAATTTGACTTTTATTTTAAGTAAAATAAAAAGCCCATGCCCCATAATATGAGATGATAGATAGTACAAATCAAATAGCCAAAACGATTACTCATAATGTAACGATAAATCATGTAAATAAACATACAATAAATAACTTTGAGTATTAATACGCAATCCTCAGATTACTAACAAAAGCGCAAACAAACAAACTCTTTAGCTTTATTAAATTAGTGTAGATTGAAACCTATCCTAAAGGGTATATTTCATGCAAGGCTTTTAGGCTTTCTTTCCCCAAAGCTAAAGTGTGCTGATAAAATTGTATATAATCATAATAAAAATGTTTGTTTCCATCTAGTTGAAGTGGGACCGAGTTGCACGGAATGTTGCAACTTATAGCAATCTATGAAAGACGTCCTTTAGGCCTCACAGATAGAGTAAGAGAGAGTAGGTAGAGTTAGTTGTAAAAAAAGATACAAGACTAATACCTATTTATTATTCATATTACATTACCCGCATTATTATTTAGAATAGTTGAAAGCGATAGGTTGTCATACATAAAGAACCTGCTTTATAGCCAAATATCTTGATATCATATTCAATTTATGACCAAGCCTGCAAAATACTTCTTTGATCCTGATCACAAATCCGAGCCGTACAAATGACCCGAAAACAACTTTACCTTATTTACTTTAGAATAGGACCCAAGTTGCTTAATCAGGTTGCTATAACACACAAAATGTAACACTCTTGGATTGGTTTGAATATGAACAAAACAGCGCCTCGAGCAAGACACACATAACTAAAAAATATAAATTATTTGCAAACAGAATATCAGAAAAAATAGTTTTTCACGTCAATCAGGGGATCATAGTCGTAGCGTGTCCTAGGCTCCGAGGCAATGTTCGATAATGCAATAGGGAGAGGCGCTGTGATGATGACTTTAACACGTGTTCTTTCATACGATTTGAACTAATTTCAGGTAAAGAGGTTGTTTCATACTACAACTTCGACTTTGTGACAAAGTGGATTTTAGGTCTTGCAGACCTAAAATCTATAAGAATCACTGGATACGGAATGTATTTGACTACTAACTTCGCGACTCCTGCATTTATTTATATTTTTCAATGTATGTGCTTTACAAAACAATTATATATTTTATATTATCGGAACATAATTGCTCAAACAAGGCTGTTCTTGCGTATGAATTGAACTTTACTAGTATTCATCATCATCATCTTAGCGCTTCTCCCGGTTGCATCCTCGGCCATTGCCTGGATAGACTACGACTTTGATCATGAGTCGACCAGCCTGATTATTACTATGGAGCGACTAACGTGTGACTCCTGCAACTCTTACAAAGTAAACCAGACCGTTTAGATAATTGTTTGGAACTTTACCACTAATATGAATTCTTTATTTAAACATCACAAATAACTAGGAAAATAAAAAAATCTGTTCTTACTCTTCAACAACATCATTGTCATCATCAGTTTGTTACACCTATCTGCCGATATTACTACCTTCCTAACATGATAAGTTAGGACTTGGGTCACCACTTTTTGAAAGATTTTTTAAAATTATGCTGAACCATGATCGAATATACTTTGCCCTCAGACCAAGTGGAGTGACGATTTGCGCAAGATGCCAAGCACGAGCTGGAGCACCCTAGTCGAGTCGTCGGAGATCGGGCTGAGTAAAGATCCCTAGAAGAGTCTTATGTTCAGCAGTAGACTGCGATAGGTTTATGATGATGCTGATGAAACTGAACATTGAAACACTAAAAAACGCTAACCAAGTCCAAGGCCAGAAATGTTGAAGTAACATTCTAAAGGCATACCATGTACATTCCTGAACTTTACTTGGTTTCGGATACAAACATTAATTAACATTTCGACATATAAAAAATACAATAACTATAGCATCCTAGCAGCCCGGTACCTAGGCTTTCTTCGCTACTTGTGGTAAATGCAGAACCACTCATCCAATTTTGTGCAAACTTTACATAAACCCTCTACTACCGAACAAACCTTGAGTTATAAAGTGACAACGAAAAATGCAACTTATTTTTATATATTATGATTATTATTTTAGATTATATTCGAGGAGCCCGTTGGTCAAGTGGGCAGAGACCCTGGCTGTTTGAATCCCGCTAGGGGCAAATGTTTGTGTGATGAACATCACTCATTTGTACTCGAGTCATGGAAGTTTATAAAAAAAAAGTATTTAAGTATTTCTATGTCTTTCCTAGCTTTCATATTAAAAGCTTCAAGCTTAGTTTGGGGCTAGGCAATTGGTTGGAATTTATATAGATATTTAAAAACTTATATTAAAATCCTTCCATGAGGTCAGAGTTCTAGGTAACTTTTTATTTTACGTGTACATTACTAAATTACATCCGTCCGATTGTCAACAATCGTTAGTACTGAAATGGTATTTTATTTAATTACATAGTGCTTACAGGTGAATCACTTGCGTTTCCCATACTAATTGCAATCATTAATAATTATGGTGATACTTTAGGGCAGTATATTAGATTTGCAATTTCATGCAAAGCTATCATTCAACAATCAAGCTCTTTGGAGTAAAGTACTAAGACAAATTATCAAGTGATCAACTAAGGAATTCTTAACAAGGTAAGTTATACATTACATCCACAAATAGGTGCATACCTACTATCTTTGATAATGTCGGCTTTTTAATATTGTGTTTTTGGTTCCACTTTTTAAATGCATTAAATAAAATAATACTTTTAAGCTTGAAACAAAATATTTTCATTGCCAAAATAATACAATTTATACCTAATAGTTCTTATTTTAAGATCTTATTTCTATGTACTGTTAACTCCATCTTTGCATTTCCAGATGGCACGTGTTATTTTCATTGTCGCTCTCATCTGCATCTTCGGATATGCCTCGGCCTTGTCCGCTCAATATCCTATGTACGTCGTACCTGAGCACCGAAGTGAACTTAAACCTCTAAAGGCTCAAGAAGAAATCCCTTACGAGTAAGTATTCTAAATAGAACCTTTTCATACTTCCTTTATTACTACTTCATTCAGAACTTTATTGTGTTCTTTTGTTTCATTGTTGAAAAAATCATTGATTACTGTTCTATTCTTCTCTATACATAAAAGTTTTAAATCATGGCGTGTTATTTTAGTATAATTACCACGTATTTTAGTACGCTGGCTTTCGATTCCCTTTATAATCAGGTCATCAGCAAGCTATATTGAGAGATACATCATCGTGAAGTGTATCTTTATTATACCATCAGTAATTGTTCTGTTGTTTATCAACCGTATTGAAATAAAAACATATAAATTTTGCTATCAAACCTCCACATTATTGCCATTATTAATTCTGGGTTTTATTTACAGCTACCAGATAGTGCCAGCCGATCAATTCCAGTTAATTGAAGTAGCGACTGAATCTGACGCGGCTGAATCTTCTATTGTATCGTCAATCATATCTTCGATTTGGGAAGTCCTGCCTATTCCGAGCCCTTTCGTAAGTATCTTAACTAATCCACGCTCTTAGTCTAGTTTTAGATATCAAATACGCTAAAATAATGTCTAATTTAAAAGGTTCAATTGAGTAGCGTTACATATTTTATCCTTAAATTGTAACTTATTGGTAGCAATTCAACTTTGTAAGTTTATAGTTTTACCATTTCATTTCACAGAACAAAGGGTTAATAAGCTTTTTCATACTTCACCATTGTGATCTTCAGCATGTGATAGTTCTGTTGCAACTACTCCATTGATTTTTTTATCATATGAATATTTCTAACCATTATTCTCTTGTTCACAGACGGCTATCAAGAAGATTGTTTCACTAGCGTACAGCGTTGCGAAATGGGTGGTCAAGAAAGGTGCCTTCGTGCTCCTTGGAGTGGCTTTGACCGTGGGATTCTGTGCTTTCACACCTTACTGCACTCTTATCATTGAGAAGCCCCTTGCCAAACATATCGAAGGCATCAACATTCCCTACCTAGATGATGCCGAGGTCTATCTAAGACAGGCTTATGACAAATACCACGAATTGTATTAAGTCTAAGTTTAACTTTAATGTAAGCATTAGTTAAGCTATAACTTATTGTAATATTTATTTGATTTGTAAATAAACTATTAAATGTATTATGTATTATAAATTCACCTGCTAAATCCTATTAATATTTATACTAGACACATTTCCATAAATCCAAAGTTATGATATTTCAAAGTTATAAGAAGAAATACCTAAGTTTTTTATTTCTTATGCTAGTTGTTTCATATAAACAATTTAATCAATTCTAAATAATTAACGACAAATTCTACATCGGATCTTCTTATTTCTCCCTTAGATGTATTCGAATTCAATATCTTTCAAAAACATTAAAAAAACTTTAAATTATGATTAAATAAATTCATTTATTTATTGCAAGAAATTATAAAATCTATGTATAACAATGTTATTATATCTTAATTATAAAAAGCACGACGGCGTCTCCTTGCTGGTTTCACGCTGTCCAAGGTCTGTTTCTCTTGGTACTTATCAATAGCTGTTTTCACCAACTTAGCAGCAGTACTGATCTGGTCCAGTTTCTCTGGAGTCATCAGCGACCTCATCTCCTCATGAATACCATTGAAAGCAATAGTGCAGAAGTTCGTATAAGAACAAACTCCAACGGTAAGAAGAGAGCCGAGAAAGAGCAGGAAGATGCTTCCGAATGTCCAGGAGACGAAGCGACTGATGTAGCTCACAAATGTCTGAAAGCGGAACACAAAATTAGACAAGGTTTGTAAAAACAAAAAGAACCCACACGCAGTGAAAATCACACAAGCAACATTTCAGTCACTTTGAATTACAACAAACAAATACACAAAAGGACGGAGACATAAAGTAAAGTAAAATTCTGGTTATAAGATACTGAAAATCTTAATGACATGCCAAATGAGAAATAATAATTAACTGAACAATTATTATATTAAGTAAGACCAATGGTTTTTAGGTATCAAAATTTTAAATCGTAAATTGCTAAAGGTAATTAAAGTAAAATACTCACTCTACCATCAGGGACTTGGCTCCACATCAAACTGAAAGGTGACGTGTCAGGCTCCGCGTAGTAAGGAGTCGGGCTGTTTCCATAAACATCGTATCTGAAAATACCAACAACAATAAGAACACAAATAATGATAAAAATAAAACAGAAAATACTTTTAAAGTTCATGATAGTGGAAGTATCAATGACAAGAATGAAAGATAGCAGTCCGATCTGTACGGCCTACATCATTGAAATAAAATATTGTCCGTGTTATTAATACCCCTCCTGGCCGTTTTCGGCTCCGCCAGCGTATTTTACGAACCAGGTACGCATGATCTTTTGTGTGCACATGTGCATGCGCAAACACGGCTGCTCTCCCTATTACCTCACTCTCACAGTTCAGTGTGGCAGCAATTTGACACGACCGTAGAGACAGAAACGTACATACTCTGTTTGTACATGTTTACAGAGATGATAAGTGACTTCATGGTATAAAAGCTATGTATATTAAATTCATAAAGCTAATTCCAATTCCAATTTACCTGTTGATTGGGTATCCATCGTATCCGTAAGCGGGGGCATAGGGGATGTCAGGATAGGCTACTTCTTCCGGTCCGGGCGAGTACACGTACCCCTGGTTTTCCTACAAAACAAAGTTACGATTATCACATGATTATCTTATTCGGCGCCATAGACGGGCCCGATGGTCGAGTGGCTAGAGACCCTGGCTACAAAACCAAAGGTAGCGGGTTCGAATCCCGCTAGGGGCAAATGTTTGTGTGATGAACATCGGCATTTGTACTCGAGTCATGGATGTTTATAAATGTATTGAAGTATGTCTATCCGTTCCCTAGCATCCATAGTACAAGCTTCGAGCTAAGTTTGGGGCTAGGCAATTGGTGTGTTAGTCCATTGAATTTATTTATTTTATACAGAAACATAATTACAACAGCAAATATTGAAAGAAAACCTTTAAAAACAACAGGTGGAACTAACTTATCATAATAATTTTGAGTGTAACGTTAAAATAAATGTTTGCCGACTAGAAATTAATACTTATAGAAAAAACACAAGCTCAGCTTGGAGAATGAAAAAAAATACTGTAAATAAAAGCAAATTTAACTTACATTCTGGTTGCCAACCGCGGTAACTCCCACAGGTTGGTCAGCCAACATCCTCTCATGTTTGATAACTGGTCCTATAGGCTGCACTGGTTCGATCTTTGCTCGTCTCTCATTCTTGTAGTCTTCAGGTTTGTACACTGGATGATGATCGAGTTCTGGAGCTTCTCTCTTTGGTTTGTCTACCGGCTCGGTCTTTAAGTTTGGCTGGAAGTGCGACTGTTTCTCTAGAAGAGCGTAGGAAGATGATATCTCGGCCGAATAAGCCGAGAATGCTATGCTAAGAATGATAACTGTTGTTTTGTACATCTGCAAGAAAGTATACAAATTAATATAAAATGAAATAAGTATTAAAATTAATTTTGTTATTGTACAAATAAGAACATTGATTAGGGACTTGGAGAAATGATTAGAAACTTAAAAAAATAACTTTATAAATAACTTAGTTCATTCATCAATCAATTTTAACATTACCTTGATTGGTAAACTGTTCTTCACAGCGTAACAACGTATTAAAAATACGGTGATGCACAAAGTAAATTAGACAAAATAATCTCTGAAGATAACCATTTGGCCACTCACTAACTGCATTTCGGCAAGAAACTTTAAAAATAATAATACAGAGAAATGTCACTTACCTTGGCACTTTTTTGATTTTAGCCAGCAAACTACCCCTAGTAGTCACCACAAGGCACTGATATATTTTTGCAAAACTACGACTATTTATACAGGTTTAAAAACCACCCTTCTTCCCGACTTATCTCTACTCATTGTTTTGGCAATAATAGTAAATCTGTTCGTGGAACAATAAAACAAACTTTGGCATTTTCCAAAAAACAATTGATCCCTTGAATGAGTAACGCACATTCCATACAAAGTTTTGAAGATCATAATCTTTTGCAGGTACTAATTGGGGCGAGTAAATAAGTAGTTTTAGCAAAAACATTTCGTACTTTGCTCGTAGTAACAAGTAACAATGTTTAACCTCATTCCATAAAACTTGAGGAAAACACAACGAAAAAGCTTTTTTCGTTTAACTATAATAATATGTAGTATGCAATTTTAATCCATTGAAGCGTACTTAAAAATACTAATATATGACTTTATTTCAAACAAATCTTGCAACTCAAATCATGTCAGTGGCCTTCTCATGAAACAAGACCAAAAAACTAAGTTCCAAATTATCAGTAGGTAGGTAGGTACATACCACATAACATGGTATTTACAAATAATAATGGCATTGTGATCCAAATACAAAATAACATCAGTGGTAATTATAAATACCAGGTTGTATATAATTCAAATCGATTTCAAATTATCGGAAAATAATTTAAAATCGATATTTAGCTGAATATTTAACACGCGAGAAACGAGGATAGCTGGTCACACAGCTCAGTTACTGTATGAATAACTTAGTAGATGGCAGTTAGCGACATGATCGATTGAGAATTTTTCCTTGAGAAGTGGAAAAAAGCAATTAACGCAAGTAGAGAAAATACAAATTTTGAAACTGTATTTAAAGAGAAATTCGAGAGTCGTCGATGATCGGGCTGAGTAGAAAGCCCTAGGCCCTGTGTCTAGCAGTGGAATGCGATAGGTTGGTGAAATTGATTTTTTTTTTTGTTAATTTTACAAAGTTCCGTTCTGTGTATGTATTGTGCTTGAACTGCAAGCAATTTTTGTAATAAACACTACCTTATTCCCATCTTCTATTATAAGTTTTAGTTTACGATTAATAAGAATAGTTTAAATATATACACTGCTACTCTTAATCTTAATAAATAATATAATATAACGCCAAAGGAATAAGCAGGTAAAATGTAATAGTTAAATTAACTTGAAGGCCATTTGCGAGAGATCTATACTAATCCGTCAATAGACTAAAACGTCTTTTCAATGACAACATTATTTATTTTAAAATAGTTTATTTTTCTATTGCACCGTGAAGGGAAATTAATTCGTATGAAGACATGGGGTTCAATAGGACTTGCTGACATTTTAAAATAATTATTTGATTGACTTGAATGAATGCTATGAGTAACCTTCCACCTCAAGGTTTTTCATAAAGCATTATTAAATGGCGGGACTGTAGAAAAGATTCAATGAACGTTTAATATTTTACAATACTAATTAAAATGGATGTTATAATTATCTATTATGGAAAAATGTTCCCTTATTAACAAAACGAATCCTTGACGACAGCCGATTGGTTAAACATATAATACCTACCTAGGTACTTGGGATTCTCCTTTATTCTACTTGGATCATCTTCCTTTTCACAAACAATATTGTTGAATGAATCTCTCGTGTACACAATGTACTGCTAAACAAGCCTAATGGAACCGTGTTTAATATCTTTACAACACGGAAGTGCAGTAAAGTTTAGTTAAAATTTAACTGCCGTAGAAACAATACAAATAATCCTTATTCATCCCCCAGGTGTCTTTCAAAACAAGATGTTTACAATAAGCTATTTATGGCAAGCTCCCGTTATAGCATTCAATTTCCAAATACTCACAAACGAAACAAAAATGCCAAGTGGTAATACCTATGTAGAATGCAACATAAAGATTTTTTCAAATAGGTACTTTGGTGCAGTTTTATTATTTTCTGATCGAGATGTTTTGATTTATACACGTTCGTCCATCACATAGATAACATCTACATACACTAATATAGTAAAGCTGAAGAGTTTGTTTGTTGAACGCGCTTATCTCAGAAACTACTAGCTCATGGTCTATTGGACGAGAAAGATTTTGAGCTGTAGTAAGTAGGTAAGTCTATGTACATATAACACTTAGTGTGCGAAAACCGAAATCCACGCGGACGGAGTCGCGGGCGGCCGCTAGTTTTTTAATATGAATACCTTTTTCCGCCTAGGGCAATTATCACAAAATATAATTTGTTACCATCCTGCATAATAGGTATACAGATGTTATATACATAGTTATGTATGTATAATAAACCTATCCACTCCAATATAATATAATATAGTAGATACGCACGACGTTTTTCTACGAAGGGGCTGACTGAGTACATACTATCAATAAATAGAAAACAGATTTCTTCACTACTTTAAGGACGAACTTTGAGACCTGTTTAGAAAAAAACACTCATGAAACAATATAAACTTACCGCTTAATGTACTCCCAAAACAGCAATATCTCTTCTTCTAAACTCATCATCGCAGTTTCTTTTAAATTTTACTCACTTTAACATCACACCAATAAAAAAATTATATTATTAAATAATATTTCAAGACAAGTCACACTTTTATAATCGTTTAGTTTCTTTGAGTAAAAAAAAAATTTGCTGTTGCATCAATGGATCAATTTGAACTAGTCCTTTGCCACTCCGATTCCGACCTACACACTCTTATCATACAGCGCATTATCCATTCATTGATCCTGTAAATAAGTTGTTTACAGCTTACACGATCAAACAGGGGTTCATGTAGTGACTATTCGACCACGACTGGTTCACTATTACTCTGTAAACGTAGAAGTTCAGGGTTAAAAACCAATCGATTCTCATTCATATCCGATAACCTACATACCTACGGTGTAAAACCAATTATTATTTCAATCATTTTGTCAATTACCATTCACGATAAATTAAAGCTTCAATATGTTTTCCGTCTGCAACATTTGGCGTCTTGGTTTCAGGATATCCTTTGATTTATAATAATATTTATTTTATTTTAGGAATCACCGAAGGAATTTACATAACTGCGCAAACCTTATTGTTTCATGCATGGGATTCAAACCTGTGACCTACAACTCTCAGCACATAGAACAGGACGGATATTGACTGATGTGCCACCTAATGAACCACTAATGCAAAATTTCTGATCAATATTAATGGTGAGAGTAAAACCTCTTTGCCAACACGTCATATTAAAACAAATTAAAGAAAAACTTCTATAAAAAAATATAGTTATCTGTCAATCTGTCTTTTGTCGACGTTTAGTTGAGAGTTGAGCAATATGTTACCGATAGTTAGAGTATGATCTAGTAATGGCTGTTAAGAAGCTATCTAATAAAATCCAGTCATTGTTTTCTTCAATTAACATATTAAGTTACAAAAGAGCAGCGGAAGAACTTGTAAGTCTACATTTTATTTAGTAGATTCAGAAGTGACGAACAGTTTTGCTTTTGTGAATATAATCCAATCCTTCCATTTTTCGTGGTACGATAAATATAACATGAAATTATTTTTAATTTGATTTTTAGGTTTATAACGCTTTAGACGCGGGTTCCACTTCAATAGCAATTCGTATAAATATTGAAGAAAATAAAATTCAAGTTATAGACAATGGGAATGGAATCGTCAAAGAAGATTTCAAAATACTTGGTCAAAGATACGCAACGAGCAAGTTTGTCGACATTTCTCATTTTAAATCGGCTCCAAATTCATACGGCTTTCGCGGCCAAGCTCTTGCGAGTATTATAGATATTTCAAAAAGTGTTAAAATAACGTCTAGATCAAACAATACGGAAGAAACATGGACTAAAACTTTTTACAAAGGAAAAGAAAAGGACTTAAGTAAAACGACCACGCGACCTTCCAAAGGAACAACCGTAAGTTAATCGTCAGCAAATAGTTTTGTGTAGCTGTGAAAAATAATATTATATTATAGTATTTTGTAGCTCGGCCCGCGGTTGCTAAAGTTAAGCAACGTTCGCAGATGCCAGTCATCGCATGGGTGACCGATTAATTTCATCTCGAGCTCCTCCGTGCTTCGGAAGGCACGTTAAGCCGTTGGTCCTGCGCCTGATCTCTCTACGGTCGTGTCAAATTGCTGTCCTACCGAACTATGAGAGTGAGGAAACAGAGAGTGCACCTGTGCTTGCGCACTCACTTGTGCACTATAATATTTATATCCTGCGTACCTGGCTGATCGTAAGATCGGCCGCCATGGCCGAATACGGCCGGAGGGTATTATTATTTGTTCAGAGTTCACATTTATTGCTTTTGCCGTTCTAATCAAAATTCAACTACATTATTAAAGGCTATAATATAAGTTTAATTTAATTAAATAATGTCAACTGTTTTCGAGTGCTGGTTTCTAACTATTGCGTATCTTTGTAAGTAAAGAACACCATTTTATTTATCTAAAACCAACTCTAACTTACGCTTATTATTTTACAGATTGAGGTCAACGGGTTTTTATACAATATGAAGATTCAAAGTAAATCAATAGATCAATTGAATGAACTTAACAGCATCAAAGTGATGCTCGAGCAGCTGTCATTAGTTCACAACAACGTATCGTTTAGTTTGCGAGATGATACTAAGAACGAAATAATTTTACAAGTACACAAGAGCAGAGACATCTATCAAACTTTATATTCATTATATAACATTGGCAAAGCCGATATCCAAGAGCTGCAGGTTGAAAAGGGTGAATATAAGGCTAAAGCTTTTATCGCAAAGACTTGCGAACACCTTAATCGTCACCATTTGGTATTTTTGAATAAGAAAGTGGTACATAACAAAAAACTTCATAAAGTGGTTCAAAATGGTCTGAAAAAATATGTTCCTATTGCTAGGACAAAGAAATTTCGGTCAAAGGTGGGTTCTTAATTTTACTAGAATTCAGTTTAAGTCAAGCATCATGTCGTTCAAAGTTTTAACCTGTACCGACCCATAGATTTAAATCATAATATTCATTATGTTATAATATTTTACAAGCTACAGATTATAAACACTTATAATATGACGTAATTTTTAAAATTCAATATTTATTGTATTTTTTGCAATTTTACTGTTTTATTAGAATGGTACCCATAAAACAAATGATTTAATTTTAGTTAGGGTGATGTCACGTTTATGATTTTTTTGAATTTTTAGAACACTGACCATGATGGTGAACCAAATGCACTCAAAAATCAAATTCCATTTTACTGCATTTTTGTATCGTGTCCTTATTATGATTACGAAATCAGTAATACACCAAGACAAACTACGCTAGAATTCAAAGATTGGAATAAAATAAATAAACTTTTGGAAAAAGTAATCAAATTTTATACCGGTAATCTGAAAGTTAATGAAATTAAATTAGATCAGAAACCCAAGAGTGGTATCGAAGAAGTAAATCAAACAAGAGAAAAAGTAAGAGAAATAATAAAGAAATATTTAGGTGATAGTACTAAGAAACCTGGTATCTCACAAATGCAAAAAGGAATCAAAGGTAATTATTTACACTACAATATTTAATTAATAATTTAAACTACAATTCCCATTGACGCTTCTAGAAGTATAGCAGTAGATGCAATTTAATGTAAGTAGGAATGGTACCAATCAAACTCAAATTTTTATTTTTAAGGAAAAATTGTCAAAAGGAAAAAGGAAAAAAGAAAAGAATTCTCGTTGTCAAAAGTTATACCGCCTAAATGTGATCAAAATGAACGATCAAAACTGCCAACTATTATCAACAACAACGCTATTAATGAGTCTCCATTAGCTAAGCAACAATCTGAACCTAAAATCAAACAAACAAAGCTTAACCTACCACACCAGAGTCGGAAAATTATAAATGATAAACTGAACAAAAATAGTACAACAAAACTGTATAGCCCACTTAAGAGTAAGATTCGAAAAAAGCCAAAACACACTTCTAAAGACCTGAAAAAGAAGAAGAAGAAATATAAAGTTGATGCTCTCGTTAAACCTTTTCTAAATCCAACTAGTACTCTTATTAGAAAATGCAATATGTTAGCAAGAGAGGTAGAGAACTTGTTACCATTCAATAAAAACACGAAAAACCAAAGAGTGTTTGTAAATGAAACAGTAAATTACAGCACCATAGTTAAATATAACCAAAGTTATTCCGTGCGTAATAAAGTGCAAGAAACTATAGTCCAAAATTATGTTCCAATAAAACATAATGATTGTAATTGTAAAACACAAAACTATTTTAATGCTAATTTCAAAACATCACACGATTTAGTGAAATCTGTCATTGAATTTCATAACATAGGAAGTACTCTAAATAATGAGGCTTTTTACAAATCTGAAACAAAAAAAGGACAAAATAATCAAAACTTACCACAGCTGACATATCAAAGTCATCACTACTTAAGCGATAGACACTACAACAGGGGTATTAACAATGGGTATTCCCATATAAATAACGATACTGAAAAAGTAGAATACTACAACAGCAAGGAAGCAAATAATGTTACTTCTATTGTACCTATAAAAGAAAAACCAAGTAAAACGCAGACATTTAAATGGCCGCGACAGACAATAACATATAAAAATGTGAACCAATACAATAGCCATTTTCAAGAAATGGGACCTAAATCAAGAAGAAAAAATACTGTATTTCAGAAAGCAACTTTTAACTTTTCCAGTAATGTTACTTCATATACGATTGATTTTTCGGACAGTAGAATAATAGACTATGATTTTATTGGTAACAATGACTGTTCAGTGATGAATAAAAACATTACTTCCGATGTTATGACAGTTGAACAATGTTCTTCAAATGACATAGAAACTAGAAACATTGGACTAACTTACACTTTAACTGAAACAAATTTAATAAATGAAAATTTAAGAACCAATTGTACTTACGCTGTCCATATGGGTAGATTCTGTGATACCACAGAAGATAATGCTGTACAATCTGTTGATCAATGTTTTGAAAACACAAATGTTTGCTCAAATCAAAAGGAACTACAAGATCCTCTGAATATTATATTTGTATCAAATACAGAAGCATCTCCTGACAGAGATAAAATCTATGAACCTATACAGCCCCTAAATATCTGCGAAGTCATTATGGAAACAAGTGCAAACGATAAAACAATCCACTCAAACACAAATAAGATCAATGATTCTCTCTTAAATTTTTCCTCTTCTGAATATTTTTGTACGAAAAACTGTGAACGAAATGAAAATCTGGCTCAACAATTGATGTCAACTGGAATCGAAAGTACATCGAGACACGTAACAAAACAAGAAAATAATAACATGTTAGCTCAGAAAATGAAAAATAATATTGCAGAAGTATGTAACAATACGGAGACAAACTTGAATATTGATGCAAATAATATAATTGAAGAAAATATAAATGTCATTAACGAAAGCGATGGCATCGATAATTTCCGTTTCAAAAATAGACCTCGATTTTTACCAAAAGGTAGGTAAATGTTAATAAATAAATATACATAGTATGACTTGAGCGATACATCTGAAATAAAAATAACTTTTTTCCCAGGCATGTCTCAAATATTTAAAACCAGCAATAATAAAAACGCCAAGACTGTGATTTCAAACATCGAATACTATGAACAAGTGAGTACAATTACTTATTTATAGTAGCATAGTGTAGTTTAGTAATAATGAGCAAAAGATTTATGTTCGGTTAATCCCATAACATAATAAATTCCTTTCCAGGAAATTTATAAAAGATTCATGGATGATGTACAGATGCAAACTGAAATATATGAACCACAAATCGAAAACCAAAACGAAGTTGCAACAAAAGCTATTGATAAAGTAAACACCAAGTTACACAAGGATACCTCTTCTTTAACATTTAGCGCTCAATCATTGAAGGAAACAAATGTAATCATTTCGTTCTTATTTTTTAATTTCTTTTGTTTAATTTATACAAAATATTATTATCATTTTATTATTTTCTCAAAAAATGATGACTCAAGGTTTGTTTAATATTTATTTAATTTTATCATTTTGTGAAAATTATATTATATTTTCTTCGGCTTGACTTTGCAGGTGTTGGGTCAAGTAGACCGAAAGTTCATTGCTACAATCATGAAGGGATCGACCGATACTTCCGATTACCTAGTGTTATTTGACCAACACGCTGTACATGAAAGAATTCGGTTGGAAGAAAATTTAGCCGGTAAGACATTTAAATTAACACTAGAAAGTTCTAAAGTTAGTATTACACTTATGGCTCCTGTGATCCTGATTCAAGTCACAGTTTTTTTATCCGATTAACCGTAAATCGTAATTCTAATTATTTGGCATTTTATGGGCTATGACAGTATTCATAAGTATCGATTTGATTATAATGCAACTTTGTATGATATTGTTGAAGTCTTTACTGAAAGTATAATGCTTGTTGGTTGTATTCCAACAGATTATTTTGATGGAAAATCATGGAAGACTGTTCGTCTCGACGATGTCACGCTAAAACTTTCTAAAGATGAAATTATTTATCTTCATAATTATAAGGATAAGTTTACTCAATTTGGCTTGCATTGGACAATCTTAAACAATCACGAACTCACACTTCATGCTATACCCGAAGCTATACTTGGTAAAAATCCAAGACAGGTAAATATTACTTTAACTCCGTTCTATTTTTGCAAAAGAAAAAAAGTCCTCTACATAACTAGCTAACATTACAGAGTAATCAGCTGTTTTAAAAAAAAATTGTGGTAAGCATAATAAATTAAATTATTAACCTGTAAGTACGTAATGATAACAACAAGTAAAAATCTTGTAATAACCTACAAATGTAAATCTTTGTAACAGGTAGAAAAAGTGATAAATGCAGTCAAACATTTCATATCGGAAGAAGTTGATATCATTAAAGCTCAAAAAGGTTGTGCTTATCATTATCCGAAAGCAATAATGGATCTGGTGAATAGTGAAGTAAGTAATGTGGTGAAATAACTAAGTAGGTTGAGTCACTAGCTAGATCATAAATAATTAATTGCATAGATTAAAATAATCATATTATGCCTCGACACTAGAAAACTTCGGTATTATTTCGTTTCACAAAAAGTACGTTTCAATCAACATACTGTATTATACTGTATCTGCGATAAAATGCGAAAATCGCTGCACATTTCAGTGGTGATTTAAGAGCGGGTCGAAGTATCATACTAATTAAATTTATGAAGAACTGGCTCCAACAAAAATTTTACTGACCTCAATATTGTTGTTTTAGGCTTGCAGATACGCAATCATGTTTGGTGACAGTCTTACTAAAAAAGATTGCTTCGAATTGATTCGCACTTTGTCATCGTGTAAGACACCATTTCAATGTGCACACGGTCGTCCTGTAATGGCTGTTTTAATGGAGATTAAATCTGAAATACGTAATTATAAAGTAAGTATTTTGGGTTATATTGTAATTTTGTCGCATCTATCGTATATGTAAAATAAAAATTTAAAATTATTTTCAGATAAATATGGAAAAACTTCGTAACTTCAGGGTAATGCTAAATACTAAAAAGTAGCAAGCAAGAACAATAATTATGTAGGCTAGGCATATACATACGTAAGTGGAATGATGTATGTACCTATTTGTTGTTTTCAATAATTAAAGAAGTGTTGTAACCTACACGTTATTTAAATTTTGTATTTGATCATTAATATTCATCTTGGTATTGAGTATTGACCACCACTTGATTGAGTAAAAACTTAGTTGTTTAGTACTGAAATGCATTCTGCAGGCCAAAAAAGTGAGTAAACTTTTTTCTATTTTACCGCCTTTTTTCGACGTCAGTCAATAATTTTATTTTAACGTTTTGCTTAGTTTATAGAGCGATTAATAAGATTAGCTCCGAAATAAAAACAAGAATTATATATTCCGTTTAGATATCAAAGTCAAATAATTATGATAATAATTATGCACTTTTGAATATATAAGACGTTTATTTCCTTTAAGTTTATTTGAATAATAATAATAACTTGAACATTTTAATTCATGATAATATTATTGTGAACTTCTCAACTTTAACACTTCGTTCAATTCAAAACTTCAAGATTTCTTTACAAAGTAAACGGTTTTCCGCCACAGTTAGTTAAATTTATTTGCTTCCTTATCCAATTAATATAAGGAGTTATACGGGTATGTACATCTGGAAAACCAACAGCGCATGGAATTCCCCATGATATTATCCCAACAAGCTCGTCGTCTTTCAAAATAGCACCACCGGAATCTCCCTGGAATAAAAAATAACGGGCGTTTCATAGAGCAATTTTTTTCAATAAATCTACTATGTACTTTTAAGTTAAATAACTCAGGTAATAAACAGAGGTTTTCCAAGTAGTTTTTTTATAAAACTTACATGACAAGATCCTTCTCCCAAGCGCGTGAATGTGCAAAACATGCTGTCGGTAACATTTTTGGAATAACGCATCGCAAATTCACATGTTTCTTGGTTGAACACTGGTAAAGTCAAGGTGTGCAAAACACGGCTGGACTCCCCATTTGGCTGAAAGTTGAAAAAATGGCCAAGTGCGAGTCGGAATCCCGCACTGAGGGTTCCGTACAAATTCTATTTTTGACGTATTAAAAAAACTACTGAATAGATTTCGTTCGAACCAATTTTCGTTTGTAGTTTTTATGGTAAAGTACATTATATAATTATTTCAGTTTTATCATCCTCTTATTTTAGAAGTTAGAGGGGGGGCACACTTTTTTCCACTTTGGGAGGGTCTGCCACGCAAAGTATTCACTTTAGAAAAAAGTGATATTAGAAACCTTAATATAATTTTTAAAGACCTATCCATAGATACCCCACACGTGTATGTTCAATGAAAAAAAAATTTTCAGTTTCAGTTCTGACTATGGGGACCCTCCACTATTTTTATTTTTTTTCTATTTTCGTGTGAAAACCTTGTTGCGGTTCACAGAATACATCCACTCACTAAGTTTCAACAGTATAGTACTCAAAGTTTCGGAAAAAAGTTGCTGTGACAGACTGGCGGACAGACAGACAGACAGACAGACAGACAGACAGACAGACAGACATGACGAATCTATAAGGGTTCCGTTTTTTGCTATTTGGCTACGGAACCCTAAAAAGTCAAAGTCAAACGTGTAGGTATTTTTATCAGATCGAGGCAAACTCCAATTACCTGCTGGGCTCCAAATCCTGACAAAGTTACGATATCTCCTTCCACCAATTCTTTTCTATTGAAATTTATAATTTTAACGTATTCAAAATTGAACAGTCCTTTTATTTTCAGAATAGCGATGTCGTTTGTTCTAAGAGTGTGATTGTAATCATCGTGGATTTTTATCGATAAGATGTCGTACTTTTGTCCTCCAAAATCTAAATTCGTGGTTCCCACTACCGCTTTGATATACTGAGGTTCCGCTCTGAAATAAGCAGAGTTCAAACTGGGATTATTTTAGAAATACTACAGAAATCTTCGGTTATAATACACAAAATGTATGGCGATTGGCGATAAGATGTTATTTATTTTGCACAATGTTTAAATAGTCCACTTTGTGGTCGTTGTTGGTACTCGTAAAGAGAGGATTTAGTAAACGCGTTTTACAAACTTTATTAATACAAGTTACCGGTTGATTGATTTAATTAAAAACGTTTTACTGTAGGTGTAAATAACAAAAAGATAAACTTACCCATAAACGCAATGAGCAGCAGTGGCTATAAGCCGTCTTGATACCACAACTCCACCACAAACATGGTGCCCGGAGATGTTCTGCAGAGAAGCGTGGTATGTTTTAAGTTCCAATGGAACTGCTGAACCACCAACTAATCTTGATGAACTGGCTGAAATTACAATCCATTTCAATCTGTATTACTCTTAACACTCCTGAAGTAACAAGTAAAGAAAGACACAATACCATTTAACTTTGAAACGCATAGTATCAGTACGATAAACGTGAACATGGCTTTAAAATACATATCTGGAATTTCTTTAAAATACTTGTACACTAAAAGGTAGTAAATTTGAGACCAAAGAGTTATCTAAGCCACTTATCAAAAGGAATAAAATAAATCGTAATTAAAAAACCAATCAAATATTATTATCACCTTATCTTATATTCAATCGTTTTGATAAGGTAAGTGTTGTTCTATACACACCTTAATTAATTGCTGCCTTCTCAAACAAAAGCTAGGTAGGTACGTCATACATAATTTATTTCGTAAATTCCTATATGAACAAAAATAGTGCTCAGTTGCTTTTAAAGGTTTAACAAACATTGAAAGAATTAGTCTGACAACAAATTATACTTTTTGTATAAAAACTCGCAAAAGCACAATTCAGTGATTTTACCTGACGATTTTACCGTTTCACAAAACGTTAGAATAATTTGTAGTCACCAGCTGTCAGTGTCAGTGTCGTGCTGATGCTGACTGCTGCTGTCACTTTACATTACAAGTTATCAAAAGAACGCCAAACAAACTGCTTCAGTGTAATTTGTTGCAAAAATAAGAAGATAATAACAAAAGTTTTACTTAAAATGGATATTTTAAAAGCAGAAATAGCTAGAAAACGAAAGCTACTCGAAGAAAAGAATGTACTTGTAAGTAACGTTGTAAAATATGTCGCATTTTGAAAAAAATATGTCGCGATTTACTAGTCCGTGATCCCAAATAACACGATTCTATATTTTCCAGGCACAAAATAAAAAATATTTCAAGCGTGGAGAGTTATTGGCCAAAGAACAGGAAGAGTATTTTAAGAAGTACGGCCCACAAAATAAAGAGGAGGAGACCGACCAGGCCAATGAAGAAAAGAAAGAAAAAGGTTCGTCAAGCATTTTCAATTATTGTGTGTAGACTAGTAATTTATTCAACTAAATTCTTCTAACAGATTCTGAAATAGACAAGAGATTATTTAGCAGAATAATCCTGGCAAGGTAAACAGAAATGTAGATAGATTCATCTAAGTCTTAGGTCCGAGATAGTAAGGAGGTTATAAGAAAACTAGAATGGTTTTGAACTCACTATCCCAAGATAAACAAATCTGATATTTTCACACCTTTCTGTCTTCAAAACACCTTATAGGCTGTTTTTTTTTTCACTTTCTTTTAAATTAACCAATATTGCTATTGTATTTCTTTCAATGTTTATAATTTTATTTTTATTGTGTTTTGCAGTGACCAGACAAGACAGCACAGAAGTGGAACAAACAGAAACCGTAACATTACCGAGGACAGAAGTCATCAAAAGGCTTAGGGAGAGAGGTCATCCCATATTATTGTTTGCTGAAAGTGAAGCACAATCTTTCAGAAGACTTAGAAGAATAGAAATTCAAGAGCCAGAGGCCAACAGGGTGTGTAAATGACTTGGAATGTTTGTCTTCCATTCAATGATGGATTGTCAGCCTCAGCAATTAAACCTGTCATACCCAAACATTGTTGTTTGGGAGATTTTAGAGATTACAAAATAACACAGTGTTCATAATGAGTTCACTACTATTCGGGTGGTCTGTCTAATGGCCGTTGCTACAATTTTTTTGACATTTTGAGGCTCAAGCTCAGGACTGGTTATATGGCCGCCTGTAGTCCTGGTGTCCATCTTAAAAATTGAGCTATACCTATGAAATAGATGGGTTATGATGACTGATAAAAAGAAGGTATTTGTATTTTCAATGTTAAGATGTTTATTTGTGCTTCCAGGGTTTGCGAAATGACTTCCAAGAAGCTATGGACAAAGTAGATCAAGCTTATTTGAATGAAATCTTAGCACTTGGAACCCAGGTATGTTTTTCCAATACTAGAATAATACTAAGCCGTCCTTGACTTTTCTGTTTCTTAAATGCAAAGAGAATACATAGGTTTCTAGTTATTAAAATATTACTACAATATTTTTTTTTCTTTTTCAGAGTGAATCTGACAAATTAGCCAAAGAAGAAGCTTTAGATGACTCAATAACATATGATTTTATTCAAGAAATGGCAAAAACAATGGGCCAGGGTGATAGAAACCATGACATGAATGTCATTATGGCATTACTACAGGTATGTTCAGTATTGTCTAAAGATGCATACATTAGGCAGTTGAGAAAACATTTTGAGTAGCTCATTGGTCTAGCGGTTATAAATCCTGGCCGCAAAACCAACCTGGCCTGGTGTCACGGGTTTGAATATGGATAAGGGTTAATTTATGTGTGATGAACATTGGCATTCAAAATATTTAAGTACATCATCTATTTTATTTTATTTATCAATCACTTTTACAATGAGATATGATTTTATGTTTCAGTTCCTTTTAACAATGTGGGGCCAGCAATTAAACTCTGCAACAGCCGCTGAAAAAAATTCAGTGAAACACAAAATGGCGAGGGCTACGTACACACAGACACAAGTATACCTTAAACCATTGATGAGGAAGTTGAAAAAGAAAACATTACCAGAAGATATTTGTGACAGTTTGATGGAAATCACGAAATGCTTATTGGAAAGGAATTACATAATGGTAATTTCTTTTAATATTTTTTTTAGATAAGTATTTATTCATTTAGTTTTTTTTTATAGTAGCATGATCATTTATTAAATATGCATTTGATTCGATTTTTAGGGCAGTTTCCCTAAACATTATAGTAACATAGCTTTTTAAGATTACTGATCTGCAGTTATAGATAACCACTGTGTCAGTGGATAAGGAAATGAAGGTGAAGTCGGCAAGAAAAATGTTAAACTGCAATAAATATTTTAACGCGCATTTTTACTAACAGATTCGTGTACAATATCCACCAATATAGTAAATCTAAAGTACCCATTAAATTCATACTGATATTTGTCGAAAACCACTGATTGAATTATTTTTACTACTACTATTTTTACTACCACTAATTGAAATATATATTTATCATTTACAGGCCAGCGATGCTTATCTTCAAATGGCTATCGGAAACGCTCCTTGGCCCATTGGAGTAACCATGGTCGGTATCCACGCCCGTACTGGACGTGAGAAGATCTTCTCCAAAAACGTCGCCCACGTGATGAATGATGAAACACAGAGAAAGTACATTCAGGCCTTAAAGAGATTGATGACTAAATGCCAAGAATACTTCCCCACTGATCCGTCTAGATGTGTAGAGTATACAACTACTACATAATAAATCGTTTTCTTTTTGATAATAAATATTGTCTTATTTACCCTTAAAAATAATTGTTAAGTACCTTAGGCACTTGTGTAACAGACATCAGGATAAAAAGTAGTATTACAAATATACTTAAATCGATAAATATAACACCCAGATCAGGACAAACCGACATGTTCATACACACAAATGTTTGTCCTGTGTGGGGATCGAACCCGCAATCTCTTGGGTTGTCCATGTTGTAAACGTGATGAGCGATTAGGTAGCATTAGCACCAAATCCAAATTAGCACAGAAGTCAGAACATTACCCATAAAGTGCAAAGATACATATAACACCCAGACCAGGACAAACAGACATGTTCATGCACACAAATGTTTGTCCTGTGCGGCGATCGAACCCGCGACCTCTTGCGTAATAGGCAACATCTTGACCATTACACCAAGCGAGTCAAGATATTTCAAATCAAACAAGTTCCCTGTGGGTGGAAGTGGTGCAATGCTATTTTTTGCCTGCCTGCCTTTTTTGTAGTTGCATGATGCAAACAATTAGGAAAACCTTTTTTAACACAAGTTTTTTAAATATAAATCGGTCGAAAAATTCGCGAAAAAAATACACACATCAACAAAATCTAGGGATATCTTAATTGTATATTATAAACTACGTTATATTGTTAACTCTATATTATATTTATATGAAGTTTATATATCGATTGAAAGGTATTTTATTCTATTTTTTTAAAAAAATAAAATTTTTATAGAAAAACAAAAGAATGTCAAAAAATTATTGGTAGTTCCTTCCGCACGGGAAAAGTGCAAGGAAATGAAATTTGTTTTTTTGATATTTTACTAAAGAAAAGTGATGTTTTTTTTAATTCTTTTTTATGAAACTTGTTAAGTGTTCTTGAAAGAGTAATGTAACGGCACCATTTGAGTTGAAATGAAATGTTGCGATCCGAGGACTTGTAAGAAAGTTTTTCCTTCGAACGCGTCGTTGCCGAGGCCCAAACCACCAACCAAAACATGTTACAAAGGTTTTGGAGCAATTATCGCAGTCTTGAGAACGTGGTTGAACGGCACTAAAACAGAAGTCGCATTACTACCCAGATACAGGATCAATTTTTCCAAAAAACTGCTAGAGGACGACCAAACATCACAGCGATGCGACTAGTAAAAAGGCTCCAGGAGGACCATCAGCTGCTGGAAAGCGACCAAATCGTGCAAAGGGGTTTGCATGAAGTGGGTCTTCATGGTGGACAACCGCTACGTGTACCAGCATTGTGATGGGACAATCGCGGTAGGCGTCTTTCTTCGGCATAGGAAAATTTTCCATGGATTGACGACCCATGGTCTGTGATGCCGTAAACCGATGACTCCCGCTACACATTTTATCCAGATTCAAGAAGAACACGCATTTCGAGAACTCCTGACAGTATTAACCGTCTGTGTAACTCTAAGGAGGTCCACTTAAACCAAGGCGGGACAATGATGGTTTTAGGAGGATTTCGTCTGGGTGAACGAACCCAGCCCGTTTGTATCCAAGGCATCATGACTAAGCAAAATCATCTCAAGAAGGAAGTAGAATCTGTCATTGTCCTAAAACAAGTCCAAATCATCCAGGAATTTATAACCATGGACGACAGTGCTAATTCCCATGCGCGGCGGTAGGTGCCGGCCGCTCTACGAGACTACGATATCCATGTTTTTTATTGCCCTGCTCAGTCGTCCGGCTTAAATCCTATGAAGCATGCGTGCGGCATGTTACATCGATGATTTTTAAGACATTTCCCACCAAATTCCAAGACGGAACAACAACTTCACCATCACTTTGTAAGAGCATCGGGTCTCATAACGCAACAAGACCTTAACAACCTCATTTTAAGCATGAACAGATGGTACTGATGTTATAATAAACGTGAGAGATGGCAACACCGATGAAATTAATAAGATTGTTAATTTGAATTAAATTTGAATATTTTATTTAAAAAAAAACGCAGATTTTCTACCACACTTATTTACCTAGGGCGATAAAAAATTAATTATAATTAAAAATACAATTTTAATCACATTTTTTTTAATTTATTATTTAAAACTATAAAATTTTCTATAATTTTTCCATTCGCAGTATTAGTGAATTACTAATAGTATAAAAGATATTTGATAATATGTAGATATCCCTAGATAATGTTGATGTGTGTATATTCCGTGGATTTTTTTTTGGCTGTATGGGCTTGGATCTTTTGCAAGATTGCAAAAAGATAAATTTAAAAATAAAAAAAAGAGTAAACAAACGTCGCCGTCTTAAATTCTTAATGTGAATTTTGTTGTTATATAGCTTATTTCTTTAAGTAAAATGATATTAGAATATATTTTAAAATTCCATCTACAAGATTGTATACAGATCTTATCTGAGGAAGACAATTTGGGTTATTACAGTATCAAAATAGAGTAAGTAACCTCATCACAACAAATTATTTTAATCGTTCATTATAATATTTCCTCCTGCTTACCATGATTTTACTTTACATTTTTAGCTTTTTGAAGCTCTTCGAAACATATCCTGATGTCGGCGATAAAGTTCTTTGTGCTCCGACCGAAAGTCTGCCGGCTTGTAGCAACGATATAATCAAGGCTCAACAAAATATACTTGAACAGGATGAGTACAAGGAACAAGTTCAAAAACTCCAATACAAAATCTTAAAACGAAATGTTCATGCGAGATTCTTCGGGCTTCCGGTGTGTCCTGAACTCCATAGGACTGTGTTCCCTAAAAATGTTGACTTGGGATGTTTTCTGAAAGTAACAGGTATGTGAGGAAAAAGTTTTGTTTTAGACCATTGTATTAAAGTAGTAGATAAGAAATTGTTCTCTGAATTTAACTTCAACTCATGGTATACCCATCCATGGGTGAATCCCACAAACATACCTATTTATTTAAATCACATTTAATATTTATTCACAACAGCAGTTTCCAAACAAAAATAGAAGTATTGCTTACATAAACTTTTAAATATTTTCAATTTACTCTAAAAAGAATCAAGATTCTAACCTGCCTATGAACGCTTTAAACCCATCAGTTTCATCAGTACAAATAATGAGAAAATTGAGATTCATTGCCTTACATCAGTTTTATGTCACAAATAAGGTAGCTAAACTGTGGAATCACCTAATTCCAGGTACAGTTGTGAGAGTAACTCAGGCAAAAATGTTAGAATACCAAAGAAAGTATGTCTGTTTAAAATGCAAGTATGAGAATGAAATTGTAGCTGACTTTGAAAACAGATACATATTGAAAGCACCAGGGAAATGCGGAAATGAGGACACAAGATGCAAAAGTTCCAATTTTACACAAGTTCACATGGTTTCACGAGAATACTGTAAGGATTATCAAGAGATAAAAATACAAGTAAGTGCTATGTTGTAACTTCAGGTTAATATACTTTAGGTAGGTGTAGAACTCTGCTAATAAAGATATCACCGATCAAATCTGATCACTTCAGTGCCAGACGTTGCGGCTCGCTTCAAATAGTACAGATTTTTGTCTATTGAATAAATATGATACATTTTACAGATTATTCTTTTTTGGTTTCATTAGTGATTGGTATACCCTTAACAAAGTTTTCAAGCCTAATGGGTTTTACATGAACCTACATTATGTGTAGGAAAAAAATGTTTTAGTTTTATTAAAATTACCTAAATTCCTTACGTTTTCCAGGAACTTGTCAATAAATTAAGCATTGGCACTATTCCTGGATCTATGTGGGTGGTCCTAGAGAATGATCTTGTAGACAGCTGTAAACCAGGAGATGATGTTAATATTTGGTAAGTATAAGTCTCAACTCTCAGGAATATTCAATGCAAAATTAGCTTCTTTTTTTTTATTAGCTATTAAAATCCCCCCCAAAATTAGCTTCTATGAAACATATATTTTTTTAGCATTTTATCTACTCATAAGCAATAAAATATAAATAATAAAGGACAGGTGCAACCTCTTTGATTTCCCAAATATTTCTATTGGTCTGAGATGAAAGAAAAGTTAAAAGAAATTTTCAAAATATTTACTATACATTACACACACGCACTATCATCTCTACAAAATATTTTAATTGTGACTTCTTTTTTTAATTAGTTGTAGTTATTAGTTATATAAATCATCATTATTAGTCATAGAAATGTAAATTTTTTTTTTTTTTTTTTTTGAATCCTGCTACTTAGCAATCTGTTTTTCCAAACAATAATCTAATTCCTTGGCTGGTTTCCCTCGTCAAATTGTCTTTAGCTGAGTTATATATCCAGTGATAATAATCTCATGATTTGTCTGCGAATCTTATCTCCAAATCCGCTATACTATTCCTCTTAAGACGAGTATATTTTATACTGCCATCTCTCCGTAGATCAGCAGCCAAAGAGTTTATATGATGGTCCAATTTTGCTTGATAGTTTTTACTGTGCAATTCAATTTCTTGTTTAACTGTGCGCAGGTTGAAGTCTTGATTCACATATCTGTTGCATATGTTTCGTGGGATATTGTACATAGCACGCATAGTTTTACTCTGAAATCTTTCCAGTATTTCTATATTGCTACTGCTGGCTGAGCCCCAGAGTTGAATGCCGTATGTCCATACGGGCTTAAGTATGGCTTTATAAATGGTCATTTTACTAGCTTCTGTCAGCTGTGATTTACGTCCAATGAGCCAGTACATGCTACGAAGTTTGCAGTCCAATTGTTTCCTTTTAGTCCAAATATGTTTGCGCCAGGTAAGACGACGATCTAGATGCATACCTTGATATTTAGCGTCATCCTGTTGGGGTACATCTCTATTGTATAGTTTGACGGGTGGGCAGGTTTTCCTTCTGAGCGTGAACGTAACCTGGACAGACTTATCTGTGTTGGCTCTAATGCGCCATTGGTCGAACCATGCGTCGATAAGGGTCAGATGGGATTGGAGGTTCTCAGATGCAGTCTCATGATTCTCATGAACCGAGAGGAGTGCGGTATCATCTGCGTAAGTCGCAGTGGTGGTGAAGTTTCCTGTAGGTAGATCTGCTGTGAAGATAAGATAAAGGACGGGTCCCAAGATACTACCCTGTGGAACACCTGAATCGATCTCGTACATCTGCGACGTATCGGAATTTTGTCTCACTTCAAAACATCTATTCTGAAGGTACGATTTTAGAATCGGAAAGAAGGAGTGTGGTAGCTTGTTTTTGATTTTATATAGTAAGCCTTTATGCCATACTTTGTCGAATGCCTGGCTTATGTCCAGGAAAACTGCGCAGCAGTATTGTTTGTTTTCCAATGCCCTGCCAATGACGTCGACTAGACGGTGTACTTGCTCGATGGTCCCGTGGCCCTCTCTGAAACCGAACTGATGGGTTGGTACTACCTCCCTCAGGTGTTCCTTCATTCTATTCAGTATGACCTTTTCCATTAACTTTCCAACAACTGGTAGCAAACTTATCGGTCTGTATGATGACGCTTCCTGAGCTGGTTTACCTGGTTTCAGAATCATCACCACCTGTGCGATCTTCCATTGACTGGGAAAGTGGGAAAGTCTTAGACATGCGTTGAAGATAGAAAGTAAGAGCAGGATTCCTTTTTGTGGAAGATTTTTTAATAGGGTGGCATCGATGTGATCGTAGCCCGGGCACTTTCCCTCTTGAAGCTTTCGGATCTCCTGTCTCAGCTCATTTGGCGTTATATGTCTTAAGGGTAAACACATTTGTGTAGGCGAGCTCAGATATTTTTCTATTTCACTATCATGGAGTTGATTATTGGTAGGAAATGGTTGAAATACTTTTTGAAGGTGCAATGCAAAGGTATCAGCTTTTTCACGATCGGACCGAGCCCAATGGCCCATGTGTGATTTAAGAGGTGTGGCTTGCTGTTTCGGGCGCTTTAGGTATTTGGTAGCTTTCCACAAGGAGTAGTTTGTGTCACTAGTGGGAGACAGTTTTTTAAGGTAAGATTGAAGGTTCTCGTTTTTCATTTCCTTGATTAGTGATTTTAGTTTCTGGGAAGCATTGTTAAAGGCTGTTTTATCTTGCGGGTACTGCGTCTCGTGCCATACTCTCCGAAGTTGTCGTCTTTCTCGTATGCAATCCTTGATGGTAGCAGGATAGTTGTGTGCTTTTGCTATTTTAATTCTACGAGGGGGTGTGGATCTGATCGCTGCATTATAGATCAAGAGATTTAGTCCTTCTATAGCCTCCTCAACCTCATCAACTGTTTTCAGTGATATTTTGAGCTGCGCCTTTGTTGAGATGATATCTTGATATTCTCCCCAGTTTGTGTGTTTATTGTATATTTTGGATGGTAGTTCTGTGAGAATGATTTTGCTGTGAACGTTGAGAAGAACGGCAGAGTGGTCTGAGATTAGGTCGAAATTGGATTCAACACTGATATTACTGACAGCGATGTTTTTGGAGACAAAGAAGTCCAGCAAGTCAGGAACCTTTTGAGTATCCGTCGGCCAGTAGGTGGGCTCGCCTGTGGATATACAATCGAGGTTAAGGTCTTCGACAGCTCGGTATAGTTGTCTACCTCTGGTTGTAATGAGCCTGGATCCCCAGAATAAGTGTTTGGCGTTCCAGTCACCTCCACATATGAAGCGATGTCCGAATGTGGAGAAGAAGTGCCTGAAATCCTCCTTTGATATTTGATGTTTGGGGGGACAGTAGACTG
The DNA here is from genome assembly GCA_958496325.1 of Nomophila noctuella. NCBI lineage: Eukaryota > Metazoa > Arthropoda > Insecta > Lepidoptera > Crambidae > Nomophila > Nomophila noctuella. The sequence goes on along the minus strand of OY292491.1, from coordinate 3,287,768 downwards.
CGGCGAGAGTGATACCTGAGTTGACATCATTAATTTTAACTGCTGTGGATTGTATTTTATCTGTAGCAAAGGGTTCGAGAGGATGGTGTTTTATATGTTCTCTTATGAGTATTGCCGTGCCTCCGTGCGCATTTCCTGATGGGTGGTTAGTGTTATATGTTGCATACCCTCTTATCGAGAAGAAACTTTTTTTCGTGAATCTGGTTTCGGATATTAGTATCACGTCAATCTTTTCAGTGTTCAGAAATATCTCTAGCTCCAGTCGCCGAGCGACCAATCCGTTGGCGTTCCATGTGATTATTCTAAGGTTGTCCTCGTACTTTAATTTGGCTGCTTACTAATTGGACGAAGCGATCCATCATGTTGTCTACCATTTTTATCATCATGGTTTGTAATCTGCTGAACATTTGTTCTAGGATGTCACCGAGGTGTTGGATTTCAAGGGGTTGGTTAGGAGTGTTTATGTTACCCGTTTTTGTTTTTACCATTTGAGCATAGGAAAAGGAACTTCTGTTGTGAATGTTGGATTCTCTTGGTTGTTGTGTGTCCTCTTTTGCAGGTTGGTTGGTTTGTTTTGTTGGAATTATTTTCGGTTGTATTTTCAGTATGCGTTCCTTATATTGTTTGTATTTCATGCAACCACGGTAATTAGCTGGGTGTCTTTCTTGACAATTAGCACAAGTAGCTTCTGTGTCTCTAGTTTTGGTGCAACTAGTGGTCGGATGGTCAACTCCACATTTGACGCATCTAAACGGTCTGTAGCATTGATTCTTGGAATGTCCAAATCTTTGGCACCTTTTACATTGTAGAATCTCCTTTTTTTTGTATGGTGCTTCAAAACTAACTTTCATCTGGTTAAGACTTTTTAATTTAAAGATTTCTTTGTTGTTTGGTTTTGGTTCCAGATCAATGTAAAATAAGGGAAGGGGTTCCTTTGTGACACGATGCCGCACATTTACGACTTGTCTAACTTCGTGTCCTTGTTGTTTGAGTGCCTCTGTGATTTCTGATGAGTCCTCCGAGCTATGTAACCCTCGTAATACAACTCTGTAGGGTCTTTCACACTTCAATTTGTAGGTATAGTGACTGATGTTGTCGATGATAAATCGATCCCTTATTGACTTGTATGTCTCTATGCTAGTTGGTACTATTTTCACTATGTGACCTGACCTTAGTGTTGTTAAGGTATAATTGTCTTGTGTTGTTATTTTTTGAAGCAATTGTTTAAGCGAGGTGATGTCCAATACACCAGTTACAAAGATGGGTTCTGGTTTTGGTGGTTTTTCTATTTCTACGCTATCTGTTTTATCTTCTTCATCTCCTAGTATTTCAAAGTGATTTTGAGTGGGTACTGTATATGCAATGGTGTTTGATTTTTTCTTTTCGTTTTCTGTCAACGGTGAATTTGTTTCTGTTCTTTTTCTTTTTGCTTGAGGTATTCTATCTTGTTGCCAGTTTTTCTTACGTCCTTCAGATTCGTTTTTGTTTTCTGTTTCAAGTGTTACGTCGTGAGCACTTGCATCCTTTGGCATTGCTCCGTCAGAGTTACTGCGTGTTCTAATGAACATGCTCTTATGGAAGGTTTGTTGGATCATATTAGGGGTTATATTTGTTTTGTTTGTTATATTTTCATTCATTTTGTTCCCACGAGAATTGGACGATATGAAAGGTCACTTAGGGGTGACGCCATTCCCTAAGAAGGCAATATACAACTACGTTTGCCAGGTCCGTAGAGGTTGGCGCTAATGCTGTTCATCCATACAGCCATGCATCCATTTGGCACGTTTCCCACCATTGGATTTGGGTAATTTTTGAAGAGGTGTTCTTCCTCGCAGCCCGGGCAACTAAGCCAAGGCCACCGTTCTTGTGTTGTTTACGGTTAGACAGGGTCATTTCCTACCCTTTCTGCTGTCTGCTGGCAATGGCCTTGCAGAGTCGGGTTAGTAACCGCCGCCCGAGACTCGGCGTTGCTGCTCGTTTAGCACCACCCGGGAGAGACGTGTAGGGTGGGCCTAGGAAAGGTGGTAAATCCTACGGACGCGAGCAGCGTTCCTCTCCCTCTGCATCTATCTTCTCCAATCTGACAGCATATCCTACAGACTCGCCGACAGCCTCCGCTCTCTCACTGGCCACTCGGGCCGCTAACGAAGATGCAGCTATACGCCTCGGTTGCGTTACTAGGATCTTGATGTTGCCACCTATCTTATTTTTGAGAGCATCATCTAGAATTATCTGAGGCACTTGTGTTGATTTTCCACAGCCAGTTTCTCCACTTATAACAATAACTTGATGATTATCTATCATATTTTTAAGCTCATCTCTTTTCTTGTATGTTGGCAATTTGCTTCTAAATTGCATCATTTTTTGATACTGAGATTTAGTTATTTTATTTTGATAATTTTCATACAAAGCAGTATTTAAACTATCAATGTCACTATTCGTTTTAGCTATTTTTATGCCCTTCGCTAGACATTCCTGTAATTTCTCAGAGAATGTCCCAGTAATAATATCATTGCAACCATATTTATAGTCACCAGCACCCCTCAGACTTAGAACTCTCTCGTTAGACTGTTCATAGTCTGGTTCTTTGGATTGTACTGGAATAAAATCAGGCATTTTAGAAGAGCCTGGCTTATTTTCATGTCCAGGTTCTAGTTTAACTTGTTTCGAATCGAGTTCTGTTACAGAACTTTCAAAAGTTTTTTTTGCAGGTTCCTCATTGTCATTATCATATTCAATTTTAATTTCAGTGACAGGTTCTATTTTGATTTGGTTTACATCACATTCTTTTAATCCATCATCATTATCTTCTAATTTAACTTGCACATCAGGCTCAGTCTGTTGATGTACAATATTGTCTTTTGTGTCTTCATTTTCACTTTGTGTCTTTTCAACATTGTTGCTTTTAGACATGTAAATAACAAAATAATTAGTTTATCCCTTTCTCCCTAGTGGTACGGTACGTCGAAGATGGCGCCCCACATCTCTTAACAAAAAGGCAGAAGTGGAACTGGTCCTTCAAGCGAACTATGTGGAAGTGTGCAACTCGCAGAGATCAGACGTTGTTTCATCTGCCCCTGATGTGAAGGAGTGCTTTAGCGATTTCTGGGAAAAGTTTGCTGGTTGCCCGTTGAAGGGAAGGGATCAGATTCTGGCTTCAGTTTGTCCTCAGGTAAAAAATAAATAAACTAATTACTTAGACTGACACACCAATTGCCTAGCCCCAAGCTAAGCTCATAGCTTGTAATATGGATGCGAGGGAACAGATAGACATATTTAAATACTTTTTATTTATACAAACAAATCGGTTTCCGCACACAGTATTATACTATAGCTAAAAGCCTGCCCCGGGCTTGGCTAATGGACTATCCAACGCAAAAAAAAATCGGACGACGACGACCTGAGCGATGCGCGTTCGAACAACCAAACTCTTCAGTTTTATTGCCTTAGTAGAGATATCATAAAGGAAAAAATTATTCTTGCTATTGCATCCAGATAAAACTAGCGTATTTAAATGTTTTTTTTGATGTCTCGTTATACTTTTAGTAGTTATAGTGTTGAATGTTTTTTTCAGGTTTACGGTTTACACTTGGTCAAACTAGCAGTACTTTTAACAGTGATCACGGGCTCAAACCACGTATCAGACAGTGAGGAAGACAAGCGCCCATCTCAAGATGATAAACATACCACCAGAGTGCGTGGTCAATGCCATTTGCTGCTAGTTGGAGATCCAGGTAAGTCAGCGTCTGATAGATAGTGGCCATTTTTCGACCATGGTGGCCGATTTCACGATCAGCGAGTTTCTTGCCGCTTCTTCTCGGTAGATGAATGCATTCCGAAGACGGTGGTCGAGTCATTCTACTGTGATATTATTTTATTGATGATTTATAAGTGCCTTGCAGATCCCTACATAATTAAAGTATATTTAGATTTTAAATTTTTTTATATAGCGCAGAAGTGAGATCGCGAGCACAGGTGCAGTGCACTCCCTATTTGCTTACTATCTTAAATCGGTGGGACAGCAATCTGACACGATCGTAGAACAGGCACAGAACCAACAGCTTATCGTGCCTTCCGAAGCACGGAGGAGCTCGTGATGAAATTACTACCCTTCCGATTACTGGCCTCTGCGAAAGTTGATTAACTAAGCTATCTCAGGCCGAGAGAGAGTGCGCTCACCACTGCGCCATCGAGCTCCTCACATCAGTTCCGTACTACATCTTAAATCAGCAGAGCAGCAATCACTCAAAAATAAACTATTCTCGCTACCTACTACAGATAAAATCGGTAGTGCAACAATCACTCACAAATAAACCATCCATTCTCGCAATCACCCTTCAATTTCTCAATCATATCTTTCAGGGACGGGCAAGTCTCAGTTGTTGAGAACGGGCGCGGACCTCACGGCGCGGTCGGTGTTCACTTCGGGCGCGGGCAGCACTAGAGCTGGACTCACGTGTGCAGCTTTACGGGTGAAGATCATTGATTTAAATCTTTACCTACTAATATGATAAAAAAAAACATACGGGTCGAATTGAGAACCTCCTCGGTGAAGGTGATCGTAAGTATACTATAAAGGGGCCCCTTAAACCTACACGCTGGGTCGCAAGTCCCAGGCGCCGACTGACGTTCCTCTCTGTTCCACGCGATGGACCCAGCACCCGCACGGAGAATCCATAAGTAGCTAAGAAGTTAGTCTCTTTTTTTGAAGTCGGTTCAAAACTGAAGAGTGAAAACTACTGGTTTCAAATTGTAATATTTTTTTTTGCTTTAGACGGTCCAAGGCTTTAGGCTATTAACACTATGTGTGCGTAAACCGAATTCCACGCGGACGGAGTCGCGGGCGGCCCTTAGTCGTTAGATATGCCTTCGTCAAACTTCGACGCGCTCTGAATAGGCACTTAAATAAGAGTGACATTCTTTTTTTTTATGGCAGAGGCGGCAAACGAGCTACGGGTCGCCTCCCCAACTACCCTCCCCTACTGAACAGTCACTTCTTAAGTAGACATCAACTCGTTTCAAGAATTTTTTTAACCAAAATGTTTACAAAATGCCATCCTGTGCCTTTTTAAAGTGCATCTATTTTGTAGGAAGACGGCGAGTGGCAGCTGGAAGCAGGCGCGCTAGTGCTGTCGGACGGCGGCGTGTGCTGCATCGACGAGATCTCGCAGCTGCGCGACCACGACCGCACCGCCATACACGAGGCCATGGAGCAGCAGACCATATCCATCGCTAAGGTGACGACTCATCATCATCATCATCAGCTCATTAACTAACTCAGGAAGACGGCGAGTGGCAGCTGGAAGCAGGCGCGCTAGTGCTGTCGGACGGCGGCGTGTGCTGCATCGACGAGATCTCGCAGCTGCGCGACCACGACCGCACCGCCATACACGAGGCCATGGAGCAGCAGACCATATCCATCGCTAAGGTGACGACTCATCATCATCATCAGCTCATTAACTAACAGGGCCGTCTTTCACCTATTGGGCCTAGGGCACAAAGGCCTTTGAACCTCTGGTTTGGTAAGCGTGCAGGCTCTTGGGGGCACTAATGTGAGATTCTGGGGGCCACAATCTGACGCGGGGCCCTGACCACGTGCCCAATGGGAAAGAGGGGTCTGATACTAATAAATCAATTAATAAATGCCTTGGACTAACACACTAATGCCCTAACCCCAAACTAAGCTCAATGCTTTAATATTATTTAACGGGACTAAACGCGATATTAATTATGTAGTATAAGCTAAGCTTGTATTATTAAAATCTAGGGACCGGATAGACATTGTTTCTGGCAAATAAATCTATATATAAAACTCAAAGGTGACTGATTACATGATGATCTATCAACGCACATCCCAAACCACTGGACGGATCGGGCTAAAATTGTATATTATTTATAATTTCAGGCCGGCATAGTGTGCAAGCTGAACACTCGTTGCAGCGTCATCGCGGCCTGCAATCCGAAGGGCCATTACCAGACCGATGAGCCTCTTAGTGTCAACGTGTCGCTCGGAACGCCATTGTTGAGCAGGTATTTAATTATTGTATTTTTATACATGCTTATTATATTTACCAGTAAGGGTCTCGGTAGCAATATTAATCTGGTATTTGACTGACAGGTCAAATACCTTTATTAAAAACACTAGCGGCCGCCCGCGACTCCGTCCGCGTGGATTTCAATTTCCAATAGCCTAAAGCCTTTCTCGTCAAATGGACTATCCAACAAAAAAATATTTTTTCGAATCGGGCCAGTAGTTCCTGTTCCTGAGATTAGCGCGTTCAAACAAACAAACTCTTCAGCTTTATATATTAGTATAGATAGATAGGGAAACTTAGTCTTAAGGTATCTTTAATCACAAGCTCTTTAATAGTATTTCACGAACTAAAATTTAGTCTCTTGACTGTAACTGTTTTTTTTTTAATAAACCAACCTAACACGTTCAAAATTATGAATTTTTTTTATAAAATTCTCATTATTCAGTATCAAAATCAAAGTGTTTTATATTTATTTCAGGTTTGACTTGATATTCATCCTCTTGGATTCTAAAAACAAGGCATGGGATAAGCTTGTTTCTTCATATATTTTATTTGGTGATTCCAATACTAATGTGAAGAAAGAATGGAGTCTTGAAAAGATACAGGTTGGTTGGCTTTTTCTAATTTAATTTAAGTAACAAATAATCCTATTCTTTTGGTTATTTTATAAAATACAATGTTAATCAAAAAATTTAAGATTTTTAAATCATAGTATTTTTACACATTGCAAAAATAAACTAATTTATTGCTTTCAGATGTACATTAGCTTAGTTGGGCCGAGACCAACGAATATGACAAAATCTGCGAATATGATACTCCAATCTTACTACATGATGCAGAGAAAATCAGAATATAGAGATCCTTCCCGCACTACTGTCAGAATGTTGGACAGTCTTGTAAGGTAAATAAGGATCTTAGAACCTCCACTAATTTGACGGGCCCGTTGGTCAAGTGATCAGATACCCTCGCTAGAAAACCGAGAGTCGCAGGTTCGAATCCTGCTATGGGCAAATGTTTGTGTGATAAATATCGTCATTTGTACTTGAGTCATGGATGTTAATAAAAAGAATTTAAGTATGTCTATCCATTCCCGAGCATCCATCGTTATATAATATAGTAGTTATAATATAGTTATATTTCCTAGCAAGCTTCGAGCTTAGTTTGGGGCGAGACAATTAGTGTGTTAGTCCAACAAATTTATTATTTTTATAATAATCCTATTAATTTTGATACTTACTTGTATTATTTTCAGATTATCTCAAGCCCATTGTCGCCTTATGTATCGCACAACAATTCTACCAATGGATGCTATTACTGCAGTATCATTAGTAGACCTGTCCATGCAGGATTGCACTCTAAGCGACACAGTCGACGCCTTGCATTCCACTTTTCAAAGATATCCAGACTTTGACTACTTATGCACAGCAAAAAAACTGCTTACAAGATTGGGCTTAGATGATATATGGAGAAATGAATTGTTGTACTATGGAAAACTTTTACAAGTTGATCATAAAACTTTACAATATGATGTAGACAGAGGAAATCCCCAGCTATTCGCAAAGTTTGACGATGTCACTGATGATAATATACCCCTATCAGCATCTTTAGTCACAAGCTCTTATTTTAATAACAAGAAAACAAAAGAAAATACTTGTGAAATGGAAGAAATTCTAGAAAAGGAGAATATAAATAATAGAAACAACTTTGAAGATGCTGGCGTTAGTAAAAAGTTTGCAGCTACGTTGAAGAAGCACGCAACATTAAATAAAACAGAGAAAAAGGTCCCAAATGTACAAAAGAAAAAGAGTACAACAAAAAGAAAAAGGAAGGAGGTCACTGTTGATGTAAATTTATTGAAAACGAATGCGAAAAGAGCAAAGAAGTCTAAAAACAATAAATCAACAAGTAGTGATGATGTAAGCGACAGTGATGACGAGGTATTTGACGCACAAAAAGTTTTGAACGCAGTTCCGAGCGTCAATGATATATTTACTGATTTAGGGTTAGATTTCAATGTAGAAAGTAGTAATAACAGTGAAGTAAAACATCAGGTCTTAGATGATAATGAAGAATACCAAGGTAGTCCAAACAATCATAATGAAAATAACAAATATCCAATTGCTAATTTGAACATATCAATTGATGGTAATAAAGATAATATTATGTGCGAAAATAATTATGAATCAAATGTGAGTAAAATACTAACACAGAAATCAATTACAGAGGTTGCAAATCATGATATCAAACCTTTTGGGCAAAATCCCAGTAAATCCACTAATCATAACACCACAATTGATAAATTAAAACAGTTTAAGTTTACAGCAAAACATGATCTAAGTAAATATGATGTAAAATCAAACATAAAGCGAAGTGATTCAAGTAAGATTGCATTGGAAGAAGATAAAGTGAAAGAAAAAGCATCAATATCTAAATCACAAATATCAATATTTGAAACATCAGATTGTGATATTAATTTTGAAGATGAGCCAAAAAATGAAGCCAGTAAACCAGTAGATAAAGTAAATAATATACAGAATGTCACAAGACAAAATTCATCCAAACTTAGTTCTCAAATTTCAATATTTGAAACATCTGATTGTGACATTATTTGTCCAGATGAACCTGTTTTAGAAAAATCAAGACGTGAGCCTATAATAAAATTAGAGAATATCAAAAATAATGAGAAAAAATCATCAATATCCAATTCTCAAATATCAATATTTGAAACCTCAGACTGTGATATAGATTTAGACATCTAAAAAGAATATTCAAGAATCATGTTATTTATTTTGAATAAAATCAAAATTGTTAAGTGTATATTTATAAATGTGCCTTTTAATTTTATTTGTAGCCAATGGACCTAGAATTTATGTGTCCCTTTTGGAAGTATGATTTTCATTACGCAGACCGCTCTTTCCCAGATTTGGGCCCCCAGACCAGGGTCTGAGGACCCCACAATTACTAAACCAGAGGTTTAAAGGCCCATGTGCCCAGGGCCTCTAATAGGTGAAAGAAGGCCCTGAATCTTACCAATTCCTTTTAATTGTACTCTCATTTTTGCATAAGAAAGCATAGCAAGTAAAAAGAAAAAATCTTTTATAATATTTATTATTTACAAGTACAATTCTCCTATTAAATCAATCTAATAACTATGATTCACCTTCAGCTACGGATGCTTTGTAAGGGTCGGTTTCATAGTTTTCAATTAGCAAACTCTTGAATCTCCGAGCAGATACTGTGATACTATCTTCTTTGGCAGTTACATTAAGTATTTCGACTCTTGATACATAAATGTGGTCTGGATTTTTTGGGCTAATGGTTTTGATCACATCTATTTCATCACCTACTTTGACCTGCAAGAAAATAAATTAATTTTCACTTCTTACCACCTTTCACTTCCTTCACCTAAATATTAGTGCTTAGTTACCACTAACTTTGTTTAAAAATTACTATAAAAATTGTAAATAAACTTACAGATGCACTTTTCTTCAGCACTTTTTTCCCATTTAGTCTGATTTTGCTCTCATAGAATACTTGTTCTATTTTACTGTAAGATAAAAACTATTATGTTACTAACAAAGGTTATTTGAACTAGCATTCTGTTATAAAACATCATAATATTATAAATATAACAACAAAGGCCAAATAAATATAATATAACTGTGTCATAAAAAAATTAATACTCACTTTCTAGCAACACCTAGAGCTGACTTTAGTATAACATCCGTACGCATTGAAGTTGTACTGAATTTAACAACCTTTGAATCTCTTGCTAAAGATTTATCATCTGCAAATGCTCCATCATCTTCATCATCAGATTCCTCTTCAGCTTGACGCTAAAACAACATATAGATTAATATTATTTTAACCCAAGTATGAAAGTCATTCAAAAACAGCTTTGGTAGCCTAACACCGCTTTACTAGTAAAACCCGCCTTGGCACACAACTTTGGATTATAATAATCTTTGTGTGTTATTTCTCACCAGCTGTATGGTGAAGGAAAACATAGTGAGGAAACTACACATTACGAGTTAGTGTGTGACATGGAGAAGGAGAAATCAATAGCAATGCACTTCATTAAAACTGCCAAAAGAGTTGTTGTGTGTTTCACTTCATACAATGATCACGACCCTCAGTAATAAGGAATATGGATCAAGGAGAGGAGGAGGATGGATGAGTCTCATAACAATTGGTAGATAATGTTACTGAATTGATTTCATGACTTATTAGAGTTACTTACACTAGACTGGTTTATGATATTCCTAGTAACCTTAAGTACAAACCTTTTTTGATTTAAATCGTATGGAATTGTAATTATTCGCTGGAAGATGAGCTAGAGTTGAGGTTATGTTTATGTTTTTAGAAACTAAATTGTGAATGTATCTTTGTCCAAGTCCTTGTTGTAGTACTCCTCGGATAAATGTAGGCGTAATTAGTCGCCTCCATAAAGAGGTCATCTTCAATAATCGCGAAAAAACTATTACACAATTTGTTAAAAATTACAACTTTTTAACCTTCAATAGTTCATCTAGTTGTCACCTGACAGACGGTACTGTCAGTCAACTGTCAATGTCAGCTGTATTTTGTTGCGAAAAAGGCGTTCGGAAACGCAAACGTAGGATTAGGGTGAATCACGCCAGCTTTAAAGAATAGCCGATTATTTCATGAACTAATTATTTTTAGCTCTAATTATCTTAACTTGCCTATAAACTCTTTTAAAATATATTAGGCAATTCACGCATTTTGATTTTGTTTCTTGATAATGACCATAATGGGTTTGTAGACTTGTTTGTTAGGTACCTTGTACTCAAGGTAGTAGTAGATTCTAACAAGAAAGTCGAATCTTGTCATCGGTTGTTTAAGAATCAAAATAAGTAGTAGGTATCTACGTACCTATCAGAAACGTAAATAATCCGCGCTGGCTGAAAATAAAATACAATATCATAAAAAAACAACTTTAATCAAGTTAAGGTCCAGCCCTTCAAATCCCATCAAAAAAATCAATAACTTACCAAAATATAATTATGGGACATTCTTAAATGTTTAATTTATTCCGAAAGAGAGACCATCATTGAATAATATTTTGATGTAACATCATGCCCCATGCCTGCATACGACTGCTTTTGTAAGCCCTAAATAAACCCTTGAGTGTTCAAAAATAATCCGTTTGTGTACATTACGGGCAAAAATAATAAATTTTACGATCCGTCGTCGATTCTCACCGCAAACGTTTGGTCGTAACTCGTAACGGACCACCCTCGCCTGGGATTAAACACTTCATATTTGTTTACCACATTTGGTTCACGTCAAAAGTACGTGGTGAATGAAAGGGTTACACTATAGAAATATCGAGAGGTTACACCGTACACGTGATAGTAATTACGCTTTGATGTATCGTTCGGCTTATGACACTCACGAATAGGTACTCACGATGTACCTAATGATTAGGTACAAAAATTAAGATTTAAATTATGCTTTCGCGTTAAACAATACGCTACGCATGCAGTTCTTCCAATAATGCTCTTTTTTTAAAACCATGCGACACCCATTATTCTTATAATCATGACATTATCATGTCATTGCAAATATCTTACATTCAAGGGCTTCGAGTTATTGCTAGTTGCAGCTCATGGGCCATAACTTAATTTTTTAATTACCAACATCTTTACCTCATAAAAATGTGACGACTGGCTGGAAAACCTAATCAGTTTCTTTTATATTCATCAATTAGGTAATATGCAGTACAAACAAATAAGTAAATTCATCCGCGCATATTTTGATTCCTTTGCCTAAAAAAAACAAACATCTCGGTCTCGTAGTCGCAGGAATATTGACACAGATACCCGGGGGCTCGTGTCTATAGATGCAACGCCGGTTATTAACGATTTTAACCGTGCGGGTAAATATGCATTTTTCGTTAGAAACGGTTAATAACCCGCATTTTATGCATTTTACGGTTAAATTCCACTAGATTCCGCTAGATGTAAATAAGTGTTTGTATAATAATAATAGTAATAGATTGTATATTAGACGCAATTATAAATTAAAGCGACATATAATTTAACATTTTCGTTTCGTAGTATTTGCGTGAAAGAGTAACAGACATCTATCCATCCATCTATTCTTACAAACTTTCGCATTTATAATCTTAGTAGGATTAGGTAGTAGGATAACATCTAAAATGAATTTTATTTATCTTTTGAATATCGATTTTCTCTTCACAAAGGAAAAAAACTGTACCATTTTTAGCTGTCACTGTCAGATAACTAACCGTTAACAACTGCATTTTATCGGTAGCTAACCAAAAATTTGGTTATTTAACGGTAGCTAACGGGTTTTTTACAACTATACTCGTGTCCCGCGCCGTGGGAGACACTCCACTCGAGTGGACGTCTGCCCCGCGTTATCTTAGGGACTGACTAGGGCTGCCATGTTAGTCATAATATTTGTGATAGGTACTAGGTACTCCGAATGCGGACCCTGGATTCCAAGGCAATGGCCGAGAATGCGACCGGGACAAGCGCTAGGATGATGATGACTAGGTACCTACTCCGAATGAATATCCGCCAGAACAGTGATTCATAACCTATGGTTCGTGGGCCACGGGTCTAATCCAAATGGTCAGTAAGGTGATCATAAATAAGAGAATACTTAGTTGAACAACCCTTGTTTAAACTTAAGTGTATTGTTAAGGAACCGACTAAAATAAAACCTTTTCCCAATCCATGCCATCTTATAAAAAAAAGAAGGTAAAAAAGAAAAAAAAGACAATAGAAAATTTAAGTTTGAAAAGCGCGCGCGTTCCCGCTAAAATATAAAATTGTCAAATATCAAAATAATAATTTTACTCAAAATAACGCGCGTAAAGTTTTGTGTGTCTGAAAATACGACTCAAGCTCCAGATCAGTGCCCCGGGGACAGAAGATACAAGATCCAGAGACAATTCCTGTGAGTCCTCTATCCCCTTCTTTAGTCAGCTTTTTTCTGCAAACTTTAATTCAACAACCTTGTTTAAACAACATGAATAAAGCCACTCGGTAGTCCCTGGCAAGGCAGAAATTTGGTAAAATGGTCCCTAATTCCTTAATGTTTATGAATCACTGCGACAGACGATAGCTTTGATGTGAAAAATATTTTTGATCGTGCTTTGGGATCAGCGATTTTTCATCAAGATAAGTAGAGTAGGTAGGTACCCTGCAGTAATATTAAGTTGCCTATTATAAAAATAAATATTTTTGGTTGCAGCCCTACTAAAGCCAGACACATCAGAGCAAACACACCTCGCATCGATAATATCACTGGATTTCCGTGAGTGTATTTTTATCGTTCGTTTTGCATGCAGTCTATTGCGTTCTCTGTACCGCGACGCGACCTCGGGCCCGTAAAAATATTTCAATGGATATTGCATTTATTGGCATCGCATCTACTGTTCGTGTATTGTCAGAATTTCCAATTTAAGTTTAAATATTTATTGCATACTCACCGTTCCGATTTCCGTCGTCGTTGAATGTATAATCGGAAAGGACAAATGCGGATTATTGTCATTGTATTCATTCGAATTGGGGGAGAATTGTGGCGTTGGTACATACCTATTATAAGTTAATCTAATCTACAATTTGTCTGTATTTTTACCTACTAGTAACATTAATTATCTATTTTGGGATAAAAAAATAAATGAATGAACTCTACATAGAATACGAGTATGTACTCGCAAGAATACAGAAGGCTTACTAACAACTATCTATGTGTAGTTTATGGTTGTATACCTATATGAGTTTTTTAAGTAGGAATAGGTATCATAAAATACGTAAAAGAAATATAATATTCTATAGGCATCGTTCCATAATCCTCTAATCTACAATTCATCCGAAAACACAATGCAATTCTGTTATGCTTAAACGTGCTTATTAAGATAAATTAATATTCATGACAATTGTGAGACGCGACTTGACCCTTATCTTCATTTTGACACATTGTTTCTTAAATATTAATGACATCGGCCGGAGGGTAACTAATTACAAGCGAACGTCTTTTGTTCTTATGACAACAAGACGAGTTCTTAGAGCAGGGGTCTTCAATCTTTTTTCTTAGATGTTTCTATGACGTCACGTGTATTTAAAAATGGAAAATAGTGCACGGGGAAAACATTTAAACAATATTTTCTGCGTTGGCCTTGCTTTTTTCCGCACTTAGCTTAAAGGGCGGCGTATTGTAGGTACGTGATGTTATACCTACCTTAAACCCTCACTTAAATCCAACCATTGAGCTCGCTTCAGTAGTCTAGGGATTTTAGTAGGTCGATTGGACTAAATGGAATAAAATCGACAGAGTTTATAATTTTACCCGTAATGTTTCTAACTGTTCGTTCACATTTATTATTGTATCTAAAGTATCTATCTAACACATCCGTGATACTAAGTATCTATGAAACCGAACTTTGTAACAGAAGTGCTGTGGGAGCCAATTGGATTCACATCTGAGGTCGGAGGTACACACCTAATTATGCACAGAGATATTATCGCTGCACCAATCGACGTGCACATTTACTATTAGCTTTGCGGCGAAGGAAGATTTCGTGAGAAAATTTAATGTCACACGCGGATAACAGTCCCGGTATTAAATAATGTTTCAATAATAAACTGAGAACACAGTCATGCCTATAACGGGATGTGGGTAAATAAAGGGAATACATAATATATATTTACCTTTATAAATGCTTTGTTTCTATTATTTATATTATAGTTACAGTTTTTACAGAAAAAAAAGATGTTGTTTTATTTTTTGGAAGCCCGATTTTTTTTATTGTCTTCTATCACTAGTTAAATTACTAGTCTGAAGCTTCAAAAGAGCCATGCCAATCTACGAGTAGTGAGATCAATAAGTTTACTAGGATAGTTTTACTTCAAATGCCAAACTTGACGACCCCTGTAGTTGAGAGAAAAAAATAGTGAGCTATTAGGAATACAATCACGCCTGCAACACACAGCGCCCCGCGACTATTTAAAAATACCGCTCTCACTTTCAAGCCAATAATTAAGGAGTTTGTCATACATATACATGACATACGATAGTTAAGCAGTAGTAACTGAAGATAGATGTTTAGTGACAGTCTTTGTATTGGACTTGATAACATTTCGATTTCATTGCTCCCATAGCTCCCAATTTTTTTTACAGGTATGTACATCAAAGTTTTTCTCGAAGAAAGATGTACCTATAAATAGCGAATTAGCCTAATTTTGTCGTTTCTTTTTTCTAAATAGAAATACCGCATTTCTTCACGTGGGTGTAAAATTATGGTAAAATTCCGAGAAATGGGCACTGGGCAGCAGTGATTCCCTTTTTTTTGTGATATTATACTAATTCACAACGTTGACTATGGGTAGATATAACGCACCATCTGGGAAGGCCTAGTCCAGCAGTTGGCTGCAATAGGCTTATTTTGTGGTTTTTTAAATAACCCACACCTATCTGAGTTTCTGTTTACCTAGCATATACTGTGACATAAAGCCACGTCCACACTTTATCACATTATCCACGGTCCTTCTCTCAGCATGTGGACACATGTCTTCCATTTGGAACGATCTTTTTATTTTAGTATTACGATTATGTTTACGGCGAGTTCAAAGGGGTTTCTAATTTGACATAGTTTACGGTTGTCCCGTTTTGATGACTATAGCCGAATAGATGGAAGTGGGGTGTTAATTAAATTATAAAGTGATAGGAGATGAGTCACCGCTACCGGTATGTGTAAAAATGCGTTAGTGGAATGGCTATTTTGGAGTAGAGAGTTTTACCATTTTTTTTTATATTTAAGTGCAAGTAGAACACACATTACAAAATCTACATAGTATACACTTCTACACTAATATTATAAAGAGGAAAGATGAGTATTTTCGTATGTAACGAATAAACTCAAAAACTACTGGACCGATTTAAAGCGTTCTTTTATCCCTAGTGAACATAGGGTATTTTGATCCCGGAAATGTGGAGGGAAGGGGGGAAGGGATATCTGAAAAAAGAAATTACGCTCGAGTGAAACCTCGAGCAGAAGGCTAGTCTATAATAAATCTGTAGAGAGGTCAAATCTGTACATGCAGTTTATTTTATAAGGTGGTGATTAGCGATCGACACTGATGCCAAAAATGCAATCTGAAAAAATTTTGTCTGTCTGCTTGTTGTGTTTCTACATTTAAAACTACTTATGTACGTAGAACATAGTTAATAGACGCTTAGACTTTAGCGTATCTAAGTATAAATATCTAGACTTCACTGCCTTTTGTTTTAGGTGGCATTTATACCTAAGAATATGAAGTGTGTAAAATCAAAGAATTATTACGCACTCACTGGAGGTAGGGCTGCCATCTCCAAAATGTGGAAAACAGGACAAGAGGCGACATAACCCCGGATTTTAGAGTCCGAAAGCCGGACACCATAGCTTCAGCTTAATGAAATCGTCTCGGTTGGTGTTGTCGTTTTTTTTTTTTTTTTTTTTTTTTTTTTTTTTTTTTTTTTTTTTTTGCTCGGTCCTCTTATACCTTCCCCGGACGTCGGTGTCTTTCCCCGGACGTCTGTCTGAACCGTGCCCGGACGCACCCCGGACGCCCTCTAAACTAGGACAAATCCGGGGAAACCCGGACGGATGGCAGCCCTAACTGGAGGGGCGAGTCCTAAGTTGCAAAGCTTTCAAACTTGAACATCTGTTCCACTTCGTGGTAAATGGTTTTCTTTGTATCGCCGATTTATTTGCACCCTTTTTATATTTACAGGGCAAACTATTGTCACGTACTTGTATAAAGTAGGTTGTTTCATGGATTAGTTTGGGGGTTTCTTTCTTTTAACAAAAACCTCTTTAAAGCTAAGTCTGTCGCTTTTTAGAAGTATTTGATTGACGGAACTTTAGGCTCTTGAACGTTTATTTGGCCTTTATTTCGTGTGGTTTATTAAGTGAAATTCTGTGTTTTGTTTGTGGCAAAGTAACGTTTTGAATCCCAATACATTTAGCTATATTGTGGTAGTAGAGAATCAATCCTACTACTATTATAAAGGCGAAAGTTTGTAAGTATGGATGTATGGATGTTTGTTACTCGTTCACGTAAAAACTACTGAATGGATTTGAATGAAACTTTACCACAATATAGCTTATACATCAGAATAACACATAGGATATTGGAAATCGAAATCCACGCGGACGAAGTCGCGGGCGGCCGCTAGTAATCAATAAAAAAAGAGTTAAAGTTACCTATAATTATAATATTAAACATACTGCACGCTTGTCTGTCAAATTAATTGCCATGACAAAAACAAAACAATCCGATATCCACCGCGATATTATTAAACGTCTCTAATAGCCTTAATAACAGTCCGGAAAATGAAATCCTTTTAGCCCACTCGATACCCATCTTTCATCGTAAACTGACGTGTCAGTAATTGGGGTCCAGAAGTTGGCTTCTCACGTCACGGCCGAATGGTCTCACAAAGGAGGCTGGCATGATGAAGTGTCACTAGCAATGATAAACGATACGTTATCCACACCGGCAAATGGGGAATTTAATTTGACGCTTGCGTTGTTTTCTGTGGAGTAAGGTATTTCGGGAATCGGGTTAAGGGATTGCTCTAAATGAAAATATGATGTTTCCTGGTGCTTATGATTTTTGAGTCTAGCATTTCAGAGAAAATAAAGATGAAATTGCTTCTGTGGAATATGCTTGGTAAAAAAACTAAGGACGGTAAAGTTTCTGCGAGACGATTCAGTTTTATAAAGATTTATTTATTATAGTAGCAGCCAATGCAATAATAATGTCGCGCCATGCAACTCCCGCCAGATCAAGATAGACGGAAGACTTAGGAAAGCTGGTTTGGCGTCGTGAGGGATGACATGCGTGCCAATAGTCTGATTACATTGAATGCTGAACATAATGCGTAGATGAGAAGGATGTCTAGAATAGCGGACCCTGGACTCCGAGGCTATGGCCGCGATGGCGACTGGGACATGCGATCGAATGATGATTATGAATCTATTTGAAATATGCGTGTTAAAGCAAAAATGAGTGCGGTTTAGTACGACGCATAAAAATCTTTCTCGCATCTTTTACAATGACGTTACTAGCTTTCTGCTTTCGATTAAAAAATTAAGTCAATGTTTAAACAATCTGTTCAAGATCCACAATGTTCTAAAAGTATGCAACGCGTGTGATCTACCATCAGATTAAAGTTCATGAAGTAATGACACCATTATCATTCCGAATTGCTTCCGGATGTGGTGGCACGGTGCGGGGCAGTCGTAAAAACAAGCTGGGATTAAATGATCAGCGAGAAATAGTCTGGTGTCTTGAGATGTACGTACGGTTGGCAGAAAGATCCTTAGAAATAACAAAGAATTGAGGGAATTAATAGGTACATTATCGAGAATGGTGTTCTCAAATGGTACTTGAGTAGACCGAAATCGAGAACACTAAGTAATGTTTTAAAATTGAATATTTCTTTATAAAACAACCTTATTAGCATCATGTGATTGCCTAATAGGTGTTACCTGCTAATATAATGAAATCTAGAAAACGTAACTTAAAAAATAAAGTTCAACATTGCGAAGTGAAGATGCATACAACTAAAGATGCAAGCAAACGTATCAGGAGTACCCGTTTTATTTTAATGAGAATTGCAACAAAAATCGTTTATAAACAATAGTAACTTATTCGGCTAAAAATATGCAACGTAAAAAGTACCTAATGGCTTTAACTTAGGTAATGATAACGCGTGTAAAAATACAATCTTCATCACGTATCTTAAACACAATATCCATTAAGGGACAAAAAATAATACTTACTCGTACATATGTAGACTGCTCCCTTTTGTCAAGTATCTTAAACTCATCATCCGTTAAGAAACAACAAATAATGCATCCCTCGTTCCTATCTACATCTTCCAAGTCTGTCTGTACAGAATTGGTGTCGCCAGTAATGATGGACGATATGTTATCTGTAGGGGCAAATGAGAAATCTAATTTCCCGCTCAGTCTGGCCTGGCCCAACTAGCTGCTGTAGAAATATTCTAGAGATAATCTAGTTTTGTTCATTACGTGAGTGAGTACCTACCATTGCGGGTCGAGATATTTTTTTAGTCGTTGCCTACACCTTAATACATACGTTAGTTGATTGAATTTGGTTAAGATTTATTTCATTTATGAGAATTAAATTATTGATATGAAGGCCCAATATAAGACAGCATCCTATTAAATTTTATGAGAAACTTGCGGCCAACGGATAATGTTTTCTATTCATTTGTGACCATGGAAAATTAATTTCTTCCTACTGGACGGCAGATGCTAATTCTTTCTTTCCTTCTCAGATATACCCTTGATTTCAGGCGTATTAACAAACGTAAAGTAAAATCTTACATAGCTTTACTTCGATCGAAATGAAAGACTTTATTCGTTCGTATTGTGTTATTGATCAAAGCATGGGTGGCTATTTTTCAAAAGGTTATTGTATATCTACCCCAACCAATTGTTTGCGTAAGAATGCATTTTTAATAGCCATAGACATAGCAGTAGGTAATGTTTTATACTAGCTACGGTGTTCGGTGGCATGTTAACATTAACACTGAAAGTGGAGCCCGATGTATTCATAACTTCCGCGGTTAAGTCGTAAACCGGTATTGTTCTAGCTCGCGATTATAATAATGTCTCCTTATCCGCGACATGCTACACTTTCGAGACTGGGAAATTAGTGTGGATATACCCACCTGCCTGTATGACCTGTAATACCTTATTATAATGGTGCATTACGACAACGATTTTGTGGTCAACTTTTTAAATGGAGTAGGGAACAAGGAAAAATATCCCAAAAGACTACCTAGTCATTCTGTAGCGTAGGGAACTGGGTTAAATTCTTTTGTTTGGAAAAATGTATGAGATTTTAGAATAGTGCTGGAAAAAATATTATTAGAATTTTTGAAAACACTACTCGGGATTGAAATCACTGATCTGCACTTGGTACCTAATCCATCTGATTTATCCATACATTACCGACTTCTTTATAAAAAAAGGGATCAAAGATAAATATACTGAATAAATATATTCCTCTATTTTTCTCGCAACAATGTGTCCGTAATGAAATTAAGTGAGTATTAAAACGAAATGATAATAAAAATGAGTGATCTTTGCAGCTGTGGCGGGCAAAAGAAAATGTCAATAAAGTTAATGACAATATAAAAAGTACCCGCTATCAATAATCTCAATTTAGACTTTTATAACTCTGAGACGAAAGGGCTTCTTCATATTTTGGAGATCCGCGTCTAAATTAGGTAATAACTACTGCAATATCAATGTGTGCCTTTTGGAGACTTCTACAAAAAATGCAATGAACGTTCAAGTTGATTTATTTTACATTCTACTAAAGCGTTAAAACAATTATTCGATTAAAATTGGTTTGTTCTTACAGTATAAGTCCACAGCACAAGTTTATATTGTGTCAGCATTAAATATAAATCGACCAAATATGTTAAATGAAAGAAACATAAATGTTCAGACCCAGATCAGATATTTTTGTTCAATTTAGACATCTGAAACACTAGTTTAGATCTAGTTTTGAACCAGACATAATAAGTAGCCATTGTAAAGCCACTTGCATTTATTTGCCACTCCATTCAAAGCGGATTTATTCACATAATGTCTACAAATGAAATAAATAAATACTTAGGTAACTAATGAACCACCATAAATTAATCCAAACTCTCGCTTGTCAATTTTTTCCACAACACTGTTTAGCTTTACGAGTGGACCACATGGGCCGGGGTTTTTATTAACTCTCACTAATGTAAGTTTTACGAGTAATTTCACGGCTATTCATTCGGTAGGGAGCGCTGATAGTAATTTGCCTTACGACGTCCATTCGCCCCGTTTTCGCTTTTAATGAAACACATCCTTCTTAAGTTTCTTGCCTCGGTAGCGGGTTTATGAAGTGATATGGTTATGGATTACGTGGAATTGTCTTGTTTATTTTCATTTGCATGTGACAGAATGAGTACTATAGAAAGTTATGGTTAAACCTTTTTATAAAGACTTTTTTCAATCATGAATGTGCTAGCAAAAAACATGCACCTACAGGTGCCTATGATTTCAATAATATTCATAAATGGTTTCAATGAAATGTTGAAGTACTTTTTTTTGGTAACATGTTTAATTAACTTAACCATAACACCTATCATAATATTTTACCGATCAAAATTCATCATTCATTATTTAAAACATAAGTTGTAGATCTTGAAACTTCATCTTCTAAGTTGATTACCTTTCTTACAAGAAATATTGCAAATTTTATTGATAGGTACGCGTAGGAAGATGTACCTATAAGGAAAAGCTAGATTAATAAGTTTGGAAGTTCCAAACAAGCTGAGCTTTCGCTAGCTCATGATACGCTCAGCATTGTTTGCACTATGTGATATAGAAAACAAATACTCGTATACATACTTAATTGAGTCTATGACTTGAGCACAAGTAACTTATGTTACTGTAACTTAAATACACTTATAAAGCCGGAAAGGTCCTCTAGTATAATATAATTAAATTTAACGTTTTACCGCCAGTGTCTCCGGCTAAGCTCATCTCGGTAACAGGTTGATGCTGGTTTAATTAAACCACGCACCATCCATCACCGCCGTATTGATTTTGTGTCGCGCGCATTTGGCATACGTGCCGTTATCAATTACCTTTTGAGCGGCTGACAGCGGCGCCTCGGTGAGATAAGTCAAGTGTGAGAAGATTGTGGACTGTAAATCTATATACATATTTAAATAATAATAAATAACTGCCTTGGACATGGACTAAAACACCAATTTCCTAGCCCCAAACTTAGCTCGAAGCTTCTCTATGGATGCTAGGGAACGGATAGACATACTTATATACTTTTATAAAAATCCATGACACAAACATTTAAAAATAAAAAATTTGCCCCTAGCGGGATTCGAACTCATCCCTGGTTGGTGTTGTAGCCAGGTTCTCTGACCACTAGACCAACGGGCCCGTCAACACACATTTTTATCGCATTAATGTTTTGCAAATGTGTTTGTACCCCACAACTCTAACCCCTTTTGCCTAGGATAGAACTACCAAATGCACTATCAAGTGAGTCAGCCCGTTACCTCTTCAAAATGAATATCTATTCAAAGACAGGCTACATAGAAAATTATTACTTCAATACAAAGACGGTAAAACCATAACAAGCAATAAATGCGAACCCTCACTTAGCTCTTTGTTTCATATATCTCCTGCTGACAAATATTTCGCGTTGTCACTGTCATAATACAATAACAAATGCCAAAAGGAAACGAGGCTCATTCGGGAATTGTTCGAGCCATCAAAACGCAACAAGTAAACCAAGATAAGCAACATCTGGATCTTAATACGATAAACGGTTTAAACAATAAAACTAAACAAGTTAAACGGCCGATCAATAAGCATGTTGAATGCATGATGCACCATTGGGCCTATTCATAGGACAAGTTAATAAAAGTATTAAGGGATAGGCTAGTTCCTTGAATTAGATACTGATGATGTCATTGATGCGAATAGATAAATAAGGAAAAGAAAACTGAGCCTTTAAATAGTAATAAGGCAAAGAAGACTAAGTCTGTAACTAACCTTTCTTAGGATCGACGTTAGTTACAGATTATTACAACAGATGGCGTTGAGAGTATCGTTAAATCTTTATTTTGGTTTGAAACTTTGACAGCTTTTTTAATTGTACTTGATTTGAGATTTATTAATTGTAACCCTGGTTTTTTTAACACAAAGTTTTAAAATACCATAACTCATAACTTATTTAGTGGGAATATTTTTTTTCCTATTTTATTTACCCTACCATTTGCAACCCCTCATTATTTGTCTGGTATGTGCGAAAACTTTTACGGGACTGGCAAGTATACTACTCTACAGATAAAACTGACAGTATATTGAGTCCGACTGATCTGGAGAGCAGACTTGTGAAGATCACAGGATCTTGAATGTATCACATTGTTAAATACCCCCTAATAGGTTTCAAGGTTTATTGCCAAACGGTGTGGTACCTACGAAAAAGTCCTCTATTTTATGCCGCATTCCAACCCTTTCGTTTTCAAAGATCCATGTCCCTTTGAAACAAAGTGGTCTCAACGCGCGATGAGTAATGTAGATTCACTACACGCACCCCCGACATAAACAGTATTAAACGGACATGTAGGCAATAAATTCAGTCAGGTTATATCATTGGCTTTTGAGTAATGGCTAAGGAGAGAGGTCTGTTGCTTGCTATCTGATTGCGCCGCGGCGGTGCGGAGTTTCAATACGCTCCAAAGTCTTTGAGCATATCATATTCAATTTTTTTATAATTTTTCACTGGCATCTTAAGGTTTAAGTACAATGTAGATATTCATAACATTTTTTTACTAACAAAATCAGTGCCCTAATTTAAAAAAAAATGTTATAAAGAAACGGTTTCTGTTTGTTAAAAGTTTTAAGCCAACGCATCTTGCGTTCAAACTTTGCATTAAAATATCCGCAGCTTCCATTGGGTCAGTTAGTTAGTTAACAAGAATTTCACCGATCATCTCTGATGATTATTATCATCGATAAGTTCCTCAAATAATGCAAGATGTAAATTCATAGTCAGCTCATAATAAGGTCTTACAGCAAAGAAGTGAATGGGCTTAGGATTTTAAAATACTATACTTAAATCTCATTCAACCATTATCTAAGATTAAATCGCATTAACAAAAGAAAATCGCAGTTCTAGAACGCTCCCCGAGTTCAAACGGGTTCAACGACGTCTGCACTCGGCCTAAAAGAACGCAAGGTTCTTAAAATGGAATTTCCTTGCCGGGTACGGTCCGTGATAAACACTATCTTGCAAAGCTAGATGTCGGAGTAATTCCTAAAACAATCTTGAAGCTGGACTCAGGCCAGCTGCTTGGTGCATTGCGGATTGCAAAAAGTTCAATAAAAACATAACTTTTTAAATTACTTGAAGTGCATATGATTGTCAGAAATTTAAATTTTGGGAAACTAAATCAAATGTTTTCTACAAAATTTTGGCAAACGTTTGTTACAGTGTCTTACTAGCGCTAGATTTCAAGTAAAGTAAAGTACAAATCAAGTCGGAACGGAACTAGGTATAGCAAATGTTTTAAATTACGCAGGGCAAAATTAGTTAACATTAATCAGGCTTGGTGGCGCCCAAAACCGGAGCCGATAAATTATATTAGTATTCGACTGAAAATTTTCAATAACACAGTTGTCATTGTAAATTATAAGTTATTTTGAAATCATCGAGTTCCATAACAGCGAATTGTAAAATTCAGAAACACGGTTTCACATGATTTATTTATAGGGTTTAGGTTATCGTAGAGCATAGTACTAACTTTTATCAGTTAAGATCATTGAGATGCAGTTACATTTTTAGTCAACACCAAAATTATTTAGTTGCACCTATAACAATAAGTCCACACTACACTGAAATGGAGTTGTATGTACGTACATTGTAATATTACCAGTATAGTCTAAATAATCCGGGCTTTAATTTATGTGTAATATTCTCATTCAAAAATTAATTTATTTTGCGACCGACTGACTCGAACAACTGACTGTATAAAGCTTTTGAAACCATCTATTCCGAGTGTCAGAGGACTGGAATGGTTACCAATTTAATATACCAAGTTAATACATGTTTAAAACGTATGAGGAATTTATAGCTACCAAGCGCTAAACTGACACGAATGAAAATAAAACAGCCATTTTATTGACAAGGCAACATTAAAAAATACACCTTTTTTATTACTTTGACCCGTGTCCGCTCGAATACCTTCGTAATTGCCTTACTTGAAGTTTATATTAATAAAACCTTTAAGAAAACTTTTCGAATACTGACAGTTTTTGAGTAGGTTAGTGCGGTATGTTTTTTTGTTACACCGGGCATTGATTGAGCTTGACAAGTTAGGAGTCCGAATAAGATATTTTTAGTATGCTATTATTATGTAGATTGAAAGTTGATTTGTAGATTGATTTTAGCGTCAAAAGTTTGGAGTACCTATTCCACAACGTCAATACAGGTATGTTGAGGGTCTAATTTTTTTTTTCCTTCAATGAAACAAATTCGGATCAGTATGCACATTGACATATCTCGAGTGAAAAGACACACTCACTGCTTTCATCCAACGAACCAACACTAAGGGCGAGCTCACAATATCATGACTATTATCTGATATTGCGTGGGCGATATACTGAACATTTACTGGGCACAGTAAAAAAACTCGGAACATTCGGATGTTCCCGTCATTGTTAAGGTCCATTTCTCTTCAGTACATTGATTCATTATTTGGTGATTTTAAATTAAAATAATGTAAAAAAATGGGTTCAACTACAAAAGTTTTGCTTAGTTTTAGTGTCTACTTCGATACTAAATGCTTCAATCTATCCTCTTCAAGTGAAAAAAATCTCAGATCTTCAGATCTATTTGCTCATTCACTGACTCAAACAGTGACACATGTCTCGACCGAAAAGACACACTAACTCCTCTCACTCAACGACCTAACACTAAGGGCAGAGGTTACGATATCATGACTATTATATCGCGTGGGCGGTATACTGAACATTTAGTGGGCACAGTAAAATAACTCGGAACATTCGGATGTTCCCGTCATTGTTATGGTCCCGTTCTCTTTATAGCCGCTTCGGCTGAACTGTTTGACTTCGCGATCTTTAAGAGCTGGGTTCGGCGGTTTCGCTTTGTAGTGAGAGGTTGTAAAATCGCTGAACGAATGGGAGTGAACTCTAGTTCAATGATTTATGATGTTTTAATTTTAACTTTTGCAAAATCCTTGTGCGGCTGTTGATGTCCATGGGCAGCGGTGATCGCTTACCATCAGGTGACCCTCTTGTTATTTCGCCACACACAATAAAAAAAAATGTGATAAATAAGACGTTCGAATTGTTGTAAGATCATTTTCCTGATTTATTTTAAAACTTGAAAGGAAGTGAGAACATTATTCGGTACTTAAAAAATGCAAAACATTAATTGGAAAGTTCTCGTAAACTTTTCCACTACTTGTTAAATTAAAGTTGATTAAGTGAAATATTACCATTAACCAGTCCATAAGTTTAACCAACTCCCCTACCGATTGTGCAACGTTCCTAATTTAGTTACTTCATCATCCGCTAAACTCCAACTTGAGTTATTGAATTAGCACCGCTATTTCTGTTTCTGGACCATTAAAATTTTAAATAAGAATAATTAATCACTCGCTGGAGTCGCCCTCGAATCTAATTTAACGTATCGCTTCCTCTATTAGTTAAAATGATTAGTGGTTGTGCTAATTCAATTTTTGGTCCGAAAATAGTGGTAGTCATTCATTTTGTCACTTTTAGGGGACAATCTGCGGGTCCACAGGGGCTGATCTTTATCACGAGTGTAATTTATTCCTTGGGGATCTCGTGGCGGTTTTATGTGCGATTATTGGAAAAAGATTGCGTTCGGTCGGTTTTTTTGCCGTTCTAGGAAGTATGGTTTTATCGTCGGCCATCTTGAAACTTTGGACGGTTTTTTTGGAGACCGTTTTGTTCGACACGTTCGGGTGACAAAAACAAGGTGGCAAATGTTTACGTAGTTAACTATTATTTTTTTACGGTCTTTTTGTCAGTGATATTTTGTTGATAGAAGCCACAAATTGTTTTCAAAGTGTTTTTATGTTTGTTGCAGGTGATTTACAAGTCTTTGCTGCATACTGTAAGTGAACAATTTTTTATTTTATTTCTTAACTCCCTTTGCTTATGAAATATTCTTAACCGCAATAATATTTAAACCAACTTTAATTTAAGATCACCATACAACATCTACTTTATTTGGCAATAAGATATCCTATAAACAACTAGTGATTTGACATCTCCATAGATTGGATCGAGATTTTTATTCACATTATGGTTCTGTGTGTGTAAATTGCATTTCGATTGATGCGTAGGCGTTGTATATTTAGGGGTAGTCCACTTTGAGCACCCAATTTAAGGGCACCCGTATCTTGAACACCTTGAGCACTTTGAGCACCCATTCATATTAATGGCTTGTCTAGTTTTTGTTTTCAACTCAACATTATACTCTCGAGTGAGAGAGCGACATTGAAATGTCTCATCTCGCTCGATCAAGCAAGTTTCAACCGAGCGAGTTGACGAATAACTCAAAATATCAATCGGTGAGTAGACTAGTCCATTTATATTATTTAACGGGTCTAAACATCAAGCAGTAAGTTGTATACTCGGACATATACTACATAATAATTAATATCGCGCTTAGTCCCATCCAATAATATAAGTGTTAAAATGCAACACAAAAGTCTAATATCTTGCATAGACTAGTCCAGGTGCTCAAGTTGTGGTTGCTCAAGAATTAGGTGTACAAAGTGGACTACCTCTATCTTTAGTAAGGCAATGCATTTTGAAACATCGTGATAGCTCGGTTTGCATATAAAGGGCAAGCTATCATCCGGGGCGTTGGCATTTAGTCGTCGATTAAATTAACTTCTGTGATCACGGTTTTTATCTACGATGCAGGTACTTTTTCCTAATAAAACTAGTTATTGAATATGAATCTATGGTGCGTTTGACTCGCCTATTTAAAAGTTGATAGTTATATTTCTTTATACTAACACACCAATTGCCAAGCCCCAAACTAAGCTCGAAGCTTGTACTATGGGTGCTAGGAAACGGACAGACATATTTAACGATTTTGACGACCTGCGTGGTGTAATGGTCAAGATGTTGCCTATCACGCAAGAGGTCGCGGGTTCGATTCCCGTACAGGACAAACATTTGTGTGCATGAACATGTCTGTTTGTCCTGGTCTGGGTGTTATATGTATGTATCTATTTAAGTATATTTGTAATACCACTGTTGATTCTGATGTCTGTAACACAAGTGCTTAAGCTACTTAACACGGGGTCAGATCAATGTACCTATGTGATGTTGAGAAATATTTATTTATTTATTTAAATACTTTTATTAACATCCATGACTCGAATCATTTGCCCCTAGCGTTAAATGGTAAGCCAGGTTAACAGACACTACTAGTTAGTATGCTGAATTTACCCAAGTAAATTAGCTCAGGTGAATTAAGTGGACTAAACTCAATCTCACACGTAAATTTGTTTCAGCATAGGCAATATACAAGCTAACACGCCCGCCCTAGTCATTATACAAAGTATCATCCATGCGTTTGTGTCATCAAAAGTATAAAAAATCTTATGCGTGTCCCAACGTAACGTTAATGAAACAATTCCAAAGATAACCTAATTAACAGAACACAGGGTTTAACACACCGAAACGATATGTACTTACTCAATTAGCGGTTCATGGCTCAATGCAGGCGATTGGGTCATCACAACGTCATCAGACATTACCATACGTCGAGTCATGCGAGTTAAGGACTTATTGCAATGGGAAAGGGTTCATTTTAAAGTCCTGTTCTGCAAGCGTCATCAAACATTGTCCTTACAGCGCGAGTTGGGCGAATCTGACACTTATTTTGTAGCGTTAGGGTTCAATTTAAATTACTGAACTAGGAGCGTCATCAAACATTACCCTAACAGAAGGAGTTATGCGAATCTGACACTTATTACAATGGTATAGGGTCGAAATGAAATTCCAGGACTGCAGTAAGGCACAGTACACACGAGTAAATTGCGGTTAATTGGTAGCTCGCGCGGGTTAGTGCTGATTTGATTTGGTTAGGATTGTGCAGATTGAATATGTAAGCAAAATAGTGATCAGATAATTACTCTCAGTATCTAGGTAATGTTATGATGATAGTGTAATGTAATTTCTTTGATCATAGATACTGTATAGGCCTTCATACACCAGATCTCACGACGATTTCTCAGCGAGTACTTAGGTACTGAACGCTAAACGATTCTTGTGTTATCCATTTAGATTCTATTGACATTCCATTTTCAATGTAGGTACATCAATTTGAAATGAAAAAAAAAAACTTATGTTACTACGAAAACTTCACAAAACATTTAGAGACAACGGGAACTTTTTTGAGAAACACAAAGAACATTCTCAAAAATTATGTTGGAATTACAATTTTTTCGTTTTGAAAACAACAAAAACTTTAAATGTGCGTTGTGTCCACTGCCTTACACCTATCTCACCATTCTCAGTGGGCGTGTGTTAATTACCGCACCCGCATGTGTGCACCATGCTCAATGGCGTTATTTTGCACTGATAAGTGTACGGGCTTAGCCTTCTGTCATTGTCAGAAGATAATTTACTTATTTGGTAGTTTTGGTACCCCTATGAATTTGGTTTAATGGAGAAGAAGCGGGTGAAATTATTGTTCTTTTTTGCCTGCTGTAATGGACGCTTGATTTAATTGTTGATGCCCGCCCAATGCCCATGGCGTGAACGGCGAGGGAGAAGTGTTGTCTGTCATAGTAACGGTATTTGTTAATTGAGTCAGCGTAAATTTTATTCTATTATTACGGCGATGGAAAAAAATGTAACAGATTTTGATCCTGACCCGTGAATCAAACCTCACGACAAGTGATAACCACCCACTTATTAGCTTATACCAACAAGGTGTTGCTGAAACATAACAACCTGACTATTTCAATATAATTACCATGAAAATCAATATTCACTAGGTACTCCGATTCCCCTAAAAATACGATTCGTCACCGCAAACCCTGTTTTGGTCTCGGTTTGATAAGGAATCTAATCTTTCCCCTCTACTATGGAGTCCATTAAAGAAGTCCCCATTTGCTAAATAATACACGGGGGCTATTAGCGACGAAACAAAGACCGGTAGAGTACCGGAACCGACCGCGTTACTATAGGGAATAGACGAGCGCGTTGTGGTATGTAGCGGGCTAATGGTTAGGGTTAGGATTTAAAATTAATTTTATTTCTTTTTATTGGATTAAACATGTATAATAACATAAAAAAACACAAAAAACCCTTTTTTTATGTTGTGTGTAGTGCTGGCTGTCAGTATTTTTGTCGTTGTGATAGATTGTGCAGTTACGTTCAGTCGATTAGCTTTCGGTTTAAAGAAATTTTATAGATTTTTTATTGTATTTATCTTGTCGACATTATGTGGTATGAAAAATAGCTTGAATTGATGTATGTGCCGCAGTAAGATAGATAAAGCCGTAATATAGTTATATCCCTTTTTTTTTTTTTCGCAGGGAAACGTATTGACGCGCCTTAACTGCAGGTTAGCTAGACCTGCAGCCGTGTGTTGGGCTCGGGACTTCGTCCCCCTACCAACTAAAACCCTGCGGTTTCCTTCTCACCCGTGTGGTGGGACGGACTGGTTCTCGTGCCTGGCGGAGCCTGGCGAATGCCCAGTCCGTTCCCGGTCAAGTATAGTTATATCCCTAGGGATATAATTATAAACCGTAACATAGTTATACGAAAGCGATTCATTACTATCTCACTAGGAATATAGTTATAGAACGGTCCAAGTTAAGTGATATACTTATATTACTAGATTAAGTTCAGTGTTATAAATATATTACTTGATTAAGCTTAGTGAAATAGAAAGCTACGATATATAATTAAATAAAACAATATTATTATATTGGTTTTATCTTTATTAAAAAATCAAATTTATGTATCGTGCAGTTAGTTACAATACTTTGTGACATTAACACGTATTAATGTTATTTCAATTATAACGAAAACGATCATATTTTTTTAGAATTTAAACATTAACAATATAATTAAATCTAATCAAGCATTAATAATCTTTTAAAGCTAATCAACAGTTATGAGATATCTTTACTTTTTATCAACTAAGTTGAGATCTTGGTTTCTTTAAAAGTATTTTTTAATTTTTGTTCAGACAAGAAGAGGAATCATGACATCTAGAATTACATAGCACTGAATGCTTCTTACAGGCACATCTTTTAGTAAAACACTGTATATTCGATTTTTTACAGGAACATTTTAAATAACCTTGGCCACCAAAGCGCGACAATTCTTGGCATATTTCTCTCAGTGACAAGTTTATATTTGGTATAGGATCATTCAAAGTAATGTTTGAAAGCTGTATTGCATTTCTGGGACCACCAATCTTTCAGGATACCAACTGATGTTCCAATTTTATGACTTTCATTTCGCTTTTCCAAAACTTTTCCTAATATATTTTTTTGATCCAATGGTCCACGATCTATCTTTGGTATCTCTATAAGAACTGAAGATCCCACGTCAATGTCAGGAAACATACACTCCGAAAGCTATTTCACTAAACTTAATCTAGTAATATAAGTATATCACTAAACTTGGACCGTTTTATAACTATATTCCTAGTGAGATAGTAATGAATCGCTTTCGTATTACTATGTTACGGTATATAATTATATCCCTAGGGATATAACTATATTACGGATTTATCTATCTTACTGCGACATATGCAATACAATTAACAATGCTCATCTCATTTATTAATGCGTTTCGTCCCTTAAACTACCTAATTGATTTCATTAATGTCTGTAAAATACTATCGGCTTATCTATGACAATGTTATGATATTACGTAACACATTGATGAAACTTTCATATCAAACATTGACACTTTATTTGACTATCAGGCACAATTGTTATCAGTTCAGCTAACATAGAGTAGATAGACAAATCTGGGCCACTCGTAGACGAATGTGTAAAAATGTCTCTAGTTTTCCAATATGATAGATAAATTAACATTCTGATAATTTTAGCAAATTACTATTTATAAATACAGAAAGAGATCTTAACGCATTGTTGATTCATTTATCTATATCTAAACTAGTTCATAACCATAAATCTTGGATTGTTTGACTCTTTTTTTATGCCAGAGGCGGCAAACGAGCTAGCTGGTCACTAAGGATAGTAAGCAATCACCACCGCCCATTGACATCCGCGACACCCGGGGTATCGCCGATGCGTTGTCTGCCTTTTGACCACATACCAAGATGAACCAATTGAACTGGGTCTTTATAAAGACTGTTTTTTTTGTATTATTATCACTAATATTTCATTTTACTCTTGAATTAATAAATGATCGTTACTTACTTATGATGCTTAAATATCTTTGTCTCAAGTTATACACCATATTTCATTAATTACACCTTAGATTACTTCTTTAATAAAACCAAAATATGATGTTGTTTCAATCCAAAAGTTAGCATGTTTTAAATATATTCCGAAGCAACACCCGTATCATACCACACAGCATTCGCAGCACAGCAGATGTGCCGGGTGACTCACGACGACTCAATTACACATTCGATAGTTTTTGTGGTGCCCGCGCCCCGATCCGAAAACTATTGCGTTTTATGGGGACGATGAACTATTTGTTATGCCGACGACGGTTGAGGTTGACGGCGTCTGGTATGAACAACAGGCCCTGTTGTTCTGTGCAATCTGATATCGGTGAAAAAAATGATTAATTGTTCCATGAACTCATGTATTATTTCTTTATAATAAGGGTGATATGCTCATTTCATTTGATTTTATTGGTTCTCTGTGTTTGTTAAACAAATAATATAAGGACCTCCATCCCTACCATGAATTTGACAGAAATATAGGGTAGCTACTAGGGGTATTCGTGAAGTACCAGAAAAATAAATAAGACCGAGGTCATTTAGGGTTCAATAGATTTTGAATTAGACTGTCACAAAGTCTATAAAAATCCATTGCCTAGTGCTTGTTTATTACGGATGTTACCCGGATGCGGTTGTAAAGGTAAAATTCGTATTAGTTGCATTCTGTTTTATCTTACAAAGGCATACAACCTAACCATGTAACCTAGACATATCTTAAATTCAATGATACATTAAGTTTTCATCCGTAAACCAGTCTCAATCACTCTTGTACTCTACGCCCAATGTTTCCTTAAACAAGTTTTAAAATTCATGAAATGTTGTCTAAAAATTCTCGAGCAAGATACCTTCTAATTTTATATCCCGCAAGACGCCTGTCTCGACGTAGTTCACTTTGAGCACGAGGAAATCCACTCTGGTCTCCCAATTTTTGAGCAGCCGCAGTTGGACACCTGGCCTTATCCATTTTGAGAATCTGTTGATATGTTTGGCAGGTACATATTATGTGATACAACGGGGATGGATTGATCTATGGCCAAAAGGCGGTTGCTGATCCCTTCCCGCTCCGGTACGAAGGAAACCTCAGGATTGTACTAGGTAGAGGGACAGTTAGTTCTATGCCCCATAAATCGCTGCAGGTCTTGCTCACCTGCGTGACCTGTAAGCCATGGAACGTTAAATTGTTTTCCTGCGTTAATAAGGGGCAATCATACAGTCACACATTTGTATTCTTAGAGCATCTACCAAAAATATCAATAGGCTGGGAGCTTAAAGCACCTGTGTTCATTGGGTGCTCAAAGTGGACTACCTCTCTGTCTCAGGTCCGAGCTAAAGTAATCGCCGTAATATACCACGTCTCCGAACAACACTTATCTAGACGTTCGTTGTTTTGTCTTACACAAGTCGCTAAAAGGAAATGCTTGTAGGAATAAATAAACAGCGCTTTAAACGCTTGTCATTGTCAATCTGTGCGTTGATTCAGAGCTTTTTTTAGATCAGGGATGCGATGCGATCCCGCGCTTGTGTGGGGTCGAGATTGCGGGATTGGTTAGTTTGAAGCTGGAATTCTAGCTATCGTTGGATAAGAATAAGAGTAAGAATTTATATATTGTGTACAACGGTTACACAAGAAATTTGATTTTAAAGGGAAGAAGCTCAGCTGCTAGATAGAGAAAGAGAAAAAAGTTAAGTGTTATAATAATATGATTTCTTTTATTAAATTAAATACTCATCGCCTTAATAAAAAGATTCAACTATAAGAAAACAATAAAAAAAATCATTCATAAAAGTATTCATTGAGATATGAATTAACTCTGCTTTTAAATAAGCACCATATTTATTGGTTACTGTATTCCGAATTTCATCTCACACATTATTTTAAAATACCCGGGATCCGAGATCAAGATTCGAGATACCTTAACTGCGTCGTGTATGCTCGAAAATTACCCTTATCTTTTGTAATTTTTTTGTCACATATGTTACGGATTAGCGTTTCACGGAACGAACGTTACGATTTGTTCTCGTTGAAAATACATTTCTCACTATTCACCTCGCGATTTCAATCGAAATTCAATCCTACGGTACAAGTTTAAGGTTTGCTTTCCTTTGGAGATATTGACAGAATATGGTAAGGATCTGTTGTCAAGTCATTCTTGAGTCCGACCTACCGCAGGACCAAATAATAACATTAATAACTTTCAGCTAAATCCCGTGTAATTCCTAAATATTTTTATGAGATGCAGCTGAACTCGCGACAGAACATTGAATGGGAAAATATATTGGATTATACTTAGTTTCGGTGAGATATTGATATTATTAACAAGGATTTGGAGTGCTCGATCTATTTATAAATGTAGTATTTTGTTGTAATGGTCACCCTTAAATTAGTGATTGTAAGCCGAATCTCCTTTTGTAGTATGATTAAGCACTTGCTTGGATTTAGTAGATTGTACTTTATAGAGTCTGAGCAAGTATTTTTGGGCCAAAACTCTGGTTGGTTTAAAAAAGGTGATTGAGTTATGCTGGAAACAATTGAGGAACATATTAAAAAAAAAAACTGGTTTAAGAATACTGACTGATTTTTATTGTATTGTTAAACCAATAAGTATTTTTAATTCTTTACATTTATTTATAGCACCAAGAGTAGTGGAGTTATATTATTTAGCTTCAGAACCTGTTGAGATTAGAAGCAAAGTCAAATGGAAGTCAAGATACTGTGATAACCAAATAAAAATCAGTGAAGAAATCCCATTGGAAAACAAAAACAAAACAACATCACATCAATTATTGTCCTCTTTAAACCACAACACCTGGCGTAAGACAAAATCGTCCACATACAACATCCGAGCAAGCAAGTAATAGAAAACCCGAAGTTTACTTAAACGTCCACAACGCTCGCTGTAAAGTTGGTCCACCGAAGTCGCAGAATAGCCATAAATATTCCCTAAGCTGACGCTTTATAGCACGTGTTTAATGTAGGAGGACAAATTCTCAGACTTGTAATAAGTCGTGTTCAAAACCGTGTGTGCGGAATATTGTAAATTGTCACCTGTTGGCTTCGTAAATATAGAACCTGAATTTCATAGACTTAAACTGATAGATGGAGCGATGCGGTTAAGTTGAGCAAGGATTAACTTTTGAGGTTTAAGTCGTGCCCTGTCGTGCTTTCTTCTTTAGCTGTGTTTTTTCAAAGATTTATCGAGTTCTTTTGAGATAAAAAAACTTGTATAAGTATTCCCTACGTTTAGAAAGGTAAAAGGGTCAGTTTATTGTATTCATTACATTCACATTGATCCTGGTTGTCAAAATTATTGAATTAACAAAAGATTGTTTCGTAATGTTAGTCATGGTTGATCCATAAACAAAATGAAAAATAAGAATAAAAATAATTTAATTTCCATTTTACTGATGATAGTTTAATATTTTTCCAACTAAATTCAAACAACAACAGAACATGGCCCATGTATTCCTGCTATCGAAAAATGACACTGAAAATAATATTGCGGTCGAAAAGTTATTTCGTTAAATAGCTTTGTCGCTGGAATTTGGGCGATACTGCACCAAGCCTGGTTGACACATAACAAACTAATGTGACCCTATTTAGCTTCACATAAAGGTTAAATTCCTGTATACATAGGTGCAGGATCGCACTTTGTCGGATGGCATTAACAGTACCATCGCTGTTGACATTTGCAGCCTGTGTCATAATAGCGTAAACTACAGTGGCTCCACTCATTAGAATAGTGGGATGAAAATATGTAGAGAACATAAAATACCGGTTAAACGTGAAGGCGTTATTCTATTTTTACCAAAGTCTTATATTTATCAAAATAAAACTAAAGACTTTTAGAATACACATTCCATAATTTTTAGTACTAAACGATTACCTAAAAGAGATTGGAAGGAGAAGACATGTTGCACCGAGGCCCCACCCCCACTAGCGTGGGATAAGGGCAGAAGGATGATGACTATCTAAGAGAGATTAATTTTCCTATAGTCGAAAAGATATTTCACCTCATGACCGCTGATGGAAATCACAAGAGATATTATTAAAATGTCTGTAAGGAGAAAACCATGTTCTTTATCAACTCAGCAGAAGAACAAAACTTTTCTAGCGAAGATAGTTTATCCATGAGTTACAAGAATGCCAGATCTGATCTTTCCTAATCTTGGCAATAATAATAACTGTTTGTTGTTGTCATTAGTCTCTCTGCGTCACGTTTGCGTATTCCTTCATACTGGGAAACCAAAATGGCTGACATTTGTACTTTTTCGACGCGCCATATTGTTGCGACGTGATCGTCAGATGTTTTTGTTTGTCTACACTCGTCTGTTTGCGCACAGTTCGATTCATTCGCCGCTACAAATGTTTGTAGAACCCGGCATTGTGTTTGAATATTCTTCTTTGATCATTGTAAGATTCATCATTGACGAACGATTTGGTGCGATTGTTACGTGTCGGTTACTTTTATGTTGATGCTTGTTTAAATTGGAATATGTGTTTTAACTTTAATTTTTCTTTCGATATCAATCATAATACATACTTATCTTGCTGTACCATCTTGCGAGTTGCCAAACTTATATTTCCAACTTAGAGCATTGATCTTTTTGTTTTAATTTTACTGGCACTTACTTAATACAGCCAGATACATTATTCAGAAAAACCTAAGGTGGTAACTTCTGGCCAGTAGGATCTTTAAAAAGATCCAGAACTTATTGACATTGAAGAATTTATCACCAAACATTCCAATCGCACGACTTCCCCGTTTACTTTACTCTTTAGGAAGTCACCGATAGCAAAAGCAAAGACCATTTGTCATTCAAAAAACAGTGATAGCTTACAAGATCTATACAGAACAATCGTGTACACTCCTACACAAAGCTAACGAGATGTCGTTGGATTCCTGTTCATTTATCAAACCAGGGCAAATATTTGTCGGATTCAAAAACAAACGGTCGTCGGAAAAACTAAACACCGCATATATTAGGGCCTAGATGTTTGTACACTCGAATGTTGTAGCGGAGTTGGACAATCGGGCATGATGCAGAAATTCAACTTAAAAAATGGTTTTAATTCTGATGATATAGTAAACATCAGAAAATCTAGGCTGTGCGCAATTGTATTTCTCACTTCAAACATTTTGTTTTGGTATCAAATTATGGTTTTTCGTTCAAACATACGGAACACATACGTGTACATGGTTTACAAGGCTTATTGGTTCAAGCATTCCTGCAAAATCAATTCATTAACAAGTAATGAAAAAGATATTATTTTAAGAGAGGAAGAGCTTTGTGGACGTTCCACTCGAATGAGCTGTTCGTCTGAAGTGACTACGGTGAAGTAGCACTTTGTAACTGTTGTGCTGCTTGCTGGTGAGTAAGGTCGCCAGAACGCAGTTTGGGAAGGTATGGGGTCTTAAACGCAGGCAACGCATCTGCGACCCTTGTACGGTTGTTGATGTCCATGGCAGCTGTGATCACTTTCAGTCAGGTAAACAATATGTTCGTCTGCCTACCTTTAAAAAATATTTTAAACCTTATCCCAAAATTTAGCATGCTAAATGTTGATTTTTTTACGACTAGACATATTTCGATAAGCCTAATTTCCAAATTATCAACGACATAAGAATTTCTTCTCGTGACAAGGTACAGCTGGCGGCCACAGCTGCTTCGAGAGACCACTCGAGACCGCTCTCAACAGTCAACAATGCGCCGATTACTTCTCGTTAATCATCGACCTTACCACCATCACAATAAGGACCAATATCAACATAATCACAGCTTGTTCGCAATACCTCTTGTGCAAACTGGAGGCTCCCGTCAAGAGTTTTGACGGGAGTATTTTTCTTTCGAATTCTTAACGGGCCTTCAAAGCTTGTTAGTTAAATGTTGTTTTGTCATGTTAATGCTTGATTTGTTTATATACTCATGTTTGGTTGAGCGGAAACAGTTTGGTTCTTTCAATTTGCATTTTTTACGGCATTTAACAGGGGCATGTCAAAACTGTCATTTATTTTACAATTATTCGGGCGAAAACCAAAAAACACCTGCTCTACATGACTTGTACATATTTAAATTAAAAAACCTTGTTTCTTCCTTACCTATACGACTATAATATGCTAATATTATGGTATTCACAACAATTCACAATAACATTTAGTAACAAACATTCTATTCAAGTGACTTGTCCCAAATGTGAATCGCAATCTTGATCCCGTACTTCCACCACTAGTCACCTTAGATCCTTTCCCATTTCCTTCTTAGTAATATACTATACTCCCTTGCTCTATATCATACCCCGGTCCACTTAGCCAGTCGGGTGGAGTCCGTCACACGGGTCATAGAGTTTGATGGGCCCCATAGGCCATCGGGGAGGTCCTTTATGACGTCACTGTATTGATTTCGCCCGTGAGGTTTCAAGTTAATAGCATGATTTGAATCGTTAGACCTTTAAGGTTTGGACTGATTCAGTTTGGTGTACAATCTTTTTTTAGGGAGATAGTGGCAACAAGAAGGCTTTAGTGGAAAATAAGGCTTTTTTTGAATATCCAGTTTTAAAAATATTTTTTTTGCTTATATTATACTAGATCTAGTCAAGACATTTACAATTGAGATTTCATTGTTAAAAACTCCTGAATTGAAAGTTTTTCCAACCTATAAGAAAAATCCGCAATTAATATGCTTATTATTTTTAATAATTAAGATATAAGGTGATATGTATGCCAAATATAGGGTAGGTATAACTCTATTA
Organism: Nomophila noctuella; assembly: GCA_958496325.1. Lineage (NCBI taxonomy): Eukaryota > Metazoa > Arthropoda > Insecta > Lepidoptera > Crambidae > Nomophila > Nomophila noctuella. Next base: position 3,248,886 of record OY292491.1, on the reverse strand, counting down.
ACTCGATCAAAGTAATTGCTGCATATGCCCGGAACTATATTAATACCATTCAAATCCCAGCCAATTTGTTCTTGCGGAGAGTCCTACCTCTAACCAATCTCTATTAACCCGTATCCCGCCACGTCAATCTGCAAATGCTTTTAATCTAGGTAGTCTGTCTGTATAGTGATGTTTTCCTAAGACAGCAAATGTTTGCATTTGTTTTCAACCGACTTAAAAAAAAGAGGAGGTTCTCATTTCGACCCGTATGTTTTATGCTGTGTTTTCAAATTCGTGGCCCCTTTGCCTCACTTTGCCTAATGCACTATTCCTAAAATGTCAGTACCAATAAATAAGTGATATCTTTGTTTTTTTTGCGGTTTCAGGAGACCATTTATTACGTATAGGTACTTATATAATACAGCTAATGAGTTTGTTTGTTTGAACACGCCAATATCAGGAATTATAGTCTGAATTCAAAAAATGTTGAATGGTCCATTTGTAGAAAAAGGCTTGGTCGCTAGTTAAAATATAAAATGTAGGTACCTTTAAAAGTAAGAAACAACAATGGAGAAACGGAAATAAAACGCCATAATATAAATACAGTCTAGATGGTAAACTTTGCCGTGTTGTATCCGCACTTTGCAAAAGCAGCATTTTAATTACGGCTTACTTGATGAATATTGCAAGGTGACATAACTCATAATATGTTAAAAAAAACTCTAAAGCCATGAGCGCTAAAATGGCGCTGCCGCGGTACACCATGCTCGTACCTCCAACACTAGTATAGGGAACAAGGGACCATAATTGCTCGTTAAAGTTCATGGACCGAAGAGGGGGGGGGGTCTCGAAAATGTACCACGCACGGAAATGACGATAGTACGTAATACATATCAGCCGAATTGTTATTGATATGCGAGTGATATGTGAACTCGGAATCCCGGGCTGAGGTTGGAGTGGTTTGCTATGGATTGTAGATAAGGAAGGATATTATTTCGGATTAAATTTCTTTCGCGTGATATGAATTTTGATGGAATCATACTAGTCCAGTAATTTTAGCAATTTTGATCCACGATCTGCGGAATAATTCCTAGTGAGCTGAATTTTTGTATACACCTTTATTATGATATTGTAATGATGATGTGAAAAATCGACATTGATATCGTGCCGGCTAAAAAAGTTATAGGGGTCCAAACGTCACGAAAATCAGTTTTTCGCAAATATCTCGCGATCTATTGCTCAGAGGTCAATAATGGTTTCATAAAAGTTGTTCGTCGTAAAATTGTCTACAAAAGAGGTCTCATGCGTTTTTGAAATAGAGACTAGAATGCACTCACAGCTCACTAGGAATTATTCCGCAGATAAAATCTAAAATTCCTGGGTATTTTGAAGTAATTTTCAACTTTCGGGTGGTCTTATTGCAAAATAGGGATAAAAAGGTCCAGAATTCTATTTGCTATGATCTCTTCGACTTACAAAGCAAATCTTATCGATGAACCAAGTTACGTAAGAGAGGAACATAATATTATATTACCCAGGAGAGCGCGTGTGCAAATACAGGTGCACTTCATCCCTCCCTTAATAGCAGCCTAGAGGGGTAATAATATACAGATAGGTACTCCTGTTGTATCAGATATCTCCCTCCAGAGATCAAGAGAAAGAGCAATGGCTTTCCGATGTTTAGGTGTTCCTACCTAAATTAAAGTTTTTTTTTATGAGATAGAGAAGCAAACTAACAAGAGGCTTATTTTAAAACTTTGCTGAGTATTTTGTATAGTTTCTGCTTGACTTGAGTAGGTATAATATGGTGTATAGAATTCGGGACCTTTTGCGTAGAGTCTCTGAAGGGTATGTTCATAACCTCAGAATGGACTCAACGGTCACTGTCCGATGTTAATAAAATTTAAAGTCGGAAGTAAAGGGCTGTTCTTCAATTGGAAAAGTTATAACATTTTCCGAGCGAGTAAATTTAAAAATAAAAAGAAGTACAATCCAACGGCACTCACTGTAAAAAAATTGGTCAAGTGCGAGTCGGACTCCCGCACTGAGTCCGTACAAATTCTATTTTTGACGTATTAAAAAAACTTCTGACTGGATTTCGTTCAAACCAATTTTCGTTGGTAGTTTTTATGGTAATGTACATTATATAATTATTTCAGTTTTATCATCCTCTTATTTTAGAAGTTAGAGGGGGGGGACACACTTTTTTCCATTTTGGAAGGGTCTGTCACGCAAAGTATTCACTTTAGAAAAAAGTGATATTAGAAACCTTAGTATAATTTTTAAAGACCTATCCGTAGATACCCCACACGTATATGTGCAATGAAAAAAAATATTTCGAGTTTCAGTTATGACTATGGGGACCCCCCACTTTTTTATTTTTTTTCTTATTTTCGTGTGAAAACCTTGTTACGGTTTACAGAATACATCCACTCACAAAGTTTCAACAGTATAGTAATTATAGTTTCGGAAAAAAGTGGCTGTGACAGACTGGCGGACAGACAGACAGACAGACAGACAGACAGACATGACGAATCTATAAGGGTTCCGTTTTTATGCCATTTTGGCTACGGAACCCTAAAAAGCGGCAATGACTGTAAAAACAATTGCCGGTCTCCCATCACACGGCAAATATTTTGCAAAAGCCGCGGCTCGTATTGAGCTATTTTATTGTTTTAATACGAGATTAAACAGGAGGCTCTGTGGAAAATATCCGAATGCACGGCGGAACCGCAGAGGGGGTTGCCATGGCGACCGGCGAATTTTGACGGCGAAGGTGTGTTTACAAATTGCGATATAGCCCAGTGCTTTGCACATGGAAACATACGACGGGTTTTATCTCATGTGAAAATACTAGAGATGCTGCAACTATTTGGCTTGTACATATTTGATGCTTGGTCGAGCTGTTTAAACTCTGTTTGAGTTAAGTTTTAGAATTAAGATTTTGGTAATTAATTAACCACTTAATAGCATCACTCTTGTCAGACTTGACGACGCATTATTCCAGTTTTCCAGCGATGACAAACATATTTGAGTGACGCTACTTTTATTAAATCACTTAAAAACAAAATATTGCACAGCTATACAATATACCTAGTAAACGTTTGCCAAAAAATCGAAATTTTGCCCAAGAGTACCCCATTCAATGCTGTAAAACCTCCATTCGCATCCCTACAAGATAGGATAGAACCACCGTGAGACACACGAGTATTTTACGACCGTAACGTATGTACTCGGGTCAAGAGGGTTAGGAATTATGAGTCTTTATTTTAAATTTTATTCAACCCAACGTAATGTATGGCACGCCTCGGGCCCGCGTACTTAACAAACATGTAACAAATGACGCGAGGTCCATTGTTTTGACTGAGAGGTTTGTTTTTTGGCAAGCAAGCTGCACTTTTGCGCACGGGTGCATAAGTGTCTTATGAATAATCAGCTTTCTGTTCTGCTTTTTTGAGATGAGTGACACAACGCCGTAGACATATGCAATACCAGGAGTATTAAAATACGCCGACTCATTTCACATTAAAATTAAGCTCAAGTTTCTTTACTCATTCATACTGTAGCTAGCTGCAATATTACTCTCCTTTGTTAAAAAGTAAGTTCTGAAGTTTGACTGTTGGTCCTAATGGGTCCAATATAAAAGGAAAATATTTTAAGCTTCGCAACTCGGTTTTTATTGGTTGATTAATTTGGTCGTGTACGCTTAACAAGTAGAAATATAACAGAGTTAAATACGCATTCATATTTTTGCACAAAACCACTAAGAAACAAAATGTCTTGCCTTAGGCATTTTCCCTCTCAACAACGACGTAACAAATGATTTTGCGCTCAACCATTGTTTTGACTAAGTGAGAAGTTTATGTTAATTTTGTTCCAGAGGATGCGCAGTCGCCATAAATACTTATCTGAATTGTCTTTCTAAGAACCGCGCGAGCAAAAAGATTAACGGGGCCGATTCTCAGCGACGAGTTTAGCTTTGCACTAATGTGTTCGATTCTCCAGCGTTTAATTCAATCGACATAAGTAAGAGCTATAGAATTGCGAGAGTTGAAGACGATGGTCATTATAATAAACCGTACAGTTCCGTTGAGAATGAAGACTGTTCAAATATTGTGATTAGATATTCACATTGGTTCGACGGTATGTCAATTACTGTCGATAAATTCCGTTACAAGTGTAACTCTTGTTTGAAGTATACTTAGAAATGTGGGAATACGCTTAATAAAATTGATTAAAGCGTAAAGGAGGATGAACGGAACTTTGGATTGGATTAGATTAAGATACCTACTAATGGTAATGCAGAATTGTATTCAGTGTTACTCTAAAGAGTAGCAGGTTTATTTGAAATCTTACTCAACTAACTAACAGTAAGTGGACACAAAGATTTTACTTGAAATCAAACCAAAAACTCTTTTATCCAATAAAAAATAATGAGATGAAATTGACCCCCAGTCACAGAAGACAACGACGTGCTAAATCTAATAAAAATAATGAGCTACATCAAGTTTAACGCGATCCCCAACTACTTAACGTTATTGACTAAGTTGAAGAAACCACACCGAAATAAAGAGATCTTAATAGTATTTTTATCGTAAGAAACTACAGTGTTCCTGATAAAACTGCCGCCGGCCATTCTCAACTTAATTCGTAAGAGAATAAGGTTTAAGTTGTAGTTTAAAGTGGAAGTTACAAGCGGAGGAGGCTTTTGAAATAAAACGGGAAAGTTTAAATAGGAAAAAGTGAGTGCACCGCCGAAGATAGTGAAAAAGAAGGGAACAATTTAAACTTTTGCACAGCGTATTTAGGGCTGACAAATAAAACTCTAATAAAAGTTGGAGAGATTAAAACTTACTTATTGTTGGGGGTCATACCCAGTTATAAAAGTATGTTATTGTGTAATTTTAAGATAGACGTGCACTTTTTGTTTCAGAGAAAGGCGATATTCACGGGAAAACTACTTTCTACTATTGACCATTGAGAGATTTTTAGCTTCATATATTAGATAATATGCTTTCTGAATATATTTTATACGATTGCCAATAGCCTAAAGCCTTCCTTGTCAAATAGACTATCCAACACAAAAATATTTTTTCAAATCGGACCAGTAGTTCCTGAGATTAGCGCGTTCAAACAGACAAACACTCATCAGCTTTATATATTAGTATAGATATAGATTGTTTCGACCCTATAATTTCAGAGATATGACTGAAACTTTCCTTCTGTAGTTATCCCTCCCAATTGATATAATGCAGCTTCAATATTCTAAGCATGGATGCTTGTCGTGCCGCAGCCTCCCTAACTGTAGGGGAGGCATCGTTTATAAGTTGCCTAGAGGAAAATTACGCGAGGTAACTTTGCTGTACGGAAAGTTACTGCATCATGTTGCTAATTCCGCACCCACGGGACGGGATGATGAATCTGAAAGATAAAAAAAAGTTGGCAGATTAAAAAAGTTCTGTTAATCTCGGATGAATTAGTGGTGAGAGGTATTTAAACTTTTTTGAACGCATTTAAAAGAAGTTGAAGTGATAGTTAGATACTTGTAATGTGTCTGAAGTATAAAATTGTAAAGGCAATTTGTAACTTATACCTAAATGGTTTTTTTTTCTAAGAATCTTTGCGATGATATGTATTCGAAATTATTCACACAGTCATATTTTGCCCCGAACATATTGCTTAGTTAAAGATATTTATTGGTTTAAACGTATTGTTTGCTGGACACAGCAAATTACTTAAGAAACGCTATAACGAAGTCCTTTCTAAGTGGTCTTCGAAATATCAGATACTAAACAAAACCCCGAGTCCCGAGCGGACCCGTATCGACAAGAACAATGGGATACAATGCAGCATTTTAATTTCCTCCAGCCCCCACAATGCGTCGTAATAGGTGCAGACGAACCGATCTTTGTTGCAACACTTAACAATACCTGCGTTATAGTAAGCTATAACGCAGGTATTGTTAAGCAGGATTAGGCTGCGTTTTACCAGAGAGGTGTTAGGAATATCTATTCATTACACTACACATTTAAACTATCTTCTAGGTAGAAGTCCAAGTGTTAATGTGTAGTGAAACTGATAAGTTGACGCAGTTTGAGTTCGCTATTTAAGTTGCTTTGCAATTGATAAATTTAAAGCATTATTACGGAAAACTGCTGGATATACCACAGGAAAAATGAAATGTATTGAATATGTTTTTTTTTAATTAATGTTGTTATGAAGATGCCCGTGGTGCTATATTTAATCTGAACATGTTTTGTTTTCCCTAGCATATGAAAAACACCAATTTATGTACCATAATTCGATACCTTCTTTGAATTCAGAAAGTCTCTTACTCTTTTCATTAAAAGGACATGGTCACAAATTAAATTTTTTCTAGTGTAAACGCAACCAAATGGTTTGTCTATTCATGCGGGGCGCCAATGAAAAGTGCTTGTCCAAACGGCTAGTTAAATTTTTCCCACGAGTACCCACCGCATTTAAAATTGCTATGTTTATAGAGCAACTTTATCATGATGCGGCTTTGTCAATTCAGTTCAGTTTTATAACCTTTTATAACCACCGCATGGTATAAAATTGGATGAAAACATTTATTCATAACGTCTTTTGTTGTCATTTGAAAAGGAAAGTTTTATTTTATAAATAAATTAACAGTCAATACATACTAACTTATCCAAATATTCGCCTTTTTATAGGTTTTGAAAATCTGCATCATGCAAAAAGTGTGCAAATTTTGAAGTAAGAAAGAAAACAAAAATATGATACCTGTCTAAACAAGTTATTACTATTCTCAAGAGAATTATAACGTTAAAAAACTAATGGATCTTAGTTAAAATAATGAATGTTTAAGTCATATCAGCTAAGAACTATGCTTTCCATAACTAACATAACCTGTACAGTAATTTCATGACCCTATCGATTTAACAATGTGTCTACAGAATAAACTTGTAAATGATTGCAGTTCTGTAGGCGGCATATCTTCATGTGCCTTTGAAGAACTGACAATATTGCAGTATAACTTACTCGTCTCTTATTAACTATGCATAAGCAGTGCAGTTTAATTAAACTAGTCATTATGTTCTGTGATGAGATATCTTTGTAAGACCTGTACGGTGTGTCGTCAAAGGTATTTATAGTCTTGTTTTATTACAGTTACCCATAAAACTTCATATTTGTTGCAGTGGAAATATTTTTGCTCGGGTCCTAAAGTACATATATCTGGCATATGGCACTTAGCTTTTTATAGTCCTAAACATTACTACGAACTAAGACTTTAGCAATCGCTATACTATTATATCATAGAGGCGGTTAAAATTATGTAATTTTGTTATGACATATATGTAGTATATTTATTTATTTAATCTTTATTGCACGAAATAATTATTGTCCATAGGGCGGACTTAATTCAACCAATAAATAAACTTTACACTTTCAGTGTATAGTTGTATTTAGTTATTTATTTAATTAAAATAAAAAATGAAATTTTAACGGGGTTCGGACATTGCTATCTTGTGTGCTAGCCGAACCCGACTATTTCACCAAATCAGTCGTTTTATTGCTAAGGTATGTTCCTAACAATGTTCTCAGTTTCGTAACATTTGTTTACGAGTCGAGTACTTAGTATCTATTACCTTATCTCGAGATTACCTAGTTAGCCTAAATGGGCTGGAAGTTTATCACCTCTGCTTTTAAGTTAAGTAACGTAGGTTATCTGTGGCAGTGATTTCTACTTTCACACCTCTCGTGGTTATGCAATGTAGGTATGTGGTGTTTGTCGGCTGGTAAGTCCGATTTGGTCACCCAATTTTTGAGCACCCGCACGTTGAGAGCTTTGTTTATTCCTTTTTGTGCACCTATTGAACTTTTGGCAGGTATAAAAACCCTAGCGGCCGCCCGCGACTCAGTCCGCGTGGATTGCGGTTTCCGCACATATCGTGTTATACTATAGCTCAAAGTCTTCCTCGACAAATGGACTAATGTTTCTTCAATTTTATTCGAATTAGTAGTTCCTGGGATGAGCGCGTTCAAATAAAGAAACAAACAAATTCTTGAGCTTTGCTATATGTATAAGTATAGATTTGAATCCTTTGCGTGTGCACAAAAAAACAATAGGTGCTCAAATTGACACCTATTCCTCAAAAAAGCCAAGTGTACTAGTCCTCAAACATTGGGTGCTCACAGTGGATGACCTCTTTGTCGGTACTGTTTGGTTGCATTTGAGCCCGCCCACGGTACACCTTTCTATGGAGGACATAGGATGTAGGTAAAGTGTCGTAATTGCGACTAGAGATGGCAACCCATAGAATTGCAATTCACACGCGTGGGAGGGTTGAAAAGTCACGGTGATACGCAATGTGATAAGTATTAAACTCATTAAAATATGAATCGAATCGTACTTGATGATAATTTTAAGAATAATATGTAGAATACTGTGTTGAAAAAGTGCATGCCATTTAATTTGAATGTAAATAAATGATGAATTTGAAAATAATGAATGGTAAATACAATCTTAATAAATCTTTTGCAAGTAGGTAGGTACTGACAAAGAATTAAAAATTCCCCCAGTTAAAAGTATGTAATAATTGTCTTGTGGGATATTTGAAATCAATCTAAGCTAAGTTTGAACTGCTAGTGCTACTACACACTTACCACCCATTTTTTTAGCACATTGAAAGCACTTAGATCTTAAGTTTGTGTGATCAAACCCGCGACTAGTCTTTATCAAATCTACGAGCCTCTATAACTGTGACACTTTTATATGTAGATATTTTCAGCAACATTAACATTCTTCTTCGTACCAAAAAAGGCATAATTACAAGGTGATGCGCTCTATAAAATTACCATAGTGGGTGCAAAGATCCCCGAACATAAGTCTCGGTAAGACTTGAAGTGTCGCGGCGTCATCAGAGGCGTGGAACGAAGTTTTACGGGATCTTTGGCTAGTGGTTAGAGACCCTCGCTACAAAACCAAGGGTGCAGTTTCGAAGCCCACTAGTGGCAAATGCTTGTGTGATGAACATCGGCATTTGTACTAGAGTCATGGAAGTGTATATTTGTAAGACATATTAAAGTATGACTATGCGTTCCCCAGCATCCATAGTCGAGCTTCAAGCTCATTTAAAGCTAGGCAAATTATGTTTTCGTCCAAAGACTTTTTTTATTTAATAATATTACATGTATTTACTGTTATTAAGGCTAATAGCCATGTAGTTGTATTCGGTGACATACAACCATGCTTTGTGTAAAAAAAGGCATAATTACAAGATGACGCGTGCTATAAAATTACCATTGTGGGTGCAAAGATCCCCGAACATTAGTCTCGGTAGGACGTGGAGTGTCGCGGCGTCATCAGAGGCGTGGAGCGAAGTTTTATGGCGAGAGTGACGAGCTGCGCGAGCGCTGCGCTTAATTACCACAGTTAGGGATGGGAAAGATGTTGGGGGAATATCGATAGAATTAACAAGTAAAATTGGTGAAGAAGCGGCTCACGGAGATGGCCAGGATTATGCCGAGAAGAGTAGGCCCAAAATTGAAAGCCAACAAAGACACAAATGTACAAATGTACCTACTATGCGGCGATCGTACTGCAAACTAACAAACATATAACGCTGAATTGGTCAGTAAAGATGAACATACATATCTCAGACTCACTATCTTTTTGATATTTAAAGTAACACAAATAATTATTCTTCATACATAATTACAAGATGACGTTACCATAGTGGGTGCAAAGATCCCCGAACATTAGTCTCGGTAGGACGTGGAGTGTCGCGGCGTCATCAGAGGCGTGGAGCGAAGTTTTATGGCGAGAGTGACGAGCTGCGCGAGCGCTGCGCTTAATTACCACAGTTAGGGATGGGAAGGATTTTGGAGCAATATCGATAGAATTAACAAGAAACATTTGCGAAGAAGCGGCTCATGGAGATGGCCAGGATTATGCCGAGAAGAGTAGGCCCAAAATTGAAAGCCAACAAAGACACAAATGTACAAATGAACCTTCTATGCAGCGATCGTACTGCAAACTAACATACATATAACGCTGAATTGGTCAGTAAAGATGAACATATCTTAGACTCATTATCTTTTTGATATTTAAAGTAACACAAATAATTATTCTTCATACATAATGACAAGATGACGTTACCATTGTGGGTGCAAAGATCCCCGAACATTAGTCTCGGTAGGACGTGGAGTGTCGCGGCGTCATCAGAGGCGTGGAACGAAGTTTTATGGCGAGAGTGACGAGCTGCGCGAGCGCTGCGCTTAATTACCACAGTTAGGGATGGGTAGGATTTTGGAGGAATATCGATAGAATTAACAAGCAAAACCGACAAAGACTGGCTGAAGAACGGGCTAGAAGCGTGGCACGTAGAATAGGCCTATATTTAAGCTAACAAGGACGGTAAAAGATGAGGAGGATTTTGGAGGAATATCGATACATTTACATTTTGTTTTGATTGATTCTCGCTATACTCCTGGACGGTCCTAGAAATCCAGGACATGAAAGTGTAGAGTGCATTAGTGCTTACCATTAAAACATTGGTAATAGTAGCTTTAACGAAGCAAAGAGCGTCCTATTTTTAGGTCAGATAAATGTTTGGTTGATTGGTTTTCGAAATTCATTTAGTGATCCCTTAAGTAGGAAGTAGATCACAGCTACATATATTGATCGGGGTTGAAATTAATTACACAATTGAATTGGTAACAACATAAAAGATAGTCGAAGTTTCAAATACGAGTATTATTGACACTACCAGCTACTAACAGGGTGATTTTTGGATCCGCTGAATAAAAATAATTGTTACGATTAAATAATATGCCGGCGTTAATTGATATCGACACAATTAGCTGGAACATCACTAGTTTCGTGTGAATGCGAGGATGTGCGGGGGTGTGCGCGTGATTCATTGCGCCGGTGTCGGAGGGTTTATTTTTGTAACACGAGGTGTCGAATATTGGCCCTCTCGAACATACATTATAATTAAAATAAGTTAATGTAGAATACATCCCTGGTTTTTCCCACGTAACTTTCGTACATAATTTAAAGATACATATTAATTTCGCGAAATGAAATGAGAATGACAGGATTGATCGATTTGTTGAGATACGGTGTAATTCATTTTCTGTGTATTTGCCAATTAATTTGCTGATTGATTGGTTTGGGTAAGCGTTTTTGAAACCGATATTTTTGAAGTAATTTTAAAATGCTGTAATTGAGTCATATCTACTTTTATATTTTATTCCTCAAGTTTTTAAAAGGCTGCCAAGGGTTTTTTTGGATGAGTTAATATTGTCAGCATGATAAAACTGTATACTGGGAACACTTTCTTTGAAAGATGGTCAACAGAAAATATTGTTTCTGTTTTAAATCCTTGTCCTTAATCCTTATCTAACACGGAAACATTTTGGTTAAATATACTTTCTATGTTATGTTTCCCACAGCAGTAAAAAAATAAAGAAATAAACCCCTTATTTCCTCCAAAGAACCGACTTCATTCAATTTACTTTATCTTAATCTTTGCGACCTTAATAAAAATGTCAGCTGATTCTTAACCCGACCGTCCTATCTCGGCAGTAAATAAGAAAACAATATCTCAGTCTACAATAAAGTCTTATTGCTTCCATTACTTCAACCTCTAGTAGTTTATTGAAAAATAATTAACCCTACAAAGATCAAAATATATCGCTTCCTCTATTACTTACCTTATCGTGAGTTAAAAGGGGCGCGCTCACTCTAATAAATCACCGGTTTAGGAACTTTTTTTAGAATTCCATTAAAGCAAAGATAGGGAATGAAATGAATTAGTGACAGCAATAATTCTTTGATATCAGTACGACTATTGATCAATGTTGCTTTGTTTTTTGTTGTTTGGTTGACAATGCTACTTTCGTATCAGGTAATGGCGCCTACGAATGAAAAGTTTACTTTCAAAAATTTTACAGGCTTTCATGAATGGTATACGAGTTTACAATGAGTTCAGACGTTACTACTTAGATTTTTGTGCTATGGAAAAATACGTGCCAGTGCTATAGCTAAATAGGTTAATACCACATTGCAACAATTAACTCAGGCGTAGTTAAGACTTTAATAATTGAATCTTATCACACTTAAATCCATAATTGAGACTGCGCAAATCAAGTGACCTGGCTGGAACATCTCTCATCTCTCAATCTTGCTATTCAAAACTTTGACAGTAAACAATCAATACCTGGTCTGTCTGAACACCGCAAGTCTGCGGTCGCTTGCGGCGACTTTCGAGAGCCAAACGTTTGCCTAGGAATAAGGAATTTCAGAGGAAATCTCTTACCCTTAGGTTAATGGATAGCTTTGGCAATATTCTTAGTAATACGACGTATATGCCGTTAAGTAAACTGTGTAAGTTGACAAAATTGGTCCAATTGGGAAGTGAACTAATCGCAATTTTTTTGATTTTGCGCAATAGGAACAATTGTGAACGCTTAAATGCGGAAGGCGTTATATGTACTTAGATGATTTTGTCAGCATACACAACTATTGTAGTATTGTGGTTATTACTGAACTCTTAAAGAATTTCAGATGAGATCTGTTACCCTTAGGTTAATGGCTTTGGGTATATTCTTCGTTCAAGTAGTAGGACGCATAGGCTGCGGTATCTTCACTACAAAATTGGATCAATCACGGAATAGACTAATCTTGAACTAGTGACTTTTTACAATTGAACCGATATCGCCGGAATGCGGAATGCATTTCTCTGTCCCTTGTATTAAACATAGTATTGTGGTTATTCTAGGCCCAAAATAAGGTATGAACCTAAGAAATATTAAGTTTCTTGTACAAAATAACGTATGTAATAAAAACGTATACCTAAACTCCTAAAGAATTTTTGAAGTCCCAGTAAAAAGCTAGAATAATAAATTGGTTTCGGATAAAGTTTGACTCTATTTTTACAACAATGTGGCTTAAGTATAACGTCCTAACCAATCGCAGGTTAGCTGACGAGGCTTGACGCGAGCCGAAACGTCTGGCGCTTAAGTGAGCAACGGTGGCCACCGCTAGTCTCGTTCTCAATAATCCCTCTTCCTGTCTTGCAATGGGCCCGGATTTGCTCGGTGAAGCCATTGACTGCTGAGTTCTACACCTACCTATTATCCATCAAATAAACCAAACTAACAGTCAGCTCGTCTGGTTTAAATAAGTTTATAAGTTGCCACAAAGTCTTTTTAATGCCAGTATATCAGAAGTCGACTTTATATAAACTTGCCTGATGAAAAATTTTGCAACTTTGTAGGTAAAATGCTTCTTGTTTTGAAGTATGCCTTATGAAAACTAAGAGTTTAAAATATATTGTTGCTCCAAAGTACCTGAAGGTGTTTGTAAGAAGTGTTGCATGCTACATTAGTTTTTGTGAAGAGTCTTTAAAGTTTCTTGGACATCTGTTAGATTTAGTTGTTCCACAAATCCTTTGCTGTCTTTTAAGTAATATTACGACTACAAAATGAAATATGTTAATTGTTTTACGTAGTGATACTGATAATCATACTATCATACTAATATTATAAATGTTAAAGTTTGTTTGTCTGGATGTTTCTCCGTCAATCAAACTGAAAGTCCTGAACGGATTTTGATGAAAACCGGTATTCAGGAATGGTATAGGCTGAAATAGTTTGGGTAGTAGAAAATAAATTAAGTTCAGCTTTTTTTACTAAGACTAGGTACGTACAAACGTATTACATAAAAATAAACCTATTTATTGAAAATGAAAATAAGCTTGTAGCTTGCCAGTTTCGATCCTAAAATCCACTGTTTCATGAATGCGATCAATCTTCCACTTAAAAGAACGTATTTTAACCTGCACATAGGTACAAAGCAATTAAGGTGCAAAATAGACTACGTAATTTCCACCCATGAGCAATCTTCTGTAAACAGAACATGCAAATTTGGACTTTACTCTATTCACATAAGACTTTGCGTGTACACGTCTTTGCTCGTAGCTCGACGTACTCGTAGTTCGCTAGTTCGTAGCATAATTACACGTGCCTAGTTTGCGTTTCGTGTTGAAATTGTTTCAGCCTTTCATTTACGGCTGTAAATACGGAGAGGTATTCTAATGTTTGCTGTGTTCAAGTACAGGTAACCTGGTAATGGTAGTTAGATAGAGTTGGTGTTGAGTGGAAAATAAACTAAGTTGTTCTAAGTTAATTCAGATGACTAATCCTCCTCTTTGAGTCGTATTCCTTATTACTGAGGTTCGTGATCATTGTATGAAATTAAACACTCAACTTCTTTCTCGGCAATTTAAATGGAGTGGTTTGCCATTGTCTTCTCCATTTCACACACTTCAATTCAATTCAATTCAAATACTCGTAGTGTGTAGTTTTCTCACGAAGTTTTCTTTCACCGTACAGCTGTTATGAACTTACGCACATAGATTTTTGATAATCCAGAGGTGCGTGCCTGACTGGATTTGAACCGGCACCTGTAAAGCGGCGCTCTTACTACAAGGCTACCGTGCCGAGTGGTGACTAATAAATGAGGAATATATTGAACCGATAAGAGCATAAGTGCGAATATAAGTGAAGTCAATTTCTTTAGTCTCACAAGTCGATGAGAAAGAAAGTGAAAACGATTTCTTTTGATTTGAAAATTAGAAATTCTTGTCGTATTAATATTAAAGTCGTCAAACTTTGTTATAAAATATTTACAAAATTTTACGAGTAATTTTAAAATAATTTATTTTTACTAGACGTTGGGTAAATGTACTTAGTTCAACAAACGCTCCTTATTCCTATAAACAGAAAACAAATTACCAACCCTCACCAAACTCGATTTTGATACGTCCCATCAAAAAGTAATTTCCCGTGAAAACAAAAGGCATCAAGAAAATTTCTAATTCTTACCAATCTAAATCCAATTACTTCCACCCTATTGCATGTAACGTTATACAGGGTGACGCAATAAAAAAATACTGATCGATTTTGAATTATTTTATTGCTTGCTGATTTTCTTAACATAAAATTATCAACCGCACAATAGTTTTATTGATATTTTTTTTTCATTTCAATGTTTTTTATAGTTATTGAGGTTATAACCAATATGAGGTATTTTAATTCAGATAGTCACTGCATGGTCATTTAAGTTTAACGAAATGTTTAAATAGAAAATCATTTCTTTACAAACTTAAACAGTTTGGCTTACATAGGGCAATTTTGTTTGTAAAGGGCATAAGAGCACACCATTCATCAATCTAGCTAATAGCCGCAGTTGGTCGGACTTTTAGCTCGTCGCGTCTGGCACCCAAATCTAGCAGCCGCTGGTTTTCAAAGAGTTTGACGCTTAGAATGGGCCTTGACCAACCGTATTTTATATGATTTTAAATTATGTCAGCAGTGACATATAAAATATTAAAAGCTCGTGGAGCTTACTGCCTTTAAATAAAGTTCAATTTCAATAAGTACCCCTGTCACCAGGTTTCTACAAGGTGCGCTTTTTGAATGAATATGCACCACCCCCGACAACTTTTTGATATCTAAGAATATAGCAGCCTGTATACAGGGTGCTATATATGAGCTATAGCTCAGGCAAGTTATTCACATACTCTGCAGCAACTGGTGGTGTTCATAAAAATATCAGGAGCGGTCGTCACGCGACGTGTCAACGCGTTCCGTTTGAGTCGTGTCTGAGTTATTAAAGCCTGCTTACGACAAACTCAAACTTTTGTCACTGCTGTGCCAATCCAATATCATTATAAATTAAATCTTCTTTTTCTCAATCGTGACACTCTTGACAGAGCGGTCGTGGTCATCACTGTGCATACATAAGTCCCCCTTTGTGACACGTTAGGTGGCTAGCCTCCACTCCTCACTGGCGGCTGATCGTTTTGCGCACTCGTGTAACGGGCCCTCCATTGCCGCCTTTATTTAGTCTGTCCACCTCGTGGGCGACCATTACCTACATGGATAAATTAAATAATTCTTTTAAAACAAGTAAACTGAACAACAAACCACCCTGTATAGCTCAGGCAAGTTATTCACGTACTCTGCAGCAACTGGTGGCGTTCATAAATATCAGGCGCAGTCGTCACGCGACATGTCAACGCGTTCCGTTTGTCACGTGTCTGAGTTATTAAAGCCTGCTTACGCCGAAACCAAACTTTTCTAACTTGTTCCAAGCATGAAAGTCTGCTTTTGTCGTGGCGGTAGAGCTGATACGTGAATACTTTGGGACTGTCACGGACTATCGTATTGACAATCGAAAGTCGATTTGGGGGACAACACAAATTCAGAAAATGGAAACTAAACAGCTTTCTAACTAGCAGAAAGAGGTACTCGTATGTTACAAAGATTAATTTATCGTTATAGTCCGTAGTATGTAACAGTCTGTATTATAGCATGAAAAAATAAATAAGTACGTTACTTTTGTATGTTGTTTCCTTTAAAAATATATAAGTAAGCTGATAAGTGAAATCAGTCGTACAAAGTGTATACGACACATCTCCTGTTTAAAATTTTCATGTGTACCTACCAATTTTTTGTGTTAATATGGAATATAACAAAAAATAATTACCGCCATTTTGCCTGTTAAACAGACAATAATACCATCATCATTATGTACCTCAAATTAAACGGTGCTCAGGAAATGTGAACAAGCACCGGCTGGTTTTAAGGTTAATGTTAGCAATTTATTAAATTAACGAGTGAATTAGGCCGTTTTGTTTATTTTATTATGCGGGTATCTATGTAGGGAGCTTTTATTAATTGCTCATGCATTTGTTGCTTTGTGTCTGTTTAATTAAATAACTAATTACATTGCCAATCCTAAATAATCATTTTACACAAAGGAACAACCCTTAGTTCGAAGTGCAAAAACATCATTTTCTCAAATAAAAGTTTAAAAGTTTCCTCCTCCTCCTCCTTGCCTCCTAGTCTACTATTATTGTATGAATAAAATATCCAAGGTTAGACTTGGCAATCATAATGGAGTTTGCCATCGCTTTATTCGGTTTAAGTGTCAGTAGTACAACATATTATTCATAAGAGTTGCCACAAATAATATTCATCGCAATGTAAAAAGTAGAGCAGTAGTTTTAACCACAGACTTCTACGGGCATACATTTCAATTTCCACCTACAGTTGAGTATAGGTATGCTTATGAAAACATATAAATATTTTATGAGAACGCCCAGAGTGCACCGGGCGTATGTTTTATTTATCCATTTGTGTCTGCGGCCGAAATGGCCATTCTGTGGGAATGGCTTAGTTTCACTGTCAAAGTTACTTTTGACGGAAATAATTTATCGTGATGTGAGCATGATGACTATAATATTATGCTACGTATTTTGATTACGCTCTGGATTTTGATTACGCATTTTGTAGTTGTCGGACGACATATCCGTATAGTTTTAATGTCAAAGTTAAAATATTTCCTTTCCTATTAACAAATCTTAATTTTTAAGCTAGGCGAGCAGTTCTGACTTTTACATAATATCATAAGAAAGTACAAACAAGGGTGTTTGTCTATTAGGACAAGGCCCGTACTAAATATTAATAATTACAATTATATTTTCATTTTGACCTTATCAAAAAAAATATCAAAAAAATCTAATTATAATTTATTCAAATAGGCCTCAGAAAGAAAAGCACTTATGAATCGTCAATAATAAAACAACACATTGAATCTACCACCGACTTCGGAATGCAGTCATCTACCGAGAAGATGCGGCAAGAAACTCGATAGTTGCTCTTTTCAATCGCCAATTTTTGTTACAATATTTGTCCAATAAGTTTACATACTTGTACTTGTCTAGTACCAGGCCATACAGTTACCTCTTTCAGGTATAGAATTAAAAATATTAAATACATATGAACAGATTGAGTCCCAGTCGACCAGTCCCCAAAGGTAGCACCTGTTCACAAGTATGACGTATGTGTCAGAGTACGTATAGTCCAGAATTATAATTATCTAGTTCTAGTAGATACAAGTATTAACAATTTATGCATTACTATTAAGTCTAAATGTGACCGAACTACACTTGTACCTACTATAATAGTTCATGCACACACCAGATTATTTTATACACGTGACAGTTGTATACTATACAACTTACAACTTCTGGTGCATAAGACGTATCGTCCAATACCCCAATCGCCAGTCAAATGAACCAAGCAGTCAAATCAGCAAATATTGAACCGGCATAATATTAAAACGTGTAAATATTTGATGCTGCTCGCCGATGCTGAGTGTATCGCGGCCATGTTTTATTTATTCGTCTGTGTCTGCGTTTGGTAGCATTAGAAGAGCATTTTTCGACTCGTACGTGGATTATTTTTAATGTTGTCTTTAGCTTTAGCGTAAAATACACAAGCAGCTTATAAATGAGTTTTACTTTATTCAGGAAATAGTTAGTCCTTACATTTGAGCACATAAGTATTTTTGAGTATTGCCCTCTGCTTATTGGAATATTTTATCCCGATATTGTGGTATTTGATTCCGCTGTAACCGCCTTGAAGGTTTGGAAAGCTTTGTATCTGTTTACTTAATAAATTAAATAAAAAATGGCTACTTACTAGGTTTGTGATTACCAACCTGCATTTGGCAAGCGTGGTGATTATGCCGAAACTTATCTTTGTTACAAAAACATGATTTTAAACGATGGAGGACTTTGCCCTACAGTGGGACATTAATAGACTGATAATTTACTTACTACGAATATGTCGTTATGAAACAGCACAATATACAGATAATAAGTCAAGATTAAACTGCTCAATTCCCTTTACCAATAGAGTAATAAACACGCCAATCCAATAACAAATTAGTAACAAATAACCGCAGCACCTAACACCCCTTACACCTAATTATCAAACAAATGTAAATCCGTGGTTAATTCAATTTGACTGCGGTAGGGAATTAATTATACTGCATTAACGAATGAGAACGTACGAAACCACCGGCGGACACGAAATGAAATTACTTACGTATTATTGTAATACGTGGAAATTGTAATAACCACGGCTTTTGATCCCTGGTTAAAATGTAAAAGGCACTGGCGCCCCTCTGGACAGTGGCGAAGATTAGTTTGGGTACTGGAAGCGACTATCGTGTATACACATGTACATGTACATGTTAATCTTTTTTTTACTATTTTGTAAAGCAGAAAGTATACAGTTGCCGTTTTTTTCAATGACACTATAAAACCTATTAAAATTAATGAATAATAACACAATTGTTCACTCTTACAACATTCAACCGTACTCCACGGTAAGTAAGCACTTGCTAATAAATATCTAGTAGCGCTTGTGCCCCTTACATAAGTTCGGTGACAAAATACAAAGTGTGTATGTCTTCCTTTTATCTGTACATCGTGGGATGGCCCTGTGCGTGCATCTACTCGTTCGTATCAGTTACCTTTTATTTCATAATCATCATTGCATCATCGTCATCTTTTATTTTTTTAACAGCATTTTATAAATTTATGTACAACATAGGGTGTCGTGTCACATTTCGGCAAGCCCTGTCCGTTCCATCGGCCCTACATCGCCGGCCAGATCTCCAGGGCGCCCAGCCGCAGGCTTAAACTAATTAGGCCCCCCGGCTCTGTCAATGTTGTCGCAGCACGAGGCTTCGTTTAATGCGCGTGTCTCCATTAGCCCGCCCTCAGTTTAAACACACGGGTAGAGGAATCGCCGAAATTGATTTGTGCGAGAGGGAGCCGTGTTTGTGTCGACTGATAATTCTGTTTGCAAGGGGAGTTGTGTCGATGCTTTTTTGTTTTTTTTTGTTTGGTTAGCTTGTAGGTACAGTCATGAGCACCAACATGTAAACAAACACATTCAAATATTAACTTTGCTGCTTTGACATAAGAGTCGATGTGTATACATGTTGGTGCTCATGACTGTACTGTACATGTCCCATGTTGTCAGTCGTTTTTTCAGTAGTAGTATGTGTGCATGGTAAATTGGTGAATCTGATCAGAATCTCGTATGCATACACTAGCATACTAACAAGATCAGCTGATGTAAGAGGGCCGCCGTCTCGCGGAATGATAGAAATTTAATAAATGCATCTAAGATATGATATTCAGTGAGAATAACTCTGAATATAGTCACTGCGTCCTGTTTATTTGAAAAAAAATCTTAAAAGTATGGAAGGCTGAGAATTTTGTGCCGTTGGTCTCATACCTATGTATAATTATTTATGGATTTTTTTAAATTCCGCATTCACATGAACGCAGGAGATTTTTCTTACAGACAAGACAGAGTTAGACGCAGGAAAAGTTTCACCTCAAACCAGTCCCAAGATAAATCTTTGTACGTCCTAAAAGTTAAGTCCGGACTAAATTCCTGCTAAACGGTCGCGGTCAAACTTTAAAACAAAGTCGTCATAAAGAACCAATCTTATAGATTCGAGTTTATCTAAAATCTGACGTATTAATTATTTATTGAACAGATAAATGCCCTGTAGCTTCCCACGCAGGATTGAATGTTGATATTAAAGTTATGCTAATAATAAATGGTAAACAAACGCCATTTCATGCTTCGAAGTGATTGGGATGACGTCAGACGACCTAAATGCCAAACGGAGGTTTCATCACAATTCGTGGCAAATGATACGTCTACCATGATTGTCATGGTGTAGAAATGTACCTATGGAAACTAGTAATTACACTGAGTCTATACCACTATACTATCTGCCCAGGTTTGTAGCTCGAAAAGCCCGAAAGCGAAGTAATCTTTTTTATCGATTAAGTTTGTCAAATCTCGTTATTTTCACGTGTTGAAACATTAGTTACTAAGAAAATCATTATAATGTATTTTTTCAGTTTTTGGTGGTCGAATCATTATGATTCAGATTTACTGAATTTTTTGACAACCCGCTTGGTGTAGTGATCATGAAGTTGACTATTAGACCAAGAGGTCGCGGTCCTCGCGGTTTCGATTCCCGCACTTGACAAACATTTGTGTGCATAAACATATAGGTTTGTTTGTTCTGGTCTTAATGTTAAATGTATCTAGTTAATTGTATTTGTATAAATAAAAAAGTATTTAAGTTTGTCTATTCGTTCACTAGCATCCCTTGTTGAAGCTTCGAGCTTAGTTTGGGGCTAGGCAACTGGTGTGTTAGCCCAACAGTTTTTTTTGCATGACTGATAATGCAATAGTAGTTTAAACGTTTACTTAATACTAAAACATTTAATACAAACGTATTCATCTATCTTATAAATATTCCGATGCAAAATCCTTAAATAATGCTGTAAATTATGTTTAATCGAGATAGTAAGAGAGCCCACGACCAAAATTTTTGTCTCATAGCAATACGGCCAAAACCGCATCAAATCGATAGATACGATTATCCTGAACTCGAAAATACCAATATCAGACATTTTCCGCGTAGCGTTTGATCTGACCGAATTTTCAAAATTGTCAAAAATTTTACCGAACTGCATCATAGCAATATGTCTGATTTGCAGACTGTAGTTGAATGATAGTTCTGAGATACCGGAAACATATTTTTCAGACGTAAGTGGTGTAGCGCAAACCCGTAAAATCACTTAAAAAAATTAAAAATGAGACAAAAAAAATGTCTCATAGCAATACGTCTGAATTTTTTTTTATTAGTAAATTTTGGTTATTTGATGCGAACAAAACAATTTTCAGACGGAAATGTGAACGCATTAAATTTTGAGACCGTTTTGAAAATGTTAACAAATTTTACCGATCGGTATCATAGCAATATGTCTGAAAATTGTTGGACATGATAAAATAAGTTGTCCACATGTGCAAAAAATTTATATCAGACAAATTAAGTGTAGCACCTTCTCTATCAGACAACTTTTCGATACTCAGATATCATTTAAAAATCGTATTGAGGCATCTTGAATTTTCTGTTACAAACCAATGAATACGTTGCGACCCTGAATTTATTAGATGATAATTAACGAAGAATTTACCCGAAACCGTAACATTGAAGTTGAAGGACTGAAATAAATCGCACAAAAGGAAACTGGGATGAAGTTGAAAAAAAAACGGTTTATTCAAAGTTACAAAATATTCTCGTATTCAATCGCTGTCGGATTCGGAATCGTCGTCTTCGAAATCACTTTCGACGTATATGCTACACTTAAAGTGTCTGAAAACAGGTTTTTGGTAATCATGGCAGCAATACGAAAAGTTGAAAAAAAAATTATCCGTATTGCTATGATACAGGTCGGCTAAATTTGTTGACATTTTCAAAAATGCGCTCAGGCTATATGCTACGCGCAAAATGTCTGAAAACAAACTTTTTCGTAATACAATTATAAAATCTATGTACATTTTCACTATCAGACGTATTGCTATAATACCGACTGTCTTTTTTTTTTGACACAGCAGAAATGGCCTCCCACGCAGTTGCTACACTTTCGACCGTTACTACACACCTAGTCGGGTTCAGAATCATACAATCTAATGATTTAATAGGGTTTTTGCCGTATTGCTATGAGACATGGTTTTGGTCGTGGGCTCTCGTACCAAGAGTAATAGTCCTTATAAAACATAACTACGAAATCAAATTTGGAATTGTAATTTGTATTAGGATTTATTACCGTTCCAGGAAACATGGCGCCAATGTGATATTAATTCAGTTTTAAATTGCGAAATTGTAAAATATCGGACTGTAAATAATCATGTAGCTTTACTGGTTCGATAGATTTCGTCCATTATTTTCATGGAACTTCACCCGGGTTTTTGATTTCATCATAGGACATTTGACAAGTAATGCACATTCCGTCGAGAGGTCATGGGTTCCAATCCCTTGACTTTCTTTTTCCTCTGTTTCATATTTGTGATATTAACCGACTATTTTAAATTAGGTGGCAAAGAATTTAAAAAGACGCAGTATCTATATTTTTTTGTGTTGACTAAAAAGCATACCGCTAATTTTGATAACAATAGTGCATTTTACTTACGTTTAGGAAACAAATTAAACACTCGAGAGAATGTCATTGACATTTTTATGTACGAGTAGTGCACCATATCACCAAGGTTATAAATACAACGAAAGATAATAAGTTTAATGCATTTGACTTGAATGCAGCAGATAGATTATATGCAATGGCGCGTATAAATTAAATGGCTCCTATCATTGTGGATAGGGGAAATTTATTGCCTTGTGTAATCAAGCACTAATTTCATTAGGATATGCAGACGTATAATATAAATTTACCGTATCATTTCAGTTTTGTCATTTGTTGGTGAACAAGTAGCTTTTATGGTGAGCGTGGGCATAAAGTCATGGCATGAAATGTTTCGAGTATGTTCAATTGTTACTGTCCCACTGATAGGTGAGGGTGGGTAATGAGCCTGTTTGTCTAAACGCGATAGGCCCGGGATACAAGGTTGACCGTCGTTGAATAGGCGATCACTCTAGTTGCCAAATGCAGCCTGAGGATTAGGAATTGGGGACTATAACTTGAGCGAGCGTGCAATTGTCGCCTAAATATCTGATGAATTATACCTATAGTCAGTTTTTTGCATTAGAAATAACGTAAATAAAGAACAGGGGCAGCAAATTTTTCATACACATCTCCTATGGAAATATCTTTCAGAATGTTGATAATTTTCGTCCATCTTACGAGTAAAATATGCCATTCCGTTAATTTAAAAATTACCTTAAGTCACACTTTCTACATTGACATGGCTTTATATTTGGTCGTATCAAATTATTTGGACAATCCGTTAAACACTACATTTAAAAATAGATAACAGTGTGTTATAAAAACGTTTTACCGTCTTAAGCTGCAAGCGGTGCATTTTAAATAATAATTTACTATCAATTCACCCGGAGGATTGCACCAAGACCTAAGAGCTTTTTTACTAGGGATGGGAAGCAGTTTGTTTAAAATAACTATTATGGATACTATCTGAAGCTAGTTCTATATTTTCTGGGCTTATAGTAGTTGTTTTTGACATATAAATATAGCTTACGTATATTTATATATGTCAAATTAAATAGCGAGAGAGAGACGAACAGAGAGGAAATAAAGCAAGTAATAAACGTAAAGAGCAGTACACCTTTGAAAACATTAACTAATAAACGTATTCCTAAATCTGTGCCATTCTGTTACTCGCATTTTCGATTCGATGTTGCGAACTTGTGATTAATATTAAGATAGTCTTATTTCTTCCACGTCATTGGCAAAGGGAGTGACGCTAGTTACTCTAAGCAAGCATAAATTAAAGTTAAAGTACCATAGAAAATTTAAATAAAAAAACTTAATAATACCTACATGTATTGTTTGTTACTCAGTAGCATTGACTCAGTATTACAGATTTTCAATTCACTGCCTCTGGCGTTCGATAGTAAGCGCTACCGTCCCCCATACTAAGATTAACATCTACCAGCACCTTAATGCGGTATCTAGCAGCGTTCCGAATGAATTTAAAACGCATTGCGCTTCATTATGCTACTTGGTATTTATATAGCTTAATTCAAAAGAGTAGTTAAAATTATTTGTTCTAAAGAATTGATAACATGAATATCAAACATGACTTTATTATAAAAAAATGGTTGTTATTTTACTAAATAGTAGATTGGGTTCAATATTGCAACGGTAATATTACAATTACGAATAACTTCGGAACAGCATCAGTCGTCACTTTATTAATAACATCACTGCTACCGAGTATCTGGAACTCAGTAGCAGGTATTATACTAGTCACTATTACAAATTAATAATTCACCGCCTCTGGCGACGGATGGGAAGGCTACCGTCTCCATATTGAGATTAACATCTGCTAGCTACCTTAATGCGGTATCTAGTAGCGTTCTGAATGAATTTAAAACGCATTCGGATTCATTAAGCTGCCTGATCTATCTACATGGCATTTTCATAGCTTAATCGATGTGAATAGTTGATGTTTTCTGTTGCTTTTGAGGATTTGGAATGCGATAAAATTACAATGTAACTTGGAAATATAATAGTGTATTTCGTACAATATGTTTTGGTCGGTAGATATCTTAAGAGTTATCTTAGTAAGTTGAGTAGGTACGTTAATTTATATTTTTTTCTTTTTATTTTTTTTTTATGTCAGAGGCGGCAAACTAGCTAGCGTGTCGCCTGATGGTAAGCAATCACCGCCGCCCATGGACATCCGCGACACCAGAGGTATCGTTGATGTGTTGCCGGCCTTAACCCCATACCCTGCCCGCAACTGAGTTACGAAGTTTTTATTGAAAAAAAAAACAAACTGACCATATAGGCAATATCTATGTTTTCGTTCGTTCGTACCTATCGAATGACAGACCGAATAATAATGTGGTGTTCAAATCAGTTCTAATAGATTATTATTATGGAGTCACCTCATTTTCACTGTGCTTTTTCCACATGGGATAATCTGAGATTGAAAATTGTTCGTACAAATGACGACCAATGCTATAGTCGGTAGTGATTGCGGGTTGAAATAAATGACAGCTCGACGGACACGGACAATGCGATGGCCGGCTGAACAAACCACATAGTTTGCTGCAGTCCGCTTGGGACCGCAGTTGATGTAGCTCAGTATACAGAAGTACATAGGTACCTACGTATGTACTTGTACTTTATACGTATTGTTCATAAATCGTCTATATCATTCGTACCTATTTGTGTACATTTTAATCGCTTCGTTTATAGCTCAATGAACTATTGTAACAAGATGAACCCAGTCACAATCAAAACAGCATCCAACCTAGTCGGCATACCTACAAAATCCGCATCACTTAGAGCTTTGATTACTAAACACTTTTTGTTAATAATAATTACTTACTCTGCCGATTGACATGAGTTTCATGACTGGCCGCCGAAACCTGTCTTTCTTTAAATGGCGGATTTTGTTGTTATGCCAGCTTCCATACAAAAATGTTCGAAGCTCTTTGTGTGATGAATAGAAAAATGAAATTATATTCGTTGATTTGCTACCAATGTCCGTTCATCAAGCTACCTATGCGTATTTTGGAATAAGATAGAGTTAAAAAGTGATGAATAATCGTATCTATTTCTAACAAAGTTTCTTACAATACCTATACTCTACAATTCACATCATCCAATGACGTAGGCATATTTTCAATCATCTAAACAATATCACAAGACACATGTTCAAGTAAAGCACAAACTACATCCAGTAACAATGATTAACGATTTCCCATTTAACTTTAATGAACCAAGACGTAGTTGAATTGCAATAATGGCGGATATAAAAGTGTCTAACGAAGTCCACAATAGAATGCCGAATGACTTTGCACTTTCACGTAAATGCTCTTTAAATTCTGCTTTGTCTCCATATTTATGCTAACTCTATGGCAGTCATTACTTACTATAACGGCACGGCACTAGTGGAAATAATAAATCATCCCGGTATTGTAGAGTACATTGCTGTGTTTGTATGCAGAAGTTGAGCGTATGTGGGAAACGGACTAGCGTTGTATATCAAATGGAAAGGAAATCCCAAGTGTCGTTAGTGGTTTGCGGTTTCGCGTCTGCGAATACGTCCTGTAGTTAGGGCTGGTACTTCATAAAGATGCCGAATAAAATTTTAATACGAGTATAATAGTGGGTGCGATATGAGTATTTTTTATTGTTAATGAAACTTGGAAGTAAATGGGCTGGTGATAGGCAATCAACACAGCGTTGAAATACCCCGACGTATGATTTGATTTTTAATGTGTTTTTTACTACATACACGAATTTTCTAATTTGCCCAGTGTATAATTTTTGGGGGTCATCTCTAGCTAATCTGGTGTTATATGTTCTAAAATCTGCTATTCAGGTTTTTAATTTCCGGACGGATTGTGTGTCCGACTACGCTTAGTAATTCTTTAAAATATATTTTTAATTATGTTGTAATAAGAAAACTGGCTGAATCAAAGTAGTCAGACAGACAGAGTTAGTTACTGTCGCATTTATAATATTAGTAGTGATTGCAAACATTAAAACGGGTGACACACCACCCCTATCTCATCTGGATGTTATTTCAGACTCACGCGCCACGTCATCCTTTGATCTTCCGTCGACTTTTTGCCGAGCACTTGTTTAATGCGACGACAAATAACTCAAACAGGAACGCGGGTTCCTTTTTGATTTTATCAAAAAGCGCATAAGTACACGATGTTTTTGCATTTCAACTGCACACTTCATTAGTGAGATCATCACAACGTGTTTCTGAGTGAATACACACACATACATACACACACAATATACGTGTACACAATTTATGTTCAGACAAAATCTGTCTGTGTGTTCCTTTGTCAATATTGGAAACTTGAGTGCCCGGAGCCTTTTTAAATATTTGACTAAATGTTATGGTTAAGTACCGACTCATAATCCTTACTCTTTGATGTAATTTTACGGTAAATATTGCTTCAACGGCACATTTATATCCTGATGGATCGCTTTGGAAACATTTGTGGTGTCAGTTTACAGAAGTAATGTTTCTTCTAGTTATGGAAGCGTTTACTTATCGTATAAAATGAAGGAAGATTATCTGTACTATAAGAGGAAGAATTTGTAATTTTTGTTTGTAAAGAATAAACCTAATAAAAACCTCAATCTATTTCAAAATCTATTTTCCTCTCAAACGGTACATTAGCACTCAGTAGCATAGACTATAACATTTTTATTCGAGCGAAGCCCGGGTGGGCCGCTAATAATTGTTAAAATAAAAAGTATAATTCCGGCTATTCTTAATGAATTACCTCCACGTTTTTTTTATATCGCTGCTCGTATCATGTGTTTTTATTAGAAAATAGAGATTGCAATGTATTGTCTATTTTGCATCAGGGCTTCGATGTAATTCTATCAAGCGCGTCATACATTTATGATACCATTGGCAACATCGTATCATTATCAGCAACATCTAGTTTTACATTTAGTAGTTTCACATGCTGCCGACAGCCGCTCGTACGCGTAATATGAGCGACTAGAATGGACCAATTTGTAAGTTAATATGTTTATATGCGCCCATCAGGACGTAACAGCCCGTATTTCCATACATAACTGGCCTGCACGGCTATTTCCGAACCCTATGTCTCTATCGAGGCGGAATCAGAATGTAAAATCGACTAAAACGTATCACTTACGGGGAATATTTTCCAGACGACTATAACTCTTATGATGCTGTGGGTAAGGATGAAGATGGAAGGATTGGAGAGGTATTTTCGGATGCCCATTTGGCATGATTGAGCCGGGAGCACAATAGACCGATGCCCGTCACAGCTTCGAGATACCGGATAAATGCGGATATGTACCGGATAAATTGGCGCAGATTTTCTGGAGTCGGTCCGGATTTTCAACGTACGTGAAACGTCGAAGGAAGGAGAATACGAGATTTAGGAAGCTGAACGTCCCTCGCTCACTTTGCATCTGCGAGACGTGTACGTTTTACTCAATATTGTTTCTTCAGTGCACGGAGTTTGCTTAAGGATTATCTTTCGTATTCTCTCTAGTTTTATACGGGGAAGTTTGAAGTGTCTTGGGTTGGTTGAGCGAAACTTTTTACTTTGGTGGTTTTATTTGAGATTGGCTGGTTTAATATTTTCTAAGAAGTGAATCACTTCACCAACACGGATCTGATTTCAAACTAAGCAAATTAAGAACTCAAAGAATATATTATTCATTGTGTTTATCAAGCTAACTATTACAAATATTACAAAAATTTATATGTTCTGACTTAAAATTGCTTGATCCTGGGAAATATTTTAACCAAAAAGGATTGGTCCTAAATGGTTGGTAATATGGTCATCCATCCATTCAAAATCAACTAACCGTTCTACACCGATGCTCCTCAACCCAATATCATCTAAACAGATAGACAAAAACCTGTCATCCCATCGCTTGATAATGCCACTCGATTAGCTCAAACAATGAGTGACGCCAGGAAATGCAATTAACTATGTATATGTCGGAAAGAGGAAATATCAATTCGACGATGAGGGGAGCGGCCAGCGTTTGATGCGGACCTGCAGTCAATTATACCGTATCAATATTATATAACATGCGCTGGGGTCATTGGATGATCGATTTTATTAAATAATAAGCACTTTGAAAGGTTAAGTGCGTTGTGATGCGTACTTATTAACCTTTCCCGGTTGGTTTTGACAGTGCCCTCTTTTTGTTTTTCTCTGTTATTGGTAAAATAAAATTATCTAGTATTTTAGATTGGTTAAGAAAATGGACTAAAGAACTATGAATACTGAAACAAAGAATCGTACAAGGAAAATACATAACACGATGCAGATTGTTGTATGTTTTCATATCCATTTTTTAAATATATTTTAATGTGTACAATTTGCATTGTTATCATCCCCATGATCTCTGGAACATACAACATGATCATAACTACCGTTATAGATTTCGCACAATTGACTCAATCACGTTAGATAATCACTACATACATAGTATAAAACAAACTCACTATCCGCCGTATGTCTGTCCCTATATGCATGCTTAGATCTTTAATTCGTATTTAGTAATTCTACGCAACGGATTTTGATGCGGTTTTGTTCTTCTTAATAGATAGAGTGATTCTGAAGGAAGGTTTATCTATAAAACATGCACAATATAAAAGAGGAACACTGTTAGTTGCACCCGTCACCACCCGTGTGAAGTCGGGGTGGGTCGCTAGTTTTAAATAGACCTAAAACTACCTTGAAAACGTACACCCGCTCATTATGAATCGGTAGCCACGTGCTTCAATATCCCAATAGAGTCATATTATTTTACGACAGAGCCACTGGTCACCGGTAAATGTAGGCAATTGAGTGTCATTATAGCACGGCTGCGGGCCGAATTGTACTGCTCTGTGTAATTTACGAAATAGATATATTAAATGTTCGGTATAAAGGGTAGGTGTTATTTTAAAAGGGTTTGAAATGTAATGAATTAGGTATTATTTGTGCGGCTTGTTGATTGTTTGGATTAAATACCAATACTAATTCAAACCACAGATTATTATAACTACTGTACTGTGGGTCAATTACATTGAATATTGCAGTGAAAATTATTAACGAATTTGAAAATACTTTGGATGTGAACGAATAAATGAAAAAATTGTCTGTCCCAATTTTTTACAAAGTTACTTTCACAAACGAGTCGCTGACCTTTACTTAACTTTATTTACCTTGTTATGAAAATGAAAAATAATTATTACATTGGGCTTTTGTCACATCGCGTGTGGAACAGCGGGGGACATTTTAAAAACTGCGTTTAATATTACCACGTGTTCGCGATAACGGGTGACTTGTGGAATTAGAAATATATTTATAGGAAAGTTAGTTTATTAAATTATGCGTCAATATGCTTGCTTCAATATTATTATTCTTTTGTCTAATTACAAGACTTGAAGAGTCTCAAGTCTGTATTTGAGTTAAGAACTCAAGGACTACATATTACACACTTTACAAAATTAATTAATATTTGTATAGTGTTGAACAATCGATTAATAGAAATTGCAACAGAAGGACCAACATATGAAAAAAAAATCTCTGTAAGAGGATTTATCCGTCTGTGTACTCACAGGGGAAGCCTCGAAGCGCATACATTCATAAATTGATAAACATGATTTAATATTATAAAATCGGTTTGCATAATGCCCGTCCCTGTGTGGCCAAAAAATATAATAAAATTCACGCAGTCTTCTGAATTGCGGATATTTGATACCCGCAACCACATAATAAACACAATAAAACTTCCACCATATATAAATTATATAATTTGTTCGCATAATTTACACATGAGGACGATTGGAAGGATTAATTAAGAGCTTAATTAAGAGCTCGTTATTGTCGCAGTCCCTGCCGGACGATAAACTGGCCCAGTGTACGAATTGTGAAAAATGTTTATTGCCAAATGGACAGGTTAATTATGCCATTCCGCTTGGACGATCGGTTAAGCAACATTGGACTTTGGGAAATTAATTGTGTATTTTATAAACTGTTACATTAAATGTACAAATGAAGGAAGATACTGCAGTGTGTTATTCTAAAGGGCGTGGGGTTTTTGTTTTATACGGTTCAGTGATCTGGTGTAAAAACTGGAAAACTGAGTAGTGTTAGTCAGTTTAACGAAGCAAATAAAACTGTTATCATTTTGCCTTGTTTGAGTTACAAACAAGAAAATAAACATTCAGTTGTCTACAAGTATTTCTCCTTTTCATAACTTTTCAACGTCGTTGTTGAGAGAAATATTTGAAAAATTTTAACTTCAGCCTGAGAGACAACCCGCCGGGAATCGAATAGCAGGCTTCTTCGAGAACACTGGCTGGCATTCCCTCGGGCTGTTTGTTGATGTTATGGAAATAACAATAACGAAAATAAAGAATCCGAAGATGGAATATGGATTTTGCTCCTAGCTTTAAGGCGAAGGCGCTAGACAGTTTGCAATGGTGATTTTTAGAGCTTGGCAATGCATGAGATGCAGCGTGAAATTTATTTGTTGATATACCTACATATTCTAACAAGAATATAATATACTAGCGGCCGCCCGCGACTCCGTCCGCGTGTTTTCGATTTCCAATATCCTATGTGTTATTCTGATGTATAAGCTATATTGTGGTAAAGTTTCATTCAAATCCATTCAGTAGTTTTTACGTGAAAGAGTAACAAACATCCATACATCCATACATCCACACATACAAACTTTCGCCTTTATAATAGTAGTAGGACTTTTAAATTACTATGTTATGATGATTCTAACATCGAGTGGTATCAAATCCCTTTTTAACCAAATAAAAATATATGTTAATTAAATACCTATTTTTTTAGCTTCAATAGGCTACTCTCGATTAATTATTGTGATAGTGTCCTAATTTTTCCTTAACTATATCGTAAATAAATAGTGCTCTACATATGCATATGTAGAGCACAGAGACATATACATACATATATGCCTCTCTAATCAACCAGATCTTCTGCAACTCGCAACGAAATAAATAAAAGTTCATACTTGTACATAGCGTAATATACCTTGCAAGTTCACACACCAGTATAAAAATTTCGACCCACCACCTGAATGACTCAAGCTTACATTGTAACCTCATTACCTCTGACCAATATGCTGACGTGTAAATGTGAGCATAACAATGAGTTGCTAATCCTTCGTGACGTCACGAGGTGTGGTCCGGTAATTACGATGCGAGAACAAAGGGTAGGGGGAGATGAACGGTGTAAAGATAACAGTCGCGAAATTCAAAGGATTGCGCGTGTAAGATAGAGGTAGAAAAAGAGGAGTTAAGTAAACAATTCCTTGATGTTGTGGTCAGTAAAGTTCAATTATAGGTTGGGTAAAATTTAAGGGAACCTCTTATGTATAAGAGATTGTTAGTCAGAATATTAGAGCCACATATTTTTAGTGTTTATTTTCACAAAATTAGTTCACAGTTGAATTCTACGTTGTCTTTGAGGATTAGGAAATATGGAGTGCATTTTTACCACCAGTAAGACCAGTTTTTACGATGCGAGAACAAAGGGTAGGGAGAGAGATAAACAGTTTACAGATAACGCAAATCTGCAAAACATCTCGACGTCGCGAATTTCAAAGAATTACCTACGCGTGGAAGATAGAGGTAAGGAAAGATAGAGGCAGGGAAAGGTAGACAAAGTAAACAAATCCTTGGATATTCCGATTTTGGTCTAGCTAAGCTAGAGGTTTAAACTTGTGTGAATATAGAACCAGTTGGTTAAGTTGTGGGTCCAGTAAAAAAATAAGTCATTTTAGAGATTCAATAACTAAATACCTATTACCTCAATAAGTATTATGTTCAGGATTACTGTTTAAGTTTTACTTTTCGGAAATCTTATTGACAATTGGACGCAGTCACCATGACTCATGTTTAGCCCTGCCTCGGAAAGAACTTTCAGCCTTTGGCCCTAAAACCGTTCTCAAATTACCTGGCTTAGATACTTTACGATGCGCTGTAAATATTCCATATATAAATATAAATAAAAAGCGAAGGAAATATTATAATGTTCAGGTATCTGGTATCTTCTTTTAAGCAAAATGTAAACAAAGAGTTGATAACGAAAAGCATTTCTAGAAAGCTGCAAACATTTCTGCGACTACGCGAGGTAACACAGGGAACTGAAAAGATTGTTCGTCGAAACAAAGGTAGATAATATAATAAATATATAAAACGGATTGTGGATTCTACGTACACAAAGCAAAATGTCACAATGCGGTTTGCGTTGCAAACCTAAATTTTGTTTTGAAATGTAGATACGTAGATAGAAATGTACGATAGAAAAGGGTTGAAGAAATCTTGACCGCTACGAGACATGTGACCGCTTTTAGATATTTTGATAACAATAATTTCCATATTAGTGATGGACGTAATTTTAATGATATTTTGTAAGTTGTGTCCGAGTGTAGGAGCACTGAAAAATGAATGGTTTATCTGGAAGTCTACTAAAAGCCTTGATTTTCTCTAAAATTATATCAATTAAAAATAAAGCGTCGAAGTAATACACCCTGGTTTTATTTTCTTTAATGATACGGTTTTCAAGCCAAAAAATTTATATTTTAAAATTAAAACCTTTCAAAAGCCACTTAAAACATACATTAAAAACCCGGTTCATGGAAGCATAAATAATTAAACCGTCGTCCGCTGCATTCATTTTCTATGAACCATCGATTAAGTAATTTCTTTCAGCACAGCGAAAAATATTATTTTTCCACGGTTGCGTGACACTTTGAGGCCGTTAAACCGATCCGTCGCGTGTCGTTGTATTGTTATATGATTTTATAACAGAGCCATAATGGTATTACAATAGGCTTAAGTTATACCCGAAATGTACACTAATTTTAAATACGGTGAAATGCCTTGTTGGTCTGTAGATTTAATCGTTAAAATGAGTGAGTTAGTTTAGGTTTTTATTCTCGTATCGATCTGTAAATGACTTAAATTTATGACAGGCCATGGCCACTAGACAGAAGAAACACATGAAATTTTATTACTATTTTAAGTGAGGTAGACCGTAGAGCTTAGTGGTACTTCTACTCGAATGAGCCGCTCGTCTTGGGAAGTACCTCCACTTTACAGAAGATCACTGTGGAAATAGCATTTCGTATGTAGTGCTTTGTTTCTGCTGGTGAGTAAGGTTGCCAAAGCTCAGTTGGGTAGGGTATGAGGTCTTAAACGCAGGCAATGCATCTAACAAATATCATTAAAATGTAATGACGATCCTGCAACAGCGAATTTATTTCCGATAAGAAATAACCCACATTCAAATTTTGGCGTGACTGTGGCTTATATCCTAGCCTACCAGCCAATTTCTCACGGAAGCATTTACGTTCATGATATTGCAAATATAAAATTCACATCCTATTACAGCTTAGGCTCGATATTTCCTAGTCATCCAACCCAGACGTTTATAAGGCTTATAAGCTCGTGACTGTTAGCCATTCCTTTGGCGTTAAGTGAATTTCCGGCATCCCTTAAGAAGTAAGAAATATTGCCGCGTCCGCTGTCGAAGTGCCAATATGATATAGTGGGGCCCTCTATCGGAGAGTCCGGTGATGGGAAGAGGGTATGTAGATATGGGTTTGGGTACTCGTATTAGTGTAAAGGTTGGCTCGGATACTAGGAATATTGAAGTGATGATTTTGTTTTCGCAGGTGTTTGTGTCTAGTTTACTTGGAATATTGAGTGAAGGAATGTAAGTTTTTTGGCAACTAAAGAAAAAGTTGAAGTATCAGCCTTTTAAAGATGATCATTTGGAATCATGTTTAACAAAACCCCATCTTTGTAACGACAAAGATGGGGTTTGTTCTAATCACCACACTTGCCTAACGCTGCCTAGTGATTATCACTGTGTCTCACACAGCCAGGGTTTGCTTGTGCTGGGTTTCTGGAAAAATAGACACAAGTTTTCTCAAACCAGAAATCGAACCCAGGGTACTGGTGTATTAAAATTTAATTAAAATATATTTTCAAAGGAATTATATGATGACAAAGAAAGAACTGAGTTAAAAGTTTTATGTATTGAAAGCAAAAAAAACTTTTTCCCTTCTTAATACCTACTATGTAGCAAAGAAATTAGGATGTTAAATATTTGAAAACTTTAATAATATTTTTTTAAAGTGGTAGAGATTGTGGTCAACCTATAAGGATGCGTGAAATTTTGCACATCCCTGCTTGCAATGGACAGGGATCATCCGATAATGCATGGGCCCTAAAGTTTTGTTGACTATGGGTTGCGGGATTTTATATGTTCGCCCATAACCGCTGAGTGGGTTGAAAAATTATGTAGGCAACGCATTTACGTCATGTCAAGTAGCCCGATGTAACTGGGAAGCTAATGGTTCGGGTTTTGACAGAATTTATGTTCGGTTATCATGTTTAATATGAAATTTTATATTTAATTCAATGTTTTATGTCAAATTATGATTGATCTTAGCACCTCCTTAACTCAAATTATATGTACATAGCTTTATATTTCTTTCATACTGTATTTTACACTGCAGACTTCATATATTGAGTTAGTATTTTTTCAATTAAAAATCACATTGCAATACCTATCCTATCTTATTGACATCTCTAACATGAATGAGTTAGACAATAAATAACAGTTCAGCTAATTTAAAGTTTATATTAATTTACGCAAACATTCGTAACGCCCCAAACAAACAACAAATACTAATAAATAGAGATCGTAAATGTATTACTTTATATTCATTTGAGACAAATAAATTGACATTGAAAAAGCTGTGTTTGCTCCCTATTTTCCCTGGAGACCGACAAGGGTCTCATCGACCCCCGAAATGCACCAATTAGTGGTAAAAGTGCAGCGGAACCACGCATTACCTCGGGAATTAGGGGTCCGTAGTCCCACGTGTATTCTAAGAGGCAGTCGGCTTTGAACACCTGGCCTATTCCAATTCAAGCTGAGTATTACCTCGAGAACTAGGCACTAAAGGTCTTTAGTTATACATATTTACAGGTGGTGAATAAATAAATAAAATAACAAAATTAGGGTCACGGTGGTCCCATGTGATTTCTATGAGGTTCCAATCCACTTTGCCACATAATTTTTGAGCACTTGCAACTTGCTTAAATAGTTCAATTTGAGCACAAATTGATATTTTAGGGGGTCAATAATATGAATAGGTGCTCAAAGTGGACTAGGCCATGGCTCAAGTTGCGGGTGCTCTAAAATTGGGTCATCAAAGTGGAATACCTCCTCACGGGGGAAGTAGGGTCCCGTTGGTCCCATGTGGTTTCTAATGGTCTTTCTTTGCTCTGAGGGTAAATGGTTTTTCTTGCATATGGACTGCTTGTTAAGCCAATAAGCGAATATAGACGAGTCTATTTGCACGGCCATCATTTATTATATGATTTATTGTATTAGCATGTTTATAAATTTATTTACTAACGACCGCCCGCGACTTCGTTCGCGGATATTTCGATTTGTGTCGAACTATTGCTTAACGCCTTCCTTGCCAAATGGACTATTATAATATGACCAAAAATATTTTTTCATTTCGAATTAATAGTTCTTGTGGTTAGCGCGTTCAAACAAACAAATTTATTATATTAGTATTTAGTGTAGATAATATACTCGAAAGCTTACAATCCATTCATGAATAAAATGTGTCTAATAACTATATTCAATTTTATCATTACAATTTCAACTGAAAAACAGGCCTCCCCTTAGTTGAACTTGTCACACACTTTTACATGGATTGTATGAACAAGCTAGCTAAATAATGGTATTGAAAATGATATTATGTTAAGGTTGAAAGTTTCTTTATAGTAACGATTGTAACTTACTTATAAATCTTGTATTCATCAATTGATTCATTGTAACAAAGTGAAAAAAATAGTGTTGGTGGAAACATTTCCTTTCCCCCTCGTTTTCAAACCGAGGTTTAACGAAAAACCATTTTATCGAAACGATAACAGTTCATAAAATGCGTATTCAAGATTAATTGGTATTAAGACAGATTACGTTTCACGGTACAGGTACTTAAGTAAATAAATTCGGTATCTATCATTAATCTTTTGAATTTATAGTTGAGAACAGTGCTTCTCAAACTATGACTTCGAGTTCAACAGTGCATAGACATATTTTATCCCTACCCCCTCCTTTTCCAACACACATTGGTTTACAGCGAGTATTCCACGTCATGTATTAAATGATAAAGGTATGATTATAGGCAAAGTAAATGCTTATTATCTCAAATGATATCGTATTTTTTTAAAAGTTTATTTCTAAATTCTAAACTTGCTTGTCTAATAATACTTAATGTAGACACTGAATTGATTGAAGTAAATAAACTATGTCGACGATAGGGCAAGAAAGGACTGTATTAATAGAAGGAAATGAATGTATGTATAATTTACCAGTGAATTGTATTTATG
This sequence comes from Nomophila noctuella, assembly GCA_958496325.1. Lineage (NCBI taxonomy): Eukaryota > Metazoa > Arthropoda > Insecta > Lepidoptera > Crambidae > Nomophila > Nomophila noctuella. The sequence continues at coordinate 3,211,566 of OY292491.1, read as the reverse complement.
TATATGTAATTTAATAAAATTATAAAAACCAAACCAAATTGACCTTACGGACACAAAAGAAGAGATAAATGTCGCGTGACATAACGTTGTATATTCTTAAAAGGCTTTCTAGCCAGCCTGTAGTCGACACATGTAGTCTTAAACCTAATCATTATCATCTTGATTCACGAAAAATTACATTTACGCTCCCTGCTAGTAACTCTAAGTGGACTGAGCTTTTATTATTTGGGAAACACTGGCGAACTTCGCCCGGTATTTTACTAACGCGTGCGAGGGCGGCAGACATATTTATTGCCTACAAAGATAAAAAGAAAAAAGATAAAAAAGAAACGAAAGTGTGACTAGTTTTTACGTTTCGGGAAAGATATTCGAATGTTTGATTTTTATTAGCTTTTTTAAATCAAGTCGTTGAAAGGAACGCAGTTATCCTGTCAACGGTGTCAGTATTTTTTTGGTGCGTGTTGTGTCAAAATGTCTTTTAATTTCTTTATTGGTAATGTTTTTTTTTTCTTCGATATTATTTTTTTACAACGCCATAATTTTGTATGTCTACTGAGAACATTATATTTTATTAACTTGTAATAAATAATCAAAACCAATGTTTTGTTAACATTTCTCTGATCTGTTTAATTACGTTAACTTAATGACCACCTAACTGTTAACTTATTAAGTTTGTTACTGGCTGGAAATTTTCAGCTGACAATTATTATCTCTTATAAAAAATTCAAAGACTTGAAGAAACTTGACGTCATTATGCAAAAAATTTAGATCAACTCATTTCTTACAAAGGTACCGGGATCACGTTACAACTTTCCATCTCCAGTTTAATTAAAGCGCAAACCTCTGGTGCGAGTAGATTGCTATCATTGACGTTACTTATTAGTCATTTTCTCGCGATGGCGGAAGAAAACTTCGCAATACTTGACCGAACAAGGAAGGGGAGATCCGCTGTAAAGTAAAAAAAATCGGCCAAGTGCGAGTCGGACTGCCGCACTGACGGTTCCGTACAAATTATATTTTTGACGTATTAAAAAAACTACATACTTGATTTCGTTCAAACCAATTTTCATTGGTAGTTTTTATGGTAATGTACATTATATATTTATTATAGTTTTAACATCATCTTATTTTAGAAGTTAGAGGAGGGGGGGGGCACATTTTTCCACTTTGGAAGGGTATCTCACGCAAAGTATTATCTTAAGAAAAAAATGATATTAGAAACCTCAATATCATTTTATAAGACCTATCTATAGATACACACGTATAATTTCAATAAAAAAAATATTTCGAGTTTCAGTTCTAGCTATGGGGACACCCAATTTTTTTCTATTTTTGTGTGAAAACCTTGTTGCGGTTCACAGAATACATCCACTCACCAAGTTTTAACAGTAAAGTACTTATCTATCGACCGACTATACGACGAATCGTTCCGTTTTTGTATATTTTATTTTAGCATTTTTAAATGCTAGGTATTATTATACCTTTTAACTATAATTTTAAAATTAGAAACAAAGAAAAATTCATCAGATCTCGTGGCTCAGGCGGGATCTCAGCGCTTCTTGCCCGGATTGCAAGAGGCGCTGGGTTCGTATCCCGCCTGAGCCACGAGATCTGATGAATTTTTCTTTGTTTCTAATTTTAGAATCGTTCCGTTTTTGTCATTTGGCTACGGAACCCTAAAAAGATCCCAAGTAATGAGAATATTTCGAAATGAGACCATTTCCGCGAGCATCCTTTTAGAAGGGGGAGGTTGATTCCGATATTGATATTCCTGCCATTGTCCAATCCTGGCTATAGAAGTTTGAATGAAAAGAAAAAGTTATTTGAGCGTTGGATTTTTGAAACGTACTGACAGGCCGATAGCAATTTGGTAACGACTGCGCCGGATGCGTCCCAGATGGCCGGAAAGTTGTTATCTTATCTACATTATGTACCTTTTCTTCAATATATTTTCATGCTTTATTTTCTATTACTTCCTAAAAGGATATACTGTAGAAGGAAATTGCGAGTGATATTTTGTACCTGCAATCGACAGATCAAAACTGTATAATTTATTTCGTATTTCTTTCTAGCAGGTTTTTTAATAACGTGACCAGACAAAACTCTGTACAGAGCTAGGCTCATTGTTGTTTCATGCGGCAGTCACGTGAAAACAATTACAATATGTAAGTAGTTCAATGAAGTGGCCATATACTTGATTTAATATATATGTATCAACATATAGCAGGTGTATGTAGAAATGTATTTTTTTATTACATTTATAAAAATCAATTAGATTTTTACGATTCTTATGTACTGTATACATACATGCCTTTGTAAATACAGATATTATAGATTTTCACTTTTTGATTGAAATAATGCCCAAAGCGCAATGACAACAAATAAGGACTCCATACTCACCTGTCGGAATTGCCAAACAAATCCAGACACCTTGTAAAACTGTTCAAAGGCTCCATAACGGGCCAGACAAAACTCCGTACAGAACTAGGCTCATTGTTGTTTCATGCGGCACTCACGGGAGAACAGCTATCTGTATATCTGGTGTATGCAGTAATATATTAGATTTATAAAAATCAACAAGTTTTTCATTATTTATAAGTGCTGTCTTTGGTTCATTTGCTTGTGAATAAAGATATTATAGATTTTTACTTATTTGATTGAAATAAAGTCCAAAATGCAGTGGCAACAAATAAGGACCCCATTCTTACCTGTCAAAATTGCCAAACAAATCCAAACACCTTGTAAATCTGTTCAAAGGCTCCATAACGGGCCAGACAAAACTCCGTACAGAGCTAGGCTCATTGTTGTTTCATGCGGCACTCACGTGGCGGCTTTACGACGAATCGCTGGATTTCCCCGGAGTGCAGTAAAACGGTACGTCAGACGACGCGACACAGACAGTTCGGTTCCCATTTGATGTCCCTGACCGTCAGTGCTTCCGATACGACGAAGTATACGATGAAACTGCAATAGTTTTTATTCAAAAGAGTTACTGTTAGATTTGTCAATATTCGCAATTTTTTCAGTTCTTGAGATAAGCGCGTTTAAACATACAAACAAACAAACGCGTGAATTTCGGTTTCCGTGACAAACTCTTCAGCTTATATTAGTACAGATTTTTTTATGAGTTCTACGGAAAAATTAATGAGAATCTTGAAAAATATTTTCTTCAAGCTGAGTAGAGAGCTATTTTTGTCCAAATTTTTTTTCATCTATAAATTGATTTGGCCAAGATTTGATGTCAGTAAATAGTATTAATTGGTATTACAATATTGAAATAGATTGGAAGGATCTGTTTCAAATTAGCGCAATTTATTTCAATATTGTAATATTGCAAATATCGAGTTGAACTCATATTTTAAAAACACTACGGTACGCTTTACGCTACAGACCATGATACAATCAACGTTACCTACCCAAATGAACTCATCCCACACTTGATCTAGAACATCTTTATGACTCCATTCGAATTAAAATTCAAATCAGACGATCTGATATCCCATCGAGTTCTCGATTTTCGCCCTCATCGATAAGACTCGCATTAAAACGATGAGACATGTCGGCGGTGTCTGTGCGTGCTTCGAGCTATTATGTTGTGATCTTTACGAGCTCCGAGACAGCTGGTTCATGGGCAGGGTCAACTAGTTATTGCTTCGTATATATAGTATTTGGAAGACAAAGGGTTCTATTTAACGGGGTTTAATTTTTACGCAGATTCTGATAAGATGGATTTTTTATTAGAAAAAGGAATGACATTATTAACTTGCATTTTTGGCCGTGACGACTGGTGACACTGGTATGACACTCTGTCAAAAGGCGGAAGGTGGCATGGATCAAATAATCAAGATTTTACAATTAGGTGTTATCAGATTAAGGTTTTTTTTTTCCGGATCGATTTGAACACTACATCGTATTGGCATGCCTAGCTTGTTCTGAGAATTAACATATCATAATCATTTTGTCCATATCTTTCTTCACATTATTTTTTTCTATTTAACCAAAGTATCCATTGCCGAAATGCAGTCTTTACCTAAGTTAATTGTATTACAACTGTATTGAAATTCTCGCTATTTTAGTCTCGTTTTATGCACTTATTTTGTTTGTCGCAAGTTAAGCTGTAAATAATTCTAAAGTGACTAGTACGAGTATCAAGCAAAACAGCTTTTAACTGTTGAAAAATCTTACAACATTCCTGCAAAACGTTAACTGTGCGAAATATTGTGAAAAGTTTCATAACTTCGTCCAACAAGAGATGTTATCACGGCGGCATGATTTGTTTTGTTGCTAGGACACAATGCTTGCACTCGACAAACGTATCGCACCAAATATTTTACGTAAAAATATCTTGGAACAAAAATTACGGGGAAGTGGAGAGTCCGGACAATCACAGAGATAGATGCTGGAATGCACAAACTGTGGATGTTGCGGGCTTAACCCGTTTGGTCTTGCATAAAAGTTGTAATACGATGTTTTTCACAAAGCAATGTTATTTTGAGATCGGTCAGTTTTGTTGAGGAGTTGTGAATATGAGCTTCGTAGACTACTTTCCTGTTGTTGTTGTAACGATTGCAATAAACAATAAGCACATCATTTTGTTGCCTACAATATTGAGTTCCTTGCATTCCTGCGTGCACTAGAGAGATGTGAATCTATCGCTTTGCATGCTTAATATTTCAAAAGTTTTCTTACTAGCTGTAATGTTTATTAAAAGGTTAGTTCCTTATCTACTAGCAGACGCCCGCGACTCCGACCGCGTGGACTTCGGTTTCTGCACACATAGTGGTATACAACTTAATATATATAGCTTAAAGCCTTCGTCGTTAAGTGGACTATCCAACACAAAAAGATATCCACGGGAACGAAGTCACGGGCGGCCGATAGTTATGTATAAGAGGATAATTCATCCAAATAAAACAGACCTCAAATCAGTTTTAAGAAAAAATATTCTCTTTTTCTCTTTAAATTATCACCGACTCAATTAAATCCCAGGGGATAATCGAGTTTGGTACATTTGGCCAAACTCGCTGATAGACGATGTTGTCAGCTCATTTCGCTATCTATCACTGTCACTGTCACTTAGCCCTAACTTTATAATCACAGTGAGTGATGACCCTAATATAGGGCTTTAGTTGTAACAAAGCGGCTTTAAAAATAGAATTTAATTTAAGTTTAGTTTGGTTGTTCGTTATTGCTTCTAATTTAGATAAAGCCACCTAAACCGCATGCAATAAAATATAATTAGTTGCGGTTTTGAATATATTGCAAGTACGCTGTGAGTTATTGTCTTGTTAGACTGTTATTTCAGAATTTGATAGTAGACCACTTTGTGAATAATAACTCAATTAACAACTGTTGATAATGATTTGTGATTTTGTGAAACAATAATAAACTCACACTACCACCATAATTTTAATGATATTACGACTTCATATAACCCTCCTCCTGTAAGTAATGCTATTTTGTTGAACTTAGTATAATAGTCGGGATGCAAAATTCATTCAAATACTAGCAAATTTATTACATCTTAACTTATCTACATTTTATAATGAAACTAGCGGTCGCCTGCGACTTTGACCACGTGGATTTCTGTTTCCGCACACATAGTGTTATACTAAAAAGCCTTTGTCATCAAACGGACTATCTTTCACTTCAATATTTTTTGTGTTTGAAACAGTAGTTCCTGAGATTAGCGCGTTCAGACAAGCAAACAAAGAAACTCTTCCGCTTTATTATAAAAGTATAGATCTCTCACATCGATTATCACGACACGGGAACACGCCACCTCCGTGACAGCGGATATTTTTCATTCTCTTTAACTTTTGTGTCGCGCGGCGGGAGTGTACAAACCGTTTTATATTCCGGGCCCAATTCAATCGGTTTTTTTCATCGGTCGTCATAAGTTTCTGTCGGAACGGTGATGTGCTACAAGTTGCTTTAAATGTTTCGTTGTTCTTCTGTTTACTTCATGGGTAGCAATTTTGGGTTCCCTGTGTACACAACAAAATATTTTGACCGGAATTATTAATGGATTCGCCCTAACCTACCCGTCAGGCAGTTTTTATGTACATATTTACAATGAAAGAGCGACATTGCCACATTCATTTATTTACTACCTAGTCTCAGGGTATCAACTATCGATTTAGAAGCGAGCACATAATTTTGTTGACGCACATAGAAATGTTTTTTTATTGAACAACTTCTGAAATAGCAAAGCACGAGTTATACCTCGTCTGATCTCATTGATATCTTCAATCATTCCGATTTTTATTATCTTCGATGTCATTTTTACGGAAGTAAAACGAAGGCCAAGTTCATAAAACAGAACACTAAATGACCAGTACGAGTATTACATAAACGTTTAAATAGCTAAGCAGTTTCTCAGAGACCTCCAGAGGACTGGCCATCGACCACACGTAGCCGTGCTGCTACAAAGCCATCACGGTTCTTTACGACCTCATACTATCGTACAACATTATGTGAGATATAATTTAACTTTATACCTACCGTATACTTTTTAACGGCGCAACTAGAAAATTCAATTCCACCGTGCGCTCGGCATGGGGCATGCTGTGTCTCTGAGTTATGTGCTGTTCGCTGGACGGTTGCATCCGCTCCTATTTGTCAGGGCGCACGGTAGTGGAAGGTTAAGTGCAGTTTTCTTAGTCAAGACCGATAATCTCTGAATGCTTAAAATAAATGTGGCTTAAAACAATATCTTTGAAGCCGCAAATATAACAAGATATTTTAATAATGAAATGTATTTTTATTTATTTAAGTATCTCCCATCGGCTTACTTATTGTTAGCCCAATCAATAAAAGTTAATTAAAATTTTAAAATCCATAAATATTTCGAAGGAAGATCTTGGCTCTGATTTCATACTCTTTCTTTATATTTTACAATATATTTGGTAATATTTCAGATATTATGAGCTTAATTCTGTTTGATTTGATTTTTGATAGGATTATTTTATTGTTCGCTTGCTTTTTCCCTATTATTTTATTTACGATATCATTATTTATAGAAATATGTAGTTCATAATAAAGAAGTGGGTGGAATAGTCCGTTACTGTAGTAAACTAAATTTGTGCTGACAATAAAACTAGGTAAATTATTGTTGTTGATGTTATTAAATCACTTTTCATTTATTTGGGGTTCAATACACAAACTTACTTCCCTCAGGACAAGTTTTATTTTTCATGAATGATGTAGTTTTAAAAGTACTGTTTCTTACACATTATTTACTTACATCAAGCAGCAGTATTTATTACGTAAATTAACCTAGGCAACATCTGCCAGAGCCTATAAAGCGATACCATAAATCTGATTTCCGAAAAATTTAAGCCTATTTACGCAACATACAGCCTGTTTTTAATTTCCCGGCATAATAAATTGTTCGGCCATAATTAATTCGTTAGCGAGACGATGTTAATCTATGGGGGGTCCTTTGTCACGAATGTGGCGCCCCGTGGCGGCGTATCACTCGAATGTTCGTCTCATTAAAACACACTTATGGATGGCTTCATTATCATAATATGATTACTTGCGTCTGTTTGCTACAGGATGATGTCTGAATACTTTCTTATCGGTCATTTTAATTGATTTTCAGATAACATGTGAGTTTGTTGTGTTCCAGTTAAAGATATTTTTTTTACACTTTTGTTATTAAATTACTACTTCCTGGAAAAGCTAACATAACAAACATGAAATAAATAGATTGTTTATAGATAATTCTTTAAAAAACTAATATCTCTTTCTCTTGTCGATTATTTCATGTTGGGGAGCATGGAACAATTTTAACTCAAATTATATTGAGCCTCCTGTATACGGCATCTAATGATACTTAAATTTAAAATTCGTGAATAGGCCATTTCTTGTAATTAAATGGTCGTAGAACACAATTTCATTATTTTTACGATTGTGTCATGTCTGTTAACAAGTCGTAGAGAATTAAAGACTTGAATATATTTAGACGTGGATGCATAAAAATAAATAGTTAAAAAACAATTTTATTGAGTAATAATGTACAACAACTTTTAAGATAACGTGATACAATCATGAGACCTTTCTATGTTATACATTTTGTACAATAAGACAGTCTTCTTTAAATTCGTTTACGCGTATACATCATATTTTGATTATTTACTAAGGTAATTTTTTTCAGTCTGCGTAAATTATGCATTAACCAGGTCATCGGCTATTCTGTGTAAATGTATTTATTTTTATTTAGAATTAATGGAAAATAATGGAAATGAAACTTAAATTCTCGTTACAACCACTCATAGAAATAGCGGACAAGTACATTAACCAAAAACCAAAAAGCCCTGTGAAACTCCTCTATTTACTTTTGAATGCAATATCAATCAACATTACGCACATATTCAGTCACTGATTGCATAATTACGTAATTTACGCGTTGCATCCGCCTGGCAAATTAATTAATCTAACAGCAGTATTTAACCGAGCGGTTAATGGAATCTGAACCGAATTAACTAAGGCCGTACAAAGTTCCGGTCAATCGATCTCTGTTCGTATGGAACTCATTAGTTGCGTAATCGAATTATGGCTGTGGCTAGAGTTATTGTTGTAATGAAAATATTCGGAACAGCCTTAGGACTTTGGCCAGGGTTAAAAATTATTTCCTAGGCTCAATCTGCTGCTAAGAGTTATTGTTTATGAAAAAATAACTTACTTAACAATGACTTTTTAGACTGTTGCTCTAAAGCGCATTATCAAACCATGTCCCCATGCGCTAAGCCTTGATCTCAAAACTCCTAGATAAAATGAATACATGTAAACAAATAACTAAAGTTTTCAAAAAAACATAATACTAAATCTCAACAACCTTTTCCTTCGAAACTAGATTTCTTCTCGATTCCGAAGGAATCTGCACCGGCGAAGGATTTTATCCTTCCGTATTTATCCTTTCGTTAATACACTTGAAAACTCAAAATGCCGTTCAAACTCCCTCCGTATCTATTGTTCTCGAAGCGTCGAATTATCGCCTCTTAAACTTGGCAAACGGGATGAATTGTGCTGAAGTTAGCAAAGCGAGAAAACATCTCTTTAGCAAAACAACAGTAGTAAAAACTTGTATTTCCTTCGTATTCCAGTCTTCATCCACGGCTTTGTTAGTCTCCGGAACAACGGACCTCTATCACGGACGAGCATTCCAGGAGCAAACGAGACGCTAGTGATGTTCTTTATCTTGGGGTTTATCGAAACTGCTTATTGAAAATCTTGTGTTGTATCGTCTTTGCAGCGGATATTGAATTTATTTAATCTTGATAAGGTCTTTGTGCACTGCAGACACTGTAATTTGCTGAAGCTATTTTTTATGGGACAATGTAAAAACGAGCATTTCACCTTAAGTTATTTTTTATATAAATATTTGAGTATATCTAACTAGCATCCGCAGAAAAATGATAAGACAACCGGTCTAGTAAAATGACGATGATTTTAACGCCTACTCTATCGTTTGCGTTTGTTGGTTCAACCACGACAACATTTAAACAATAATTAGATCACACAAAAGTTTCCGTCATTATCCTAACCAAATTATCTACACCACATAAAATTTTCAGCAACATTCTGTATTGCTGCTTTTATGTATGAACATAATCACAACAAAATTGTTTACGCTATTTTTGTTTTTATGTTGCTTGGGAATCTAGCAACCCTACATTTTCATAAAGCAAACCTTAGAACTTGTTATCTTCATCGATAACAAGTTTCTCCTCCCTGCTAGCTTTATTTTGCTTCGTCGGTCCACACTACACTAAAATTTTCGAGGAAACTGCGATGTTACTAGGGAAGGTGGCGCTAGCACCGCCTCGGCCGGTATGAATTCAACTAGGAAGGCAATTTCCTCTTTACGGCTAGCCGTGTGCTCAAAGTGGCCAGGTATGGTGCCCATGATAACAAGTTTCTTAATTAGTTGATAAAAAGTTTTAAACTGACTTGGATTAGCTTGTAGATTTTGAGACGCGTTATTGACGTTGATAAAAAAGCCTATGGGTCTTATAGTAGTGTTTCAAATCGTTTAGTACGTTTTAAGTGAAAATAATCATTTTAATATTTTTGGCCTCAAATTCAATTAATTTACCTTCATCATAATCATCATCAGCCTATCCCAGTCCACTGCTGGACATTTTCCGAGTTAAAAAGAAAGGCAGGTCTTAAATTATAACAAAATTAAACCACTCGTCCGTCGGATTCACAGAAGCGTGGTCATTGAAAATTCAACAGATTAAATTTTTCTTTATTCGTCTGAAGCTCTGAGATATAGCTGGTGAGGGTAATATTTTACTACCAAAGTCAGCACAGGTGTCTACGACGTTTCCCTAGTCATACTTAACTTTAGTTATAGCACCAGGTGACTATGTCATAAAATTTAATTTTATGTTGTATGATCAAGATGTTATGTCTGGTATAAATTAAATGGCTCTTTAGGTGATGTTTGGACGAACGAAGAGGTTCTAGTTAACGAACTTTGAGATCGTAATTTTTGCTTAAAAAGGTCTGGTTGGATTACAGTAAAAATAGTTAAAAAAGACAATCAGAGAAATTTTAAGAAAGCTTGATTTGCATAAAATTTTCATGACATCGTTTTATTTTAATGTGGTTTTATGCTTGTATGATTAATTTCCTAATGGACATTTGTATAGAATAAATAAAAGTAAGCAATAATATAAAATGTCATACAATAGTTATGAATTGATTTGAAAACAATATAACATCACATTTAAGTACATAAATTCTGATAAATGATCGTGTATGTTATGGGCCTTACATCCCCTTCCAATATCGTAGTCTAAATTTTCCTTTAAGCTTTCCTTCATATGCTCTCGACTTAAGCCTTCCATTTGTGTATCTTTACGCTTGAATTTCCCCATATTTTTAATATCAAGGTAGCTCAACATATACGATGTGTTTAAATAAAGCATTATTATTTTGCAGACGGGGATTGTTATGAATAGCAATAAGGCTTTATTACGATACCTGGAAGATATAAAGGGGACGATAGCTTTGACAGTTCTCTTCGTGTTTAATGAAAGGATTACGTGATTAATAATTGTCCCTTGTCAAGTTAGTTAAGGAAGTTTTCTAAGCGTTTCGTGCCGGATTCGGAATTGAATAATGGGCGAAAAGTCGAAACAAATAAAACGCATTGGCGATATCAATCTTGGGTTCAAAGTTTGATCTAATTAACGTACCTACTGTTTTGTCTATAAGGGTTTATAACTATGTCTTTAAATATTTTTTTGTTTTTTATTTTATTGTTAATTTCACCTATTGATTATAAATTAAGGACTTGCCATTATTGCCAATAAAATCACTATGTTGAAGGCCAACATAACAAATAAAAATTCACCAGTAAACCAGCACATTACAAACAAACAAACATTTACGCTGTTTTAATAAGGTAAGGAAACGTTTAAGGCACTAAAGTGTATCTAGAATCAGTTTGAACAGATGCAAAAACTCAATGAATGTTTTCAATCAAATTAATCGGAGAAAAAGAACGGAAGCGTTAATTTAAAGCGAATAGTTTGTGTCTGCAATAAAAAAGGAATAGATAGCTTTCAAGTTGAAACTACTAAAATCCGGAACGTAAATTCATCAGAGCAGAGTTTTATAGCGAACTATAAAAACTTGCTTAAATAGAACGTTGATGGTTCTGAGAAAAAAATGACATAAAATCCAAAGCATTGTTTCTGTGAAGGGTGGCAAGAAAGTGCCGGAAAAATTGGCCGCAATTTGAAACGTAATAGGCCGGTCTTTTATTTTACTCAGAGAATTGTAGCTTGGTTTTAAATGAAGGAAATGTGCTATAAGTATATTTATAAGCAAGTGTGGTTAACTAGAAGGCAAGTTTTAAGTCAAGATCTTAGAATCATTCAATCTGACAAAACTCTGACAATCATCAATATGTTGTTTTTTTCACCATTAAAGCATTTTTCTTTTTTCTTCGCCTTTGTTTCTGGAATAAATGTCATATTTTGTAGCGCTCTCAGTAAGTGTTTTTTAACTATGATTTTTTACATCAGTAATTAATTATTCTTGTATTTATTTTTTACAATACCTACATTCTTCTATATTCTACCGACAAGTAATTGCCGATAGACTTAGAAATAAACCAGTCAGTATATATGGAATATAAATAAGTACAGCGTATAATATTTTCAAGGAGAATAAATTTTGCGCACTGAAAATTTATTATTACGCAACTTTTCATTCTTCACAGTCCACCTAAAAATTATTCGACTGTGAAATTATGCAAAAGGAACGTGTTTCGAGTACAATCAAAGAAATCGCTCACGAAATTGGGCTCATTAGAGAGCCGGCGACGTTGCGTACCGCTGGGCTGTAGGGTTTTCTTAACAGAAAACGTCAGAACAAGGCAAGGCACGTCAGTGAGGACTCTTTATATGGCGTAATTTTGTGAAGTAAAATAATAGACTTCAGATAAAAAGGACTACTTCAATGTAAGATGGAGATTCCAGCGTATTGGAAAGGCAGTTTTACTTATACGAGACCTGCGTGATAAACGGAAGAAATCTATTATTTGAAGTTGTACGCGATGTGCGCTAATGTCTTACTCAAGATAAAAAAAAATGATATACAAATGTGTATTTCAAAGACATTATTTTTAACAGGGAGGATACGGCACCACAACCCTGCCCTAGAGAAAGACCTTACTCTGCGAGCCTACCTCCCTGCGAGCCTAGAACATAAATTGAGGTAAGTCAAGCTTGTTATCCCTACTAATATTATAAATTCGAAAGTTACTCTGCCTGTCTGTCTGTAACGCTTTCCCGCTTAACTCTCAACCGATTTTATGAAATATTTGGCATAGACAATCTTTAGACAAAGAGAAAGATACCTTTATTGCGAAAAAAAAACATACTGATATCCACGCGGGCGAAGTCGCGGGCGGTCGCTAGTTGATTAATAAAATCTTAAAGTCTAGTGTAGTCGTACCAGAATGTTACCATTAGAAAATTTAAGTACCTACCTGTCCTTAACCGATGAGTTTTAGTCATAGAATAAAAAAACCTTCACTGGTCTCCACCTACACTGTACATCGGGGTGATTCCCTGAATCGCTTCGAGTGCTGAGAGGAGTGAACGAGGTCATTACGTCATACTTTCCCGCCGATGGAGGGATTAGATTGAAATTGAATGGTGCTCTTAACGGGAAATGGGAGAAGGCGAAGATCGAGAGCGTTGCTGCTGGAATATATTCGGCAGGTTTTGTGAGATATGTTCGTTTTGATAAGTGAATTCGGGAAGAACCTTGCAAAGTCTTCTTTAGAATATAAAAATCTTATTTTGAGATCGAAAAATTTCGATTGAGTCTGAAGTAAAGTTCAAAATGAATCTGCAAGTTATAAAATAATTAAGACATCGATTTCTTTGGTATCTTAAATATCTTTGTCACTTCGCAAAAAGCAACGTTTATCACAAGGTGAACGATGAAAAAGTTGATCATCACTGCTCTAAATATTCGCAGTAGAGGGTTTGGTGAAATTATTGGATGTTTAATAAAAATACCATCAGAAATAAAAATAAATTCATTGGAATAATACACTAATTACCTAACCCAAAACTAAGCTCGAAGTTTGTACTATGGATGCTAGTGAACGGATAGACATACTTAAATATTTAGTAGCCATGACTCGAGTATAAATGTCGATGTTCTTCACACAAATATTTGCCCCTAGCGGGATTCGAACGCGCGACCATCGTTTTTGTAGCCAGGGTCTCTTACCACCAGACCAATGGGCCTGTCGATAAATAAATCGTGAAATTGCATGCTGTAACTATCCTATACAACGAAATATATTACCTCGCTGAAGACATTAATTTACAAAGAGATCACAACTTTGATAAGAGCAGACAATGTTTATTGGAAAACAACCGTGCGACAGCGCGTGCAACTTCAATCTTCAACGCTCAATAAACGGCGAGACTCTGACAAGACCTTAAGAAAATAAACTTAATACCGCGATCAGTCTTCCTAAGACCCGTGTCCACAATTCAGGGAAGTTACGGCGTATTTACCCTCGGAGCTTATTGCTACTGTCAGCGGAGCAATATCAGGTAATGCGACGGCCAGGTAAAGCCAACGTTGGGCCAATGTTGGGGCTCGTGTTACTGGGGTATTTGATACTCGTTATTTGTTTTCAGTTCACATTTGGACGCTGAAGTTAGAGGGAAGTGCAGATTGGTTTTTAGTCTTTGTTTGGGTAGGAAAATTCTTTGTGAACATTGTAAAATTTCCAGTTTTGAAAAGAACAATAATCGAGTTTATTGCAACTTCTTCTCAATTGATGACTTCGTTCAGAATCAATGTGTATTTTGATAAATATTGACGATTTTTAAGTGCATCTCTGAAGCCTACATGCTATAGACTATAGACACTGGTTTAAGAGCACTTATAAATTGATTATAATTTTTATAAGTAAGTTTAATTGTAAGCAGCGACTTTCGTCCACTTTTATTAAAGCGACAACTGTGCCATTGTTCCTAGTTTGCAACTAGAGTTTTCAGTTCCAAAATATTCAGTTACAGTCCAGAGTTGGCGGAGTAATTACACCGCCCTGTCTCGGGAAGCTCGTAAAACAAAGCGCATAGTTGATTCTACTGATTAAAGGACAAACGGGTTACGAGATTCGTTTTATCTAAGAGACTTTCTTTGTCCTTTTCAAGTGGCAACTGTAGGTACTTTATTGGGACGATATTTTTTTTGTATGAAATGTAATATTTGTCTAGATATTTTGATTTTATTTGTTATCATTTGATATACTTTATTTATGGTGTTTCCAAAAGTAGTGCAAATATTTGTTTTATTATTGATTAAATTTGTATCGTTTCTACTAAATAATTCACCCTTAAAATGTTTGCACTATATTCGGAAACACTTTTATTTATAGAATACTAGGCTTTCATCCGTGGTTTTACATGTAAGCAACACGATCTTACATTTTGTAGGGTAAAACTGTATTTTTTTAGGTCGACTTATATCTGCCATAACAACCTACTAGGGTTTGTAATTTTAGAGCGAATAAACTAACTGGCATGAGGCATGCTTTGTCAGTGCTGCTCCATCCCTTACTAGGTATTTTATTATTTATTTAATATAAGCATTTTTTAAAATAAATGCCTTTATTTTTTTACACATCCATATCATATAATAGTCTTCCCTGTAAAGACATCAAAAAGCATCACATTCAAACGCAGCCATTTACATGACAAACGCTTCTTACACAAGTTCTTCCAAGTTGAGCAAACATTTGCCGAAGCGCGCGACGGCAATGAAAGTAAATCTGGACTATTTGTCAGGCGGCGGGCTATGGGCGTCAGGTCGATGGGACCGGCCGACCGCTATTCGTATTCGTCTTACAGCGATGTGAGGGAAAAGCCAAGTTCTTGTGCCAATAAGAAATTTGACTTTCCCTTATATTGTTCCGTTCGTTTCCGTATTGCATCAATAGAAAAAAGGCACTAAATAAAACCACTTTTAAACAGATGAAATCGCGGGTTTTTTAAAACTTCATATTTACAAGGAAACTCGACGTTTCAGCTCCTTTTCAGGAGCCGTGAACGGAACGAATAAGATACTATGCGTTACCTGTAATAATGTACTTTACATTAAAACGCGATTTGATCCGTTTAAAAGTCGTTTTATATAATGAGTAACAGTCGCGTAAGCCTAAGAAAAAATTTAAAAGGCACCAATTACAAAGTAATTATTTTCTTCATATCCTGGTCTTATTTTTTTCAATCCAAGATGCGCCACCATACTTGGCGTGAGCACTTTCGTACTAGATAGGTAACTAACTTCCCGCTGACTGGAAAAAATGCTCCTTTGCCGGGCTCCTTCGCCATTCGCTTTCGGGGCTCGGGTCGGCCGTCTGTTATGTGGCGGAGCGGGTGTATTATGTGTTTCGTTATTGCCACTTTTGCTTCGAATTAGATGTTTTACAGCAAATGAAATATAACTTCTTCCATGATGTAGAGGTAAGAACGCTGTTCTCAAAACTCTGGACGTCGTGGTTTCGAATCCCGCGGGGAACACTTTCACTTTGTGTTGGATTTTTCAGTTAGGTTAGATTGCTTTCCTCTGCGTTAAAAAAAAAGATTGCCTCTATAACAGGGAGAAACGCTAGGCTGATGTCACAGAAAATGAAATATAAGTTACGATAATGTTCATTTTTAAAGGTAAATTAGGGTAATTGACCAAAATACCTAGCTAAACTACTGGAACTATAGTGGTTTCTCGGTTAAACCATTTGAAAAGGAGATGAGGATTAATTTTAATTTTATTGGTGCCTGTTAAGTGACTATTCATCAAATAATGTAACGTCGGGTTTTCGTCAACTGGACACATAACTGTCATATCTGGTTAACCTGGCGACCATGCCAAATAATTAATAAATGTAGTTAAGATTTGTATTACTTTTAGACAGTGATATACTTGCGAAACCAAACAAAATGTTAATTTTTACTTTAAATTATTTAAATTGTCCCAACACTAAGGTTTTCGCAACTTCTTCTATCAGACTCATTCAGACTGACAATCTTGAAAAATATATATTTCGCCATTTCTAAGCTGTATTCCATTTTTGATCGGAATATACAACTATTTCATTATTCACGTTTCTAACTGTATAACTACCATGGTATATACATAACACTAAAACATACAAGAATAATAAATATGTCTAAGTGCAGAAAAGAAACACACCAAGCTGAAAAAACCCGACCGAAGTTCGGTGGCAATGCATTTTCTATACAAAATGTCGGGACGTAATTTCGGCATTATCTCATCTTCCATTTAAAATACATTGCAGACGTAGTCACACGTATTTTCCGCCTAGTGTTTCTATACCAAAAACATTGCCATCACTGACACATCCGTCAGTCTGTTTGTCCCGTGGGATGGAGCAAAAGCGAAAGAGTGTTTCCGTCATTCATGCCATTTGGGGGGCAACGGATAAGTTTATTTATGCATGAGTGTTTTTGTAGTTTCGATAGGTTTCGCATGCGGGGTAGTTGGCACTACATTTTTTCCGTCAGGCTGGTACCACCTTATGATATTTTGGTTAAATACCATTTAAAGCGGCTTGCTGGCGTTTTGTGATATAACTGCAGCCCAATTTCTTTGATAGATTTAATAAAACTAGCCATAAATAATATTTTCAATACGTAAAATACCAGGTCGTATATAGCCACTGAAGCTATTCCGAAATTTTGTAAACTTAGGCTCTCTACTATCACAACAAATCGGTAATTCATTCGAGTATGCTTTAATCTATGATAAAGCTGACGAGTTGACGAACGCGTTTATCTCAGGAACTATTGGTTTTATTTTTTTTCTTGTGGTAGTCCATAATATGTCGAGGAAGGCTTCAAGCTAAAGAACACTATGTGTGCGGAAACAGAAATCGACGCGGACAGAGTCGCGAGTTGCCTCTAGTTGAACCATAAATTTAATTTGTTAGAGCACGCTATGTAGTACAGTATTCTAAACTTTAAAACTATCTTATTTTGGTAACAAACATTTGTGACCAACCAACACCAACATCGTTAAATTTTAAGACGCGCTCACATCGTCTACACAACAGCGTATAAACTGTATGAAACGCCCCGCTATGGGGTGCCATAATTCAATACGTATTTTCGGCTGTTTGTAATACGGGCCCACATTTTATTCGTACGAACAAGGGTTAGCATTATTGTTTACGTTATGCGAGCCTCCGGGCACAATTCGGCTGAGTTATTGCTGGTCACCCCTGGACGGGCAGGTGTGTGCGCGCCTTTATTTATTTATTGCTGATTTTATTAGGCTCTGCTTAGGCGGAGTACGAGTAGAAGGGTGGTGGTGGAGTGAATTTTACTGTCACTAATGTGATGTTCACCAAAAATCAAATAGAAAACTTATAAACAGCACCAGTCATTCTTCATTTTAAATAATAAGGCTTGCCGAGTCAAAGTATTTTTTTTAAGTAATAAATCTGAAAAGTAAGGCATTATTTTGTCACTCTTTATGTTAAGTTTGATGCAAAGACCTGGGTTGCATGATGGTTTTAGAGACTTAAAAAATTAAAAAAGTTTTGGGCCGTTCTGGATTATCTTTCAAATATTATGATTATTTATTTTCCAGCCAGTCATTACAAAAAATAATCTGATAACTTCTAAGCAGTTGTTCTAAAAACAAATCATTATTGTTTACGTTATGCAAGCCTCCGGGTACAATTCGTTTGAGTTATTTATTGCTGGTCACCCCTTGAAGTACAGGTGTGTGCGCGCCTTTATTTATTTATTGCTGATTTTAGTAGGCTCGGTTTAGGTGGAAGGGTGGTGGTGGAGTGAGTTTTACTGTCACTAATGTGCTGGTTACCAAATATTGTGTACAGAATAATTATTCTGAGGTATTTCTGTTACAAATACACAATATGCTTGAATAGGTATGGCGAGTTATGAGTCGTTCATACCCGTATTTATTTTTAAACATTTACCCAACAACACCTGCAAAAATATAGAAATATAACTATGTATTACTAAAATTAAGAAGAGTTTGAGACGAACTTCTTAGCTATCCATGGATTCTCCGTGCGGGTGCCGGGTCCATCGCGTGGAACAGAGAGGAATGTCAGTCGGCGCCTGGGACTTGCGACCCAGCGTGTAGGTTTAAGGGGCCCCTTTATAGTATACTAACGATCACCTCCACCGATGACATTCCTCTCCCTTCCCAACCATATTTGGTACGAGCCGAGTAAAGCGGCTTTAGTTGCTCTTTCCAGTACGGAGCTAATATTAGATCTTGGTAATCCTAAGTCCTTCAGTAGGTTGTAGAGAGATTTCGCTGGTATACCTCTCGCACCCACTTCCACAGCATACAACCGTGCTATATAACCATTTTTAGTAATTTCGTTGGTTAGGTCATAATACTTATTTGTTTTAAACGCGTGATCTTTGGGAATGTTTGTCTCCCATGGAACAGTAAGTTCTACCAACAGTACGCGCTTAAGTTTTCTAAAATAAATGAAAAGGTCTGGTCTAGACGACGATAACGCAATGTCCTCTGGAATACTGTAGTGCTTTTCATACGTGTCCATCATGATCTTCCAATCTGGAGCTACACTAGGTAAGGTTTGACTTTGGACTTCTTGGTAGATCCTTCCTTGACAAAATTGATGTTCCTTGTATTCGTCTTCAAACCTTTTGCTGCTCTTGCTATTGAAAGGCTCACCGCTTCACGTATGATCTGCAACACTCCGTCATGGCGGCGAGAGTAGTGACCTCTGTCTAGGAGTACTCTGCATCCCACCAACAAATGCCTCGCGGTACCTACGGCCTCAACACAGAGCAAACAGGTTTTGCCTACCGCCATTCCCCAACTTACAAGGTTGCTCTGATCGGGTAGGGTCAACTGAAAGGCATTCAGATAGAATTTAAGCAGCGCTGGAGACCAATCGTACAGTATCGACCGCCAATGCTAAAGGGATACAAAACTCACCAAGGGATACCCACTCGTTTTGCATTTCGAGATTAAGCGCATGTACTCTATACTCGTTTTCTTCATCCATTCGCAGAAAAGACTTAATGATGTTCCGGTCATCCTCTCTTCCTCGACATCCCAATCCTACCCTGTTTGTTTGCGCTCCCACCATAAACTGCTTATGGAACCGTAGCCTAGACTCTAACTCACTCATATTCTTATCTTTTGGGAGTGTTGCCACTGCGTTGTCTTTCGATTTTCCTAGAATGTGCATCTTGGTGACTCTAAGATGTTTGTAAAGCTCCGATGGCTTGTTTAGGTTCATCCCAAAACTATTTTTGCCCCTAAATAGTGTAGAGGGGTCTGCCGAGTGGGCTAATCCAGTCCAAGACTTCAACGATTTCACAACAACGGCATCCAGTCGCGACAAAAGGGTTTTGCCGAAGTCGTACACGAGGAAAGGCCAAGACAAGCGCGATGACAGGTAGTTGTTGTAGATCCATAGCTTCTTAATGTTCCCTATGGGTTGGTTCTCAACCCTACTAATGAAATCAATGAAATCCTCAACAATACCCTCCAAAGATGGTGTGCGGCCTCTATAGTCTATCTTTCTGCCTAGAAATTTGAACGGGAGCGCTTCAGAAATTGTGGCAACATTCTGACCGCCAATCGTGAGTCCAGGGTCATAAGATGTAAATTTCGTATCTCGTCTACCCAGACATAAGCAATAGCATTTACTTGGCTTCACCTTCATGCCGTCAGTCCAAGCACAGAACTCATCCACCTTTTTCAATAACACTTGACACTGCTTCGGGTTTCGTGTCAAGATTGCGAGATCGTCAGCAAAGGCTAGGATTGATTCTGTGTACTGATTATTTATTTTAAACCGATAACCCCATTTCTTCTCCTGTAAAATCAAAGTGTCAATTAAAATATTTATAACTACATTAAATACTATAGGAGATAAACAGCATCCCTGAAATAGACCAATATTATAATTTAAAGGTTTTGTGTAACCGTCTTTACAGCTAATTACAAAAGATAAATTAGAATAATATGACTTAATCAAATCTAAAACCAAAGGGGGGAAGTTATACCATTCTAACGCGAAAAACATCAGCTCGTGCTGAACTGAGCCAAATGCATTCTCTAGGTCAATCCAGCACACCGCTAATTTGTCTTTCGTGTTTCCTGGCATCCTTTAAACTTTCCGCCAACAATGTGTTATGTTCTAAGCAACCAGAAACTCCTGGTAAAAACCCCTTCTGGTGCTTTGGCGTAAAGTATTCGTTGTTTAACATAAATTTTGACATTCGATCTTGCAAGATCGAGATATAAATATTTTCGATATCGTGTTTGTAAGAGCTATCGGTCTAGCATCTTTTGGATCAGTGACTGTCTCTTTTTTAGGGATGAGCACGAAAACAGCTTTACCAAATACTTCAATAAATTAAAAGTGATTCAATAAATTAAGCGTAAAGCGTAAGTGCACTTAAATTAATTCATGAGTTCCTAAATCATTTTTCAATAATATTAACTACTACATTTTCTTGTTTTTAATTTACCCTCTGTATAACTCTTTGCAACACTCACTGCCCAAGTCGTTCTTTATAGCAGTTCGCATAATTAATCAATCATAAACATTAATTCATCCCTAATTTCCATGGTACTTTTCCTAAAAATGAACACTTTCCACGTGCAGACATATCGATTGTGGCGAGGTCGGTATCAGATAACACCGGCATTGAGGCGGGACATTATCGCGCTGCGTCTCGCCGCTGCCGGCGGAAATGTGTGAAGCCCGCCTAATAGAACGGAATTGTTTTAAAATTGAATTTGTTCGTATTTGTTGGAATCTCAATGTTGAATTTTAATTTGTACCGTAATATTATTTTCCTTGATTTTATTTTAATAAGATAAGAAACAGGACTTGTCGCGGCAATATTGTTCTATCTTGCGCGGGTCAAAATTATTGAATTTTTTTTAATTTTAAACTATCAAACGACTATTTAAAAATGCCAGAATGTCTCCTAAAGTAGTTTTCAACAACTTTGTTATTTATGTTTAAAGCAGTCTTTTTGGTTACAAAAAAAAAACCTGTAAGGTCACGTAAAACATACTTGCATTAATTATTTAATTAAAACTCGTATAGGTACTTCCCTACCTGCAAGAATGTAAGTGGCTTCTCGTTTCAGTCTATTCCTTTTTCCATGTTACATTAAGGCGGCGATGGACATTACCACCCTCCGTCTCGCCGTCTCCGGTAATGGCGGAACAGTGTAGAGCGCCCTTACTGATATCTGAAACACCTAACTTGCCAGGAAATATTATGGAGTAAGTTAGCGGTTCATACGATTGATTCTTGCGCTTTTGTTATTTTTTTTGTGATTCTTAGCCAGAGTTTGAAAAGACGCATGTATGACGACGAGAGTATAAAGCATAACGTCTGGAAATGTATATATTTCTTAAATAATATAAGCATGCAAGCACTCCTACATTTCTAGTAAGTTACTTTAATCCTCAAAATTCCGCGGAATATCATAGCACAACTTTTTTTGTAACACACAGTACTCGGTGTTAAATTGGTCACACGTTTATTAAGCACAAATGTTTAATCAGAAAAAGAGATTTATTTAAAACATACGTATAGTCTTCAACCACTTTAAAAAGTCGATGTTGCTTTGCCTCCAGCCAAAACTTCATTCCCTTCCATAAACGAGTAAAGCAGCCAAGAGGATCCCATGGCGGCAATAGTCACCATTAATTCTGGGTTCCGGAGTATTCCAGAATACCGGATAATCCAGAATGTTCCATAGCGATATAAAGCCAATTAAACAGCTATAACTTCCCACGTGGAGTCGTCCAAATTAACATCAGCCTTAAGGAAGCGATACAGTGAATAACTACACTATAAAATTCAACAAGGCATAAACCACATAAACAGTTTACTCCTTGGTGCCATTAAATTATGACTCGAACGTTATAAAAGCGCCATCAATGGCACTTTCGTCACTTACTACCGTCTGTGATAGTCAGGGTTGTCACTATTAGATATATTTGGTCGACTCGAGTCCTGCGGTTCTAATGAGGACATGTTTTTTTTTGTGACTCGAGTTTTTTAAATTCTTCACGTAGTAAATCGCACAATTTTTTTATTTTACATTGTAAATATCCATGTCAGTCCTGGTTATTAAGGTGGCCGGTGATTGAATGCAAACCATTTTTTAATTATCTGATGCCCCGAAAAAGAAACTATGTATTTTATTTTTACATTCTAGCAAATTTCATTATAAACATTCGCAAAATGCTATCAGGTTGGTCAAGTTGTGACTTACTTGACTTAATGTCCTATGGCCCCCAGGTGGGGCAGAGGGCTTCTACAGTGCTTCGCCATCGCGTTCTGTCTTGGGCAATTCGCTTCGCCTCGGACCACGTCAGCCCGATAGCCTTTAGCTCCGCGGCTACCGAACGTCTCCAAGTGTGCTTAGGTCGGCCGCGTTTCCTTTTCCCTTGAGGTGTCCATTCCAGGGCTTGCCTTGGGATGTGGTCGGGTGCTCTTCTTAGGGTGTGGCCAATCCAGCGCCACTTTCGACGTGGTCAAGTTGTAACAAACATTAATAGCTTGATATCTAATTAAGAACTGTTAATCGCAGGGACATACGACAGTTTTCATGTTTTTTTTTGTCGCTTGTTAGTGTAACTGTGTAGAATTTGAAACGTGTTTGTTTTGCTATCGTATCCGCCCTCCAAACCACCTCTTAATCGTTCCTCACTTGTTTTCATAAATGTTGTATCATCCTCCTCCATGGAACATCGCCAACCCTACAAGTGATAGCCAATATTTATGACCGTAGGATAAAGGACCAAAACTTGTTCATTGGTTTCCCATTATCCTTAATAAGTATGGATTAGAGGGAGGCCGTGGTCCGTGCCATAAATTTGTAGGAAAAGGTCTTTATAATGGGCTTCATTATCTCATTTTATGAATTGGGTTTTGCTTGTACTCTGATAAAATGTGTTTTACGGTCCCAAGGTTCATATATTACGGTGTAATTACGTGAGATATATGTATATTACCTACAATGTTTGCGTAGTATACTGTGTCAACATTTAACATTGCTTGTTACAAAACTTCTAGGAAGTTGTTGAAGCTGTAAGTAGGCGGTGAGAAAATAATTAGAAGTCGATTATCTTTCTTGTAAATCATCTGAATCAATAAAAAAAGTGAAACAAAATAATCGATGGTCATTAATAAAGGAATTAGCAAATGATTCCCTTGTCGAATTTCGATTCACATAGTATAAGCTTTATCTAAAGACTATTGACTTAAGTGGCTTCTACTCGTATGTACGAAAGACACCATGATGTTGCGTATTTATACGATTACTACTGTACCTACCGTGATGAGACGAACTTCTTAGCTATCCATGGATTCTCCGTGCGGGTGCCGGGTCCATCGCGTGGAACAGAGAGGAATGTCAGTCGGCGCCTGGGACTTTCGACCCAGCGTGTAGGTTTAAGGGGCCCCTTTATAGTATACTAACGATCACCTTCACCGATGACATTCCTCTCCCTTCCCAACCATATTTGTTATGAGCCGAGTAAAGCGGAAAGAGTACCTACTGTACTATGTAAACACGATGAAAACGAACGACATGTTACATTCCCCGCGTAAAATGAAATATCCCAAGAATTTCTTACGTGAGCCAATTAAATCACGGAGGCAGAGACAAATGAAAATATCTCTCGCATTCTTCTCATATTACATTTTTCCTCAACGTCACACGACGTTTTCGCCTATGTCACGATATGACATTCTTGCTTTGTCGTCGCGAGAAGGAAAATATAAGGGAAATTCCTAATTTGATCAGGGGTAATCCAATTATTTCCACGTAGGGACGTATATTCCGTGTGACACAAGATTTAATTACGAAAAGGAAATTATCTCGGAAGGTTATTTCTTGCATTTGTGTATTTCTTTTTCCGATGTATTTATTTTCGATTAAGATATTAATTGAAGAAATCTTTGTTTGTTTTTCCCATTGGTATCAATTAAGGAAATAGTACTATTAAAAAAATGGGCATATCGAAAGTTATTCGTTTTTTGATTATAACAGTACCTATCACGTTTCATATACATCTGGGAGCACGGCAGTGCCCCAGCCAAATCACGAACAAAGCAAGTACATTATTGTCCAGAATGAAAAACTTTACTTAAACTTTTATGACACTTCTTCCTAAATAGTTCATGGCTCAAACCGTCAAGTCATTTGAAAGGTCTAATCCGAGGGTGTGTCTTGACCTTAATACAACATAATATCTGTAACTGCGAAAGCGGATCACTAACCGTGGACCCTTATTACGTCTGTCAGTTATCATTAGTTGCGTTCAAACAAATGCCGGTCGAGGAGACTTCGCCTAAATGTATAACAGGATTCCTTATGAATTACAATTTCCCTGTCACTCTGACGTGTTTCTCGGAATAGTGAATTGGACGTTTGTTTTTTGTGTTACTTTTGTGCAGTTCATTTGTCATTTTGCTATATTCACATAATTGTGAGTGATAATGTATTTATGGTTAGAATCTTTACAAGCAAAATTATTTATGACTGATATTTTTGAAGATAATATGGAGATTGTTTTACTATTAATCTTGGCACAAGCTGCTATTTGCTTATCTTCCAGGAAATATTAATTTTTAGATGTGCATCTTAAGCTCATTATACTAGTAATATAATAACAGTGGACAATTGCACAAGACTCCAAAGTTGTCCTTACAACGGACAGAAACCCATTACTTTCCTATTTCATAGCCCGATCGATGCTTTAAACAAAGGCTAATTTGCATAAATGTTTAATGACTATACTCTGTCCACTTTATGAAGCGTCTTTTGACAGCTCACGCCCATGAAAGTTCGAATTGTTTTCGTTTAATTTTCGAAAAAAGAAGATTGTTCTTCATGGACGGTTACTGCCAACTCAGTGATGTGCTACGAAAAACGATTATAACGATTGTGCCCCCGATTACAAATAATCGATAGAAATAAATACTATGAATAAATCTAAACTTCTTCATAACATGTTCATAAGGTATAATGTATATTTTACATAGAAAGGTAACAACATTTGGATTGAAATTTCTTTTACTAATATGACTTACTTGTTTTATATTTAATTTATAAACTCAAATATATGGATTTATATTTATTTACAATAAATCGAAGAGAATGTTAAATCAAAACGCATGTTTATCGAAATCGGTTATTTATTACGTACCTAAGTCGAATAATGATAATAGTACAATCGGATTTTTGACACATTTGAGATACTTTAGGACATCACCAATGTTGTCAATCGGCGACCTGTCAAAAGACGCTTCATATAATGGACAGAGTATAATTTATTATAAACTAACAGTAATACGATAACAATGAAACAACTAAATTGACCGAGAGTTATGCAAATACACGCCAGACTTTATGACATAGTAATAACGGGAATGAGTATAGTTGGTTATAATTTATTGCGATGTGTGAAGCCGCCATCAAAGCAATTTGTCAGTGGATCCGCAGGGGAACCGCGTATGTCACACAGGTATTAGTCAAAGCTCACTGGAGCTGCCCTATGTTTTGGCTAGAATGTCCCCTCTATCGATACTTTCTATATGTATATCGATAAACTTATTCTCAATGTTTTATTGAGCTGCCCTTTTTTGATTTAATGGAATGGCAAACCAATTTAAGCGCAACAACGAATACTTACTATTCCAAAACAAACGTAAATATTCTAAGGTTTTGAACCTCAGCCGCCTCTAATGTATGCTTCAAAGTATGTAAGGACTTTCAAGTAAAGACTCGCTATAGAAGTAACGTAGCACATGGTTTTTTAGTAATTTTGGTATTTCATTGTGCTGTGTGAAGCCGCCATCAAAGCGATTTGTCAGCGGATCCGCAGGGGAACCGCGTATGTCACACAGGTATTAGTTAAAACTCATTGGGGCTGCCCTGTGTTCAGAGTAGAGCCTTCGGTTTATCGATATTTTTTTCTGTGGATCTTGGAGCATAGAAGATTGATTTTATGTGTTTTAGGTTACCCTATTCAAATGACAATTGGAACTTTGGATTTTTTAAATAGTTTCATAAAAGAGATGTCCCATCCCAGGCCCGCACCATGTACGTGGTACCAAAAAATCTGTAAAATATTGCTATTTCCATTAAAAATACAATAAAACATTTTTGGTCCGTAGTTTAGTGGCATAAAAATAAAATCAAATTCATAATTGTTCACTTTACTTCGTAAAGATGGCAACTGTAATTTTTTTCTTTACTGGGATTTACAGCTTTGACCCCAGCCTTTTTAGGTCGTTTGTAACCTAAAAATATAAATACTTTGTGAAATAAACTGCATACTGTCAAAACAAAAATAAACTGACGGATAAACGACATGAACGTCATTCAAGTTTCAAAGATGCGTCTTGGTTTATTTACTTTACTCTATGGATGCATCCTCCGCCATATTGTACTGAGTTGCAATATTGTGGTTTAATTTATTGTTTCAGCCAAAAAACTAAGGTTTTCCATAAGAATTGGAGTAATTAAAACTGTAGTACACTTATTCGCCTATATTTAGGTATAGCGTACATGGTCCAGGCCGAGGCTTCATACATTTCTGGGACATCTCTTTTACAAATATTTGAGTGACTATCTCATGATAATGGGCATTTGAATTCAAGTCATGGAATTTACATTTTCAGTAGCATTCGAATATATATTCAATTCTCCTCTTTTATGAGAGACATGGACATGGATTTTATAAAAGCATTTAAGTATAATCAAACATAACATTTTCAGTAGCATTCGAACCTCCTCTTTTATGCTAAAAGCTGTCGATAACTTGATCGTGGAACAACACTATACGAGTAACCTGGTTTCACTGGAAATTATACCCTATTTCTGTGTTAGCAAGATACATTTTGACCATTAAGATATCAGTAGAAATTTGGCGAAACCACAGACATATCAATACGCACAACCTTTCTAATGCGTGGAAACTTGCTATTTATTGCTTAAGTTTCACGCAGACAGTATTGAGAGTTTCAAACTCGATTTGAGATCTGGAAACTGTATCAGCTGTAAGTATTTGAATAGAGTTATGATATATTATTCTTGTTTTCAACTAACCTGAGAAAAGCAATTTGTTACTGTTACAACACTGGGATACTGGGTGGTGGATTTATGTTGTTTTAATTCCGTTCAAGTTTGGAGATAGTCGGGAAGGATCGCTAAGTTTGGGTATCTATTATTTTGTCTGTGTAAGTTTTGCCATCGAACTACGAATGCCACGAGTATTTTCTACCTATACTCCACCTACGTATACTTTAAGCAAAAAAAAAACAAAGTTAGTTTTCATGATTAAAATGACAGAGTATGTTTTCCTTATCAAATAAATTGAATAGGCCAGTAACTTTATGCAATCACTCCCTCTTTAACCATAATAAAGAGGCTATTGAAATCTTTGCAATCTCTTAATATTTTGTTGAATCATAAAGAGGCTATATTAAAGCAAATTTTCAAAGCTATAGACTCCTATGATCTATAGGCCTTCATTTTCAAACACTTACGTTCCCACATCAATAACAAGGTGGCACTTTCACATGTAGGCGTGTTAGCTAGTCTGATGCCTTCCTTCACTGACTTTCTTATGGCTACGGCAGTTTGTGTGTGCGATTTCTGTCAAGGCATTCCTTATTGCTAATAAGGCAGTGAAGTTACGACCGAGCGCCTCGCATAATATAATTTAATCTACTATCTTACTGGGCTTGAACACGCAACGGATGTCATATCCAGCCATGAAATTATTCACAGTTTACTTAATGTGACTCTAATGTGTTTAGTCTCGGGAGTCTAAAACTGTAAGTGGCACTAACTGTATGGAAATGACGTATTACGGAGGTATTACGGTGGTATTACACTTATTCCTTGAGCTTTCCTGCTTTGAGTGGTTTTGAAAGTTACGTTTTTCAAGTAAAATAGAACCTTTCGTGTTAGTGCTACTTGATTGTAGGTAATATAAACACCAGTTACTAGAAACTGCTTTCAGATGGGGGTTGGTCCGTCATAAATTAAATGTTTATACATTTGAGGTTCGAAATTAAAATAATTGATTTTTTATTAGTTATTTCTGTTGAGAGTATTTTTAAATAGTTCTCACAATAAAATAAAAGTGGTTGCCCAAAAAAAGAATGTGTGTACTCTGTTCTTCTTTCTGAAAATTAAAACGGCCACAGAAAAAGATTATATGGAACAACATTACTAATTATTTCATGCACACACATTGCAATTGTTTATCATACGAAAGAACATACGAAAGAACTCACGAACTTTTTATAGGAAACTGACATCGTCATTTTTGGTTCGTTACTCTCAAGCAAGTTAACACAGCCACCACTACACACTATACTTTACGTCACCATAAAACAAAACCAATCAGCCGAACCGCCCCGAACTGCGGCGCGCACCTTAAATCGCAATTGGATCACGTAGTCACTTCATTTCCCGGGATCCGGGATCCTCATAGTGTTTCCAAGCACCACCTCGAGACAGGTACCCCGAGGGTGCCGGGATAATTTATGACCCAAGATAACGAGGGCGAGTGGTCTTATCGAACTCCCTGCTCTTTTTACCGGTTTTTTTTCTTTTTTTTACCGGAAAATCGGCTATTACCGACGCGCTATCGAGTGGAGACAATCGTTGATTAGATGGTCTGGCTTATTTTGTGGTTCGGGAAATAGGAATTGATACGGAAATGGCCTGGCTGCTCATTAAGAGGTCGTTTTGGGTCTGCTGATTAGGGTTTTAGGAAATTGGAGCAGATGTGCTGAATTTATATTGATGGTGTTCATTTTACGACTTTAACGTCAATTTGCCCACCTTTTGCATGTTTTTTTGTAATACGTAAACATGTTAGATTGTGAAGGATATTTAAATGTGTTATTTATTAAAGCTGTAGCTACCAAAATAGCGGTTTCGAAACGGGCTTAGCAAAAAAACATTGTTTTTCTTCAAAACACTTTATACTATAATCCTTTTTCCTTCGAAATCCGTTACTTCCAGACAACAACACAGTTTTATCTCTCAAGGTTCGTTGGAGACAAATAGTCGCTGATTCCTTTTCTCTATACATAATGTGCAGTCGTTTGCGCTAGTTTTATTGGTATCATTTTTTATTTTTTTCGAGTGTGCGAAAGTAAATAATGGGCCGGGGTCGATCCTCGCGGAAGGCCCGTCGTTTGGGAAATGGCGACTATTCTTCAAACGGTGGAATTGGCGCCCTGTGCTGTCTCTGCTGTTACGGGAGGATTGTTGTTTCTGATATTTTTTTTGTAGTGTTTTCGTTTTTTTGTTTGTTAAATGTTAAATATAAAAAATCTTACAGGACAATGTTTTCTTAAGTTAACAACATCTAAAACAATTATAATACTCACCAGCCATCATGCGCCCGCGAACATGGCTGCTGAATAGCAGTCGAGACGTCGCGGTTGGTTTCAAATTGGAGTTTTGTATGTAGTTAAACCGCGAGTTTATCTTTGAGGATGTTATTTTTTGTGAAGATTAAAAAAACATCTTTTAAAGCTAATAAAGTAAAGTATAGAGTCACGTTTTAAAACAAATTGTATATGAAATCCTAATTTGATTCAAATCAAAATATCATTCAAATCATATTTAAACTTTACCTTCAGTGGCAACAGCCTACAAACAAGGTAATCTCATTTCCCAAGTAAGACGTCATCCGTTCAAACCAATCTCTAGTCATTGAACGTCTCAAACAAAGGACGGGTTTCGGCCCAGACGCGCCGAATGCCGAAATGCCGAAGGATTACGAGGAAAACGGTTCGGCGGCAGGTGTGCCGAATGTTCCGTCCGTACGTGATGTGACGCGACGCGACGTATGAAATCTTAATGCATCACTGAAAAGTTTTTGACGCGGAAAATTTGGAGCGAAGTCCTTAGGGGCGGTAGGGTAATATCGGCGGCTCGTTTGGTGGTATAGGTAAGATTGGTAGTGCTATAGAAGTAAGGGCTCGATTTGAAGTTATGATACATTTTTGCCTTACTGTGCTTGAATAAAATATATATTTTTTTAAATAATTATACATAATGTACTTACATGGCCACATTTATCTATCGTCAGTATGACATCGCTTTAAGTTATTTTATTGAATATTTTTAGGGTTCCGTAGCCAAATGGCAAAAAACGGAACCCTTATAGTTTCGTCATGTCTGTCTGTCTGTCTGTCCTGGCTCGTTCTCCGCCGTTTCTGAACCGATTGCCACGAAAATTGGTGGAGAGATGTATAGTGAAAAATAATTATTTTTACCCCCCCTCCCATACAACGAAAAGTAAATTCGAAAAAAAAACTTCGACTTACCCCATCGTGTGGGGTATCGTTAAAAAGGTATTTTTAAATACAATAAAACTTGCCTTGAAACCATGTCGATCAAACACCCCAGTCTCGAGATATATTAATACAAAGTTAAAATTAGAGCGTCCCCCCCCCCCCTTAACTTTTGAAATACTATTACAATAATTTTGAAAAAAATGTCGTGTATACCTCCAAGTAAGTACTTTCAACGAAAACTATAGCGAACTCTGTATCATACATAGTTATTTTTATACAACTTGACCAACTTATGACGTGCAGTTGCCCTTACTAAATGGTGTCTTAAGCGGTCGGGCCATCTTTTAGCTACGGAACACTTTCATGGGCGTGTCCGACACGCTCTTGGCCGGTTTTTGATTGATGTAAACCCCAGATTGAGTACAAATAATTTTAATTTACGATGACAGTTTGCATCAGCATTTTGTGGTTGGCCCGGCGGTTTTTGTTCAAGATCCGTGGTACCGTCTGCAATATTATTAATACGGAGTAAATGCGCCAATGAAGCAGGCAATCAATATAAGGACGGAGGTAACTATCGAGGAGGTCTAATTACAATGGCATTGTAAAAAAATAGCTTTCTTATTCCAAAATTATTTCATTTTGGTATTAAAACATATGTGTTGAAAAAGCTTGCAGAAGAATAGTTTGGAGCCAGGTGTGACGAACATTTCATCAGAACGTGATGTGTAAGACGTATGACTTGACTAAAAAGGTTTTGTCGAGAAAAATTTGAAGGAATTCCTTTAGAGTTTCGAGGTTACGACCCGGTAAATCCTACCTAAGTTTTGTCACGTACCACAGTTGAAAAGCTTAGGTTATTTCAACCGGATAAAGTAAAGTAGGTATAGTCGATGAGTGTTTCAACACAAAGAAATATCAAGAATTAATGTTTTTTTTTTTAATAAAAGGAATAAATAGACGTCTCACGCACTACTTAATAATCTAATTTTCATCAAACAGATTGATTCTTATCATTTTATTAAATGGCAACGATTTCGTTGAAAGGAAATGTTTAGCGCGCAATCAAAGTTAAGAGGCAAAATTACTTTAATTTCTTGCTATAAATTCACTTCCAGCAATCCTCAGGGTGATTTCGCATCTGTTATTATACCAGTAAGTGGCCACTGAGCGGCTATTAAAAGGATAACGGAAACATCAGACGTTGAAAGCCACATCACAACACTCTGTTCGCACTTCATTATCATATTAAAACCTTATTTAATCGCAAATTTCACACGTCTGTCCACGCCATCTCAGGTAGTCCGATTAAATTTCTTTTTACCCTTATTCGAGCTGAAAAGATGGCGTCTAGAGGCGAGATTTTATTCCCCCAGGGTATAATTTATATAGAATGAACCAAACGGCAGCTGGTGTATGAAGGATCATTACGATAGATCCACCAAGTGATTGCTGAGAGAGATGTTTGATAAACAGGCTATTATCAATTTGCCAGAGGCAGCGACTGCGGTATAAATTTTATTACGTTTCAAGTGAATTGGCGGATGCATTAGTTTATCTCTGAATATCAGCGGCTATTATGGTAGACTTAAAATACTTTTGTGACAAGATTAAAATTGTGAATAATGATAAGAAAACTTGAAGGGTCTGTCTGTAAAAAAATGAACATATCGGCTTATGGAACAATTCATAAGCTATATTATGTACCTACATAATTGGGAATTTGTGGTCAACCATGATTTTAAATGCGAAGAACTAGAAAATCTTGATCGCAGTCTTAATGTAACAGGGTACAATGAATGTATAAGATCATACAGATATTTAAAGAATATTTGACACTGCGGATTTGACATAACCGTTGCCCAAAGATTTGTACAACTTTTGCTGGAAGAAGCTTTTAGCGTCAAATGAAAAACTCACAGAAAGGTAAAAACATAATTAAAATCGTGCCACACTACTTTTAAATTTAACTGTTCCAAATTAATCCAACTGAGTTAAACGTTAAAATAAACACATCACGTCCAGTTTTTAACAATGCGACGAAAATTTGCACGCCCAAAATTATACGCATCGCTCTTATCCACGCCGTAATTCAAAATCCAATTTGTGTGAAATCCGATTTCAGTTGGAATATATTCGATATCCCGGTTGTTGTGGTGCTTATGATTTATCTACGGGTTTTGCATTGAATTCATTTAAATGTGTTGTTTTGATAAACGCTCGTTCGTTTGTTTCAAACGATACGACTTTTGAGGGGACGAATCGATTCTAGCGTTTTCGGTTTCTGTGAGTGTTCCATACACTCGAATCAGTAATACAATGTAGTTTGTTTTAGATGTACTTTGAGCCGCAATTTCTAATTATAAATGTTTTTATTATGACGAAGATTGCTACCTATAATTAATAGCGATATATTGTATTGTACGATTAACTGTCGTCCTTCATAAATAATTATAATTATAATTATCTTTAACGACACTCTCAATGTTTCTGTTACTTATTTATAGTTGTCGAGATTTAATAGGCCCGTTTTGAGTCTCAATGGAAATTCAATTTATATAAGACAAGAAGTCTTGAATCTGTTAGTAGCGCCCATAATTGATAAGATCTGGAGTGTAAGGCTGGCATAGTATGGGCAATGGGCACGTTATAAGATGGGAAGAATGGCATGTCACTAAGAGAGTGCTTAATATGACTATGGATGGTAAGACGAGCAGAGGAAGACCGAAAAAGAGATG
The DNA here is from genome assembly GCA_958496325.1 of Nomophila noctuella. Lineage (NCBI taxonomy): Eukaryota > Metazoa > Arthropoda > Insecta > Lepidoptera > Crambidae > Nomophila > Nomophila noctuella. The sequence continues at coordinate 3,177,924 of OY292491.1, read as the reverse complement.
GGTGGATTGCATGAAGTATGACATGAACGTGAAAGGAGTGAATGTAGAGTTGACGGCTGATAGGAGTGAGTGGGAGAAGAAGACATGTTGCGCCAACCCCAACTAGTAGGGGATAAGGGCAGGAGGATGACGAAGAAGTCTTGAATCTTATCCTAGTTTAAATAACAGAGACGGCTAATAAATTATAAACTACATACAACCATTGAATTGAAGCTCGAAGTCCAATGGCACTGGAAATAGTCTTATAAAATCTCGCTTACTTTATTAAAACTTCTCATTATTTTTTTATCTTAGTACAAAGAGGTCTTTTGCTTTCACTACATATGAGTGGCTTTATTCTGTCTGTCCTTATGTTTGCTTAAATCTTTGAAAGTACACAACCGAATTTTGTGCGTTTTTATTTATCAGAGACAGAGAGGGTGATTCAAATGGAAAGTGTATGTGTGTATAACGTACAGATACTGATAAATTTAAGTTGCACCCGTGAAAAGTCGGGTCGGGTCGCTAGTTAAAGAATAAAATAATTAATTTACCTGAAAGCTGAATTCACCCCTTCAAGCCAAAGTCTCGATCATAAACTCAATTTACGATTCTTTTGAATTGCATCCCAAAGTTAGTAAGTAGCAAGTTTTAAAAAGTATTTTAACAAGATTATGTTTTTAATGAAGGAATGTAGCGATGGAAGGGTTGTAAATTACCCGAATACTCTCAGCTTAATTATGAGAAAAAAAAAGCAGGGGAATTTCCAACATTAGCCCGACACCAGATTTCTTGAAGAGTTGCACCATTAATCAAAAGGGGCTTTGCGAAAAACGCCTTTCATAAAAATATATTAAAAGGTCTCGTCGCATGGCAGTTTCCGGGCTATGTTAATTCGATGCCGTAAAAATTTTGTTATTTTCCCACTTTATGTCATGAGACCAATTCCGAATGACCGTAAAGTGAGGATTTTGTATTTTATTGTCACCAAAGCTATGAATAAGATATCATTGCTTAATCCGGAGACGCTATTTCAAAATCGGTGACGTAAAATGGATTAATGTCGGAGAAGGGATTAGGGCCAGTGACTATTTAAATTTGATCGCCCCTAAATTTCAGGAAATGATAAACGTTTTATTAGAGATTCATTAAATTATGTACTGTAAGTACTGTTTACTCGTGTTTCCCGTAACATGATTTATAAGTACTTAGTCTTAACCTCTAATAGAATTCTTTACATCGGTTTCCATACGTTTTGTAAAAACGTACGGAGGTACAAGTTGAGTAAGTTACTTACCATTAGAACTTTTATAAATGTACATAAAAAACAAAATCACAGATTCCACCACAACTGCGGTTTGATGCATGCATTACTTACCATGAGAAAATGTTTATCGCATTATTATAACTCAAAGGTGAATGACTGACATCGTGATCAATCAACGCACAGGCGACACTACTGAACGGATCGGGACTGAGACTTTGCATGCATAAAGCCATTGTGACGTAGGTATCCCCAAAGAAAGGATATTTAGTTAATAAAGAAACTGAAATCCACGCGCCGCTGTGTGTCCCAGTGATCCTTTAAAAGACAAAAGAAAACCACGACTCTAGCCCACGGTTCTCGTGGATTAATTTACCGATCGTCAGTTTTCTGCTTCGTAAAATCAGTTTAACACCAGCGTAAATTGCTTCCACCTTTCGCCCCGAGTACACAAATGTCTATAAATCCGTATTAGAAAACAGAACTGTAAATTAGAATCTCTAGAGTGCAGTAAATAATGCACCCGAGGGATGCTGTGGTTCCGCTCCTTGCTATCGCAAATTAATTTATCCCGAGAGTACGTTAGGCGGGAACTATCAATTTGATCCGGTATTGATGCATCTGGTCTCCGATGTTTTAAACTTTACGGGATTCTTGATTTAAGTTAGTCTGGTAGTGGTTTTATGATTAAAGGATATTTAGTATCCGCGTCACGACTATCCTGATTATGAATAATATGATTAAAAGATCTGAAAACACAGTGTAACCAATTTAGGGATTTTATATGCGTGACTGCTTGGAGGATCATAATTCGTGACTAGTGTTTTTCTTGCGTATTGATTGTTATATTTTTGGTTGGTCTATGTTTACATTGTAATATTAGAAATAACGTGTTACTACGTAACCTTTTACCTACGTTCTTATTAATTGTTATCTTCCTTAATATTAACAAAATAAAAAAAATACATTATATGTAGTACTAGCGGCCGCCAGCGACTCCGTCCGCATGGGTTTCGTTTCCGTACACAGTGTTAGGTACTATAGATAGCTTAAAGCCTTCCTCGACAAATAGTAAGTGGACTATCCAATACAAAAGATTTTGTCAATTCGAACCAGTTGTTACTGAGATTAGCGCGTTCAAACCAATCTGGATCAGGATGTTACACGTGTTATTGTGAGTCAACCATGAAAGATAGACATATGCTGATAAGGGATATTTTTTAGGCAATTTTATGAAGAATATTTCCGTCGTACATGTTTTTATGTAACTTTAACCATTAAAGCTGCACACGCCACAGAAGCTTAAAAAATGAAGTAAATTCTCCCGTTTTCCCAATATTTCCCTTCACTACTCTGCTCCTATTTATTGTAGCGTGATGAAAAGTATCTTATAATATGCCCAGGTGTATAAAGAATAATTGTACAAAGTTTCGTCAAAATCCGTCCAGTACTTTTTGTTTCTATAAGGAACATACAGACAGACAGACAGACAGACAGACAAAAATTTTACTGATTGCATTTTTGGCATCAGTATCGATCACTTATCACCCCCTGATAGTTATTTTGAAAATATATTGAATGTACAGAATTGACCTTTCTACAGATTTATTATAAGTATAGATGTGTAATAAATCACACCCTAAAATAACCGCTTTTATTAAGACCGTTTGCTGGATCGATATAAAAATAACCTTCTTAGTCGTACAATCATTTCGGAACTATCCCAATAGTCTTTACTTCCTTGAAGGAAACGCACACAAAGCGTTGATGACCGGAAGGGACAGTCCGTAAAACTAAGGATAGTCGTGACGAGGATAGTAAATATACTTTTTTGTTTATCTGGTTGGATTTGTGATGTAATAGTAGCTGATAGATGCGTCATAGTTGTTAGAGAAGTTCCAATGTATTACACAGAAAAAGACACCTTGTTACCATAATGAACCATTTCATAGCCATTGTACAGTACCTACATGAGAAGAGCAGTTTTATTAAGTTAAGAAAATTAATTGAATGTAATGAAATATCTAAAATTAATAAAAATCAGCACGCAAGTTTTGCGCCCTGAGCCCTTGGAGAGGCCTATGTCCATCAGTGGACTGCGATAGGCTGATGATGATGATGATAATGATGACGCAAGTTTTCCCTTTACAACAAAAGGAACACACTTGTAAAATAGGTCGTAATTCGTGTATTCAGATTACTCACACTTCCTTAATGACCGGAACAACAAAAGGATTATTTATTACCACTTTCCCCACGTGGCTTGGACAATAGACATGACAGAACTCATGTGCCACCGAAACGAGCTACGGTGCGATTTATACGTCTCATTAATCGTGCTATATCAAAGCAAGTTCCCGAGGGTATCACGCCGGCTCACATATTTGCCCGATTTTTCCCCGTCTCGTATGTTACATGTCCAAACTTCTTCGTACACGTTTAGGGTTGTTTCACGCTTGCGATAGGTTTTTTTTATAGAAGCGGGAGGCAAATGAGACAGAGGCTCACTTGGTGGTACGTGATCACCGCTGCCCATGGACATCAAGTGTTCCAAAAACGTTGCTGAAGCGTTGCCTTCCTCTAAAGCCCCATACCCTCTTCAACTCAGCACTGGAAACCTTACTCACCAGCGAAACAGCGAAAAAGTGGTCCTCTGTCAGGTTCTTCCTCAGACGAGCTGCTCATACGAGTGGAAGTTCCACTAAGTTCTACCCCTCCTAAAACTCTACACCATATAAATTCAATGTATTCCCACACATGTCATGTATGATTGTAATTGGTGTCATGTGTCATCGTATAATTGAATAATGTGTAGATGTCGTTCATATTGATTACACAAATAAATCCGAAATGAATTGAATTGTATTAATTTGGGAAAAGCTTCGAATAATTTATTACATTTAAAGCTTGGTGTTTTGCTGGTTATTTGGGACTAAGGCTTCTCCGTTGTATTAAGTAAATTCTATGAAGACAATAAGGAAAGGGCTAAGCCTATTGATCCATCACCTCCTATGGTCGTCTCCATCCTTGATAGAGATATTAGATGCATGTTTTTAAATGACGACGTTTACGATTTTACTACCTTAACCTTGATTAGACGCAACATTGTATGCAGCCTTATACTTAGAACGCAGTGGAGTTTTCATGCAGTTTGGGTGGAAGCGAATCGAGATCGCCAGTAAAGATATCGAATACGGAGGCTTTGGAGCCTTTCCATTTGATTATGAACGCCGCACGGGAATTTTAAAGCAGCTCTTTAAATTCAGCGAAATGCTGCTGGCTACCAACGTCATCCAGGAAAGGTAATCATCGGAATAAAACGAAAAATTTCAAAATATTCGAGCTCATCTTTTGTTTTTATGATGTCGATGATAGTGATAGTGTTTATTTAAGAGTAGTTTGGGCGGTAAGGATAATTTTATTTATATACGGATCTTTGTTTTTATAAATATCGTATGAAATGAAACGTGCATTCACGTATTCTAATATTGTTATATGTATGACATCGTTACCGTGGGAATCAGGCACTTGTCCATTTCTAGATTTATTGCATAGTGTATTCAATCTAACATTACCGATTTTTTTAAAAATGTAATTTCAAAATCAGGACACAAACGTGACACTAAAACAATCTTTCAACAATCTTCAATGGTCACAAAGAATAAAGTTTCCTCACAGAGTGAAAACAACATTGATTTTCTTATTATTTCATTTTAAGAAATGTGTATTCTATAGAACCACATTTAGGACGTTCAGACGGCTAATTTCACGAGCTATTTTCCTTTTACGATCCATTCGAATTGTCCCATCTGCTGAGTTCGATTATCGTCCCCGTTATGAGATAAAAATCCTCAACAATCGAATGAAACACAAATCGATTCGGGAATATAACAAAGACTATTGAATTCCGTCATAACGGGTGGATTTTGTTCGGGATAAATTGTTTTTTGGACTATCGGATCTAGCAGAGTGGAAAGTATACATGAGGTCTTATGCGATTGGATTAAGGCTTATATTTGAGTGAGTTTATTTACGAGTCATGCTGTGCATGTAGCTCGGATGTTCATGGATGCCGAATAAAACGTGCTTTGAATTAAATTATAGAATAGAAATGGATTTGGTCGAGATATTTTAGAGCTTGACTTCTGATAGTTATTTGATATGTTGTTCATATTTTAAAATTATGATACTCTTTGTATAAACATGTTACTGGAAAAATTAGTATGTTTTCTAAGAAGAAGGAGACAAACCCAAGACAATTTATTATATCTACTAAAGAATATTTATTTATTTATTTATTTATTCACGAAAATCATGTTTACATTATACATATAGGGTGTTACAAAATATACTGCAAATATTTTAAGGGCGAATTCTTTAGTGGCAATGTAATCAATATCAGATAAAAGTCAAAATTAATACCTAAAAATTTTGCATTTTCTGCATTGGCCAATTTGCTCTTTTCGTCCTGTAAGCTTCGCCCCCTCTCCACCACTTTGCTTTTGGGGCAGGACAAGTGTATTAACTGTATTACACTGATAAGACACGACCAGCTGTCTTGCATATGACAAATTTTGTACTTTTCCCAATTATTCACTCAATTTATTTTGTTGATTTTCTCGGAAACTAGCGTATTAACAAAAAAATTTTACTAGACAAATTTATTACATTTCCACTAAACAATTCGCCCTTAAAATATTTGTACTATATTTTGTTACACCTTATATACTTATATCTAGTGACTCTGCACTAAGCAAAATTTGCTTGTATCGCAGTAGCCAATACACTCCGTATACAATGTTAAGGTATATACCTTACAATTATCATGTTTACTAAAATATATAAAAATAATAAAACAGTTTTTTTTTAGTAAATACAACTTATCTATTTTAGTTAAATAATTATTTTACACGTATTGTTTTATTTTTTTTTTGAATTGACCCACATCATAAGAAAGTCGTTGATAAAAATTTTACACAGGTAAAACATAATTCGCGACTCCGTCCGTGTGGATTTCGGTTTCCGCCCAAAAGTGCTACTCTGTACTTGCTCGTCATATAGACGATCCACATTTTTTTTTAAATTCGCACCAGTTGTTCCTGATAATATCGCGTTCAAAAAAATAAACAAACGAACTCATCAGCTTTATTAAATTAATACAGATGTGCGTGCTTATCTTATTTTAATTGTGAAGAGATAAATATAGTCAATCCAATTTTATACTTTAAGTAATATAGATCATGCTCCAGCATGCAGGTTATGCACCAAAACTTCCACCACCGCACCGAAGATGACACAATAAAAATATCTCAATGTCTTTTTGTGTAATTACCGAAAGCATTAGCATCTCCGTAATTAGGAAACCTTTCTCCGAAAACAAATATCTCCGCTTAGCGAATCCCTCGCTAATTTATTCCGCTTCCTCATTATCTTTTCCTACATTATTCAAAATGGCAGCAGTCACGCATTGAGGCAATTAATTTGAAATCTCCAGAGTCTATAAAGGAGGTTTAATTAAAAAGAAAAGTAGGCGGATCCCGGCAAATCCGGCTTAGTCTGCATCGGACGGAACTTTTTCCTTAGACACGTTTTTCATGTTACAATGAGTCGTTAAGCCGATATTAAAATTTAGGTTTACGATATTTCCGCGCCCCCCATTGCACGGTAGTGAAGTCTGTGGCCATACCATCAACTTTTAAGTCGATCCAAATACAAGTAAGTAACCGAAATGTTGAATTACATCGTGTAAGGCGGCATCTCACTTACTCACTCACTTTATGACTTGATGGTAAGGCCTCTGGTTGTGTTTGAGAAGATAAATGCGAAATAAATTTTACTATAACGGTATGTTGTAATTCTTATGAAAACCACCTTCCATGTAAAGAATGACAATAAAATAAAATAAATAAATAAATGCCCTGGACTAACACACCAATTGCCTAGCCCCAAACTAAGCTCGAAGCTTGTACTATGGAAGCTAAGGAACGGATAGACATACTTTAATACTTTTATAAACATCCATGACTCGAATACAAATGCCGATGTTCATCACACAAACATTTTGCCCCTAGCGGGATTCGAACCCGCGACCCTTGGTTTTGTAGCCAGGGTCTCTAGCCACTCGACCAACGGGCCTAATAAAAACGTATTTCCATAACCGTTGACGTACCTACTATGTTTAAATTACATGGGCAAAGTCTATAGTCCATTTTAGCTAATATGATACAGCAATACTTCTTATACGAAATTAAAGTTTATTTCAAAGCAACAAGCTCCACGAGCTGTTTATATGATTTTCCATAGGGTTCTCAATGCTTTTGAATAGTGTCGATTTTCCATTTAACCGTCAACTGTCACTGGGATCATCTTACGTGAAATGGACTATAGTTGTGTAGGGACACAATGTTTATGCTAACATAGCATTAAGTTAGCGCGCGGCTGCGACCGCGCTATAAGAATGACAGTCGCAATAAACATCTGAACGGTTCGTGTCGTTTCACTGGTTAATAACCTAATACCCGAAAGTCTGATATTATTGCATAGACATTGCACGCGATATATATCTACACAATATATATTTTGCTATCTCTAAAGTTGTCTCTCAAGATTGTTTGCACTTACGTTGCCATATTAAGGAAATTTAAAAATTAACTCTTAAAAAAATAATCGAGTTAATAATGAGCTTATTTATCGGGTACTAACTTTAGTGAATTTCTCCTCCCCTTTTAATAAATCTTTGTCCCATTTAAAATTAGAGTTAAATGTATCCATTATTTCTTCTTCGCAGTGCTTATAGGACCCTAAATTAACCTTTTTGGCTATCGCACTGCTCCTTGAAACACCAAGAATGGAGTCTGTAATAACAACCTTTAACTACTAGGCCTGCCAGTTCCGTAATGCAAAATGGGACAGTTGTTTTTCTATGAATTGCAATTTTAAATTTATACTTTTATGAAAATAAATAAACAGTACCTAGTTATTTTGCAGTTCCATATACATGCCTACCTACTATATTCAGTACTCCACATGGTGCTTTGATGATGTACGAGTATTAGATAATTTTATTTTGAGGTTACTGGATAAACACATATTTTTTTCGCATCCAAGGTGATTCATTTCCTGTCGAGAATAATTTGCAAAGCTAAGTCTTATTTTCCATTTGAAACAATACAGTGGTCTTATTGTGGAGGAGAAGGAGTAAGAAAGCAGACCCTGGATTCCAAGGCAATGGCCGAGGATGCGACCGGGACAAGGATGGATGATGCGCTAGGATGATGATGATGACAGTGGTCTTATGAGAAAATAAAAACTTATTGACTTTAATCTCATTTATATCTATGCCCTCCTATAAACCGAAATAAACGATTCATCAATCGGGACAAGCGATTCCGCTCGTCCCATCCCAGCCACGCCAACTCTAAGGTGCATAGAATGTAGCCTCCGTTCCCTTATACAGGGCTAATAAATAGCTCACTCCACCTAGCTCTCTGGCTCCATTGTTTTCTAACTACGGGGCTAAGTATTGTTTCGGATAAACGTATTGTCGGAGCTCACCTGACGCAGGATATTTATGTTGGCGATTGTGGGAACGATGCTTTGTATTAGCAACGTTAGAGGCGTGAAATTACTCGTAACGTGTATTGTACAATTGTGCCGAAAATTTGGCCGCGAATAACTTGGACTGGGGAATTTAATGTGTGCATGTGATTGTGATAATTTAATGAGGTGTTATGTGCGAGGATTATATTTCTTTATACCGTAATTTCTCTCAAATGCGATGTCTAATCCACTACGGTTTTAAAAAAAGTTTAGTTCTCCAGTATAAATTCATTTATGCGAGGGATAGGGATTGAAAGCATTGCCGATTTCTATTTTCAAACTAATAGAACTCAAATTAACTAAAAGAATCGTTGAGATAATTTTTACAATTTCAACTGTGATCAATTTAAGAACCTGTTGAAGATACCTAAATGAATTCTGAAGTTAGGGAAATAAATATGAACACATTTTTTAAATGACTGCCACATTATAACTTCATTCATTTGTTCCCTCCTTGGTTGAGGGCAATGGTGGTTATCTACTGCACTGATTACGTGCTTTTTGCAATAAATCGGTTATGAATTCCGCTTTGCTAGAAAAACGTCTAATGATAAGTCAGCTTAACGAAAAAGGATCCAACAAATTTCAACAGTTAGGTACCTAGGCGGATTAATTAGCCATTCGTAACCGGCTTCGAATACCTAACTTCTCAGTAATTACTCCCAGTTATCTATATATCTGGTTTAGGTAATAACAGTCGGCTAGACAACCGGCAATCGTAAATAAACCGAAACAGATGGAGATCTCGCTAAATCGCTGATTTAGTGGCGACTTTCACGCGATATGTAGGCGATTTTGATCTTTAATATGCTAATGATAAAGGCTAGACGGATTTTTATTTTTGTTTGAGAATGCATTCGTCCGTAAGTAGATAGTTTGGCTGTAAATTGGGCTTGATTAAACTTTAAGTTCTTTGATTTTGTCGTCCATGGATCTAGAAGTATCAAGGCACTCTTAAAAAAAGCGCACCGAGATCAATTTTAACTAATTATAGCTTAAGAATCTGGGCGTTGGTAACCGCTTAACAAACTAAGGTTACTCACCAATTTTTTTCAAGTCTTCGATGAAGTAAGAATAAAAATGCATTTTATCAATCATCAATTACGTTTAGATTCCCGATGTTAGCAATATTTAACATAAATAAACAGTAAAAATGTAACTACACTGTTTCCAACAAAATGGTTCTGTATAAATTGTCAAACTTGCTAGACGGAGTAAAAGTGTTTTAGAACAAAATACGGGAGTGACGAAGTTCACGGCTCCTTCACCCATTAAAACTATTCCGTGTCTGAAAAGAAAGTTCATTTCTTAGTAAGACTTACTTTTTACTTAGGAGAATAAGGTACACCTGCCTACCATAAATGTAGCAAACATTTATTATATAACTAACGCTGCCTTTGGAAGGTACCTAGTTGTTGTATCGCTACAATAGGCGCATATCAGTAAATTCAGGCTCCTAAATTGTATACAAATAATATGTATGATTCTTACACTTTGTACGAGAATAAAAATATTTTTAAATATTTTGTACCAATTTAACATTGTAAATGTTCAAAAAACAGTTTTTATTTAGTTTTTTACGTGGCCCAATTTTAGTACGCATATTAATTAATTGACATGAAAATTTGAAAGAAATAATACGGGCAGGCCATAACCGTATGCGGATAATTGTGACATTTGTGACACTACCTATGTTTTAAAAATATTCTTTACCTTATCTTTACATCATGTTTATTGTCATAATAAACAACAATTATCTAATCGTTACGAGAACTGGAAACCATGATAACTCGAATAACATGATAGCGATGACTTACGAGACATTGTAGAGATAATATCCCCATTAAAGCGCGGAAATAAGAAGCATTACTTACTTTTTGAAAGAACAGAACCATAAAGTATCACACTTTATTCCCGGCACGTGCGAAATAGTTAACAATTTCGAGAAAAAACCCCGTAGAACGTGCGCCCGGAAAATTAAAATAAAGCCTTAAACTTGGTACAAGTTTAGTACGTCTAGTGTACTTGAGCCCCATAAAAACCCCGCGACAACTCGACGTATTGCAGACTGTTTTATTCTTGGCCAAACTCGAAAAAAATTGCGGAAACTTGGCTCGAGTTTTTCTTTTGTTTCGTCTACAGGAATTGTTACGATGAAAGTTGTAACTTTGGCCAGCACTTTGTTACTCTGTTGCGGATTGATTTAAATGTTGTATCTGTATTCGGTGTTTTGAAACTGGAGAATGGAATCATAACGTCGTATCTGTCATTGCTTGGTGGGCGACGATTGTCGGATTTCTGATCGATTTTGATCACGTTTTAACATTGTTGATAAGTGTTATTGGGAATAGGGTTGTACATTCGTGTACTTCAAGGTACGCAAGGTTTTGCAGTCCCTTTTTATTCTTAGTCAGCTAAGCATTGTTATTTTTGTGCAATGTCATCTGTTATTGTCGATGTTATGTCGACGGTCTTGTCAGATTCCTGTCTCACTAAGGTGAGAAAACAGGGAGTACCTACCTACACCCTCTCTTGGGCTGCGCTTTATTATTTGAATCTTGCGCATAGTTGATAGCCGCGATACCCGGCTATGAAAAGTATGTTTTCCATCACAAAACACAACTACAATAGCAGCATAGGAACAAAAGATATTATTGTAAATCCAATTTTAAAATGAAAAGCCCTTAACAATATGAGCAAACTATCGAAGATAAAGTTGCGGCGAAATTACTAAAATTAATGATCATTCATTTTAAGTGGGTGCGAAACACGTAGCCGAGCGAGGGCAGTGGGATTAAATTGAGAATGTAATTTTCTCTTGTATGAAATTGGAATAGTTCAAAGTTATTGACTTGATCGAAGTTGCGTTATAGCGTATGATTAGTGACCTAGCTGAATAAGCTAGAGGTGCTTTGATTAAGGATTTAACTTTACGTAATAAATATTCTCTATTTCTTGAAAGTAAGAAAGAAAACATGGCCCCAGTGTAATTTCGGTTTTCATCGATGATTTTGGTTTTTTGTATTTACTTCCCAAAAAAACCTGTTGTAAATCCGCTTTATGTAGAAGATTTCATTACTCTGTGAAGAAGCAAGTAAGGCTTTAAGACAATCCACCTCCAACAGTGTCTTATATAGAGAAAATTAGACCGCGTTCAGTCACATTTTGTCAATATGAGTGTTTAAAAATAACCTTTTGTGACTTTACCACTGTTTTACGGATGCGGTCAAAATTATGACCAATTTATACTCGTACCTACACTTACTCTATTTATTCTAATCCATTCCAGTGTTACAAAGTAAGGCATAGCAGAGATGGCAAGTAGATCGTAAAGTCCTAACTAGCCATATCTTTAGATCAAGTTAATTCTACGGTTTACTATGCACTTTGAAAGGATGACTACGCTACGCACATCATTTCAGCTTGGAGACAGTAAAGATTTGTTTCAAAGGGTAAAGGCAATGTAACACGGATATTATTGAATAAAATATGAGTTATTTCTGATAGTGTCACTTAAGAAATAAGCGATTTATTTGCGATTACGAATGAAAGCAAATACTGTAAATGAGTTAGTTGTAAGAAATTTCATCAGAACTACTTTGAAGCTATTTTTCTCTTTGTGTTATCTTATTGTAATACGCAGTTAATACATTTGACATACAGCATAAAAAATATAGACTAAAATACATACAAAGCATACATACATACATAAACTAATGAAAACATGTAAGTATGTAAATAAACAAGGACGGAATTTGATACTCATATTTGGGCAAAATCATATATTGGCAAAATAGGTAGCTTCCTATACACACATAACATTTCGGCAATGAAACTTTTCAATGCTTTACAAAGTATAAAACAGACCGGACATGCCAGACAGATCGTAAAGTGTTAACTAGCCATATCTCTGCCAGCCAATTCACACGTTATACGAGTACATTGTGAAGTGATAACTTTGCGAATGGTTTTGTTACCTTTATGGTACGTAATTTCTCCATTATGCAATGAAACGAAATTAAATTATTTTCTCTTAACAATAGGGCGTTTTACAATAAATAACTATTGTTTTATGAGATTATGGAGAGCGGCATATTCTCCTACAGGCATGGCAAGAGAAGTTTGCGACTGATTGTTGTTGATTGACCAGTCGCATTAACGACGTATTTGTCTCTTGTCAGCTAGTGCAGCGAACCAAGTCCTACGTCCCTCCACTCTCGGTCTTTTCAGCCACTAAAAACGGTGTACTCATAGACTTGCACCATAAATCGTCTGAGATATGTAGACATAGAGGCCCGATATATATGAGATTATGGCCGACGAAGCCAGAAAAGCAAAAGGTAACCCTTTTAAAGGTAACCTATTGGTAACCGATCACCGACCACGCGGCCATGTTAAAATAAAATTAATTAAAATAAATTCAATTTAGTATTACCTTCTTTAACATTAGGCTTTAACCTATAAGGATAGTTTAAAGATTTTATAAATGAATAAATGTAATTAAGACATCCATGAATCCACTAGGTTCCTAGAATTGTATTTAAAAAAAAAATTACAAGACTGTTAGTCGATTTAACAGTAGTTGTAAAATTAATATTCTACATGTTCAATCACTTACTACTGCTTTGTGTAAAGTAGCACAGTTAGTAGGTAGTATTGTAGAAGGGACATTAATAATGAATCGGACATTTGCATAGTGCAGACAAAGGCTTGACAGATTTTATAATAATCAGATTTGAAAACGCCAAAGGGTATATTGTGATAAATGTGGTTAAAAGCGACTTTGGAATTTGAATTATCGAGGTATTAATCACTTATTCTGCAACAACAGGTTAACAGGTTTACCTAAATATTTCTGTAGGTGTTGTTTTCCTTTCCACCTTAAATGAAGTTATTACTTAGCACAAATGAAATTATTTCATACAAAACATAATGTCATCTACTCTAATCACCTCAAATACCTATCTCTATCATGAAAAAAAGACACAATTAAATAACAATAATGAACCATACCAAAAAGTTTTTTTTTTTTTTTAAACAATAACTATTAATACTTTAACTGTGTCAATGGTTATTTAGATCTTTTACCGTCATTATTTTAAGGGCATTTTCACCGTTATTGAACTGCAAGTATTCATTTCGGCGCGTGTCTGATCGTTAATACAAGAAAATCCACGTCATTGAAACTAATAAATAAATAAATAAATTCCTTGGACTAACACACCAATTGCCTAGCCCCAAACTAAGCTCGAAGCTTGTACTATGGATGCTAGGGAATGGATAAACATACTTAAATACTTTTTATAAACATCCATGACTCGAGTACAAATGCCGATGTTCATCACACAAACATTTGCCCCTAGCGGGATTCGAACCCGCGACCCTTGGTTATGTAGCCAGGGTCTCTAGCCACTCGACCAACGGGCCTGTCAAACTATTTCCCATCCTCCCTTTCCACCTGGTTCCCGGTGCCTATATTTCACCCGCATCAGTTCCCTAGTCTTAGGCTTCATAACTCGCGTCGGACCTCGGTGTTTCAAGATAGCTATTAGCAGGTTGCAAATTGTGCGTGACTTTGTACTTTGTATACGTCTTATTTTCAGAGGACTAGCGCTATTGTTTAACTGCCAGTGTTCATCATGACGTGGAGCTGACCATACAAAACCGTATGAAAGTCACTAAAACTATTAAAGTAATACCCATCTGTTCCCTCTAGCTAAATTTCACCCACATCAGTTCCTTAGTCTTAAGCTTCATAACTCGCGTCGGACTGCGGTGTTTCAAGATGAACAGAAGTATGAGCAGGTTGCAAATTATGCTTGACTTTGTTCATTGAATACGTCTTATTTCAGGGAGGTTACCGTAATTGTAACTGCAAGTGATTACCTCGACGCGTGACTGACCGTACCTACAAGTAAAACTACGTAAGTAACATTGTTAGTGAATACACTATGCCGAATAAACGCGACTGAAGTTCGGCGTGACCTGCAATGTATGTATTTGAAATGATTGATGACACATCATGCCGAAATAAAGTCGCGTTATATCGTGTAGAAAATTCGTTACTTTTACCTATATTTCACCCGCATCAGTTCCGTAGTCTTAATCTTCATAACTCGCGTCGGACCGCGGTGTTTCAAGATAGCTATTAGCAGGTTGAAAATTATGCGTGACTCTGTACTACGAATCCTTCATATATTAACACTATTAACTATTGCTGAACTGCAAGAGTTCACTATAATAACACTATTGCTGAACTGCAAGAGTTCACTATGACGTGCACCTGGCCACACAAAACCGGATGAACGTCACTAAAACTATTATATTAATTCCCATCTGCCCCTCTACCTATATTTCACCCACATCAGTTCCTTCATAACTCGCGTCGGACCGCGGTGTTTCAAGATAGCTATTAGCAGGTTGCAAATTATGCGCGGTCCGTGCAGACTGCGCAGGCGCCGCGTGGGCGATGGCGCCTATGCGCCACGCTGGGGTACAGTGCGTAGAGAATAAGTTGACCTTCTGTTCGGGTTAGGTATATTATTATATAATAATAAATCTATACTAATATGTAAAGCTGAAGAGTTTGTATGTTTGTATGTTTGTTTTTTTGTTTGTTTGTTTGTTTGTTTGAACGCGCTAATCTCAGAAACTACTGGACCGATTTGAAAAAAACTTTTTGTGTTAGATAGTGCACTTGACGAAGAAGGCATTTTGGAAATCGAAATCCACGCAGACGGAGTCGCGGGCGGCCGCTAGTATAATATATATTTTATAGTGGCAAAACAGGAGCCCTAATTGCCATGACAGCGGATGCGGTACCACTGTGGTATCCTATTCGTTGGCATCACCATACCGGCCCGCGAGATACTTCTTCACACTTCTCTTGAAGGAACCAAGGTTATAGGTTATTATGAAAATGCGATGGCTTTCTACATGTGACCATAAATGTGCAATACGACTCTGAGATGAGGGGAGAGTAAGGTGTTTTTAATGTTTGAGCTGTGTAGAGCCTTCTTACAATAGTTCTACTTCATTCCTTCCCATAAAAATTGCTCGGGGGCATGGACAGCGGCAATCTCCTGTGTTTCATTGTTCACCATACTACGGTCACCATCACATATCCTAGCGCGTTGGGTATACAGATGACTGAAGCTTGGTGACTATGGACATTAAGCCTCCGCCCAGCCGTAAGTGGCCTACGCCCAGCAGTAGACGGCAACAGGATGATATTTTATGTAGTTTATATGATGGAAGTGAACAATACAAGCATATATTTTTTCAGGGTACTAAGCCTGTCCAAGTTATTTTACGCGTACTGTGCACCATTATAGACTTTAATTAGGAAAGTAATTGTAACGCGCCGGTTCGAGATCTCAAAGGCAACGAGTGAATGATTTACGGTTTAAATTATGATGTAATCGAACTTTGTGTTGGGTATAGGTTAAATTATTTAGACGGGATAATTACTGAGAATTTGAATAGATTGTATCTCAGCACAGTAAGATACAATAAGACAGAGTATATCAATTAATATTAATAAATACGGTAAAATATATAATTAACAAGCGGCCCGGTAGGTGTTTCGCTACGTGTGGTAAATGAAGAACCACTGGACCGATTTTGTGCGAACTTCACATAAACCCTCTACGGAATAGTCCGAACAAACCCTGCAAATTTGGATAATTGAGCCCGTTTATGAGTTATCAAGTGACAATGAAAAATGCCACTTTAAAGATTGTAGATGAATAATATCAATAATTTTAGTCTTTTAGCATGATTGCAATGCAACAAACTAATGCCTTTAAACAAGAATCCTTAGAAGAACTACGCTCGAAATATAACAAAACAAATTTTGTTTCTTTTCAGAAACAAATTATTACTTTTATGAAAGCAAAGCTAACTTCAAGTGTTAGTAATGCAATTTCACCTCTCGAAGCGAGAAATACAAATCGTAGCAATAACTTAGAAATATTATTCTATTAAGAAACTCATTAGTCTTTAATATTTCAACCATAGTTACAAAATCTACCCCAGGCGTTTTAACGAGGTCACCAGTCAAACTCTTTCAATAACTCGTCATTTAAAAATGAAGCACTCTCTCTGTATTGTTAAGGACATAACTTTACGCATAGATTTCAATCGTTACATTATGCCCTCGTCATACTTCAACTTGCTTTAAATATGGCACTAAAATTCAAAGCGACAGTCGCTCTTTATTACAGTGACGGCATGTAATCATCGTACGTCGCGTCTATCAAAATATTGCCACAGTTTTCTTTCGTCAGGGCATTTCAAGTTGCAAACGTATGACTTGACGAAAGACCACCAATCACAGGTGGACAGGAGCTGACGGGCCGATTTCCCCGTAATTGTAAGACATGACGCCACAGAGTTCTAAACAAAACGATCGATTGCCACAGAGAGTATTCTAATAGGCTGTTTTACATGAGCAGCGAGGAACAACCGAACTTGTTGTAGACGGGGTGGTACAGATATTTTCACAAGACTTTTGAGTTGGTATTTATGACACTAGCTGCCGACCACGACTCGTCCGCGTGGATTTCGGTTTCCGTACATAGTGTTATATTATACCTTAAAGCTTTCCTTGTCCAGTGGTCCAATAAAAGAAATTGCTAACACGCTGTTATGTAAGATGTACAAGTATAATTGATGAAAAACGAAATGGTTGTCATATTTTTATTTATTTCATTAATTGTAATCATTTAACATACTCATAAATACTAACTATAGCATTTGTTATCAAAAATACTACTTTTATCAGCATTCAGAGACGAACAGAGACGAACTTCTTAGCTATCCATGGATTCTCCGTGCGGGTGCCGGGTCCATCGCGTGGAACAGAGAGGAATGTCAGGCGGTGCCTGGGACTTTCGACCCAGCGTGTAGGTTTAAGGGGCCCCTTTATAGTATACTAACGATCACCTTCACCGATATTATTAAAGTTCTTACTATGAATTACTCCTTTCAGTAAAAAGACACGTATTCGTCATATTTGCTTATTTTGTCTGCGTCTCTTTATAGGTACTTATTTTATCTACGTGTCTTTTCCAATCTATAACCAAAATCATCCGTCACCTCTCCGACTAGCCAGTTCGACGCTTGATTGATGAGCGGACAACTGGCGTGTTTTGCATTCAGCTATTTACGGGCATTTCCTCCGCTTAACCCGTCCCAGTGATTAATAGCGGCCACCGTGCGGTAGCTGCCACGCTGGATCTACACTTACGCTCCGCTGAAAGTGAGGAAGCGTCTAGTCTAACCTCTAATGTACATTTATGTTAATGCTTGTCACTACTGTCTTCAAAGGAGGCGAGGGCACTTTGCTCATTTTAGTTATAGTTTTTTTCAGTGGGAGTTTAGTTTAGGTTTTAATTTCTTACATTTATCTGGCACTTCAAAATTGTCTCTATGGTTGGTGTAGGTATTGACTTTTGTTATGTCTATTTAAACAGGTATGTACGGGCCTATGTTACATTTCTAAACTATCTCATACACGGGCATTTCCTCCGCTTAACCCGTCCCAGTGATTAATAGCGGCCACCGTGCGGTAGCTGCCGCGCTGGATCTACGCTTACGCTCCGATGAAAGTGATGAAGCGTCTAACTAACTAACCTCTACCTTTGTACCTCTTGGTTAGAGTTTAATTTAGTTGGAGTTAGTTTTTTGTTTAATTTTCTTACATTTGGTAATTAGAATATGATCTTAACTTGATGTCTATCAAAAGAAGTTTTTAAGGGCATTTCCCCCGCTTAAACCGCCCCAGTGATTAATAGCGGCCACCGTGCGGTAGCTGCCGCGCTGGATCTACGCTTACGCTTCGCTGAAAGTGAGAAATTCTTTAATGTACATTGATGTTGCTGACAAGCTTTTGTACGGATCGGTCTAGCGCCTAACAAGGCAGACATGGATTCTTTCCTGCTAATGTGCGAAGGAAACCTCAGGAGTTTAGTGGGTAGTGTGACAAACGTCTCTAGTTCTGAGCCCCATACATGGCTGCAGGGTTGGCTTAGCCTGATTATACCCTTCCGGCCGTTTTCGACCATGGCGGCCGATCTTACAAGCAACCAGGTACACAGAAAAGCGCAAGCACAGGTGCACTCCCTTTTTCCTCACTCTCATAGTTCGGTGGGACAGCAATCTGACTCGACCGCAGGGAGATCAGGAGAAGGACCAAACGGCTAAATGTGCCTTCCGAAGCACGGAGTAAGAATGCAATATGTGTATACTACAAGTTTATGTACATACACATACATCACCCCTCAACGCTGACTTAAACAAATAAGCACTTGTACCAGTACGTGAGATTTAGTGAGCCTCGTTAAATTCGAGTCTTGCATTCGAATTTGCGGAACTTACAGTAAATGCTGACTAGAAACTAATGGCGCAAAAACAACTGGGGTCTTAACTAAATCGCTTGCATGATGTTGAGGGTTAAACCGTGGTTAAGCTTACAGTTAAGGAAGTCACGTGATTTCCTGAGTTGGTGCCGTTGCGGACATTAACAAATAACACGTTTAATGGTTTGGTTTAAACTAATCCTTTTAAGACAATGTACGTGATGATTTAAGTTTGGCTTGGGATTTTGGTGAAGTCGATTTTTATTTGTAGACATATTGACACTTCTCAATAATCTATGGTAATTTCTCACATCACAACCTACATTGCGTAAAGCTTACGCTGTCAAATACATTCTGAAGAACGTAACATATTAAAAAAAATGAATATTTCCACCTAAACTAAGGAATACACTAAGGAATGACAGTTTTTTTTTTTTTGTTTTTGTTCTTATACTTTATTAATTAAACAGTGACATTGATATTATTAAACTATTTTTTTTTTTTTTTTTTAATTCTGAATGTGATTATTTAATTGTTTGATATTTAATTTTTAATTTTAATTTTTATTACTATTGTTTTTTTTATATAATTTAATTTTTGTGAAATTGTTTTAAACTTTCTTTTCATTTAATTTAATTCTCATTTAATTTAATTTATTTCTCATTTAATTTAATTTATATATAATTTTTATGATATGTTTGATTTCATTAATTTGTGGAAACTTTGCTGATTTATGTGTTATTTTTTTGTAATCTTATTTTATGTAATATAATAATTGTTTGTTTCCCAAAAATTAATAAATAAAATAAAATAAAAATAAATAAAACACCCCTATCCAACTCCTTAATCTTACTTTTAGAACAGAATATGAATTTGTGTAAATTATGCGTGATTTTTCCAAAAATAAAATAAATACCATCCATTTCATTCGTATCATTCGAATATCACAAGAAATGTCTCTCACTCCCGAACACCGAAACAAAGAATTCCAAAAACAAAAAACAAAGAAGCGACATTCATTTGTTTAGTAGAATATCAATCTTCATCGCACTTTTTAACTCGCGTCCAAATAAAAAGTCGCGTTGACAAAACAGATTCCGCGAACGTCCCATTTATCTTTCCCGGTATCGGAGTGGAGTGATCTGGGATGTGACGCCTTTAGTGGGGACGTTGGACAGAGGACTGACTGTACTTAGGACGGACGATTAACGAGACCACCTCTTCTTAGAAGGCTAGAATGTTTACAAGACATTGGACATTTTTGCAGACGAGTTTTGGCTTGGTCGGTTCAAAATGTCTTCTTTTGTTTTGACATGTTCTGAGTTTAAATACTTGTACAAACTTTCACATAATATTCTTCCGGTTTTCTTGTGCTTAACACAAAATGGCGTTTATTTTTTTTCAGATATTTTTATTGTCTGATCAAGGTGTAATGGGTTTTCAAGAATCTATATTAAAAAATAGATTTTTCAATGAAATTTTTAACTTATTTTTTTTTTGCAAATCTCTTAATATAATGTCAGTCTAGGACTATTTAGAAATTTATCTTAACATCATGTATTCTTAATTTGTGATAAAGTGTTTAAGTTGTCAATTATTTTATTTCTTCTTTTGGCGATTTCTATGCCTACGAATGAAGTGGTCAATTCATCTGGTATATATATCCTTTATGGATGTTTTTATTGCTCATAACAGATAAAAATCTATTAGTATTATGTTTCACAATAGGCATTTGGATAGCGGCGCTGTCATCTATGATTATGATGATCATATAAACCGGAGTTAATTATTTTATAATTTTACATTTAAATGTTTAAATTAATAACGTTGTCACTCAAATATTTTAATGGCAAAATTTGCATGTTTCTTAAACAAGGTTTGTTGGTATCTTGTGTTTTAAGTAAATTTCATGGAACCGTGTCAATATTATTCTTCCTCCGGTGACCTCGATTGTGTGTATGTTGAAGACGGCACGAATCGTGATCGGTCCTAGGTTTTATTACCGGTACGGATCTTAGTGTTCTTTACACTTAGTACAGTATTGGCCGATGCTATTATTTGAATGATTTGGGATTGCAGTAATTTAATAATGGAAAGAACTTGGATTGATGAAAATGGATTGTCTGATTTATTTATTCCAAGCTTTTTAACTCCACTGCTTTATATTAAGCGAAATACATGTGAGGTGTACGTACATAATATAATATAACTTGCAAACTTTTTATATTTAATTCACAGGTTACGTTGTTCGCATTATACGTAACATTAAAATTGTACAAAACAAATACAAAATGTTTTCACTCTATTCAACCCGTCCTTACAAATTGATTAAACCTTATCCTATTTATTAATGCCGAGCCAGTTCGCTTTATAGACTTGTGTCGGCGGCGGTAAATATTTAAATTCCAGTGTAATATGACCCCTGTGCCAGAGGACAAATAGGAAGGAAAGTTTAGTTTGGACGATATACAGAGTTCAGCAAATAGTGGAAGTTTTCTCGTCCCTATTAGAAGTGCAGGCACGTTTTCCGTAGGCGACACCCGTACGGCTACTGTTTTCCAAAGATTACAAATGCACTAAATGTAGTTCATGTTTTGATGTTGAAATAAAATACTAACGTTTCGTGGACTGGTTTAAGTGGAGAAGCAACTAAGATATGAAATAGCTGCTATCTTTTGTTTCTGTTACAAATATAATGTTTTGTTTATTGTTCAGAGCATTCCGTCCGTTCCGTAAAAGGAAGTCATGTTTGTTCTTTGAATACAAATGTATGTTATATATGATACCTCCTTAAGGTATTTAATGTAAGAAATAAAACTTTAGTTATTACTCCCATTTTACTTAACCCCATATCAGTTTACCTATTGGTTCAAGTAGAGAAGAAAAAAATAAAACCGCAACGTATTAAAATTTCACGTTAAACATGAAACAATTTTAAAAACCCTTCCGATAATGTCGTCAAATTTATCGACTGCGACGAATCCAACAATTTGCATATCAATATGACAGAAGATTTTAATACCCATACTGAAAGAGAACCAGTCCGACAATTTACTGATACCTTTAATTAAAGAGACAACTTTGAGATGGGAGTTCCATTAGGCTGTCTTTATTTAAAATATTTAATGCGATATGACGCAATTATCTTTTAATCTCCGCCGCTCCGTCGATTTCCCTTCAAAATGTAAATTCTACGGCTTGACAATTTCCTCAGCATTTTGTAGACTTGTTCCAATCTGTATTCCGTTTTATATTTCTGTCTAATTTTGTAACCCGTGTTTACATTGAATCTTAGGTAGATTAATTAAGATAGTATTAGAATTTATTGACGAATAAAACATGCAGAACAAGATTGAGTATTTTATGATAGCTACGCAATAAGTTGTTTCATTTTGCAAACTGATATTTTCGCTGGGCGAGAACGAAATTATTTTGGTGATTTCACAATATTAATATCAGCACCATTAATCGAAATATTTCGTAATTTATACAATAGTCTCTTTATTTGTAAATGTCTCTTTAGTTTTTTATTGATGGTCTAGTGATTTTTTATAACGTGCAATTTCGTTTATTTATTTTAATCCTTTGTCTTTAACAAGATACAATGTTATGTCATCACATTATCATTAACACTGACTTAAATGGTTTCGAAGCCGTAGGCTAGTATAAGTGTATTTAATTACTGTTTTAATGAGATACCTAGTTAGGTAATCTGATCCACTGTAACAAATTACTCTTAAGAATTTACTTGACAGCACAATGTTAATTGAATATTCCTCAGCGTATCATTAAACATAGTAATTTGAATTCTATTAAGTAAAATGACAGTAATTATGTTGTAAATTAGCATAAAATATTATAGTTTTGTCTATGTAATATCTGTCTAATGTTTGATAATTCCTTTGCGATATCAGATTTTGTTTAAACCGCAATAGGTAATGTAATTCTGATGGAAATTGATTATGTAAATTAATTTAGTTAAACATTTTTTTTTGTACAAAACTACTGATTTGTAAAGAATTCTCTATCATGGAATTTAACTATTTCATTTTAAAATTGTTTGTTTCCTTTGCTTTGGCTCTGCATGATATTTGTGCTAATAAGAGCTACAAAGCCACTAAAAAACACGTAATTATATTTCATCGCTTCATTCTTCGATATAAATTAACAATGTAGTCCTTTTATCCTACAAGGCAACTTCGCACGGTTAAGAGATAGTCTATGGTCTCTTATTTTAAAAAAGTTCGCTGTCAACTGTCAACCTGTGCGCCTGCGGCGCGCGCTTCGTCATTCTTTTTTCGTGCGAGGCAACGAGCGCACGCAGTTCGCAAGCGCACACGCGACTTACCCACATTTAAAATTTCATTATTTTAAAAGTTACTAAAATGCCTAAGCGTAGCGCACAAGAAAAAATTGAGTATTATAGTGCAAAGTTAAAAAGGCTTAAAGAAAAAGAACATAAAAATCGCCGTCGAGTAATCGTTTATTCCTCGTCGGATTCTGAAAACCAAACAGGTATGTACACGTGTTTTAAATAATCTCAAGTGTGTGATATTCAAATGATTTTGATGGGCAAAATGTCCACGTAACATTTAACTTTTATTTGTTACCTACCCGAGGGTAGACAATCGGTCAAACCGATGGTACTTTTATGACCTGGGGGTTAACCGTGAGTTAACACGATGGTACATTAACGAGCCTGGGGGTTAACCGTGAGTTAACACGAAGGTATTCTTAACAACTATTAATGTTGAGCCGGTTTTCTAATATAGTACCTACTCGCTCGGAGCCGCCCGCTTTGCAGCCGTGCCTATAGTGTTCCATACCTATTCGGCACTCCGGATAGGTATTGAAATAAAGTCGTTTTATGATTTAAATAACAAGTAAAATTATTTGTTTTAGAACACAATTCAGTGGAACGAATCGATAATGAACCGACGCAGCTTATAGAAGGAATAAGTGATTTCACAGAAATATTACCTTCTCATGTGGATGAAACGTCGCAACCGACACCATCCCATTCCATGGAAAATAACGACTCGGATACTGTACCACAGTTAGATTTAGAGTTGTTATCAGCCCTTGGCGATACCGGTGAAGACGCTCCTGTGTACGGAGAAAATATACACCCTGATTTGGCACAAAGATGGCTCCCTATCCTACGGAAGGGATTAACCAAAGAAGTTAGAGAAAAACTTTTAAAAGAAAACGTGATACCCGAAAACTGCAAGCAGTTAAGGGCACCGACCTTAAACCCGGAGATAAAAGCGGCAGTAAATGATGGCGCAAAAGCAAGAGATAAGAAAATTGAAATCGGGCAGCACCAACTTGGAGCGGGAATCACAGCCGTCAGCAAAGCCCTTAGTCTACTTCTCACAAATGATGATAAGCAGACAAAAATTCAAGCAATTAAAATACTCTCTGATGCTTGTCGTATACTAACGGATTTACACTCATCCGAAACGCAAAGTAGAATAAAAGCAATAACTCCTTTGCTAGATAAATCATTCCTTAGCGTGATACAAGACGTGGAAAGGGATGAGTTTCTCTTCGGTGATAAACTTGCAGAGAAAATTAAGGCTTCGAAGGCAATAGAAAAACAGGGTCTGCAGATTAAAAAGACCGGCCCGGTACAAAAGGGTCCTATACCATCTACTTCACAAGCCCAGCCAATAACACGTTCACGATTTCAGGGAAACTGGACGGGCCCTCCTCGGTTTCAGTCGTCGAGCAGGGGGGGGCGCGGAATGGCACAGAGGACGAACCAGGCTACGCGCAGGACACAACCGGCACTCAACCAGCCGAGGTCTTCGAATTACAAACAACATCGTGCCCTGCCGCGGCAATAATGCAGGTACATGCTACAAAATTACAACATCATTATTCATGCTGGTGTAAGATAACAAAAAATCTCATGATTTTGGGATGGATCAAATTAGGTTTTCCCATCCCTTTGAATCAAAAGGTGTTTCAAACTCATATACCTAAAAATAACCTATCAACATCCGACCAATTTAATATGACAATAGCTATTCAAAATTTAATCGATCTCGGAGCAATATCAGAATGTCAACCGGATCCCGAGCAATTTTTATCATCAATTTTTCTAGCACCCAAACCCAACGGTGGCTTTAGATTTATTTTGAATTTAAAACCGTTTAATAAATTCGTCCAAAAACTTCATTTTAAAATGGAGGATTATCGCACTGCCTCCAAACTAATACCGGAGGGTGGCTACTTAGCCACCATTGATTTAAAAGAGGCGTATTTATCTGTTCCAATCTTACCCTCTCATCGTAAATATTTAAGATTCAAATTTGGAAATATCACTTATGAATTTAATGCTATCCCTTACGGTTTGAGTGCGGCACCCCGAACGTTCACAAAATTGATGAAAGAGGTAATTACTCATTTGAGGCGTAGGGGATTAACTTCAGTTATATACCTGGATGACATATTATGTATAGGTAAAACGTACTCTGAATGCTTATTTAATGTAAAAGTAACATTAAATCTGTTAGAATGCCTGGGGTTCGTAGTTAATTATACTAAAAGTTGTCTCGAACCACAGCAACGGCAATTCAAAAACATGCAAATTTTTGGGTTTTATATACGATTCCATCAGTATGTCTTTATCATTACCTAAGGATAAATGTGACAATATAATGCGACTAACAAATCAGTTTTCGTTACTACCCAAACGCCCATTAAGAGACTACGCACATCTAATTATAGGTGTTCTCGTAGCTGCTTGCCCAGCCGTCCGTTACGGCTGGCTATACACTAAGCAATTAGAACGAGAAAAATTATTAGCACTGCAAAATTGCAATTCATACGACATAAAAATAAAATTTTCAAAACATGCCCTGGTAGACCTAAGATGGTGGGCAAATAATGTTAAGGTTGCTAGTTCTCCTATGAGGCCTTTGAGCTTTAATATTGAGATTTTTACCGACGCGTCGCGCACAGGATGGGGTGCTTACGCTAACGAAATAAAAGCGAACGGTAAATGGAAAACTGATGAAAAACATTATCACATAAACTATCTAGAACTATTGGCAGCTTTCTTTGGATTCAAATGCTTTGCTCACGACAAATCTAATTGTACAATACTGTTACGCATAGACAACGTTACAGCAATAAGTTACATTAATCGCATGGGAGGTGTACGATTTCAACACTTGAATAATTTGGCTAGAACTATTTGGCAATGGTGCGAAGAGAGAAAGATATGGCTGTTTGCTTCTTATATTAACACCAAGGATAATGTAGAAGCGGATCAAGAATCGAGTCGAATTAATCCAGATACTGAGATAGAGATTAATCGTTCAGCTTTTCAAAACATTTCTCTAACACTAGGACAACCAGACATCGATCTTTTTGCCTCCCGCACTAATGCCAAATGCGCCCTCTACGTTTCGTGGAAACGCGACCCGGAAGCATTCACTGTAGACGCATTCACGCTTAACTGGAATTCTTGGTTCTTCTATGCTTTTCCTCCCTTTTCAATGATCTTGAAATGCATTACTAAAATTATCCACGACAAAGCTGAAGGCATATTGGTTTATCCATTATGGCCTTCTCAACCCTGGTTTCCACTCCTACAGAGACTGATTGTTTCTGAGGTACTGTATCTAGATCCAAATAAAGACGTGGAAATATCTTCTTCCAGGAGTCGACAGCGAATCAGTCAACATATCCTGGCAGCAGCGACGCTCTCAGGGTCGCGTTCTCGAAGCGAGGTTCGCCCTTACAGTGTCTAGAGTTAATGATTGCGTCAATTTCAAAAAACACGTTATTGCAATACAATGTAACTTATAAATTATGGTGGATTTTTTGTAACAATAACAATTTTGATCCATACTATGCCTCTGTGACTGCAGTATCTTTGTTTTTAACAGAACAATTTAATAAAAACTCATCTTACGGTACGTTAAATAGTCATCGATCAGCATTATCATTGCTATTGGGACATGACATTGGTTCACAAGAACAAATAAAACGGTTGCTGAAAGGAGCTTATAAATTACGCCCAACAACTCCTAAGTACATTGCCACTTGGGACCCACAAATAGTATTGAACCACATTTCTGATTGGTTTCCTAATGATCAAATTTCAATTGAAAAATTAACAAAGAAACTGTCTATTCTTTTAGCTTTATGTACAGGACACAGAGTCCAAACGTTCTCCCTTATAAAGATTGATAATATTAAAATAGGTAATGATGGAATCAAAATTATTATATCAAATATAATCAAAACATCAGCACCAGGATGTGATCAGCCGGTTTTGTTTCTGCCATATTTCACAGAAAATAATAGCATATGTCCTGCAACCACATTAAAAGATTACTTATGTATTACCAAGCATTTCAGAACTGGCGAATCGCAAAACCTGTTGCTGACGTTTAAACCGCCCCATAAACCAGCCACACCACAATCCATCAGCCGCTGGATAAAACAGGTGCTGGCTAGCAGCGGGGTGGACGTGTCTATATTCAGTGCGCACAGCACAAGGCACGCGTCCACTTCCGCTGCCAGAGCTGCAGGGGTCTCTGTCGACACCATTAGGAAACACGCAGGCTGGACAAAAACGTCCACTACGTTTGCAAAGTTTTACCATCGTCAGATGATAGACGAAGGAAATTTTGCAAAAGCTGTTTGCTTAAGACATAATAATAGTAATTAAGACAATAATGTCTAGGTCTATAAATTAAGTTGATTGAGATTCCGTTATCGTAAGTAATTGTTACGCTAATAATAAGAAATAAAGACTGATTGTTATAAAACATATTTGTATTTTTTATACGACATCCTAAATAAAATAAGGAACCAAAACTTTATCCTCTAAACATCTACATTGTTAATTTATATCGAAGAATGAAGCGATGAAATATAATACATGATCAAACGAACTTCACAAGTGAACTTCGATCAGTATTATATGAATACGCTTCATTCGAAGATATTATTTTCGCCCCCACCTCCCCCCCACCCTTCCCGTGATTAAAGTTTTGGTATGATCTCTGAAAGAATGACGAAGCGCGCGCCGCAGGCGCACAGGTTGACAGTTGACAGCGAACTTTTTTAAAATAAGAGACCATAGACCATTGGTACTCAACCTTTTTTATATACGGGCCACAAAACCGTTTTAGTCATGGTGTCGCGGGCCGCAATCAAAAATTACCGTGGGAGAGTCGGAGTGATACCACAGTCTCACAGAAAACCAATGTCAAGCAGCAGTGTGCGCTGCTGTGTTTTGTTGAGTGTGTGAGGGCACTGGAGGCCTGTTGGGCCTCCTCTCATTTTTTCCTCTCCCCTTACCCTCAAAAGGCCAGCAGCGCACCTGTGGGGCTTTGGTCTTGCGGGTGTCTATATACGGTGGTTATCGTTATGTTACCATCACGTGTTATAATAACATTAAAATATTAGGCGAGATAACAAGGTGACAGACAAGATGTTGATTATTCAATTTGAGTCTTGAAACTGTGAGCGCGTTTTCATAATTTTGTCCAGATCTGGCTTATCGCTGCATGCTAACCTTATTACATCATTCAGATGAGAATCTGTGAGTTTGTTTTTATAGCCGTTATTTATGTATTTCATTTAAAAAAAACTATTCACGCAGGTACGTAGACCCATCGAAAGTTAGTAGGATTTCAGCACTTCTTTGAACATTTTAATATTTCTGGAGAACAATGCTCCAAAATTCCGCATATTCTTTATTTTCCCTTTTTTGTAAAATAGAGCTTCTGGGTTGGTATCGTTTTTAAAGTCGAAATATTCATCGTTTCAAATAGTTAACCATTAGGTATCTCTTATTGCACGTGGGCCACCGATAAAGGCCCAGCGGGCCACATGCGGCCCGCGGGCCGCAGGTTGAGTATAGCTGCCATAGACTATCTCTTAACCGTGCGAAGTTGCCTTGTAGGATAAAAGGACTACATTGTTAATTTATATCTTCGAATGAAGCGTATTCATATAATACTGATCGAAGTTCACTTGTGAAGTTCGTTTGATCATGTAT